>AP028158.1:39862855-40472854 GCA_014132275.2 Samia ricini
CTAGCTGACTGGTGGTCTGGTCCACCTCTACAATGGTAATTGGAATTACTGTAAAATATTATATTAACGAAATATCAAATGACCCAAATCATTAGATAAATTTGCAGCGATTGTGACAAAGATTCACATCCCGTAATTAGGTTTCGGTGAAGGTAAGCATGATAATAAAACTACAGCATGGAGGCTAAATCCCGTGGGACTGGCTACCACTACCAAGATACATTCCAATAGGATGACACATAAAAGGCTTATCTATATTTCCTTGGCTTGCGAATGACTTCATGCCGATTTACATTCTGACTAAATAATACTTTTTATAAAATAAATAAATAACCTGATCATAAGCTTTACCTACTTATAAAAAAAATCGTATGTTTTATATAATTTAGGAGCGTTTAACCCTAAGCAAAGATTATTTAAAGTTAATATTTCTTATAGCAATAATAAATGATAATTTGAACTATTAAATAAACTTGCTATAATATGAAATAATACTTAACTAATTTTATGATAAGAAATTGATAATAGTATATACCTAAATATAGTCATGAAAGTAGTAAAAATATCTGTAGATTTGCATCTATCTAGTGACGTCGTTGTTGTTAGACCGTATACTTTATTTAACACTAGATAAAGAACATCATTGAAATGTTGATATTGCGTTCGGATTCCGTGTCAATGTACGCGGGTTCGAACTCACCTATGCAACTCTAGAAACGATCCTCAGCTTTCGGTTAAGGAAACCATAGCATGGTGGTAGGGCATATTCCAATGCAGGGGGCGACGCGGTGCTTGCGAAAGCCACCCCGTGTCGCCCCCATCCCAAATGCAGTGGACGGCCCCGGGGGGTTTTAGTGGGTATTTCCGGGCGACTCTCGCCCGGGTGAGTCCCACACTGGCACGGAGTTCGTCCCTCCGTGCCCCCTTACCTATTGTATTGGGGGACTTCGGTCTCCTAATACAATAGGTAAGGGTAGTGCGTAAATGCATTTCCCCCCGTGAAAAAAAAGGGCATTTTCCAATAATGCCCGCTTGGGTAGCTACTACCTTCAAATTTAAAAACCTGTTACCAATAGGTGCGTTCTCTGGCAGCATCTCTTGAGAACTATTACCTCTAGGCCTACTGTGTTTACCAACCTGGAACACATCATCACTTAGCATCAAGTGAGATTGTAGACATAGTATAGATTCTATAAAGTGTAAAAAGAGCACTAATTTTACCGAGTTTTAATACAAAAAATATGTGTATATCTTAATAAAAGCTGATCAGGGATAATCTGTTAAATTATTAAAAAAAAAAAAAACAAATAAATAAATAAAATAAAACTGAAAGCTCACTAACGAAGAGACAAACGTCGCCTTTTATAGGTAATTTATGTAAAGAAATGTAAAATAGAAGTCAGTAGTATTATAAATTCTATAATTTACGTTTAAATCAAAGGGGAAAAAAAAAAAAAAAAGAAAATTTATCGCTGTTCTTACCTTTTCATTACGTCATTAATTTATATAAAAGTGAAAGTATATGTTTAACTTATATTAATATATATATATATATATATATATATATATATATATATATATATATTGTTTATAACTTTAGAACCACTGAAACGTTATTCTCACACATGATTCTCTTTTGTAGTATCATCTACATCTAGTAAACCCAACCCAAGCAGACAAGGATTCATTTTATAAAACTATAAAAATAAACAAAATAAGCTTTTTAAGCCTAGAAAGAAAATAGACGTTAAGATGTCAGCTATAAAATAGTTATCAATACAAAAAGAAGATAAAAACAAAAAATGGGTTAATATTTGTATGAGAAAAATAAAGTAACACTGTAGTTAAGTGGTCGACAAACACATTAAAAAAAATGTTCATACACACACACACACACACGCAACACATACACATAGTTCAGTAGCTGTGTTCTCCGCTATGACCCCGCTCAACACCTGGCTCGTGACAAAGGGATATAGAGATGTAATGACTCTCTGTTTGAAATTATCGATAATTTATAAAACAACCAAATATTATACCAGATCCATTGACGTTAATACTCGTGGACTTCGTTCGCATACACTCTCAGCAATGTTCGAATAAAAAAAAACTACACAACACTGAATGATTTACAATAAACCATTCAGTTGACAATTCATGTATGTAAATTCAATTACAATAATTTTATGTCATTGTTGACATACATGTTGTCCCGAACAAGCTTCCGAAAAGTCTTTAGCATCGTAGACCACATTCATACGCTGCGGCAGGTTATACACAGAAGGCAGGGGGCGACGCGGTGCTTGCGAAAGCCACCCCGTGTCGCCCCCATCCCAAATGCAGCGGACGGCCCCGGGGGGTTTTAGTGGGTATTTCCGGGCGACTCTCGCCCGGGTGAGTCCCACACTGGCGCGGCGCTCGTCACTCCGTGCCCTCTTATCTATTGTATTGGGGGACTTGATCCCTCAAGTACAATAGATAAGGGTAGTGCGTAAATGCATTTCCCCCAGTCAAAAAAAAAAAAAAAAAAAAGGTTATACAGAAGACCGATGAGTATAACCTACCCCTTTGTTTAGCGTTTGCGGATTACGTTTTTCGTCTTCGTCTTTGATTCGACTGAGACCTGGGCTGTACTGGAGTCTCTCCAGCGGTGCCGAGTAGACTATCGGTATATCAAAGTGTTGAAGGATTTGTACGAAAACGTCACCATGCCAGTCCGATTACAGGACCAGACCTGAAAACTTATATCTTTGCAGTGTGGCGTTAGACAGAGGAGATGTTATTTCTCTGAAACTGTTTACCGTTGCAATCGAGGATGTCTTCAGGGTTCTGGAAAGGAAAGGACTTAGCATTAACATAAACGTCGAGTACATAATACACCTCCGTTTTGCTGATGAAATAGTAGTCGTAGCTGAGACTCCAGAAGACTATGCTCGGTGACCTCAGTAGAGCTTCCGAACGAGTTGGCCTTAAAATGAACATGGACAAGACGAAAGCCATGTTTAATGTCCATGATGTGCCAACTCCTATAAAAATCGGTGACTCTACTCTCGAAGTTGTTGACAGTTATGTATACCTGGGACAATACGTCCATTGAGTTAGATCGAACCCAACTTGGCTGGGCCGCGTTCGGTAAGCTACGCAGAATCTTCTCATCTGAAATACCGAACTGTCTCAATATGAGAATCTTCGGCCAGTGTGTGTTGCCAGTGATGACATACGGCACTGTGACGTGGTCGTTCACAATGGGCCTAATAAAAAGCTCACAGTTGCTCAAAGGGCAATGGAGAGGGGTATGCTTGGAGTTTCACTGCGTGATAGAATCAGGAATGAGGAAATCCGCAGAAGAGCCAAAGTAAGCGACATTGCCTGAAAACTTACTAAACTAAAAGGGCACATTGCTCGCAGAACCGAT
This sequence comes from Samia ricini, assembly GCA_014132275.2. Lineage (NCBI taxonomy): Eukaryota > Metazoa > Arthropoda > Insecta > Lepidoptera > Saturniidae > Samia > Samia ricini. The sequence goes on from AP028158.1 coordinate 39,866,271, forward strand.
GCCCGATGGGGCCAACGGGTTCTCGAATGGCTACCACGTACCGGAAGACGTAGCGTAGTTAGGCCTCCCTCAAGATGAAACGACGACCTAGTGAAGGTCGCGGTAATTCGCTGGATCGGGGTGGTGCGAGACCGGTCGTCGTGGAGATCTTTGGAGGAGACCTATGTCCAGCAGTGGACGTGTTTCGGTTGAATGGATGGATTGCCCTTGATTTTTCTGAAAATATCATTGTCCTCTCTACTTTTCAATGTTTTGTCTTTCTCACCCGTTGACAGAAATATTTTAATTTATACAGGGTTATTGGTAATTCGACATAGTCCCGTTATGAGGTGATAGGGGTGAGTATTTCTGATAATTTTAACCCCCTGAAAGTGTACAATTTTTGAGTTATCATGTTTCTTAGCTTTTTTCAAAATAAGTCAAAAATGTAAGATCAAAAATTTGTTTAAAAAAAGTATCAATTTAAATCTCATTTTTTTCTGTTGTATAAAAAACGATTAAACACTGATTTATTTATCAAAATTAAAACAACAATTATCAGTCCAAACTTAAAAATGAGAGACGAAAAACGATGTCATTTGTAAAAAAAAAAAATTTTTTTCACTAAAATGCCTCAAAACTAAAAAAAAACCGTTATGAAACTTGGCTTTGCAGATTATTTTAAAAACATAACCGTTTTCTTAACTCTCCAACAATGCATAGCAACTAGAAATGAATTTTAAAGAAATTGAAAAAAATTGATAACAAAGGAAGCAGGCAGAAAGTCGTATTCGAACTAAATTATTTATATTTAATTTATATATTACTGGAATAATTCATATATATTATAATAATAATATATACCATAAATTCTATCGTGTAATAAATCTTTATATGAATAAGGAGTGTAAAAAATAATAAAAATTAACCGACTTATAAAATAAAAGTATTAAACAAATCATAATGAGGATTTATTTAAAAACATGACTCGGTGTATGTAAGTAACTTAAATAAATAAATACGTAACAATTAACTAACCAGTTAATATCGAACCGCTGAGTGAAATTAAATTTTTAAACAACTTAATTATAAATAATTTTCAACGTTTTAGTTCTCCTTGGAGAACGGCACCTTTGATTTAAATATTTATTTTACATTTACTCAAACTTCCCAACAAGCAGTATTTGCAATTACTGTTTGTAAAATTAATTAAGAATATATTACAAAAAAATATTATCGACATCTATATGAACAATAGTTATAATTAAAATTTATAGGAGCGTCTCTAATACGATTGTACCGGCTGATGCGGACGCCCCTATGGCACGTCCTGCCCACACCACGGCGGTGTTAACTTTCTGTTACGTTGCTACTTTGATATAAATTATAAAACGCGAATCATATAATATGCTAATTAATATATTTAGAAAATCGAACTCTCACATATTATTAAAGGCAACGTCTATTTGTATGTCTTACTATTTTTTTCAAATCATGTGTATGCTTAGTAAGTAAAGGCAATAATAACAAATAACCTCAAACTCTACAACAGAATAATCTAACTTTTTATTACAAGCTCTGTATAATGACTTGATCTCATCTGATGTTAAATGAAGTACAGTCTAAGAAAGATAAGTCGCCATCATCACACCAGACTGCATCTACTACGGCTAAACATAATTTCTAGGTAATTCTGGATAAACACTTGTTGATTCCTGAATGCGACGCGGCTTAGGTGTTACTGTGACGTACTTTTTTTCATAAGCATATGGTGATCGCTATTGATATCCATAAGTTTTCAATATTTAAGAGACATATTGAATTATTATCATCATCATCATTCTCCTGCCTTTTCCCAACTCACTTGGGGTCGGCGCAGTATGTTTTCTTCTTCTCACGCGTCCCTATCAGCCGTCATCTCTTCATTCACTCCTTTTTCTTTCATGTCATTTCTTACACACTCCATCCACACTCTCTTTGGCCTTCCTCTACTTTTCCATCCTTCCACATTCATATTCATTACTATTTTACCCACATGCGCTTCCTCTCTTCTCATTACATGTCCATACCACGACAAACGAGAACCTTTCAACTTTTCTACCGTTGACGCAACTTTCAAACTCCCTCTAATATATATTCATTCTTTATTTTATCCATTCTTGTAACACCACACATCCATCTCAACATTCGCATCTCAGCTACATGCAGTCGCTTCTCATCCATCTTCTTACTAGAATTATTATGAAAAGTATAAATTATTATAAAAATGTAAATTAAATTTAGGATGATAGAATAATAAAACTAATATAACGACCCCGAACGAAACGTCGAGTCATAAATTTATGGTAGATTATTATTTAAAAAAAAAACAACATTTGTGTTTGTCCCAAAAAATATGATATTCAAAGACCCCTCACGTTGCACCCTATTTCATTAAAATAACATGGGTTTTTTTTTATCGGACGCCAGCTGCGCACGCGGCGGCCATGTTGCCGTGACGTCAGATATCGATCTTTGTCAAATCGATGTTATCGACCCGCACACCTGTGGGGCTCGTGCCACGCACTATCACACGGGTGCATTGACCCTTGATTCTTTTTCTATCGGCTAGGTTAAGGTAAGAAGTTTACTAACAAAGGTTTTAGTAATAAAGTTTTTATTAAAATCCTTTTCTTTATTGAAAAGGTTTTCACATATTTACTTAAGTTAAAGTAAATATAAAAATAGAATTAGAGAAATTGGGTATATTTCGTGTAATATTTTCAATCAAGGTAAAAACTTAGTAGCTAGATACAACAAATGAAAATAATCATGTAATTACGTGTCTAAAAAGGAAAGTTTTGATAATTGTTTTTAATGTATACTAATGTTTTATTACTAAATAATAACTTATGTTACTATGTACCTACTTAAAACAAAAAGGAAGATTCTATAAAATTGAAATATTTTAAATAAATGAAATTTGTATATAGAATTTATCTGGCGCCATACTAACATATAACATATAACTTACTTTTATATATTCTTTGTAGTAAACATTACCTGATGTCCGCGACTTCGTCTACATATTTTTTCTTCATTAAATGTGGTATGTCTTTATTTTGTTTTGTTTTTCATAGTCTATATTCATAGTCATAACCCTGTTATCGAACATGCTTCTTGTGTACATCTCATTGAAATCGGTGATGAACTTTTTCAGTTTTATCTATTCAGACATACGAACATATAGACATAATTGTCAATTTTAAGATTATTTTTATTTATAACACTTTAGCGTATCGTAGAGCGGTAAGTTGTAGACAAAGTTATCAACTTATATTTTTTTAATAATTTCTAAAATTTAATTACTTATCAAACGCTAATTACCGTATGCTTTATGCACACAATATTTTATTAAGATCAGTCGTGTTTTTGAGTTAAAGCCGAACAGATTTTGTTTCTTCATCACATCTATTTCACAAATTTTATAAATCCTTTTAAAAATCAATTGATCCTTGTCATGTGCCAAGTTGTATCAAAATCGATCAAACCAATTTTGTGTTAAATCCGAAAATCTCACAGATTATCAACAATTAAAATCTGTCACAAAATTTTAAAACAAGTAAATTAAATGTACAGACAAAATTCCAAATTTATTATTAGCGGGTAATAATAACTTGTAAAATATATTTTAGACTCGCGACTAAAGGCCAGTTTATTTGTATAGATACGTTTTCCTAGTTTTTAATTTCTTTTTTCTTTCGCTTCCGCTCCTCTCTTAGAACCCGCGGATCTCGGCCTATAAAGCTATAACTTACGCATAATTCTTTGTTTCTCAATGTTCACATTTTCAATAACAAACGGCGTGTCTATTGTAAAATAGAGTCCATTGATAAAAATATGATAGACGTAGTGAAGTGAAACTAAGTACCAATAATGTACGGCTTCATGTTAATCAACTCATACAGTTGGGGTGCTTGCGGCCTCTGTCACTTCCTGCACTGGAAGCGATTATTATAAAGGCTGGAACGACTCGTTGGTAGGGTCGGTGAAAATTTAAACTCTTCGACGTAAATGATTTGTTTGATTTCACTATGCTATAAAAAATCGCTTAAAATTATTTTCAGCTCAGTCATTAAGAAGCTGTAAGATAAAAGGAAATTAATTAACAATTATAAGTGTTGAAGAATCAATAAATAAAAAAAATCATAAAATTAATAATACAACTATTAAATATATCGGAGCGTTTAATACGTACTATTAATTTAGTATAATAGTTAAGACAATAATTCATTCTCATGCCACGTTCTCAACTCACTTGGTGTCGGTGCAGTATGTTTTCTTCTTCCATACGCCCCTATCAGCCGTCATCTCTTTATTTATTTAGTTTTCTTTCCTATCATTTCTTACACATTTTTTTTGGCCTTCCTCTACTTTTCCTATTCATCTTCATTCATTACTATTTTACCCAGATGCATTTCTTCTCGTAACATGTCCATACCAGGATAAACGATCCCCTTTCAACTTTCCTAGCACTGACAGCACTTTCAAACCGTCTCTCTCTAATATATGAATTCGTGACTTTATCCATTCTTTTCACACCCTATATGAAAGTAGAGGATACTGAAGTCGTGAGTCAGGATCGTATCAAGTGGAAGGTTGTAGTCTTTACCTATCACCATGAGAAATAACCGTGATGTTATGTGTGTATGAATAAATATAAAACAAACGAATAAAAAAAAAAATGAAGAAATGTATTTTCACAAAGTAAACAAATCATTTCAGAAAACATAATATTAAAAAAAAAAAACAATCGTCATTCAATGTGGACTGACGGCAGAAGTGATTACACATAATCCAGAAATAGAATTGTTTTTCTTTAAATTTACACTTTAATATAATTATCAATAATGAAAATCTTATAATTTGTGAATTGAAACCATTATTAACAATAGTTTGATTTTTACATTTATATCGACAAACCTACGAGCAACAAATAACAAAAAACAATTTAAAAAAATGTACAGATTATTTAATAATAATTACATATTGTGTACAAGCCCATTACAAAATATAAATACAACTTAATTGATATAAAAATTAATATCAATTAAATATTATTTATACACAGTATTAGTACACAAAATTTTTAATGAACCACATTATTTTTATTGTTGGCAATATAAAACGCTTCAAAAATAGAAATCGAAATAATGTACTAAGTAATTTAAATTTTAAAGGAAGTAAAGAATTGAGTGAACGTTTCCTCCTACTCTATAAAAGATATCTCCCAAAATAAATGGAACGGTATTTAAAATGTTATTTCAATATGTTATGAGGACAAATTTTGATTAATATAAATTTATAAATTGAAAACAGATGGGGCACGTTACGAAATGAAATTGACTTTAAAATTTTAAATTCCATAACTTTAGCTAGTATAAAAAATTAAACGTCCGTTAGTTTCTTTGGGTATAACTCTAGAATTATTTTCATCTAACACGTTTGTAATGATTCTTTATTTAAATCATATATACAGTAACTAATTAGGTTTTTTTTACATGAGATAGGATTAGTGCTTTGACCACAATCTCACCTGATGTTAAATGACGACGTGATCCAGGATGTTAAAAACACTAAGGCTAGAGGTTCTCAAGTGATGCTGTCGAAACACACCTATTAGTATTTGGCGACAGGTTTTCAAACTTGAGGGTGGTAGCTACCCAGACGGCCATTATTTAAAATACCCTACCACCAAGCTATGGTTTCCTTATGATGTTTTCCTTCACCGAAAGCTCAGGCTGATTTTAGAGTTGGAATCGAACCCACGTCAATTGATGCGGAATCTGGCCGCACTATCCACTGCGCCGTCATCGTTTCAGTATTTATTTTATTACGTGAGATAATATATTACAAAATGATATGAGAATTATGATAAATTGATTAATTATACAAAAAGACGTCCACTATTCGGCAAAAACGGGGGATTGTCATAATGGCCACGCTTGGCAGGTGGGTGTGCGACCGTAGCCAAGTGCTTGTGGTACTCAGAGGATGCTGCTGCCCATCCCCAGGTTTATATCCCTTAGTCGTCTTCACGACACCCCACGAGAAGATATGGGGTGGTACTACTCTTAGCCGGCATCACACAATCGACAAATCATTTGTACGGGCACAATTTCCTTGAATTATTTTAACTAACATCCGTCGAATATTTTAAAGATTAGAAGAGAGAAAACTTTTTAAATTAAAAACAAAACCGACTACATACGAATATACTATAAAAATGCACTAAAAAGTAAATAAATAATTACTTTATTAATCTACTTCTGCTAACTTCGATATATCCTTTGTATTAATAATACCGTTAATCGTCGAGTTTCTCGCCTGCGCTCTTCTCGACTGGGTTGTTTTCCGAACCGGTGGTAGTGTTTTAGACGTTCATAAGCGCCTTCTTAGGGCCTAAATTGAATAAATAAATTTTGATTTTGATTTTGAAATAATTTTGAAATCGGTGCCAACTTACGGATAACAAAGTGGTGTAAATGTATTAGCTAATTATTTAAGGTTATATGTTGTAAATGTGATGAAGTTTAGGCAGTTATTTTCATTTATAAATGAGTACATTGGTGAGCTCTAGCTGACAAAACAAAGGATATATCGAAGTTAGCAGAAGTAGATTAATAAAGTAATTATTTATTTACTTTTTAGTGCATTTTTGTAGGTTAATCTTTTGAGCGACGCGGTGCCTGCGAAAGCCACCCAGTGTCGCCCCCATCCCAAATGCAGCGGACGGCCCCGGGGGGTTTTAGTGGGTATTTCCGGGCGACTCTCGCCCGGGTGAATCCCACACTGGCACGGAGCTCGTCACTCCGTGCCCCCTTATCTATTGTATTGGGGGACTCTGATCCCTTAAATACAATAGATAAGGGTAGTGCGTAAATGCATTTCCCCCCGTCAAAAAAAAAAAAAAAAGGTTAATCATTTGAAGTCGGTTTTGCTTTTAATGAATAATGTTTTGTTTTCTACTTAGTAGTTTAAGTATGTACTTTAAGCATTTAAGGTATAGTTTTGAAACCATTATTTTATTTTTCTACAATATTTTGTTAATTTAAGTATTATTTTGTTCTTTTTCTTATTTTTTCATTGACTGTTAGTGCATATAAATAAAATACAACAACAAAAAAAAAATATTCTAGTCTCCTACTCGTTAAAATGTTGTACCTTCCAACATTAGATCAGCTAAATAAAATGGAGACTCCAATACACAAACACTTGAATAACTGTGGAAGCAAATGTATATACAATGCAATCTTAAGAATTCGAGGGGTTTCTTTTGATTTCCCTGAGATTCACTCCTAATTTAGTGGAATTGGGACAACCATCGATAAAAAAAAATTTGCAAATCCATCCACAATCGACGGAGAAATCGTGTAACAAACATACAAAAAAAACAGACGAATTGATAACCTCCTCCTTTTTTCAAGTCGGTTAAAAATTGTGAGAAATACATTGTTATAAGTGAATGCAGTCGTGAGCGACAGTTAGCATCTATAATCTAAAATTTTATTTTAAACAGACTAGTTTTTGCACAGGTTTTTAAATTTGGATAGACGGCTAGCCTAACCCACGTTCATCTATGCGGGATCCCACCCACACTACCAACTGAGCGACCATCGATTCATAATACTAAAGTTCGTCAATAGCTACCAAAAACCAAAAAAAAACTACTATAAAAAAAAAAGAAAATAAAGTACTTCACAAACAGAGGAGAAAAGGTTTTATCTACGCTCATGTATATATAGATCTACCAAAATACCATAAACCGATACCATAGATCGATTTGAACTAAAAATTACGTTATTTCCCCGTATAATATTAATTATAAAATTGTAATAATACAGAGTGACCTAAAAATATCGAGCAGTGTGATAAAAACTGAACGCGTATCGAAAATCTTACCCTCCCGTTGCCATGACAACGACGCGCACTACCCCAAAAATGAAATTACCACGCTAAACTATCTACGTCTCGTTTCATCACATGTAAATCTTACGTCCGTGCGAGTGAGACCATGGTATTACATGTTATTGCCTTTAAACGAGACAGTCTCGCCGTCGTGGGTAAAATCGATATCGCGCAAGGCTAGGCGTCGATTAAGCGAAACTTACCAATCGATGGAAAAGGTCCTCTGTAGCTAGCTCCATTTAAATAGAATTCAACTCTATTTCCATATATAATACGGTGTAATTTTGAAGAGATCTATACATTGTAGTGTGCGTTATGTCTGAGTTAATGTCGTGTAGGCATTATGTTTTGTACGCAACATCGACTATTGATTTTCGCGATCGCTCCGACGCGACGCGACGGAAACTCGCTTCGATTTATTGGATTAAAACGATATACATCCATTGACGTCGTTCGCATGTTATTATTTCGATTCTTTATTTGAGTGATATAAATACCGCATTATATCACTCAAATGATTTAATTTAAATAAAGTGTTGGAAGACGGCATCTTGCATTTGTAATTTGGTAACTTTTTTACCGGCTTCATTTTGCTGTAACTTTTTTGTTGTATTTTCTAATGTAACAAAAGACGTATTCAAACCGCGACAAAAAGTATACGTATGATTAAAAAAAATTATCACCAAAATGCGTTGAATCGTTCTAGAAATATAAGCCAATTAATAACAAAAGATAGATACACAGAATTGTTGCACTTTTTTTTTTTAATTATTTTAAAATATTCATCTTTATAATTAGTTTATAATGAATGCATGAAGATCGTTCGTAGCATTTGTCCGTGTTGGAGCAAAGCTATATCTAGCTGTAAAAATAGATTTTTCAAAATAATAGTTGTTGGAATAATAAAACAGATTCTTATAACTATGTGATCATCGCTGATTTTTCCTTATATTTCTTTACTGTAAAATTCAGACAATTTTCGAAGCTTTTGTTGATGTTTTTTTATTTATTCTGATTATAATTAAAACGCCTATATTTTTATGTCGCCACAATCACACGTGATTTTAATTGACAGTATTACCTAAGATAGTAAACATGCTAAGGCTAGAGATACTTGTTTTCAAACGACGCGAACAAACATACTTACCTGTGCGACAAACTTGCAAGGGGAAACTAATCAGGTAAACATTACAAAATTTTATACCACCATGGCAAACCATAGTTTCATGATGATGTTTTACTTCACCAAAAGCCTAAGCTTTATAGAACAATGGCCGGTTTCAATAAGCGATCTTAATCTGTTTTTACATACCCAAATCCGAAATTATTTCAATCTTGTTTTCTCTCCAAAATTATGACACTTTAGACATCAGTCAGAAAAACCGATTAATTTTTGGTTTGATCTAAGTCTAAAAATTAAAATTCGATTTTGAGACAGGACGTAAGATAGCTACTTCTAGTCATCTTCGCGTCATATAATAGGTACCTATCTGCCTACATGAAAATTTCAGAAAAAAAATCTACTTTTTTTTCACAGTAATATATTCTATAACAGTAAAAATACACTTACTATGCGTCCAGTTGATAACCGACAAAATCAAGAATACATCGATATATTTTTAAATAACATTTTTTTTTTAGTAAATTGGTTTTGCGACAAGTTCGCAATAAAGTGTTTTTGTACTTAGAGTACCCATAACCGACGAGCTTGTATGAAAACGCTCATGAAAGTAGAAGAAGCGAAAGAGGTGTGTCAAGATCGACAAGTAACGTAGTCTCTACCTGCGAGAAAATGGCGTAATGCTAAAGTATGTATGTACTCAGAGAATGGTGGTTTATATCCTTAAGTGGTATTTTATGGTACCCACGAGAAGATACGGGTTGTTATTTTTTACACATGCCCTAAATTATTTTTGGTACTAAGAATTAGCGAAGATTTTTCTCACAAATTTAAGCATTTGCCATTAAAACTGACAATTTTATTGCTTTGTTGAGTATTTTTTTACACGGAACCCTAATTATTTTCCTAATTAAACAGACAGATAACATTTAAAAAATGTCTTTTTGTTATAGGTATCGTACATACATTAAAATGTATTTAGTAAAAACGGATTATTTTGATTTTAAAGACACTTTATTTTTATGTTTTATCGCTTATTTTTGAAGCGATAAAGGCGCAGCTGGTAGTTTTGTCTGGTTCCACGTCTATGGACGCAGGTTCGAACTCACATATTCAACTCTAAAATCAGCCTGAGCTTTCGGTGAAGGAAAACATAGTAAGGAAACCATGGCATGGTGGTAGGGCATTTGCGTATAACGCCCGCCTGGGTAGCTAACACTCACAAGTTTAATCAACAGATGGCGCTGTTTTGTTTTGATTATTAAAATGTACTACGCAATTTTTTTATAATATTTCTATTAAAATACATATATTCTAACCTTTATTTGACACAGATTTAAAAATCGAGCTGATGTTATGACTAATTCTAATGTAAATATTAATCCGTTTATGAATGATACGTTATTTTCATTAATTATTGTTGCACTAAAAAGCGACATTTGTCTAATAGGAGAATATTTGCATATCACAACCATACTGTATGGTCTTCAATTGAGTTAGTGGCGTTTCGAGAATATTACAGAAGTCATGTTCCGCCAAAATCATCGTATACGTCGAACTGACAAATCTCTTAAAATAGACAAATCTCGAAAACTATATTTTTATATGTTCTCGAATGGCTGCCGCGTACTGGAAGATATAGCTTGGTTAGGCCTCTCATAAGGTTGACCCAAGACCTGATGAAGGTCGCGGGAGTCTGCTGGATGCGGGTGGCGCAAGACCGGTCGTCGTGGAGACCTTTGAGGGAGACCTATGTCCAGCAGTGGACGCCTTTCGGTTGAATGGATGAATGGATATTTCTTATCTTTACTGTCAATATGGACATGGACATGTGGTGCACAGGAAGAAAGAGGATCTTGTAAGAAAAGTATTGAGTATGAATGTGGACGGTTATATGGGAAGGGGAAAGTGTGAAAGATTATATGCTTAAGAAAGGACTGAATGCGGAGATGGCAACAAATAGAGAGGAATGGAATATAAACACATGTTGCCCCGACCCCAAATGAACATGGGAAAAGGGTAGGGAGATGATGATGACTGTCAATAAGTTACCCTCTACCTCCCAAAGTCTATGGCGGTGACTGCAGCTTAATTTATGCCTTGTTTGATATTAAAGCACATGGAACGTCTAGAAGTGTTAGTAACAACTCTTGATTACTGTATACGTACCTATAAGCGGAAACCGTCTGACTTCCATTCAAGAGTAGCAACCTATATCGACTAGATTTAGGATTCCAATCGCTTTTATTGGAGGTTTTACATAATCCTAGATTAATTACTAACATAAGCATACCTGTTTCCTACAATGTCTATGTGTGTATGTCTGTCTATCTCTCTAAATGTCCAGTTAGATGCATAGCAAGATTAGCCATGTAGCAGGAATTAGCAAATGCAGCGGACTCCGTGCTTTGGAGGACAAACGACTCTGTCATAAAAAGCAGAAAATTAAAAAGAATTTATAACCCACAAATCTATTAGCTATTCTCAAAGTAAGCGCTGGTCATACTTTATGGGGGTTTTATGCTTTGCTTATTCTGATGAGGAGGGGGCGGGGGTCAAAAAGTACAAAATGTTGTTTATTTTTTATAACCTTAACTTTACTAAATAATGTGCGTTAAATTTATCTCGTACAGACTAGATTTGTTTGTGTATATAGTAACTTGAGAATCACTGATCCAATTTACATGATCTTTTTTTTTAATCATAGTTTATTGTATTTATAGTATACTGTATATGTAATATAAGTTGTATTAAATAAAACTCAATTCAAGTGTTTGTTTGTTTGTATTGCATCAACTGTAACACATTCAGTTTTCGTCGACATTGAGCAAAGTTTACCTACATTATTATAACTGCTTGCTTTATGGCAACGAATTGTTTAATCTATATATTATTATTATTATATATAACATATTATTTATATAAAGGAAAACTACTCCATTTTGAAATTTCAAAAATGTAGTCGGTACTGTAATACGCAAGTAATTCGTAACAGCGATTTGTAATTCCTTCTTGACGTAGCGTTGGCAAAGGCGATGTTTACAAACAGCCAACAAAATGGAAAATAAATATTAGATAAACAATTCATTGGCCAATGCTAGCATAACAACGCATGCTATGTCATATAATGCTCTTACGTTCCATGACAATACACACACGACACGCGTTCCGTGTCCGTCCATATTTCCATTTTAAGCTTTAAGCACCAATTTTATTTTTTATAACAAGTGTCGTTCAAAATAACTAAACGACGAAATTTCTATAAATATCTTAGCTATGTATACGTTAAAAATACATGTTATAACATTTTTTTACAAGTCTATAATGTTTAGTTGAAATGCGAAATTGAATAGTCCGCGTCCGTTTTTAAAATGTAATTGGTTGTTTTTATCTTTATGTATTGCTTTTTATTTATTGTTTATAGAAGCGAACAATTCAAATCGCTTGTCTATCTTAAAAAATAATTGACCAAAGAAAAAAAAAAAACTGAAATAAAATTCCGTAAATAAATGTTCCAACATAAATAAAACGCATACAATATAAATTCGTGATCTAATCTTTTTTTTTAAATTATTATAAAAAAAAAACTGGATTATAATAATACATCGAAATCTATTTACAGATATTTACGGTAAAAGATGGACATGAAAATTAAAAATAAATTCTAAAAATAATTAATAAATTCGTTCTAAATTACATTCACGACAAAAGAAAATTACAAAAAAACGCACTTCAGATTAACTAAGAAGTTTATAACTATGCATCTAAAAGGTTATTATTTATCATCCACTTATAATTACTTTATATTTACGTATGTGTTATATGGACAATAACAAAAAAAAAAAATAAATAAATAATATGTATGTTAAATTGACGAAAATGAAGATCGAAACAGATTTATTTTGAAAAAAATCTTATAAAATATGGAAGTAAATTTCTCTTGAACAAACATTAACTGCTTCTAGAATGTGGTAACAAAATTAACTTATATTGATATAACTAGCTTTGTGCCCGCGGTTGCACCTGCGTTTCATATATTTTTCAATGCGTCATACAATTTTGATTTTTTAAACGGAATCCTAATTATTTTCGAAAAAAACCGAAGTTACGCGGAGTAACTTCAGCTAGCTACCAAAAAACTCCCGTCAAAATCGATCCAGCCGTTCCGTAGATTACTCCGAACAAACAGACAGACAAAAATTTTAAAAAATCGTTTTTTTTGTATATGTATCGTATATAGAATATGTTTATATATATATTATTTAGTAAAAAAATCTTTAAACATTTGTAACTTTCTAAAGCGTATAACGTTCTAAAGCAGGTGATGTTCGTTCGAAATCGAATAGATCCAGTGTCCAAAAATATAGAGAGGGAAAAACTAAAAAGCCACGCGAGAACATATTTAGATTATATAACATATTGTTTGGAATAAAAAAGCACTGTTTTAAATAGAATTATAGCGTAGATTTAAATACATGCCAGTAAAGTATATATAATAAGTATATTCTTGTTTTTTATTTTTTATAGGTTATGTATTTTACTAAAATTATATATAGTAGAATTATATTTTATAAAACAGCGAAATCTACGCACCGAAGCAATTCTTAATTAATTGCTGGGTGACCCATTAACAATTACAACAAAAACATAGGTCTGTGTGTGTACACATTAAAAAAAAAACAATCTAATAAAATTGGTAACTAAATTTTAATGAGGGAAGGTTAGATGTTTTAGAAAATTGGGCGTTCAATTTTTGAAGAAATATTCTAGATGTTTAGAAAGAGCGGTTTTTTAGGTCTAATGAAATCATTCGGGAGATCGATTAATGCAAGCCTTCGCAGTAATAAATATACTAAGAAATAAAATAACACATTCGACAACGAGCCATACAAAATAATGTTTTATCATTTTATTTCTAATTAGCACGTTGTATAGAACGCATCGTAAATATCATACAATATTGTTGTATCTAAGGCACATAATGTTTAGGCTTTCAATTATTACAATCCACATCATATCAATGGAGCTAATAATTTAAAAGAAAAATTGTAACATTTAATTTACTATAATCTGTGTGACAAATACATAAATTTTGTATTCTTTTTTCAAAATTTGCAATATTTTTACGGAAACTCTCTAAAAAATACTGCGAATCATTATGAATCACTGTTTAATAAGAAATCTATTTTAACACGACAAAATGTAGAAAACCGTTAAGAACAGGAACTTGGTCAAAGTTATTAGAATGTAAAAAAAAGCATTACATTCAATCAATGAAACGAATTCATAAATATAAACAAACAAAAAGATTTTTTTTTTGCTAAACATCAATACCGAACGAAATAAAACGCTTGTCCGAAATTTCGGTCTTTAATAGTGAACGTAAGAAGAGTTTTGCCGAACTTTCAATCTCCAAACAGTAACGAAAAGATTACACTTTAGACTATAAAAAACGTTACACATACAAAATTTTGTATTTAGTCACATGACAAAAAAAAAAAAACTGCAAAGCTATATAAAAAAAAAATATAAACCACTACAGCAGCTGTTTAAAAAAAAAAACTATACAAATCTTATCCAATTGACTTTCCGAACTTTCGTCACTAAGTAACAAATTTATTCAACATTCTACTGCATACTGACTGCATAGTTATCATTTTACTGTACAATGATATTGTATTAATATATAATGCCCGATCATACAAAAAACATCTATTTCAATATAAGACACGTCCACAATGAACATTTGAATCACAGTCTAGAAGTTTCGGCACCAATTATCTAACAACTGTAAATTCGTCGCCATTTTTCATAACGTGTTGTTACCATTTCGTAATACAATTTCGAGGTCTTATTCTGAGTTTTTCTTGATGACATAATTCAGTATTAATAAACATGGTATTCCGAAGCAGTATAATCAAAAAGCCTTGATGACATCATTATTTTTTTTTAAATATACTGTACGATTTTTATTACATATAGATTCATTATATAACCGTCTAATAATCACTATAGCTAGCAATTGACTAATTTACGCTTCTCAGCCCTATTTAAATTATTCCAGCTGTTTATAAACTCTAATATAGTTTTTGTTTCGTGAAATAGCTATCCAATATTAACAAACTGCGTGTCTAATACTAATCTGTCGATACTTAAACCGATAATTATCGCATTGAACTCAGTCTATCGAGTCATTGTAATTTATTTTTTTATTTGTCTATAGAAAAAATATTTTGCGTGTTACGTTACCTCGACCTACATTCAGTATCGATTCCTAGCTTTACTAAAGCTAATTTTATAATTATTATATTATTTATTGCTTGCTGTTTATTGCTATGTTCACTATATAACTATATTTCTTATAAAATTTAGACAACAACAAAAAATTCTATACACCAAACAAAGCTACAAAAATTATAATGAAACAAGACTTTAAAATTCAATATTTGATATATAATGAACAAATAGGCAAGGCGTAAATTTAAAATGTCTACGCTGACATAATACGGTATGTCGATTATGAAAATTAAGAATAAGATACTTTTATAGGTGACCATAAATTCATATAAAAAAAAAGAGTTTTATTATAGTTCAATTTTTAATTTGATACTCATTTTGGCGCGTTTCTGCTTCGTGTTACGTTAATCTAGGTTAATTTGTAACTGTTCTCTGTCAAAAATTTACTGTACCAATTTTAACAACAAAACCATATTTTTCACTCATGTCACTTGAATTAAAAATCTAAATATTTCACATGATTTTATTTTTGGCATCCGTAGAGGGCGCAATTTTGTCAATTAATCATATAATTAAATTAAAGTACGTTGATATATTCGTGCGGACTGAAGAAATATAACTTTTAACCCGCATACATAGCGTGTACGCATCTTTTTTAACAATCGTAACTAAACTTTGACCAGCAAATATTGAAATGAGGTTAGAATCGTGTGAAAATGTGTCTCGCTTGTATACATTATGATAGGATCTCATTTTAACCGCCGTTTGAATTATATTTAAAGGCTTGAACCGCTGTATTGCTTGTGCCTAACAAATCATCATAGATAATAAATTCGTAACTATCTCTAATAATATAAAACTGCGACAAATAATCATACCTTACATACATACGTCTATATCTAATCGAATTGTGTATATATATTTGGATTTGTTTACTTGTAATTTGGCCACAATTTTTTTTTAGTTTTCGAACACTCCTTATTTAATAATCACGCTCTTAAATAAGGATGTTTCGTTTTTTTTTTTCATTCTTTAATAATTGTAAATAGATTTTTTAATTAGTAAATTTATTATTTTATTAATTTACATCGTTATTCTAATGACTAGCTTTTCTCGTATGGCCACTGCGATTGCTAATAGTTTATTGAATGGACAAAATAAGACAAATATTTAATAGATGATTAAATATTAATAGGTGATGATAAATAAATAAGTAATTACATGTATTTTTATAACTGAAATAGTCAAATTTAAAATATATTTGATTGTGATAATAATTTTATTTTAGAGCCTCTAATATCTTATATAAGATATAATTAAACGAAAGTTTTACCGATTTTTCTATATTTTTTTAAAACCACAATACTAACATAATAACTTAACTTCAGCATGATTATTCCAGTTATAAAACGATTTAACACTAATAGATTATAAATGAATTGTTTACGTTATAAATAATAATGAGCGGATGGATATATAGAAAAGTAAAAAAAAAAAAAAAAAAACAATTATCCAACTTTACATAATGTTATCAACATCTATATAAAGTACTTTTAAGTTTTTATGAAAGGCACCTATAAAATGTCCTTCGACATTATGTCGAACTACTAACGATTTATTATTACTTTTGAATCCGGAACGCCATTCGAGTTGTCGTATGGTTAAGAGTTGTGAGATCATTATATACTTTAATTTTTATGACAAATGGCCCTATATTATAATAAAACTAAAAATAAAATATAATGCTGGCAGTAAATTCTGACCTAACCTTGAAAAATCTTCAATAGTCGCAGTGCAGTGATTTTATCGGTCCAAGAGATAGATTCCATGAACAAGCTTCAGAAATTCCGGATTTAAAACGTAACAATAAAAAACTTCTAATCTGTTAGCTACTAATCTAACTTCTTAAGCAAGGCTCGTCTTTCTTATATTATATTATATTTGTTATGTTATATTCGTTCAATAAGTTACGATTAAAAAATCTCTTTTCATTAGACTAATTAATATAGACGCTTACTTATCTAATTTCAATACAAAACACACAACAACGAAACAAAAAAAAAAAACAACTTATATCACACTGTCGTCAATCATAAAACCATTTTTGACGCGGGTAAATGGAAGCATTATTTTTATTTCAAACTGTCTCACAGCTCCGCAAACTATATTCAAAAGCTGCGTTCCGATTAACATATTTCTTTTTTTATTATTTATTCGTTTTCTTTTTTTTTATTTTCACTAAATTATTGGAAGGCTTGATCATATCATACTCGTTTTACACCCTATAAAAATATTAGAATACTATACGTTGTTTTTTTCATAGCTTTATTATTTTACTTAATGTTTTACATAATAGTTATTATTTAACGTTGGATTAATTACTGTAGAGATATCTATCTTATAATCGCTTTAATGCACGGAACTGCGTCGGCGTTTGCGACCACTCGCAGGTAGATGGCGCTGTTTTGACTTCGAGTTCACGTCGAACGCTCGCAAACGTCAAACGCACCTCTAAAATTATAAAATCTAAACTACAACCTCATTTTTAATCGCGAATTATTTACAAATCCCACTTGTCAGTTCATTATGCTTGCGCAAAATCGCACCCCGACTGTATAGTTCTATAACTGTACGGTACTGCCTGCTAACATAAAATCCCGGTAAATTATAGAGCTGAGCGCTCATGTCACGTGAGATCAGTGAGCGCGATGTGTGACAGGCTTCCAGTGCGAAGGCGGAGCCGGCGTCCAGCGTGGTACGGTTGCGGGTGTCCCCTCGGGGGTTACGGGGGTCCCGGGGGTCACGGGGCTCCGGCACAGTACAGTGGCGAGTGGCACAGTAAGAGGTTCGGATCACGGCGAGCGCAAGTCCGGCGCTGGTTTATCGGGTGCGATATCGTCGGGCGCGTCTACAGCGACCGCGTGACCGACGCCAGAGCCCGTCGTATCCATCGCCGTAGCTTCAGACGTTATCACGTTGGATTGGAAGAAACGTTCTGCCCCATAATATCCTTATTAGAATAATATTTTCATAATTTCTTATACTCCATTTCAATATAAAATATACATATAACGAGTGTCATGGGGTGAGAGATGAATGTCGAATAGCATATCGAATCACGCACGCAAGCTAACCTTACCTTCTCTAATCGTTTACTTTTACAACAAGAACAACAAAATTTTTGTTAAAATGTTAACAACTAGCGGTAGCTAGTGTAGATCCAATTTCCAAATGCTTCTTTTTATGGAAAATGTTGGTAGCTGTCACAACATCTCATCTCGAAAATATTACTGTATAAATTAAATTATTAAATTATACAACACTTGTAATGTAATAATCATCATATCAGAAAAATAACACAAATTTTAGGAGTTTTTTTAGACTATAGGCTCATCACAAAAACATTTTTCTGTTTTAGCTTTCAGAGCTATGCTCAGTGACTGACAAAGAAAGAACAGTCCTAATTCGATTTCTTCAAAAGCGATATACAAACAAAGCAAAAATAAAACAGTTCCAGACATTTTTCTCCTTCATTTGATAACTACAGATGAGATTTAGTGTTATTACATATTCAACAATATATTGTTAACAGTTTCGTTTTGATCGATTTTTAAATAATTATTATTGTCGACACTAGTTAGAATAATTGCCAGATAATTCCAATAATCAAAAACATACTTCTCCAATTTTAACTATTTTTCAGAAGGCTAGGAGAGAAGTAGCAGAAGAAGCAGTTACGCTAAAGGATTTCCAAGAAAAAAAATACATGAGATGAATATGATTGGATGAGAGGACAAACTATAGTAGAGTTACCATCATCTAAGAGCACGACGTGATCAGGTCCGGAGGGAGCTGTCATTATATTAAACTCTTCTTCCAGTGTAGGGTACGGTGCGTTCCATCTGAAAACAACACGAGTCTTTCTGAAAATTCTTCAGATATGCCTCAAAATCTCACTAGTCTCATATCTCTTTGCAATGAAATGTTTGTATGTGCACCTCTTTTATTTACAAGATAATTTAGAGGCCCAAAACTATGAAACTATTAACAGTAAGTAACATTGCATCGTTTCAAAAAATTCCCTGCATTTCGGGGGCTTTGACATTCGTAAGTAGTATATTAGAATCACATTAAAACGAATTGTGGTTTTTTTCTAACCTAGCTAGCGCTGTTGACCGGAAGGGCCTTTACAGCTTCACCGTAACTTTGGGGGCGAGTGCTGAAGACACAAAAAGGTGACTAGCACAAGGGCAACTAAAATGGTACGAACCTCGGCTTGGCCGTTACCTGAGTGTGAAAACTCTCCCGCGAGTTTGAACCTAGCTATTTCCTACATTTTTTTTATTTATTAATAAAAAGAAAAAAAAAAGGTTCCTTACGGGACCTATGTACCTGCATGTTATGTGCAAGAGTGTGTTTGCAGTGTTGTGCGTGTAATTGCTCAATGCGTGAGCAGTGTTACTGTATCGCACTGGAGGCGACGTCAAGAGCCTCCCTAGTTGGGGAACGAGACACGTCTTTTGTCGCCGCCCCCCGTCTTTGGACCCCCCGGAGAGTGTGCGGGAATTGTATGTTACTCACTCACCTTGGAGGTACTCTAGTAGAAGCCCTAGGAGCGTATAGCCCCAACCCACCAGGTGGTGAGACTCCCCCCGCGCCTGCCATCACTGCGCCACCACCCGCACCAACCCCAGATACACCACCGCCTAGACCGACACTACCCAACGATCCATAGCTGAATACCTACAACAATAAATAAAAATTAAGCAATAAAAACCATAAATCATAACTCTTCCAGAAATTCCAGACATGCAATCGTTGCGACATGCTAAAGTGCCAACAGTCATAGAAAAGCTGAAAGGGGATCGTTTGCCTTGGTATGGGCTTGTTTTAAGACAATACGAAACGCATGTGATGTAAAAAAAAAACTATTAATGTTGATGAATGAAGGAGAGAGGACGCCCAAAGAAAAGATGGGTGGAACGTATGAGGGAAGTTATGAAGGCAAAAGGGGTTGAATGAGGATATGATGGATGATAGATATAGTATGGAAGATTAAAACATATCGCGCCAGAAACAACCAATAATTGAAAGCAAGATGAAGATATTGATGATGAGCTATTCAGCATAAATAGATCAGCAAGAGACGACGCCTCCTAAAAGTTATCTGACGCTTATATTTTTAGGGGACATCCATCCGTACAACCGAAAGACGTCCACTGCTGGACATAGGTCTTCTCCAAAGATCTACACGACGACCGGTCTTGCGTCATCCGCATCCAACGAATTCCCGCAAGCTTCACCAGGTCCTCGGTCCACATTGTAGAAAGCCTACCCACGCTATGTCTTTCGGTGCGTGGTACCCATTCGAGAACTCGTTAGCCCCATCGGGCATCGGTTCTGCGAGCGGTGTGCCCAGCCCACTGCCACTTAAATTTAGCAATACTTCGGGCAATGTCGGTTACCTTGATTCTTCTGCGGATCTTCTCATTACCGCATTGAATTTCGTATAAAATTAGGGAATACATTTTGAAGAGCAAATAAATTTGGATTCCTAGAATTATTATCCTATTTAGTTTTTTTGCTGTCATATCGTTGTCTTTACACACTCGCACTCTTTCCTAATGTCAAAATTGAGAGATTTGTTAAGATTGAGAACTGACCTGCTGCGGCTGCGCATGGAAGTGGTTGAAGTGAGAGATTGGCGGATGGCACTCGCTGCGGTACGAGTGCGGGGAGCGACGGCGCGGAGAGGCGGGGGGAGATCGCACCTCCGGCGAGGAGGGTGAACCTCCCCCTCCGCTGCCACTGCCTATCAGCTCGCTCGCTACAAAAATAAATTTTACATGTAAATATAAACAGATAGATACGGAAAGGTAAAATAGTACGCAAAAATATTTGACCTTGCTTACTATAAGAACTCTACACTTAATCCAAACTCATCGGTGTTTTCTCCATCTTAGTTAATGACAATATATGAGTTATATACGAAATTCAACCATTATTATGTGGATGACGATATATTTTCTGTCATGTATAAATGTTTTAAAACGAATTCAAAACGGTGGCTATCTACCAAGAGAGTTTTGAAATATTTATACGTGACAGAAAATATATCGCTATCCACATAATAATGGCAGAAGTTCGTATATAACTCATTACTCAACATATAACTCTTTCGAAACGGTGGCCAACTTTCAAGAGAGTTTTTGTTATAATCCAGTATACTTCAGACAAGCATAGTAACCAATACATGTCACTTAAAACGACATTAATATTACGTACCGTCATAAGATATAGGGTCAAACAAACGCTATCGCAGTCAACTATTTGAGAGGAGAAGGTCATATTTAAGGGAAGGGGATGTATCGTGTTTCACGTATTTTTCAATGTTATTTTGAATACCTACCTATTTTTTTTTTTATTTCATACTTTAAAAGTTTTAAGCAGGAAGTTAGTAATGTTATTAAAACTTTTGTAAATTATCTATTTTAAAGAGATTGTGTTAATTCGTTATGTACGATTTTTGGGAAATTCCCCCCTAGATCAAATAACGCAAGTTAAGAAATAAATATAAGAAATACTCCATGACAGACTGAAACTCAGCCCAAAAACTCTATAGAAATTTATGAGGTTATAATAAAAAAAATTCGAATCTGTGATATTTGTGCCAATATATAATACTAGACAGTCCATATCAAGGGGCCAGTGAGTTTCGCCATAATATTTACGTGTCGAAATGATGACGTCAATTGCCAATAAAATTAAAAAAAAAGAGCAACCGGAAACTAGATTTGGTAGTTTCATAAATATAAGTTTAAGTGTTGCAACCATTGAAAACCACTTCGTTTGTGGATTAAATAGTATCTTGTATTCGACAAGCAAATAATTTAAAAATGCCAATATATTTTTTATTGAGTAACTACTTAATTATATTAACTAAGGCTTATTAATCCTTGTTTGTCTTGCTTGTATCAAAACAACATTGAAGAGTAATGAACCGAAATGAAACGATATGTCCTCACTTGTTGATCTGATGATGGCGACCGGCCTCGCCATCGGCGGTAGCGGAGGCGGCGGTAACATCGAGCTGCTGAAATACGCTGGCTTCGGACTTCGAGATAAGCTGTGTGTACCTGAAATTGTAATTAGTGTCAAAAATCAAAATCAAAATTTATTTATTCAATTTAGGCCCTAAGAAGGCGCTTATGAACGTCTAAAACACTACCACCGGTTCGGAAAACAATCCAGTCGAGAAGAGCCGGCAAGAATAGTGATTATGAGCTTTCATACAAAAATCACAATTGTTTATCCTATCCACGTCCATTTGAATTGAAGAATCTTATCAATTTATACTATTGCATAAACCTATGTCTAAATACATTTTCATAAATCGATTCCGAAAACTTCATCTTTCATACGAATAACATCAATAAGAAATTTCTTTTAATTTTAAAAAATACCTCATTGTCTTATGTGAATTATTTATTGTGCATAAAATTAGAAATACGGCGACACGACAATTTTTCTTATAAACTTTAAGATCATTTGCGGTAACTCTTGATACCTGACGCCATTTCATTCATGCCACATTTATCCCTTTTTTTACATAGGAAAATGAGTTTAGGGATCGTCCTCCCATGCGGGGGCAGGGAGGGTGTGTGGAACTAACACTAGGGAAGGAGACCCTAGCGACTACCCCTTAAAACCCTATGAGTGACAGTCTCTACCGCCACATAAGGAGGGCAACACGGGATTGCAAGCATACCCCCCGAACGGATGACCTTTTTTTTAATTTTTTTTTTTTTTTTGACGGGGGGAAATGCATTTACGCACTACCCTTATCTATTGTATTTAGGGGATCAAAGTCCCCCAATACAATAGATAAGGGGGCACGGAGTGACGAGCTCCGTGCCAGTGTGGGACTCACCCGGGCGTGAAGCGCACGGAAATACCCACTAAAACCCTCCGGGGCCGTCCGCTGCATTTGGGATGGGGGGGCGACACGGGGTGGCTTTCGCAAGCACCGCGTCGCCCCCTGCGGCGAACCCACCGGGCGAACGGATGACCTAGCCCGAAGGCTAAGTCCCTACATGCCACATTTATCCTAGCAACTTGATTAACTTCCCACAGAAAAAGAAAACATACTTAACGATAAGAACGAAAAAGGTTTAGCTCCAACATTCTAGGAGAGTTTTGATTATTTTATGATGGAATTCAATGGTCTACCTGCAACTGCTGCACGTCAGTCGGCTCTTGACACACGAACGTTACAAAATCGCCTAACGAATCCTGAGGAGCACCGTCATACTTCCCACTAGAGTGCTGACTCGATAACGCTTCGGACGCTGTGAGAAAGAAGTTTACATATCATAAATCATTGCAAATCAGTAAATAAATCATCATCATCATATCGACCGACAGACGTCCACAGCTGGGCATAGGCCTTCCCCAAAAATATCCGCAACAATCGATCTTACGTCACCCGCATTCAACGGATTCCTGCGATTTTCACCAATACCTATTGGCCTCATCAGATATCGATTCTATGAGCTATGTTTCCACCCCACTTTCACTTCAGTTTGCCAATTATTCGGACAATGTCAGTTAATTTGGTTCTTCTGCGAATCTCTTCATTCCAATAGCCTCCCCTCCCTCATAGTCATAGGCATAGCCCCATCCCCACAGCCCATTTAGTGGCTAAGTAAATATTTTTAACAATGTATTTTTGGGAAATATAATAACTGTAAAACGAAAATTATCTCACACTCCTCTTAAATTCTGTTCTTAAATGTGGATCCAAAATTTTCGATTCAAAAATTAATTAATATATAGATTTTTTTTACACGATTTTACCTGAAGGTTACGATGTGGTCCAGGATGGTAAACACACTAAGCCTAGAGGTACTGATTCTCAAATGATGCTGCCGGAACACACCTATTGGTATTTGGCGACAGCAAACTAGAGGGTGGTAGCTACCCAGGCGGGCATTATTAGAAAATGGCCAGTAGGTAACCGAGCTATAGTTTCCTCACGATGTTTTCCTTCACCGAAAGTTCAGGTTGATTTTAGAGTTGCATAGATAGATGGGCTCGAACCCACGTCAATTGCCAAATAATCCGGCTTTATGCGCCATCATTGTTTTAAACTAGATAGTTGTTGTTCGATGAATTTTAGGGAAAATTACAGCTGCGCTCGAGCGAGGTACTTACTAGTTGGATGCGTGTCGGTGGGTGGTGGTGCATGTTGGTAAAAAAATCGTGTTTGAAGGCACCAGCGGTGACTGCGCCGAGCTCAGCCCGGCAGAACTGTGCGGGATACCTAGAGGTAAAACTCATTTTGAAGTTAAAATGTATCCTGCACTTTCTTAGCACTAATAGCTCAGTTATTATTGTGGTCTGATTCCGCGGCAATGGACGTAGCTTTAAGACCACATATCCAATTCTACAATAAGCTTTCGGTGAAGGTAAATATCGTAAAGAAACATGGTGGTAGGGGTTTTTAAAAATGCCTGTCTGGCTGCCACCATGAGAAACTGTCGCCAAGCATCAACAGGTGTGTTCCGGAAGCACTCTATGCACTCCATGTTGTAACTATGATTTGTACAGTTTTTATTTAAAAATAATATATCTATTTATATTTGAATTCATAAAACAGGACCAGATCGAGTTTCTTGCCGGCTCTTCTAGACTGGACTTCTTTCCATGGTGAATTTGTTCAAAAATTCGATCTTAAAAGTCTTATTTACTATTCCTACTTAAGCGACTGATGACTTCGACCGCTCGACATACCATGTCCGCGGTCCGGTCCGTACGTGTATTAACAGCTTAAGTAAACGCTATTCATACATTATATAAATATAAATATGTGTAAAAGCTAGATGTCACTATATAGTATAACCTACTACCATGCCAAATTTCATTGAAATCGGTTTAGTAGTTTTTGCGTGATTGGCGAACAAATTAATAAACAGACAGGCAGACCGAAAGACAGACGATTTTTTTTTAATGTTGAAATGTGTTCTGTGGTCAATTCATATGCATAGTATTTTATTCTTAAAGATCTTTAATGTACAGATTTCAGCTCGTTAGCCTTTTATTATAAGTATAGATTATAACTATTAATAAATTAGGAAAATAAATCATCTTGGTAATGAGAGCGTCGTGTATTACGGTGAAGAAATAATTTATTTAACCCCTTAATCTATTTAATTTGTAATGCCTTTTAATATATTTTTTCGAAAAGAAAGCAATAGAAATTTCGAAAACATAGTTCAGTTCACGATTTAAAAACAAGATACCACATTTCTCAAAAAAAAAATATGACGAAAATAATATAAACATGTTTCAAGTAAGTAAATTGAAAGGTAATTACTTAATTTATACTTGAAAAGTTCTGTTTCTTCTCCTTTACAATAATCTAACTCTCTTAGATTGAGAGGTTTAAGAAGAAGGTTGAAAAGATAATTATGAGAAATTTCTCAATAGATCTTTCACGCATATCTATACTAATAATAAAACTGGAGTTTTGTATGTATATTTTTAAATATATTTATTAACAGATGTTTCCTCTAGCCTTTACTAAACTCGAATCTGACAATAAATATTTTATGTGCCTGCACGTATATCCGGATTTAACTCAAAAACGGCTTAACCGATTTTGATCCAATTTTGTGTACGTATGTGAATTAACGATTGATATACAAAAATATCCAGCATGTATCAAGCGTTCAGTGAACGAAATCAGACCCTCCCACATTCATTCAATATAGGACACGTAGACGAACCTGTCCTATTCCTGAACCTGTGTGGGCGAACCTAGTCATTTTATACTTTTATATGGTACAATGTGATTCAACAAAACCGTATCTGATAGTTCGTTTTATATACGCAATATACCCATGTATAGATGATTCTCGCAGATTCATATTTCAATAATAAAACTGCCATCAGTGTCCATTCTAGTCGCGTTTGTCCGCCATATGCACTTTTACTCCGCTCTCTATAAATATTATGTTGAAGTCTGGATAGATTCAGTTAAAGATAGAAAGATAAAATTAGTCTCACGATGAATCACCAACACGCGGTACGTACGTGCATGCTTTGTCATGGTTTTATTATAATAAATAGTTTTTATATATATGTTAAACAGTGAAGTATTCAGAACTGCGACTACGCGGGCAACGACCCCCTATTTATTGATTCAACCGAAAGACGTTTACTGCTGGACATAGATTTTGGCAGGGAGGAATTGCCATAATCGGCACGAGAAGATAGGGAGTGGTACTATTCTAAGCCGGCCACCCATCAATTAGGACCCATAAAAAAGTTTTTATTATGTAAAATTTATAGTCCCATAGGTATTTATGACGAGCGCTTGAGCTGAAAATACCAACTAGCATGAAAAAAAAACATTATTAAAAAGTCCGGGCCGCCTATCGCTTGCTTGAAATTCGGTAGAAACAAACCTAATTAAATCTAAAGTTTTGTTAATACAAGTTCATTAAAGTGCCTAGGTAAGTCGCATGTGTGTGATGAACAGTATGCTAATGTGTTACTAACACATAAAGCAGCTGGAAGAGCTTCCCCAGTTGAGAATCGTAGCTCGTATTGTGCCGCTGCCAAGGAAAGTCTCAGAGTGGGTGCTAGGTTAATATTACGCAAAACCGAATAGACAAGTTTACAGAATACACGTCTCAGAAGTGAAGTTTTGTTTAATTTGTAAGATCAATTATTAGTAAGGAATAGATATGAGAGAATTAGAAAGAGATATAGAATATGTATGCCCAGGTCCTAAAATACAGCCTAGCGTATGCAGTCTCAAGAACGAATATATCACAAATAGTGCAAAAGAATAATTCTATAGTCAATCATAATAGCATGTCTCTCTTCCACTCAACGTACTTTAATCCGTATTTTAATATTAAAAACCATGTCACTAATATTCTGACGCAAAACGCGTGACGCAACCTTTTAATTTTGCGCGCATAAGAGTTTCACTCCAATCGAATACAGATAGTATATTTAAGACGTAGAGTATATTTAAGAGCAAACGCGGTCGGCAACAAATATGAAAAATAATTATTTAAGTAGCCTATTGAAATCGCGTTACGCCATAATGAAAGAGTTATCAAGCGTGAAAAGGACAACTGCAGCTAGGGTTATTATACCAATATGAAAATAGACGACATCGTATTTCCTTTCTTCCTCCTCAAAAACCTGACTATATTTTTTTCCAATTATAAAATACTTCAGTCATGTTTATACGTTTTGCTTTTTTTTTGTTTTATTTGTGAAATTTATTTGAAACTCGTCTGAAAACGACGGTAAAACTAGATATTTTTTCGCATTTTTAAAAGCTTCTAATTTCTACAATATATTTACTTTATGGAAAAAAATCTAAACGTAGGGCCGTGGTGGTACTATATACAATAAATATATTTACTATAATATCGTTATCCAGGAAGGAAATAGGGGAATACGTTTGCATGAAATAAACGTCGCCCGCGCATTTCTTCTGAATACGGGCCTGTGTTTATTTGCGAGTTGAACTTACTGAAGCACTGGCCGACAAGCATGGCGGACGGGGTCGCGCGCTCCGCCGGCGGGTCGAAGGCGGGCGGAGCTGGACTGTTGTACCCGCAATAGTATCCAGACTCCAGCTTTATGCCGCCGCCGCCGGAACCGCTCGGCGATTCAGACCCCGTCTCTTGCAATATGGATGCTGAAATCAAACACACGCCATTTATTTAACTTGTTGACATTACTTAATAACGGATGATCAAAGTTTTTTTTAAACGTAGGTGTTTAGCAAAAAAAATCTAGTTGGTAAGTTATGAAAAAATTACAGTATTTTTGGTATAAAAATAAAGTATTACTCATAAAAAAAAAACCTTGAAGTTCCTATATACATAAACAAAAAAAAATCATTTATAAGTTTTTTTTTTTTCAAACGAAATATTATGTACTTTATAGGTGAAATATTATTAGAACTCTAAATAATTCATCATACATAAACTAACAAAGTCGTTGCGGTCACTTCCTGATTCTATGGTTTCAAAAATATTTTATAATTAATAATCGATGGACTAGATTTTCGGATTTTATTACGTGTAAGTTATAATAGACTATTTTGTGTTTATTAATATTGTTTCCAATAATAGGCCTAAGCATTTAGAACCGTTAAAAAATTAACTAGTAATTTTAATAATTATAATTTTTTGCGCTTTTTCGTTTGGTAACTTACGGGGTGGGCAGATTTTTTACGAAAACTAGCTAGGGTTGAAACGTAGGTACGATTTCATAGCAATGGGGTTAATTAATGGCCGCGGAGGACAGACAGGTATTATTATAATTTATAAGGCAGTTAGGAAATAATTCGGATAAAGATAACTCTATGTAGATATTATAATTCTTATGAAAGTTTTTATTTTATAGTAGGTACATATATTTATTTTAATAATATAAGAGACAAAACGTACCTTTGGATAACTTCCATAGTTCCTTAGAAGAGAAGACACCGGTTGCTAGAATAATATCGTTGCAAATTACACCGTTGTATGGGTTGTGGCTATAGCCTGAAAAACCCATCAGTTATAACATTAACACGAACAACAAAATATTATTATATATATTTATGTCATCTCTATTAAAAAAACTATGAACGTATCAGGGATAGTTATTTTTTTTAATTATTTTAATATATATTTAATTAACGTCATAATTCAAATATATATATAATTGAAACAGATTTTGTTGCGTTTCTTATATATTTAAATACATATATATATCTAAGTAATTTTATAGACCCAAACGAAATCGTAACAAAATCCGAAAATATTTAATTTTTGAATTCTAAGTTATAAGGAAGACGTTTTCTATTAAATATAACGAAAAAATTATAACACAAAGCGACGTGCAACACTCGATTATTTCATATAATATTATTAAATTTTAATGAAAAGAAAATAGTAACTATGAACAAAAGAATCTACGCAACATCAAAACCGTTCGGCACGTAATTACCAATTTTATAATGCCTATATGTGTATATTTTATAACTGAATGAATCATAATTTTGTCCCATAAAGGTGATGGATGAAATGAGAATGTCGAGATAGATGTGAGAGGTAACAAGAATGGACAGGGTTAGGAATGATCTTTGAAAGTGGCACCAATGGCAGAGAAGTTAAGGAGCAGGCATGGGCATGTGATGAGCAGAGAGGAACGAGGATGTTGTGACAAAGATGTTGGATATGAATGTGGACGGGTATAAGGGAAGAGGAGAACCAACTAAAAGTTGTACAGGGCTGTGTGAAAGATGATAAGCTTAGAAAGAGAGTGAATGTATGATCCCAAATAGAGAGGAATGGAAGATGAAGTCATGTTGCGCCGACCCCAAATAAAAATGGGATAAGGGCAGGGACAGAATGGCATTTGCACGGACGAGGCCCGGTGGGTTCGCCGCAGGGGGCGACGCGGTGACTGCGAAAGCCACCCCATGTCGCCCCCATCCCAAATGCGGCGGACGGCCCCGGGGGGTTTTAGTGGGTATTTCCGGGTGCTTCACGCCCGGGTGAGTCCCACACTGGTGCGGTGACGTCCCTCCGCACCCTCTTACCCATTGCATTGGGGGACTTGGTCTCACTAATGCAATGGGTAAGGGTAGAGCGTAAATGCATTTCCCCCCGTCAAAAAAATAAATGAAAATTAAAAAAGGGACACAATGGCATATTTTACACCGCTTTAATTATAAACTTTACTGACGTTAAATGACAATAAAGCCCAAGATAGTTAATAATTAAACTGTATTTTTTTAACTGACTAAATCCTGTTGACCGTAAGGGCCTTGTTAGTTTCACCATACTTTTGGGTCGAGCGTTTAGTGCACCAAAGTGTTACGGACCTTGGTTCACGTTGCTACATGAGACAGTAATTCTACACAATTTGCACGGCGCTAAACCTATGATAGTCAAGGGAAGCTACGGTTCTCGAGGTGTTTTACAGAACCCATGTACCAGCGTGTAGTATGCAGGAGTGTGGAGTGCAATATTAGGCGTATTATGCTATTGAATGAAAGTGACAATCTATCACAAAGACGGGGAGTACAAGAGCCTCCCCCGTCGGGGATCGGAGCACGTCCTGAAGCATCTACCTATCTCATTCTATATGCCCCTGAAGGAACGCATCATAATTAAACCTACCATGTTTGTAGGGCATTTTCTAACGCGACCCTCAAGTTTGAATATACATCACTAAATAACTTTAAAGTCTCTTCTGGAAGTATTACTCGAGAGCCAGTTTCTATAGCTTAGCGTGTTCACCATCCTGAACTACATTGTCGTTTAACATCACATGACCACCATACACATGGTGATATAACCTTCTTTAGTGACTCGCCTCACGTGTTTGGAATTAGCTAATAAATATCCAGAGAAACCTAGAGTGTGTATCCGTGGTACATGTAGTCTGACATAATGATGGTGACTGTCAAAATATGCTCATTAATCTGTTCACGTCATCGTTTTTGGGGCGGTACTTTATTCATAGTCTTATGAAATGCAGACTTTGCCGAGCTCAAATAAGATTAAATGTGAGATTGTATACTAAAACCTGAGCTAAAAATTATACTAAATCCAAATCTTTTCGTTTCGATCACACACATACGACGAACAACAATATACAATGCTATAAATACATATCTAAAACATTTAGAACTAAATAATACACACAATCAATAGTCACATACATTGCTTATTATATTATAACACACAATAAAAAAAAGCCACAATATCAAATCATAGACAAATTATAAAATGAAAATTTATATATCGATGCTTCTAAATTATTATTTGATAATAACTTTTGTAACCGCCATTTTATTCGCAACAACTTACAACATTACAAGTACATTTTCTTATTTGTAACTTCAAAATTAACAGAATTCACTAACTTTCATATCCTTTTACGTACATAATTTTTATTTTGGTGATTTTTATTCGTACGTATTTATAATAAGAAATAAATGTACTGGTCTCTAAGACGTTTCGAATAGTCAATATTCGCTACCCGCGATCTATTTCGCCAACTTAAAAATACGGTAATTGCCAGATATTTACTTAGTATCATTTGTTATACGTCACTACAACACAAGCTATTTTCCATAATAATGGATAAAATTGAAGTGCCCGTTTGTAACGTTAAAATTATTTTTTTTTTACTTAATAGATATGAATGTATATACGAAGGTTATACCAAAAATACAATTTTAAAATTTTTTGTCTGTCTACCTGTCTGTTTGTTCCGGATAATCCCCGGAACAGCTCGACGGATTTTGACGGGACTTTTTTTGGTAGATAGCTGACGTCACTCCGGGTAACTTAGGGTACTTTTAATTTTCGAAAAAAATTAAGGTATCGCGTAAAAAAAATAAAACTCATAAAAACATGAATAAAATCTAATTCAATGGACAGTTTTACGGTCAAGCGCTTGAATTTATGATAAATATTGTTACTATATCTTAGAACTAAACAAAAATTAGGGTCACGATAAAAAAAAAAAACGCATTGAAGAATGTATGAAACGCGGGCGCAGCCGCAGGCACATAGCTAGTATAAAAATAAGAGCGATAGTAGCTAGTTACTAAATAGTCATAAGAAAAAGTACAATATTCATTCAAACAATTTAATTTCGCTCGTGAAATTTTTTTGTACAATCTTTTATTGGGCGAATTTGTTAAGTAATTTATAAAAGCATCGATATATACAAAGTTGTGAAGAGTGAAAGAGAAGGAACACCGAGACTACACACAACAACAACGAACAAACATTTCGCTAATTTCAAAATTAACGTTCCAATTTTAAATATCGCCAATAGAAGCATGACAAAGGTGTAAGTGAAAGCCAATCAATGCGGGAGGTTAAGAATTTTGACAAAGTATTCAAGTATAGTACAGGTAATGCTGAAAAATATAAACAAAGAATACAACAAGTTTTTGTGCATAACCAATCTCACAAAGATAAATCCTTCCGTTTGTTTATGGCAATCAATACCTTTATACATATTTAGTTCTACCGATATTCGTTTAATTTAACACTGGTAATGTTTTCAAAATCATTCAAAAGAACGAATGTTTCGTGACGTTTAAAAATATCGAAACAAAAAAGTATGTTTTATTAAAACCTTATCTAATAAATCGTAATATAATTTACAACTGCAATGAGCCATACGTTGCAAAACCTAATCCATATAAATCTGTTGCTAGACGCATATAAACTTTTTTAATTATACAAAGTGGCAACAAAATATTTTATACAGATATAAAATTCAATGATAATGAATTATTAAAATTATCAATAAAAAAAACGTTTCATTACATGGTTAAGCTTTGCAGACAAAAATACAGTATAGTGACTTCATCATAAATTAAATATGACATATACGACAAGATGGCGGACATCTTTAATTATTGATTCCATTTGATACTGAACAGAGTTTAAATTCAAAGCTTACAAATCACGATAAACTATTAAATTTACGTAATAATTTATAATTTATTATGATATTGATTGCCATAAGTGTCAGGAAGTGACCACATCACATTACCGATGCTGTTACCTTTGCTTTTAGCCTCGTGTTCATTCTCTTTGTCTCTAGGAGGGTGAGGCGATATTGATCCGCTTAGTATATCTGAAATATATAGACTAATTAAACATTTAGATTATATATCCTTAGTTAAAAAACAACCAATACTTTATGTGTTACTCCATTCAACCGATTGATTTCCACTGCTGGGCATAGGTCTCCACCATCTGCATTCAGCGGATTCCCGCGACATTCACCAGGTTGTAGGTCCACCTTGTGTTGGGCCTTACCGCGCTGTATTACTTGTTTACGGCTTCGAAAAGTTATCTATTGGATTGGAGGTTGAAAAGGCCTCATATCTATCTTAACCAAATAGAAATTATATTTTATGTTCAGTGTAAGAAAATTTTTACGGATTCTTCACATGTATGGACATTTATGGTTAACTCATAAAATACGAATTTCTGTTTCTTTCTTAATATATTGCCTATTCTTTGCACTATACGAATAAGCGTTATATTTTCCAGTTAATATGTTAAATAAGGGGTTTAAGGGCGGCATTGGGTAGGAACTGCTTGTAATGTCACTAGTAACCTGTACATTCGTGAAAAAAATATCATGACCAAGGTAAGAGATATTGTACTGCGCACTTAATTAATATGTCGATTACTCATAAAAATGAGGCAATAGGAAAAACAATGGAAAGCTGGCGTAAACGCCAGGTTAGTGCTCAAGGGGTTAAGAGACGCTCTAATACTTCTTGATGTTTCGTCATTTGTAATTCAAAATCAAATTCATCTTCCAATCACTTGACATTTTCATAACTATAGACAATCTTCATCATAGGGCATATTCCCA
This sequence comes from Samia ricini, assembly GCA_014132275.2. Classification (NCBI taxonomy): domain Eukaryota; kingdom Metazoa; phylum Arthropoda; class Insecta; order Lepidoptera; family Saturniidae; genus Samia; species Samia ricini. Next base: position 39,899,995 of record AP028158.1, read on the forward strand.
GATAACCTTAAACAGTATTCGTGTAGGGTTGCAAATGTTCGTCCCTCCGTGCCCCCCTTACCTATTGTATTGGGGGACTTCGGTCTCACTAATACAATAGGTAAGGATAGTGCGTAAATGCATTTCCCCCCGTCAAAAAAAAAAAAAAAAAAAAAAGGGTTGCAAATGTACTTGTGGCTAAACAAGCCAATTTGGGATCGACAGTTACGACCAGAGCGCTAGAAGATAGGCCCTTTAGAAATCATGAGAGGTGCCAAATTGTGCGCTCTTTCACTAGCATGCCCGCTACGTTCTTGAGAACTAACACAGTATTGTAATGTTTTTGAGACCTTCTGCAAAAATTTTGCTCCACCATTCATTGGGCTGATCTTTTTTTATCGTGGATAATACACAAATGAGAAATCTTTATGAGAGACGATATTATTGCAGTAGTTGGCCTTGAATTTCCATAAGATTTACACTTCTTTTAACTCAATATTTAACTAACTGATAAGCAAATGTGAGACCCAAAAAGAAATTTGTTTTATATTATGAAAAAGAAATACAATACCTGGAAGAAAATCACATGAATAATATCTAAAGGAAACTGAATTCATTTATATAAGTGTGTGGTAATTTACAAAGGTTAATAGGATACTGTTACAAACAAAAAGACATATGAATTTAACAAAGAGACCATTTTCATTTATGGCCATGGTTCTACCTCCAAAAACGTTTTTATAGTATGTGTGATGTATGCGATATGATCGTATAATTAATATTAAGGACCCATAGAATTCATTGTACAATCAATTTCAAAAGTAAAAATCCCAATTTCTGAATGGACCTTTTATCCTTTTGATATTTCTTCTTTTGTTTCTGAAGTTAATAGTCTATGGTATATTTGATTCGAGCACTTTAAAACTATTAAACTATGCGTACATAAGTACACGAGTCTAGTTATTTTCAAAAACAGCGGAGTTCACACTTTAAGAAAAATGATACTTCTGTCTTTTAAAATTATATAGAGCAAAATAAAGTCTTCTTACTACTTATTATGAAACGGAAATCAATTATATACTTCTATACATATCGTCATTTAATATAGGCGAGATTGTCGTCAAAGCACTTGCATATTCCGTGGGAAAAAAATTAAATACAATATATGACAATGCTGGTTTTGTAGAATAATACTATCTTTTCAATATATATATATATATATACACACACACACACACACATATATATATATATATGTGTACACCAATATTAAATGACGATGTTGTCCAGAATGATAAACACACTAAGCCTAACGGTACGGGTTCTCATGTAATGCTGCCGGAACACACCTATTGATATTTGGCGACAGGTTTTCAAACTTGAGGGTGGTAGCTAACCAAGCGGGCATCATTAGAAAATGCTCTATTACCATGTAAATTTATTATCTTAAATTGTTAGATCATTGTCGCTATGGTGGCTTATTTTACATAAGATACAGACATTTTTGAAACTTATCCACAAACATAACATAACGCCTCCCTCCTATAAGAGTGGGCAAGTCTGCATTCTTCCATCTGGTTACAATCCATTTGCTTCATTTACTAACATGAACTCTTTTATGATCTTCGAATTGTCTTCGATCTGGTCGAAATACTATTGCCTGAATCGACCTAGTCACCCTCGCCTTGTAAATTCGTTTTATCAATCTTCTTTTATCCATACTCTAGACGTGCCTAAACCATTTACTACACTAATAGGTATCAAGATATAAACAGAAAGATATGACGGAAAGGAAGCAACTAAACATAAAGGAACTAGATAATAAGCTATAGAGATTAGTGTTTATACTGCTGCCCTGAATTTGTTTCTGGATTTTAAATTTTGAGTTTAATTTTGAATTCAGTTTTAACTTTTAACTTAAATTGAATCTATGTGAATTGATTTTATTTGTAATTTAGTTTTTAATTTTGACTCTAAATTTATTTAAGTATTTTAATTATATGAATTGATTAATTGTTTAAAGTGTTGATATGACTACTATAACCATAAGACTGGACTTTATTTTATTAATTTAAACGAACAGACTGTATTGTTAGATTTAAGAGAAATAAAAAGTTTTATATAAAGAAAACATAAGCAAAAGAACATGCTATAAAAAAACGAAAAAAACAATAAAAGATCACAAATAAAAGGACAGTAATAACAAGGTCTCTGGTCATGCCAGAGGAAAAAATTGGGGGGGGGGGAAAAAAAAAAAAAAAAAAAAAACATAAAGAGAAGCTAATATGAATAAGTGAGCGAGAGACCTGGAAGACCGTCGCTCCCATTACCATAGCTGTTAATGAAGTTGGCCAGGTATAGGTCCAGTTCCCTGACTGAAACGTTGATGTGGTACGGGTTCACGCAGAGTCCCGGCTGCGTGCATTCTGGATGTTTCTCCAAACGCTCACCGTCTGTACTCTCTAGCGGTATGGCTTTGAATAATATCACCATTACTAGATCGAGACGCCAAACCTGGAATCCACCAAAAGTTTTGTTCATTTGAAAATAATTATTCACTCTTTTTATATTTTTTAACCTACCTAACATTGACAAACAAACATAAATTATACTCGTACTTGAGGGAAAATAACAACAGGCCATGTAATAGGAGTGTATTAATCCAATGATATTTTTTTTTAAACTTTAACTTTAAATTATGGAACATCCAATTTTAAATTTCATTTAATTTTAATTTTACATATTTAATTTTAATTTTAAATTTTAATCCTATTTACTTGATTTAAGTAATAATCTATTAATTTAAACTATTATAATATCATTGCTCCAATTGTATTTAATTATTTGACATTGACTATTACTATTAATTATAAGAATCTTGACTTTATTGTTCTTAGATTAAGTTTCCTTTCAATTCTCGTTTCAAGTCTTTTAACTGTCACTATCTCTACCTTTGTCTTTCTTATTTGTGGCGGGGATATATAAAAAAAAAAAATCCAATGATATTTAGTTGCTACATGTTTTTCCTGAGTAATTAATTAATCATCTAATGCCTTTTGTTTTGCCTTTTTACCCTACAGCATAAGTTACACCTTTATGTATTATCTTTCTAGAATCGAATTAAATTATCGAGGAAATAATTAGTTTTATTATGCTAAACATTTTGATACAGTAGGCATTTGCATTTAAAGGCCCATTATAATATTGTTTTTTTTAAACAGATCTAATATCTAAACCAAAATAGCTATGTGGAAGTTTTTAAAAGGGTCTGTATAAATGGCATAATCTGTTATATATGCGTAAAAATGGACAGAAGAGTTTCGTTTTTGGGTCACTTTATATTTGTAACTTAGATTTTAGATCTTTTGAAACGTCATTTCGTCAAACTATTAGAAATTTTATTAAGTCACTACGAATTTAAACTAATAGCACTAATTACGAAACGTTCAAACATTTAATAAAAGTACCATTTGAAATTAACATGACTTATGATAAGTTGCATAATATTTAATACTATCTATGCCTGCGGATTCACCCGCTTGAAATTCAGATAGTTTACATTACCAAATTTCATCGAATACCGTTTAGTAGTTTTTCCGTGCTTGACGAACAACTTAAGACGAAGACAAAAAAAATTAACTAAATTAGATTCTTGGAATAACGTGAAAGTAAAATGTTGATTTAAAATGTATTTATTGATAATGTTATTACTTTATTATCATGTTTTTTTTTTAACCACCAATAATGTATAATAAACGCTATTCATACATTATATACATATCGTAAATATGTATGTAAAAGTAACAACAGAGTATTAACTATTACTGTACCAAATTTCATCGAAATCGGTTCAGTAGTTTTTGCGTGATTGGCGAACAAATAAATAAACAGACAGACAATTTTTTTAACTATCGAAATGTGTTCTGTACTCAATTCTGAAGCCCCGCATAGTATTTCTTCTTAAATATTTCAATTTACAGATTTCGTCTCGTTGGCCTTTTATTTCAAGTTATAGATTATACGAATATCAGTTACCATAGACAAGTTCTATTGTATTCTATTGTTTATTGTCACTGATGAAAATATCTGAACGACGCGCAATATTAGTTAAATATTAGGAGCATATAAATTTACTAACACAGACATGATAAAAGATATGAATATATTCCGGACACGCAATCTGCAAGATTCAGGTCCATTTATGTTGAATGAATAAAACCTTAATATACCGACCTTATCCGCCTGCCGAAGACAGTCTATCCTCCTCATCTTCCCCTTCTGGTCTGGATTCGAGAGGACGCAGACCGCTGGCCTCTTGCCCGTGATGCTTAGAACGAAGTCTTCTCTGCAATCCTGGGTTATATCCTTGCGGAGTTTTCCCAGTAACCTCGATGCCCATTTTTGTTTTACTTCTGCTTTTTCGTTCTGGAATTTTTCGTATTATATGTACATACATAGGTTACCAGAATAACCTTGATTCTGCTGAGCGACAGGTTTTAAAATTTAAAGGTGGTAGTTACCCAAGCGGGCATTATTAGAAAATGCCCTACCACCATGATACTTTTTTTTTTTCACATATAGTTCAGGCTTATTATAGAACTGTATAGGTAGGTTTGACGTGGATTCCGACCGCCAATCAACCAAGGCATATCATCGTTTAATTTTATTAGGTATGTTCAATCATGGGGGCGACGCGGAGAATGCCTAGCGATCCCGTATCGTCCCCATCCCAGATGCGGCGGGCGGCTCCGGGGGGTTTTAGTGGGTATGTGAGTCCCACACTGGCACGGAGACGTCCCTCCGTGCCCCCTTATCTATTGCATTGGGGGACTTCAGTCTCACTAATGCAATGGGTAAGGGTAGTGCGTAAATGCATTTCCCCCCGTAAAAAAAAAAAACAAAAAAAGTCTTTTATTGTGTTAACAAAACTTAATCGCATTGGACACTGTACTAAACAAAAAAAAAAATAATGTGATTTTTGTTAATACTATATAGGCTCAGTGCTTTGACCACAATCTCACCTGATCTTAAGTGATGATGGGGTCCAGGATGGTAAACACACTAAACCTAGGTACTGATTCTTGCGACGCGGTGCTTCTTGCGACGCGGTGCTTGCGAAAGCCACCCCGTGTCGCCCCCATCCCAAATGCGGCGGACGGCCCCGGGGGATTTTAGTGGGTATTTCCGGGCGCTTCACGCCCGGGCGATTCCCACACTGGCACGGAGTTCGTCCCTCTGTGCCCCTTACCCATTGCATTGGGGGACTTCGGTCTCACTAATGCAATGGGTAAGGGTAGGGCGTAAATGCATTTCCCCCCGTAAAAAAAAAGGTATTGATTCTTAAGTAATGCTGCTGAAACACACCTATTGGTATTTGGCGACAGGTTTTCAAACTTGAGGGTGGTAGCTCCCCAGGTGGGCGTCATTAGAAAATGCCCTACCACCATGCCTTAGTTTCCTCACGATGTTTTCCTTCATGGGTGAGAACCGAACCCGCGTCGATTGAGGCGGAATACGGCCGCCGCACTGCGTCATCATCCTTATGATTGTTACTACTGCATCTAGTAGTATATATTTAAATGTGGTTATCAAATTAGCTAAAGCCCTAGTCAGCCAAAACTATTAATTCTTATTATTAAGTCCAATGTGATTATTTTTTTTAACACTTTACCAATGACAATAACGAAATAAATGGTGAAAGTCAACATAAAGATCTCACCTATGTTTTTTTAACACGGTATAGGATCAGTGCTTTGACCATAATATCACTTGATGTTAAGTGACGATGGGGTCCAGCCAAACACACTAAGCCTAGAGGTACTGATTCGCAAGTGATGCTGCCGGAACACACCTATTGGTATTTGGCGACAGGATATCAACTTGAGGGTGGTAGCTATCCAGGCGATAATTATTTTAAAATGCGTTCATTTCGTTTCATTACGTAATGGGTGTGCGATGGTCTAAACCTGTATATAAATTAATAATAAAACTCACTTGTAATTCATATTTAGTGTGCCGTTCCTCCTCGAGACTCATTCGTTTTTCGTGTTTCTTATAATATTTCCGTTTGGCCGCTTGCAAGTTGAACCACGTGTACGAAAACGACTTTACAAATGGCATTAGGGCCTCTATGAACGGATGGAACTCGTCCTGTTGACAAGTAAATCATTACACGCAATAATTAGATAGGTATTTATCACAGATCATAATGGCGCCCAACGTGTGACTTACAAGTCTTCCTAAATCGACTCAAATTTGAATAATGTTTAAACATCTAGGCTATGAAAAATGTTCATTCTTTAATAAAAAAATAATTTGTTTCATTAAGAAACTTAACGACCAACTTGTCGCTTCCTTTTTTTACACGGTATAGTCTCAGTACTTTGACCACAATCTCACCTGATGTTAAGTAAAGATGTGGTCCAGAATGGTAAACAGACTAAGCCTAGAGGTACTGGTTCTCAAGTGATGCTCCTGGAACATACCTATTGGTGTTTGGCGACTACTCTAGCACCAGTTTGCTTTTGCGAAATGAAGTCAAAAGAAGAAATTATATTTAATGAAAATTCGATTCATCCACTTATTCAGCCAAAAGACATCCATTATTGTTGGTCTATATATTTTAATAGCTTTTAAAACTAGGTATTATGAATAAATAAATTCGAGATGAGAAGAACTCATGGCTCTTTTCAATCAGACACCATTGAAAAATATAACACCAAAAGAAATAAGTAATAAAAATAAAAGAAAATCAATATATAACATGGTAAATTTGGTCCTTAACGAAAACCTTAATAACCTCTTATTATATAGATTTTAATAACGTTATGAATTCAAGAAAATATTTTATCCCATAAATATGTTAATTATTTTATTATATATTTTCAAGCCTTAAAATATCAAAATCAGTATTTTTCACAATTAACTCCAAGGTGGCGCAATTGTATTACGGTACGACTCTTGTTCTGAGGCCTCGGGTTCGTTCCCCGAGTTGGGTCAAGTGATATTGGTGTTTGGAAGTCGTGCCCGATATAGCAACAGGCTCGCCCCCTGTCAAATCTGGCACGGAACTAAGCTCGGTGAAATGTGGGTGGTGTAGTTCGCTATTTCACCTCTGCTTAACCCTTCGGGGATAACAGGCGTGAGCTTATGTTATATTAACTCCAAGTAATAGTCTCTTAATTCGAAATAGTCACTAGACGTACGGAGCAAGGTTATCTTTGTTATGACAATAACAACATCGCCATTTCAACTATACTACTAAACATGCAAATTTTCCCAAAGACATTTAAAAATCGTATTCAATAAATCAAAATACCACAACGTGACCTCCTTTACGTATGCTAACTAAGGACGTGTGTCATAGAATATAACATAATATTGTGCCCGTATATATAGAAAAAAAAACATACAAAAACAATTGAATATTCATTGCGCATCGTCAAACAAAATATTGTATTGTAATGTATTGATTCATAATGTGCGTGTGTAGGCACGCACGCACGCACACACACACACACGCCTCTGTAATTTATACTGCAAGGTTTAGCGAAAGAATTCCGCTCTTTACGATCGTGTTATTAGGATTCCGTGATGATATTTCACTTATTTTTGCTGTATATATTTGTGCCGTGAAGCCGTTAGTGAGAGGTTTCGGTTGAGAATTACTAAATCGTCCAAAGAAATTCTATATTTAATTGTAACGTACTGAAAAATTGATCACAACAATTGTCCGAAAGTTAAATAATCACTTGTTTATAATATGATAATTTCAAAGCCGTAGTAAAAAAATAACACTAATTTTACTTCGTTCGTTCGTTCGCTATCTGTTTCTCAATTTTTATAATTAATTGCATTAAATTAAATGTCATAGTTGCGATGAGACTCTTTTAGTGTTTTATCTTTATTCATTTATATATTCCTAACTTTATCTACATATTATCCAAGGCACTTTAAATAGTAAAAAGTAGCGAAAGAATAAACTCTAACACGTATCGTTGGCTGGCCAATATGTTGCACGGCGCATAACCAATGTCATCCAACGTGGCAAAGTGGTCAGCCTTCTGGGAACCTTCCCGTCTGGCGGCGAGATGGACGGCATACATTATGTACAGTTTTTTATGTAATAGTAATAATTATTATTACTATATTATTTACTTATTTGTACATAAATATATGCATACACATTTTATGAAGTATTAGGTACATTGAAAATATAAGATACATACATACATACATATGCTCACGCCTGTATCCCCGAAGGGTTAGGCAGAGGTGAAGTAGCGAATTACAACCACCCACATTTCGCCGAGCTTAGTTCCGTCCCAGATGTGACAGGGGGCGAGCCTGTCGCCATATCGGGCACAAAATCCAAACTCCGGGATGATACTGAGTAGAAAAAACCCAATATCACTTGACCCGACCCGGGGGGATCGAACCCGAGACCTCAGAACGGCAGTCGTATGTAATACAACTGCGCTACCGAGGCAGTTGATTACATATAAGATTTATAAATAATTAATTAATAATTGCCGATAATATAATTCAATACCTAAATAATATATTAACCGTAAACAGAAGCACATAGATATCTTAGTATACCTATCTCGCTTCCACTAACCCTTTGCAAATGGTAAATATACAATAATTATAAAAGCCTCAAACGTCTTTACCTTTACCGGATACGATGTTGGGTTTTTTTTTAAGAACTTTACACACGAATATAAACTTCGGGATCGGGCAGAACAATGGCACATTTAACTGACCTATAAACCCAGTGTCCAGTCATAACATCAACTTGGCGTATTAGCCAGACGTTAGGTAGATATTCTTAATAAACTTCTATCGCTAGTGACCTTCCCTCGCATCTCAAACATGAGGACGTCAACGGATTTATTTCCAATTTAGCTGTATTTTTGAAATAGTTTTTTTTTTTTACTTGATTGTCATATTTCACCTTCCAATAGGTAGACTGACGTCTATTTTGTACTATTCACGGCTATTTACTCCGATTTTCGATAGATTTGAGATAGGCCTGTAACAAGTAACGATACTAAACGCGATCCCCGGCTTTGTGTATCAAACCGCTCCCAGTAATTTATCGTACATAATCACTCTAACAATTAGGTGTTCGTGCCTCATTACGTTTATTTAAGCGTGTTCTTTACACGAAAACTTGTCTATATCAACGCCTATCGGTTCTTCAATAAATATTATATCCATTATCACATTAATTTGCTAGGCTTAAGAACTATGTCGATGATTAAAGTTATTACCCCACATACCAACAGACAAATGGACATACAGACAGGGAAACGTTATTTTAGCAATAATTTAAGTCAACTATTGAATATTTCAAATTTATAGTCATTACTGTGAACAGATCCAAAACTTGTAATTTCGTTAGCAACGTATATCCTATAAAACTATTTAAAACATGTATATCGTTTATCAATAGAGATTCCATACTCTATCAGACACATAAACAACACAATACGAGTTGCTCCAAACGAGTCTTAGATCCATCGAATCCTCGGTGTTCCCATTTGGCAGATGCCCTGGAGCGCCACGTGGCAACTCCTGGCTCCGTATGGTTGCAGTTATGCCAATTTTTACACATTAATAACAAAGCCAGAAACCGTTCAGGTCGATGAACTCTCGCTTTTAAACTGATGTTTATCAATATCGTCTTTTTAAGTCGAGACTTATTGTTAAGACTAGTTAAATATTGAATCGACGTTCGCGGGTTCGTAAAAACGAATGAATCAGAATGCGAGTACATTTTTGCTAAATGGAAGTGTCTTTAAGAATCTTGAACGATTTGATAAAACTGAGTCAGATAAAATTGCGAGCGACAAAATACGGAGGTTTTTTTTTCTAACTAGTTAATGCTGTTAACCGAAAGGACCTTTGCAGCTCCACTGAATTTTGGAGGTGAGTACTTAAGGCACTCAACTGCATTAAAAAAGCAGGTATTAAACAGTAACTAACACAGAAATTTCTGGTTATATTATTCTTGAAAGCTCTACAATAAAAAAAAACTACTATAAACATAATAATATTAATAAAGTAAATTAAAATTTTATCAGATTTTTTATTAACTAAATTATAGTTTAAGTATCAATTATTCTCTTACTATCAAAATTTAGTAGAAGTATTAGGTAATTATCTAGATGTCTATAATAATATTTCTATTTTTTGTTAATAATTATTAATTTATATGATAAACGAATAATCCTTCATTTGGAGTTTTTGGCGGTATCTCAGTCTGACATGACATGTAGCAATTGTTTTCTTTAATTCATTAAACTTGTGTACTTGACTCTATATCATGTAATCTTGGTGGCGTTTTGTGTGAAATAGTTTGGTTATTGTGTTCAAGTTAAGTTTATTATAGAAGACAACGCGTAGCATACATTCTGAGGTGCCGACAAAGCTTCATGGAAAGTTCGAGCAGGATAGGCCACCGTCCTGTCGGAGCTTGGTAACGCTGATACAAGATTGAAAATCTTACCCACATGACATTGGCACAAATTGTGTGTACACACAGATTGCCATTAACTAAGAAGAAGAAGAATCCTTCATTTATGTGACATTTAATATTTATGACAGCCATTATTATAACTTTTAAAAAATACATTTATATCTTTCAGCGTGATCACACAGGCTATTCTAAACCTTTATACTTTGAACGCATACAAAAAAAAAAAAAAACCGCCGCCATATTGGACGCCATCGGATAGAGCGCGAAACAATATAAAATATGATGGCGCGTAAAACTATCACAATAATGGTGTACGATAAGGTGCAAATATTTGGCAAATATAAGAACAACAAATAGTTAAATAGTAAGATAGTTGGCAACGCGTTGGGTACGGGGCGTGGTGGAGATCGTTCAGAACTTACTATGATGATATCATCCCGGTATAGAACGGTGTTGCCTACATCAAACGTACTGTTTACAAAATACATCAAATAAAACTGCTTCACGATACACCATTCAATCACTTTGTGAAAATTACATAAATATACGGAATAAAAGTTCGAGACTATCTTATATTTAAAGTGGTAGTAAAAGGTAAAGTGTAGCTATGTTCGATTTCTATAGTGCACACCCAGGAAACCCTCCAGCAGCGACCCAGGACGTGCTCCGATCCCCATCTAGGGAGGTTCCTGGTTAGCATAACACGCATTATACTCCACTCCATTCTTTTGTACACTCCGCGCAGGTTCTGCAAGGGACTTCTCGCCTCTAAAGTTCCAAAAAAATCCTATATTGTTTGAGTCGGAGCCGATAAAAACTAAACTATATAGATCGAAATCGACAAAAGATAAAACTTACTCCGGATCCTTCCAGCGTGAGAAAGTCGTAAAGGATTGTAGGGACATTGAGAAGTTGCCCTCTAAACTTTCTCTGCTTAGAGAAAAACAGAGGAATACTACTATTTAAAAAAATAGTTTGCGTATTTAACAAAATCAAAGATATTTTTCCAATAAATGAGCGTCAATTTGAAAAATATAACATATTAGAATGAGGCGTTTCATTAAAACTGTCTCTTAATAACTATTACATGTTATACAAGTCACCACAGATAATTGTAAAAACAAATCAACAAACAAAACCATGTTTGCCAAAACTTAAACAGATCCGATAAAACTGCGTCCTGTCGATAGAAGCAAAGCATTAGGTCAACACACGGGACCTTGCCAAAACTCACCCGAGTTCGTTCAACCTGAACGAACACACTACATACGTACACACACATTTTGGCGGGAATCCGATGACGTTTCACTCTTCATTATTATTACTTTTTGTGTATAATTTTTTTTCCTCTTATCTGTCGGTCAAATTTATTTTATAGATATTGGCTCCGGTTCACCGGGGATGCCCGGCTGGATGGGCTTGGCCGTGGTACCGCTTGGCGTACCTAACTGGGTCGCCTACGTCACGCAGGAGCTCTGGCCAAAATCACCGCAGCACGCGGAAAGGCGAGCCGAAGAGAAAAAAAATCCGCAACGTTACGCGACAGCGGCCATATTGCCACGTGCCGTTTTGGCGGGCGAAAATGCAAGCGCATACAATATACCTACGGTTGACTGACAGCGCACGTAATTTTACAATAAATCCCATTGTTGTTTGAATGCGAAATGTTTGCAAATTCAACATTATATGTATTTAGGTACTCGGCGTGCACGCAAGCTGAATTTATGGAAAAGCTTCGAAGCTTCTTAGAAATACTTAAGAGGAGGGAAGGGACATTCCTCGAGTCTTGCTCGTCCAAACTTTTGTTGTAATAATTTACACGCATACATATGTATACACTTTATATACATATAAATGTCTGTTGATTTTATTTCAACCCGTATAAAATAAAGACAAAAATAAAACAAATAAAAAATAATTTCAAATATACTAGCTATGGCTTCGACTCCGCTCGCGTATAATAATTTATACCACAATAGATCGCTTTATTTTATATTCAAACTGTTTAGTTCAAGGTTTTCTTAACCTTGGCTTATTTTTGCCGTCATAAAGGGATGGGGTGATCTAAATGGTGATTACGTAAACAGTTAACAATATTTACTTCATTAATTTTTGTTTTTATTTTGTAATGGTGGCAATGCATATTCATCATAATTATTGGTTCATTGAATGAAGAGATTATAAGAGGCTTGATTGCTGACAAAATTATTATAATTTAGCTGACGTAATACTGAATGGCGCCTTATTGTTAAATAGAATTTTAATATTTCTTTACTGTTTACCATTATAGGCACCATCGAGAGGTGAACATAGTGAGTGCGGAGCGCGATCTATTTTACGACAATATGATCGTAAAACATTATTACATTACAGATGTAAGTTCTATAAAAATACACACAATATTACAGAAGCGTTAGGGGTTCTATAAAACATTGTGTTTTTATTTACCACGTCCTATTTTCAAACAATATTTTCAAACAGCGTTTCAAAACTCCAATATGATGGTGGTTAATAATATATTACATAGCGGTTATTATTAAATATAGCATTGCTAGATAAATATCGAAATAATTGTCAACTTTACAAATACATAACTGGTAACAAAGGATAACCTATTACTTTTCCTCGACTAAATATCTGTTAACGCCATCTATTATCGTATATATTCTCTTCTTATTCTAATTTATTTCTTATCTATATTATCTATACGCCCCCGCTCTATTTAGTCTATGTATTCATTATCCCTTCCTCTTCCTATTCAAAAACGGGACGGCAACACGCAACCGCCGCCGCCGCTGTCTATCACATGTTTAAAAGTGCACATTGGTTATTAATTAATTATATAGAACATTCATAAAGTGAAGTGAGGTGGAAAATAATATCTGAACCAGCTTAATCGAAGGATAATAATAAAGGTAAGTTCCGTTTGCTCCTTTCAACACCATCCCTTCTAGATATTTCCACACCAATATCTATAAAAAAAACATACAAACTCAGGTTTTTAAACTTCCCGGCGGGTTCGCTGCAGGGGGCGACGCGGTGCTTGCGAAAGCCACCCCGTGTCGCCCCCATCCCAAATGCAGCGGACGGCCCCGGGGGGTTTTAGTGGGTATTTCCGGGCGACTCTCGCCCGGGTGAGTCCCACACTGCACGGAGCTCGTCACTCCGTGCCCCTTATCTAGTGTACTGGGGGACTTTGATCCCCTAAGTACAATAGATAAGGGTAGTGCGTAAATGCATTTCCCCCCGTCAAAAAAAAAAAAAGAAAAAGGTTTTTAAACTTAAGGGTGGAAGCTACCCAGACGAATATTATTAGAACATACTCTACCACCATGCTATGGTTTCTTCCCAGTATTTACCTTTGCCGAAAGATAGAATAATTGGTGGTTCAAACCTAGGTCCATTTTAGGGGAATCGGACCACACTACCAACTTTGCCATCGTCGCTTCAGCGACCATATTGTGTTAGGATAATCTTAGGATAATATTCATATATTTTGTTTATATACATAAATAAGTAGTAAGATTGATTAATATGAAACTGTAATAGAATTTACGTACGGAACCGGAAAATAGATAACCGGAAGTGGAGTTAATTTTAGATTTAGTCGATAAGCAATGTAAGAATTAATCAATAATCAATGTTAGAATTTTCTATATTTTTAAAGACGTATTTTGGAATGTCTACATATTTTGTTTGTTAAGAATATTATTAACAGGTATTGCATGCGTTACAATATAAATTAGTCGCCCATCGGGTATTTAAGGGAGTCGTTATCGAGAAGTGGCACGGAAAACACATAGAGTGTTATTTATCATTGTGAAATACATGGCCAAATATACGTTTCAAACAGATTGATATACGCGTAATTACTGCACCCTGACCTGTCCCTACAATTGCATTAAGTGCATTTAATTGCACGTCTGTTATGTCTACTATTTCGTGCCATACAACAAAAACAAAGGAATAAAAAATCTTTTGTCCCTTAAAATTATTCAACTTACGTGTTAATTTCACGTCTTTTATTTATTGTTTATTGACGTATTTCACGAGTCACCTAACAGTATCCATGTTTTATTGAAACTCACGTTTTACTATACGGAATACTACACGGACAGAGTCGCGGGCTCGGCTAGTACCATATAGTAAAAACATATTTTTTTAGGTTGACTTTCCATGATATTACAGGGTAATTAAACTTCTTAAGTCGTGTATATAAGAAGACACATTTCAAGATACCATTCTAAAAGTCTCTTATAAGCTTATAAAATATAAATAGCTTATAATAGTGTTAATGAATGACGTATACTAAAGTCACAGACCCTTTGATCTGAGAACACAATGGACGAATAAAATGTTTTGAAGACCGTAATAACGATATTTTGTTAGCGCAAAGTCCACTATTTAAAATTATTTTCATCTTTTATTTTTCGTTGTATTTATATATTTTTTTATCAAAACTATAGTCATTTTTCCGAAAAATATAAGCTATAATGCAATATAAACGTGAGATTTTGTAAATAGATTTAATTAATTTAAGTGTTTGTTCCGTATACCTACGTTAAATGCTATAAGAGATAATTTTATGTTTTTTAACCCCTGGAGCACTAACCTGGCATTTACGCCAGCTTTCCATTGTTTTTCCTATTGTCTTATTTTTAAGGGTAATCAACATATTAATTCCTTATATAAGGCAATCAAGTACGTAGATGTCCTTTTTTTACAAGTTCGAATGACAGTAGTATTTTAGTCTCGGAAAAAGATCTCAAGTGCGTATAGTCGGTCTTTCTTTTTATAACCCATGATTCATTTTACGTCTTCCAGCTGGTTGATTAAGATTAATTTTTTTTCTCTACATTTCGCTTGAATTAAATATGTTGAAGAAAAGGTGTGAAATAGCGGATGTATATATGTTCATATGTAAAATATTATGTATTCTGTGGTTATGTGAGCTGGTAACATTGTACAAATATGGCTGCCAAGTGTCAACTTTAATAATAGCTGTGTTGTGTCTCCTAATAAAATATATATTACGAATATAAAGTAATATTATTTATAATTCTAGTGTCATTTTAAATATATTAGCGCACGTGAATAGTGACGCCACACATGCACTAGTAATACGTAGATAGCACGTTAGGAGCTAGTTGAGAACTAACAACAGCTGAACATTCGGGCAGAAATAGAAAATAGTTACGTCGACCAAACTCGGGGTCTGTGCGTTAGCGATCTTTATCGTAATTTACAATCTATCTATGACATTGCAATAAATATAAATCAAATATGTGTTGGTAATCTCAAACTTTAATTTTATACGTGTATACTGGAATATAAAATTGAAATGTCTGTTTGTAATATTAAAATATCATTTTTTTTTTTAATAAATAACATACGGTACCTATATCGAAAACACAATGCTTAAATTCTCTTTCTGTCTACGTGTTCCGGTTAATCTCCGGAACGGCTGGGCCGATTTTGAAGGGACTTTTTTGAACTCAAATTACTCCTTGCAACTTTGGCTATTTTTATTATTCTAAGATAATTAGGGTTCCGTATAAAAATAATAAAACTGAGGAAATGATGTACAAAATACGATTCAATGGACAGCATCGTAGAAACATTAATATCCAATTATTATTTAAAAACGATATTACGCAATGGAGAAATAATGAAACGCGGGCGGAGCCGCGGTCAGACAGCCAGTTACAAAATAAAATTAAAGAAATATATTTTCCTTATATACATTATACTAAATTTTCGTCTATCTGTCTAAATCATCATCGCTTGGTTTATGACTCGAGAACCAATTGACTAATTTTCATGATTATTTTTTACGCCATAGATGTATTCAATCAACACTTCTTAGTATTTTATATAATTATACTATACGTTTATAGTAATAGTAGAAACAAAACACAGTAAAAGAACGTTATTTGTGAGCAAACTCGCTTGAATGCTCTAATAATCAATTATTGCCAAAAAAATAAATTAAAATAAGTTTTCTTACGCATAGACAGTTTCTTCATAATAACTCCATTAATCTAATTTGAATTTTGCCAACAAAGATTAAATTTTTGAGAAAAATTCGCCATAAAGTTTTCGAAACAATTAATAAACCATACTACTCATAAATATACACTTTTGGTTTTTCATTTACATCCATGTCCTTACATTATTTACATAAAAGGCGTCGTCTATGTGTCTGTTTGTCCGTTAGTATACGCGAGCTGTTACGCGAGGCACACAGCTAGTCTCATCTATAATGACAACATCGTAGCGATCTTCTTGACGAAGCGTTTCAATGTCATATGACCTTTAAAAAGTGTCTTGGAAGTTATAAAAATTGACCGACATTTTTTTAAAAATGATTATTCAATCAACAAAATTAACCGGTCGGTGTGAAAAGATGAAAGACAAATCCGTCAAAGAGCCTGCCGTATCTGTTTACAAATTTTCCATTTTTAACGAAGTAACTAAATTATTCCAATAAAAATAGATTGCGGTTTGACATTGGGGAGATTTCGAATAACAATATTATATTTACTTCGTACTTTGAGAATCATGGATATTCGAAGACTTCATAATAATATACAATAATTAACCGTCCTACTCAGACTAATACGATTCTAATTAAGGGTATATGAGATAGATAGATAGATACAACTAACTAGCCCTCGCAGCTACATCTGAATCAAATAATTTTACCATTATTTGTCATACCATTACCATAGAACCAAAGTATCAGATATTACCCGAAATATGGTCAAGCCTAAGTTGTAATGGGCTAGGTGCACTTAGAACTGATGGGGCCAACGGGTTCTCTAATGGCAACTACGTATTAAAAGACGCAGATTCGGTAGACTAGGGAGACCGACGATCTGGTGAAGATTACGCTAATCAACTGGGTCTATGTCCCTAGGACATGATCCGATACCCAACTGAAGAGGCTTCTTTATGTGCCGCTAGCATGAAATAATTACACTTTCATACACTAAGCATAACGCACACTGCAACCCCAAACTCGTGCACACTGCACGCAGATATATGGATTCTGTAAAGGACCTTGATATTCGTAGTTTGTTTTAATTTATATACAGTAATAGCATTTCTGAGGAATTTACGTCTCAGGAAGCATCCTACGCTAAGCTACCACTCTCCCGACTAAGTGACCTAAGTGCTCGCCTCAAAGTTCTGTAAACCTGTTAATGCCCACGCGGTCTACTGCATTTAGTCAATTTGAAAAAAATTAGAATCCACTGGATGCATATGACGCAAGACTAGTCGTTTATTATGGCAGTAATAATAAACATAGAGACACACAAAGAAATATTACTTTCTACGACATAAAAGATACATGAGCACGTAATAACGTAAACCTATTACGTAAATATGTCTGATAGAAAAACGAAAAATGAATCGAGCTTATATTTATGGTAATTGTATCTGAGAAATAATTGATGAGGTCTGAACCGCTCCTCGCATTGTGTCAAGGTCAAAATTTACATAAATATGGTGAACATTCAAGAATTGGAGAATATAACGAATACATCAAGTAAATATTGTCCAATGATACATGCTTACTCTAGAAAAAAAGGAAAGTTCGCCTGTCTCTCTGTTAGTTGGCTTGTAACTCAAGAATTACTAAACCGATTAGCTTATTGTAATTTTTTTTATATTTATAAATATTCTAGCTAAGTTTTAAGATTTATTATGATACATTAGGTTATTAAAAGCAAACGCGGTGACCAACAAATCTGTAAATAGGTATGTCAGAAATGAGAACCCAATGTAAGGCCTATGAAGTGCAAATGCGATAACTGCAGCTCGGGCTAATTATACCTATTCAAAGTATATGAAATCATCGTATTCCCCCTTTTCCTCCTCATAAATTGGACCGATTTGAATTTTTCATTCGGTTATAACATTTTTACTAGTTTTGGTTAGTGTCTCTACGTTTTTTTTTTTTTTTATTTTTGTTTTTCATTTTCGAAGGCTCCTATTTTCTAATTAATGTATAGAACATATCAAAACGTAGGTGCATGGCGGTGGCGGATATATACTTTTATAGTATAAGAATATTTACTATAAAAACCATTATCCAGGGAGGATAGGAGACTAAGTTTTTATGGAATAAACGCCGCGAGCAATTCCTCTTAGATAATACATAGACTCAGAAGTGAGGAGATCCGCAGAAGAACCGAAGTAGCCGACATTGCCCAGAGAATTGTCAAATTGAAGTGGATAGGTGAGTTGGACAGGTGGGCTTGAACCCGCGTCCAACCACCATAGCACCATCATCGCTTGTCAATAATTTTAACATAGATATTGCATATTTAAAATATATTAGAAATCCACTCCGATTTCAGTGGGGCGGTGCACGTAAACACAATGAACGAGTTTAAATGTAAAAGTCTTAAAGTAATATCCAAATAAATAAACAACTGTTTATGGGAACACATGTACCGACAGTCACCATTCTCATACTTTATCTAATAGTGATTTTTATAGTAAACGAAATGTTCACAGTTTACAATGATATTTCGAATGAATACATCACTGCTTACCTCAGATCCGATATAGCGTGACGCTGAATCATTATATCATCTACTACGGTTACAATCAATGCATTTATACTATTAAGAGATGCGCAGTGTGACATGGTTCTATGTAAAAGTTAACGACAATATATCCGACTAGACACGCCTACATTTAATGAATGAATTTAATAAACTATAAAATAATCTCGTCAAAGAGTCCACATCGCCGAAGTATGAAAACGAATATTATTACATGATATACTAAAAACAATTCATCATAGTTTAAACAAAAATCAAGCTTCAAACTCATATTTAATATCTACACTTATAATAATAACGGGACGAATTCTGTACATTGAAGATATTTAAGAAAAAATACAATGTTGCGCTTCAGAATCGACTGTAGAACGAGAATTCGATTTTGATAAAATTTACTAGTGACATATATTTCATACAGGGAGAAAAAATTGGATGCAAATTGTCTGAATTACAAGCAGGTGAAGCCGCGGGCACAGCTAGTATTGATATAAATCGCCAATACGCAAACAGAACCTAAACAAATAAAAATATCATTTTTTCAGAGTTCCTCTAAATCTGTCCAAGAGTGTACTGATGGGAAGTTTTGGCAGTATCTTGGCCAGTCACATAGTAGTTTTTGTTAATTATTTATGAACTTTGATTTCATTTTCGTTGACATTTTTCGTGATATAGTTTGTGTCATCGTGTTAAAGTGAATCCGATTAGAAATGAATTTTGAAGTAAAGTACTACAGAAGTTGTAACAAGATGGCTACCGTTCATTGAAGGTTTGATATAAGATTGGAGGAATATTCTGCGAATCTCAAAAGAACAAGTTTCAAGAATATGGTGTCTTAACTTTGCCCTCCCAACACATCTTCGATAACTTAATGTATATTGGTAAAACTTTAGACAAGCTCGATGCAGTGAATGATCGTCATAATTTTAATAATAGAAATAAAGATAAGTTGGCTGTCCCACGCTTTAAGCGTAAGCTTTATAGTTATAGTATTCATTTTTACAGTAAGATTCCAAATAACATTACCGATTTACCTGAAAATAAGTTTAAGTATTTTGTCAAGCAAGTCTTCAAAGCAGATTTCAAAGGGTTGTTACAGGATGGATGGTTCATTACTTGAACGATAGTGATGTCTGGAATTAACCCACATCTCTGTGCTTCCGCTAACACTGGTTATTACTATGATTTGTTTAGTTCTTTATATATAAAAAAAAATGATATACAAACCAGATCGAGTTTCTTGACTGGGTTGTTTTCCGAACCGGTGGTAATGTTTTTGACGTTCATAAGCGCCTTCTTAAGGCCTAAATTAAATAAAGACTTTTTTTATTAAAAATTGGCATTCAGCGATTTACATACACAATTCTGCAAGTGTCATGTATATATTTTAAATCTTGTGTCAACGTTTCTAAGCTTCAGCAAAACGGTAGCTCATCTTACTATAATGTTCCATGGAGTTTTCATGGCACCTCAAAATAAACTACACGCGTCATTATTTCCAACGCATTTCAATTGTGTGATATAAACTATATCGAGCAAAACACCACCAAAATTACAGAATATAGGGTTAAGTAAATGAATTAAAGACAATTACTGCTTATATGACAGTCTGAGATCCAGCTAAAAACACTATGTTAGCTGTCTATGTTGATATGTAGCCGATGGTAAAAGCCGACGCACAATAATAAGGCATCGAGCCACATTAGAATTCAGCGAGTATGTTGTATTTATTAGAGTTGTGTTGGACGTGCGAACGTGCGTTTATGAGCGGCCTCGTACAGACTCCCCGTCTCCAGGAGACATCCGGGACTGCGCACGATCTATAGCCCTAATGAATATTTCTATTGGAATCCTCAACTGGCTCACATAATCACGGATGTTCTCAACAACTTCACAATTGTGTCGAGTTAATCGATTTACTTAACAATAAGCGCTATGTCAAACAGGTTTTAATGTCCAAAGGTTTTTTACAGGTAGGTCATTATGTGAACGATAGTGATGTCTGGAAATGACACCCCTCTTTGTGCTTCCGCTTAAACCGATGAATTTTATAATTTATATTATACTTAATTTAAAAAAAAAACCAGATCCGCTTTCTTGCCTGCACTTCTCGACTGGTCTGTTTTCAGAACTAGTGGTAGTTTTTTGACGTTCTAAAGCGCTTTCTCAGGGCCCAAATTGAATTTTGTTTTTTTTTTTTTTTCAGTTAGAATATTTATAAAATGCATCATTGCAAGATAGTGTGGAGTGAATTTTAGTGTTATTACAATATTCTGGTGTCATTATTACGTGATTAAAAATGGTGTCAATAGGCTAGGCAATAGGCAATATGTACTCTCTTACCTGTAACTTATGAACCACAGAACCGATTTATAGCTGAGGACAATGCTGATTTCAAGCGACACATGTCAAATGCCCATAGAGGTTTTTTTTTTACACTGTATAGGCTTAGTGCTTTTACCACAATCTTAGCTGAAGTCAAGTGACAGTATGCTCCAAGTTGGTAAACATACTAAGCCTAGATGGTCTGATTCTCAAATAATGCTATCGAAACACACCTGATGGTATTTGGCGACAGCTATTTCAAACTTGAGGATGGCATTATTTGAAAATTTCCTACCACCATCCCATGGTTTCCTTACTAGGTTTTCCTTCACCGAAAGCTTTAACTCTAAATATGTTTGAGAAAAACCACTCTGATTACAAAATAACGAAATATTTTTTTATGCTTTTCAAATTTATGCTTTATTGACAACGTCGTTTTACAAACAAAGAATTCCATGCCGACGGAGTCGCGGGGACAACTAGTATTATACATACATATCACCAGGCCTTTCTCCCGTGGGGATAGGCAGAGACTACGTCCTTCCAATTGCTACGATCTTTACACACCTCTTTCACTTCTTCAACTTTCATGAGCGTTTTCATCTGGCCTTTATTTAAGACGTGTTCGATTTGGTCTAGATACGTTCGCCTAGGTCGACCCTTACCGACGTACCTATTCACCCACGCCTCATATATTCGTTTCGTTAATCTTCTGTCATCCATTCTCTCTACATGCCCAAACCAACTAAATATGCCTTTCTCTATTTTAGTCACCACATCCTCTATTATCTAACATAGTTAGCTTAGAATCCAACGGACATGTGAAAGAGTGTCTCAAATAATTAAAAGAATCGCTCAACCCTACGCAAACAAATTTAAAACACCATGTGAACGGAACTGGTTTGACAAAAATCGAATAAACTTCCGAACACACCATGTATAGTTCGAAATTAGTACAATCGTAAATCAAGGGAACGTAAAACTTTTGGCTTAATATAAATCTTCGTTACAACCGGGATAGTTTTAAACTTCTAAAGTTCTTCTAACTAATATTTTCTTTGGCACAAAATCAAACGCGACTCGCCTATTTCAAGGTCACGGGAATAGTTCTCCACACAATATCATGCAGATGACAATATTTATTTTAGTACATTTAAGATTAGGACTTGGTACTGGAGACGATGCGTTTGTGTTGTCAATATTATATAACTAATTGAAAACTACGGCTTAAATAGTTTTATATTTTTTACTTACAATATTAAAAGTAATCATTTTTAGCAGTTTACTGAAACCTCGTCATAGATTAGAAATATGAATTACAAAAAAATGAATTATTAATTTCAGTTCAGAGATTCTCATTGTTATTCAATAACTAGCTATGCTAATAAAATTAAGTTGAAATGGCTGTTTGTAATGTCAAAATAGAATTTTTAACTAAACAGATATGAATGTATATACGATACCTATTCCAAAAATGCATTTTTTGTCTGTCTGTTTGTTCTCTCTGTTGTCTCGGGAACGGCTGGACGGATATTGACGGGACTTTTTTTGGTAGCTGAAGTTATTCCGGATAACTTAGGGCACTTTTAATTTTCTAAAATAATTAGGGTTCTGCGTAAAAAAATAAAAGTCATAAAATTTAGAATAAAACCCGGTTCTATAGTCAGTTATACGGGCAAGTGCTTGAATTTATGACAAATATGTTTTCTTTATCTTAGTACTAAAAAATTGTTAGGAAAATAATTGAGATTCCGTATAAAAAATTAAAACGCAGTGAAGCGCAGCCGCGGGCTCACAGCTATTTAGATTTAGACTTGAACAAAAAACAATATACTTTTTCACCTCTACCAAATATAAAATTGAATATAGTTCAAATTTTATCATCCGAACTCTTTTTAAAAAGTATTTTATGCAATCACTTTTAAAAACTACGATAATTCGTTGGTTCTATATTTAAAAAAAAATTGTGTGCCATTAATCTTTACGTCTGGTCTCATTTGAATCTTAAATTTCAATCAACAAAAAGAAAACTATAGGCGTTGCGAGTGACAGTAACAATTTATCATAAGGTCACTTTTACAGCTCATTCTAATTGAAAATTGACACTTAGTTAATGTGAAGTTTGTTTAAACATTTATTTAAATAATAAGACTATACTCACCGACTTCTTTCATATGAGGAATAACGCCTATATATTGTTTTAAAAACGAGAAATTTAAACAAACAACTATCTAAATACGTAGTAGTGCAATTGTTCGACCGATAGGACAGGCTAAATACATTGTCCATATTTCATATTCTGAAGTTCGAGCTTGTATCAACACCCTAGCGAGACGATGGCAATCCCTCCAGAATATTCCATGGATTCTCGTGATACCTCAGAATAAACGCTTCGTCCCCATTGTCTTTAATTCAGTTGTGCACAATAACCAAAAAAAAAACTACACTACGCAAAACACCATCAAAATCACACAATATATGGTCCAAGTTATTGAATTAAATATAACAGCTACTACATGACAGACTGAGGTGCTGCCCATAAGCCTGAAACCTGAAGCCGACAAGTCTGAATAATCTATGACAACAGAGCGCTTTTTAAATGTTTGAATGTCAAGGCAAAGGAACCACATATTTAATGCCACGTCATTAGGAGAACAAACGAAGGGCGTGAGATTTTTTTCAAAAATATTTTTCATCGTTTTGAGCAAATAACTTTGTAGAGTGTGTAATCAGTTATTAAAATTTTTTTAATGTGGATTATTTGGCCAGTACACCGATTATGAATTCAATCAAACCTTACAATTCGACAGTCACCAGCGTTATGGTATACATGAGAGGAAAAACAAAACAGTTTGAACGATATTGGATATTGGACAATAAATTATTTAAAAAAAAAAAACACGAATAACGAATAAAACCACGGATGAAACCTAGACTTTTTATGTCAAATGGCAGATAATAGACAAACGGCCTCTTATATCTCAAGATTTACTGGTGTATTACACCATAACGGAAAGTAAAAAAAAATGTTTTTATAGATTTGATTACAAAAGCTTAATTAGAAGACATTGTATAAACATTTCCTAAATATATCTAAAACTGAGGTAGAAAACTGCATCAATATCATTTACGTAGTTTAAGAGAAATTTGTGGATAAACAGTCAGACTAGACGCGGTAAGCGACTTTGTTTTATACTATATGTAGAAACTAGCTGTACCCATGACTCCGTCCATCTAAATTATAATTTTCTTCCGAGGTGTGGCGCTCACGTCCTCTAAATATCTCGAACTCAAATGCCCGTACGTGTATAAATCCATACTTAAACGTTACCACAGAATACAAACTGGTGTCAAATTTTATACAGTAATTTTTCCTAAATGACATTAAATTAAACTAAAATAATTTTTTTTTGGATTCAAAATGCACGCTAAAATATTTTCTTCAAATATTTTTAAATGTACATTAAAAGTTCTTTCAAAGACCTCTCTCTTCTTTCATTTCTTCTCATCTTTGCGATTTGCAGTATGATTATCACTATTTAAAGAATACTGTTAGAGATTTGACCACAATCTCACCTAATGTTAAGTGACGGTGTGGTTCATGATGGTAGGTACACCAAGCTTTAGAGCTCTACCACGATGCTATGGTTTCCTCACGATGTTTTCCTTCACCGAAAGCTTATAGGTTCATTATAGAATTGAATAGCTGCGTTCGAACCCACGTCCAATGACGTGGAATCCGACTGCACCACCAACTGAGCAATCACTAATATATCACTTCAGAAAACTATTACTACAAGTAAAAGATACTAGATATTGAAGTCTTTCTGTCTACCACTCTCCGTAGCGCGGTCGTGATTATACGAACAGGACCTATCGCGACCTAGTTGTTATCGTAAATCCCTCATAATAACAGCCCGAGGAGCGCGGAAAGTCCCACGATGACGTACCGTTAAGCGCAAAACACCAACTAAATCAGACAATCCTACAGAAATGCACTCATTTCACATTCCCCATACGTAATACAAGGTGAGTGGAGGACGATGCACCGCCGCAGGTACGGACTCAGGGTGACTCCTCAGGGAAATGATACTCTCTTACTTGAAATATACATTTTAATAATGCACTTGCTCAGGTTATAATGATTGGTAAATCATTCGGTTGCTGGGGTGAGAATGTCAGGAATCACTGTCATTCTTGCCGAGTGATTTTCTCTTGCCTGGCAACCCGCGCCGCGAGTTAACTTGACAGTTTTTTTAAAAGTATACGCGCAACCGCTCCGCAACGCAAACCGCATTTTTTTTATAATAATCCACAATATCGCCGCATCACGCTTTACACCGCTTCCACGCAACTACGTAAGCTGCAGGATCCTCGGGATTGGATGTGCACGAGAGATTGCTCGGTAAGTGGACATATTCCTTATATTTTCGCCCTGAGCGACCCAGTGTATCACCAGACCCTCGGCAAGAAATAGGAGATTTTTGGAGGCCGGCCAGCCCGCAGTTGGTATTTTCTACCAATGATTATAACCCACATCTCTGTGCTTCCACTAACATTATTAAAAC
Source organism: Samia ricini (assembly GCA_014132275.2). Lineage (NCBI taxonomy): Eukaryota > Metazoa > Arthropoda > Insecta > Lepidoptera > Saturniidae > Samia > Samia ricini. The sequence continues at coordinate 39,925,923 of AP028158.1, forward strand.
TACGATTTGTATAGTTTTTTTTTATGACAAAAAAAATTATATATATTATATTTATGAAAAAAAAAAGAACCAGATCGAGTTTCTTGCCTGCGCTCTTCTCGACTGGGTTGTTTTCCGAACCGGTGGTAGTGTTTTAGACGTTCATAAGCGCCTTCTTAGGGCCTAAATTGAATAAATAAATTTTGATTTGATTTGATTTAGTAAAACAACAGATAGTGTGATTTACAACTTGTCTTATAATTTTGTTTTTTTTTTCTCGTGCATTCTGTGATAGAAATCGCGACTGTTAATGAAATTCCTTCTAATTTGTATGATCGTATGACGTCGTATGACGTCGACGGTTTATTTGACCATGACATGGCAGACTATGGTGTTTGTGTTCCTCAGGCCTATGACATGATTGGCTTCCATAGAACTGGAAGTCAAATGTTTGATGTATATATCTCCATATTATTAATCAAATATACTAGCGGGTTCGCTCACATATAAGTTTCCTTTCTTTACATTTCATTAATGCGTACTTAATTACAGTAAGTACCTCATATATTTTCCACTTACTACCTAATGTCATAAAATATAAACTAAAACATGATCAGAGCTTACTTCTGTGATTTATAAAAAGTACCACTTCAATCGATTACTGAGTTTAGAGTTATAAACTAAACCGATATTCGTGCCAGTGGTGCCTTTCTGCTAGTTACAATTTTTTTACCGAGCGTCCTGAGTGCATGGCCCAAAGTCCGCGTGAAACTATCCATGTATTTGAGGTCAACGCCATTAATCAGTTTGAGAACAAATTTATAAACCAACTAAGAAACAAAGAGGTATTTTCTTTAGAACATTTGAAGAAAAGGATACAAAAATTAACAAAACAATACTTCGATAATGATAAATCGACAGAGATTTGTCAAAATATTGATATACGACAAATTTATTTTGATTTCTATACTGACAATTTTAGACATTTCTAAATGTATTTTAGAATAAAAAACATATAACCCTACATACAAACGAACATAAAGTTGTACTAGGCACGCATGTGTGAAATGACCCCCTATTAAAAACGTTGGGTCAAGCCCCCAAAATGATCACCTGAGTCCCGCTGCGCGAGACACAATTATTTGCAAATTCGCCACTCACATTCAAGGCACGTCCGAAAACTTTTTTTTTACAATAGCATGAGTTCTGCCGGTCCTTAGGCGTTTGACGTCGTAATATATATTATGTTAATATTATTGCATTGTAAATTACTATTGTCTTCGTTGATTCGTCACCGTTGCGTAACCCATGGTGTGGCCTGTGATTTTGGTGAAGACACTGAACTCCGTTTGAGTCACAATTAACATTACTTGCCTATGTCACTTTGTATCAAATTCTCTAATACCGCATCGCAAGTAAGAAGGTAAACCCTGGTGTGTGTGTATTAATGTTCAAAAACTCTGCATCAAGACTTCGGTGAATATATTTTCTTGACCAAAGCAACTATGGCTTGCAACTATGCTAAATATAATTATTTTCATAATTGATAAATTATTTCGTATATTCTAAACTAAAACTCTGTAATTTATTCTCCATACGTTTCTCATGTAAACTTACTAAAAAAATAAAAACAATCCTTTATTTTCTACTAATATTCAAATTTCCTTACATAATTAAAAAAATATCTATCTGTTGGTACCTTTATAACTCGATACACTTTCCGATTATATATGATTTTTTTTATATCACCTAGCCAAATTTTTGGAGGAATTAAGAGGGGGATATATATTACTAATAGACTGATAAACATGTAACAGATATGATGCAGTAAATAAGTCGAATTATTTTATACGAGTACTGCCGCGGACGAAGTTTGTATGCGTAAAACTAGCTGGTACCCGTAGCTCCGCCCGCGTTTCATATGTTCTTTAGGTGTGAATGAAAAAGTGCATATAACATTAAAGAAAAATTAAAGTCTTTTGTTTTTATTACTGGAAAAAAACGTAAAAAAATAAATCGAATAAATGAGAAAAACTAGATGAAAACTAAAAAATAAATGCCGATAACCTTCTACGAAAAATTCCGCGTCGAATGATAGTAGTCTCATTCTGATATGTTTAGTATTTTTGAAATGATGGTGCGTCAAATGAACCCCATTTTCCTTATATGTATATAGATAAAATAAACAGCAGCAAATGCTTGATAAAGAAATTATCAATCGATTTAAAAAATCCTTCACCTTAAAGTTACATTATCAGTAACACAAGTTATGGTTTTATTTAAATTAGAGATTCTATCCGTCGCTTATATTGTATCATTTGATGCCATTTTCCATTATATATTTAAGTTATTGCATTCACAAACAACATGGATTCTGGGATTCCACAAAAACTCCATGAAAAATTCTAATTTCTGGCGTTTTTCTAGAGCGTTGAATCGTTGATATAAAAACATTATATTAGCACGACACTGATATAATTACCTAAGTATCTCAAAGATTGCCATTAACCAAAACAAATAAATAAGACGACCCTTGCAAAACTACGACATAAGGCAAACTAACTCCTGAAACCCCCTTTAAGACAGCATCAACTACCGTCCTCAAATCCAATAAATGACGTTAAACTGCCAGCGTATGCAAATACGAGCCGGTAGTGTCCCCGGGATACGCCGGGATTATGTATCTACAACACTAATCCGTTGTAAGTTAGGCGTGTCGACGGCTTACTGTAAGATATTGGGTACTGTACAGATCTACTAGGCCGATCGAGTTATGATTATGTTGGTGCCACTGGGATTTGCGGCATGAGGTTGACCGACCGTTAGCGGGGGGTTACCAACGTTATCGAATTCCAGAGGATACATGAATTTGTTTGTTAATAATGCGTAGAATTAATTTTAACTATTTATTCAAGGTCATGTAACGCGATGAACAACAGAATATCACGCTTTTAAATATTACATATAAAAAAAACTGGACGTACATATCTTTCATCTCTTTCTCGGTCTTTGACATCCTATCTCTTACGAATAATTTGTCTTACAAATTTCAATTAAAGATTTCTTATGATACGTTTATTCTGTACACATTCGTCATGATTTAGTGTACGCCAATACTTGTGTACATTCTTACCTTTAACATCTCACCTGATGTTAAGTGACGATGTGAACTAAGATAGTAACACGCTACATCTAGATGTAGATCTAGATTAATGGTTCCCAAACAATGGTGCGCAAGAACCAAAATATGGTTCGCAAATGAATTTAAATTTCGCGAAAAGTGCATTTTGCCGCGCGACAAATAGTGAGTAGGGTTGGTTGGTAACAGAACGCATAGGCCGGAAGATCAGTTTTGAGGACTACAAAACTTGTGAAGAAGAAGATGCAAGCTCACGAGTCATGATAATTTTAACGCGTTATTTTATTTTTTATATTACCTTAGTTTGTTTTCCTTGTTCATTGTAGTCTTAGTTATCAACAGAGTAATCAAATTGGTCCCTAGTCATGAAAATGTTGGGAACCACTGATCTAGAGAGGCTAGCTATTACTGTAAACCGGTAATAAGCTTTTATATTGAATATACTTCTTAATTATTTCTCTCCTTTTTAGTTAATTGCAATCAGTGAGAGTTACATACGCAGTTCTGCCAGTGTCATTTGGATAACGATACTTTTCAAATGTTTCTTTTTATATTAACGCTATCTTTCTAGAATTTTCCAGGACAATTCATGTTCCGTGATATTATTTTTCTCAAAAACGAAACTATATGACATAAAATGCTTTTCAAATTACATAAAACAACTAAATATACTGTTATGTTATGGGTGGTAGGGCATTGTTCTTGAACTGTACTTTATTTAATAACAGACGAATATCAGTAATTTGGTTGAGCTAGAGTTAAAGAAATAGAAAACTATTTCATACAAAAAATTAGACGTAAACATAGATCTCTTTATATTAATTTCGTTAGCATTGCAGGTAGACTTGAGTTATTCCATCCGTTGTTTACTTTCGAAAGGATAGTCTTGCATTTTTAACTAACAGTAATATAAAACACTACATATTTTACGCGGTTTTCCCCATTACAATTGTGTTATAATTATTTTAATAAATAATATCGTTTTTAAGTATTTAATATCTACCAAATATAACGAAGATTAAGACTTGTTTGGCATAAGAAAAAAACGGTATTATTTTTAATTGAATTAATGTGTGACTGATATAAAATAGGTTATAATATCAAAAATATATATTTGTTTCATCATATTTGAAACTTCGTCACTTTATATCAGTCTAAATATTTGAACAATATAATGCAGTAATATTAAACTGTATCAACGTAATTAGAAGACAAAATAAATAGACTATTTATAAAGACCATACATCCACGCTTAATATGCGCAGAGGTATGCATAAAAGTGGCGCCACACGTGGTCTCCATGTCAACTACGTGTACGAACATTAATTCATCACATTATATTAGGTGAAAACAATTGTTATTCAAAACTGGCAACAAACCACACGCAGAATAACAAAAATAAAGAGAACAACCCCCGACGAATAAAAAACAGAAATCATTAGCGACAGTCGGAAGAAAGAGACAGAGTAAAAAACAAAAGTCACGTTCAAGCTTTAAGTGGTCCGTTTCAATAGAGTCCGCCGTCATTAGGAGAAAAGAGTAATTAAAAGTCCGGTTAAAAACAAAAAACAAACAAAGTCGAAGGGAAAAAAAAAACAGTGGCGGAAACTCGAACGCGCGTGTCATACTATTATCGATTTTGATTTAAAAAAAAAAAACAAATCGTGCAACTACTAGTAAATTATAAACAGAATTATGTTTGGCATAGTTGCAAGCCTTCCCCGATTACACTGAGCCATCATTCCGTACGGTTCATTCAATAATTTTTTTTCCTCTCTTTTACCGAACGCCGTAATTTCTTGGCTCGAACGCATCCGTTTACATGCCAAACAATAAATTTATTAGTCGAACGGAGGAGTGGCAACACCGGCGCCGACGTCACGCGTCCGTACGTCACCGGTGGCGTCACGTTTTGACAATTTCCAAAATCATTTTTTTAAAATATATATATAAATAGATATATTTGGTGAAATATACAAGACGCATTTGATTTCGCATTAACTATTACATAACCGGACCGCGTCAAGGTGACTCGGCCCAAGCCACTACAGAATCTATTTTGGTTCGAATTTCATAAATATCCCGTGACAGCTCATCTCTCCTCTCCCGCGTCTCTTTTGCCGCTGTGATCCGGGCGGCCATGTTTTCAGATCAGCTTGCGTAATTATCGGAGCGCTGGTGTCGCAGCGCTCTGTAACGAAAATACCTTAGCTTGCGGGCCGCCTGTGGCGGTTACAGGGCGTCCTTGCTATTTTAAAGTCCTTTCTCAAAGTTCGGCGTTTATGAGGTAATGGATTGTGTGACGTAGAGCTGGCATCGGGCCGGACGTACGCCGGTGGAAAAATCGCCCGAGAGACACCCGCATCGTGCGTTTATATATAGCCGTGTCCCGGCGACGTACCTTGAGGGACAAACGGACGGCGGGAATCGACTAGAAACACTAATAAACCGAAGCGAATACACCGCGTACTCTGGGATATGTTTAGAAATGCAATCGGTCACTTTCATTCCTATCTCATCTCTACATATGTATTACACGTACTTATAAAAGCGTAAATTTTCCACATTCGAATGCGCCAATATTTGAAAACTACTGAATCAATTTGAATGCAGTATTCATATTAATATATGAGACTCATAAAAATATGTTACGTAAACGAAATTGTGGATGCTAATGAAAGAGAAATGACTATTAATTTTAACAGATGACATAAAGAATTAATAAAAAATATAAAAAAAAGTATTTATTTGGTTCGGTAACAACTCTAAAACATCTGAACTGGTTAACATCATTGTTTTTTTAATCATAGATGTATTATTATTTTATTGTATTGAGTAAAATATGTAAAATAATGTACTATACTTCACAATATATAGCACAGTCAACAATTACCAAAGAAAAAGATAATTACATGGAAGCCGAGCCGCGAGTATAACTCTTATAAAATCGAATATTTATTCACACGTTTAGTTCATTAAGAAAAAAAAGTTCACGATAAAACAAATCGTCGAACGAAGATTAAGTGTTAGATATATATAAATGAAAATAATATATTGTATATACATATATATCCCGTTAACCTTAAAGTTGTTGATGGATACATGAATCACAATACGTTTCGCATTGAAATTTATTTATACCACGTTGAATCACTATCGTTACAATAGAATTATAGTTAAATAAATAATAGAAATTAATAAAATATTCGAATGTGGTTTAGAGAGAGTCGAGACGTTCTTTGCTGAGTAGCCATGGCAGGATGGCGTCTCTTAAATAGATCATCAAATTAGACCCTCAATATCCTAGATTTTAACAATCTATACCAAGCAAAAATCAAAAAATTCTTTATTCAATTTAGACCGCGAGGAGTCGCTTATGAACGTCAGACTACCACCGGTTCGAAACAACTGCCCAGTCATCGAGAAGAACTGGCAAGAAATACGATCTAGTTCCTTTTTCTTAAATGAATCCATCATGGTCATAGGTCTACTCTAACGAATCCTCTCACCCGCATCCAGCGAATTCCCGCGACCTTCACCAGGTCGTCGGTCCACGTTGTGTCGGCCTACCAACGCTACGTCTTCCGGTGCGTGCTAGCCATTCGAGAACCCGTTGACTCCATCGAGCATCGGTTATGCGAGCAATGTGCCCAGCCCATTACTACTTAAGTTTAGCAATTATTTAGGGAATGTCGGTGACTTTGGTTCTTCTGCGGATCTCCTCATTCCTGATTCGATCACGCAGGGAAACTCCAAGCAACCCTTTGGATAACTTTGAGCTTTCTTCTTAGGCCCATTGTAAGCGACCACGTGGATATTTATATACATAAATTATAGCTATAATCGTTGTTAGCGAAAGCACAGAAAGAGTTGTCATCTCCAGACAGCATTATCGTTTACGTAATGATCCACCTTGTATTAACCTTTTAAAATTAATACTTGCGTGACTTTTGCTTGAACTTACTGTCAGGTAAATCGGTAATGTTCTTTGAGATCTTATTGTAAAACCGGAACTTTTACCTAAAAAGCTTTTATTAGACTTACTTAGCCTAAACCGTGGGACTGTCAATTGAAATTCTGATACTAAAGTTATTCCAACCATTTGCTATATCACCTTAACTAAATATTTGCAAACATACATTAAATTATCGAAAAAGTATTCCAAAGGCAGTATTAAGTTAGTATATTGTGGAAACTTGTTCTTTAGAGTTTCGTAAGGTAAATTGCAATGTTATGGCTGCCTCATCCTTACCGTCATGTTAAAATTGATCTTGCAAATAAAATATAGTTTTCAAATTATTAATTTGAAGACTAGGACCGAATCCATAATGTTCTTAAAAAGCGTAGCTCGTTTTACCATTTCTTATACACCCTTAAAACACAATCAAAGTCCAACGGTGGACATGACAAGTGACAAATAAATAGATCAATGATTCCAAGTTCGATAATATTGTGTCGTGGACGGATATCGTGACAGTTGATATGGGTACGAATCCTGTCCACAAAAACTTCGTGAGAAAACTATTATGGGGTCGCTTAAATATCACGTAGGCAAAAATTTTTAACTTATTTTCCACTCCTTTGTTAGCAATAATAAACAAAGCGTTGGCATTAATTTACAAAAAAAAATTAAGTTATTGCATACTTAATCATCATACATACACTTCGTCTAACATGTCATCAAAAATAGACAAATAATATCCCCCACAGCGACATTGATGCATTCGACCCCTTCAGCGACCCCTAACGTGGTGGTGATTAAACACAAATGTTTTAATACACGCCTGAAGGACTAGCATATTTAAAGTAAAAAATTGTCACCAAGCAACTATGAGATATAGGTGGGTTCCGGCACCATTACTTCAGTCTCCACCCCTCAAAGCTTAATATATGACCATCGTCATAATAACAAAAACCTAGGCAACCATGAGGACTGCCGACAGAAGTGAAAGATAGTAAAAGTAAGTCCACATTTTACCATTTATCTCTGAGTGTCAGCATTTAAACGCTTATGCTTGACATACTGTAACATGTTAACGGCTGACGTCATAGCATTGGTAACGAGAATCGCTTAATGCCGCTATAGAAGTTTTCACTTCAAAAAAACCCATATTGACTATTTAAGGCCATGGGTAGATACTGGGTGACCCCATACTGAATACGGAAATGCGTATTAAATATCACAATATGTGAGCGAATATCCTGTACTAACATCACAACCTGAGTTTTCCAGCAATTTTTTTTTATTGGTGTGATCCTCTAAATAATCTAATTAACACGGTACAAGTCTAAAATAAAAAAAAATCATGTATTCACCAATCGTAATACGTTTATTATAGCTATCAAAATGTTCAGTCAATATTAAGATGTATTGACTTCTAAAGCCACAAGGTTGTTGAATGCACTGCGGAGCGGCCGAGGTGCGTCATATGTGATGAGGAGAGTAGAGAGGACCGGCACCACACGCGGGTATCGTCTGCCGGCCTCTGTATAAAAAGACGGCGCCCTATTTTAAAGGGTGAAGAAGTAATGGCAGAAGGCCATAGGGAGGGGCGGCAGAAGATCACTGGAGGCAGAGGAGGAGGGGGATAGGGGGTTCACCCCACCCTTTTCATCGCTCCTCTTAAGAGGGTGGTAGGCAGTGCCTCCCTAAGGTAGTCGAGAAGTTCTACTTGCCTCTCCTCTTGACTTCTGCCAAAAGAAAAGAATGCAGAGAGGGGAGAGATGGGGGCTCGTTAATTAACGATTGAAGAAGGGGAGTGGGAGCAGCTGGTAACAGGCTGTCCACCCTTGGATGGAAGACAAAGGTAGTGGCCCGGTCTTTGGGCCTGCCATTGGGGCGACGTGGAGTATGCTAGACCAATGACTTTAGCTATCTACCAACAAAAGTCACTTCAAAACCGTCCAGCCATTCCGAAGATTAGCCGGAAGAAACAGACAAATAAAACTTGTATTTTTGTTATTTGTATCGTATTTATATTTTCATCTATTCAGTCAAAAAAATATTTGTTCACATTACAAACAGACAATTCAATTTCATTTATTAGTATACATTAGAATTTTTCCTTTTAAATACTGAATGTACATATTAACAAGATAATGCAAGCGATTCCGTTCATTTGTTAGAGTTTATATATTCTTTACATTTATTACTACTATTATGTTCTCGGTGCTACTATGCCTCGGTGGCGCAGTTGTATTACGGTGCGATGCCGTTCTGAGGTCTCGGGTTCGATCCCCGGGTCGGGTCAAGTGGTATTGGGTTTTCTACTCAATATCATTCCGGAGTTTGGAATTTGTGCCCGTTATGGTGACAGGCTCGCCCCCTGTGACATCTGGGACGGAACTAAGCTCGGCGGAATGTGGGTAGTGTAGTTCGCTACATCACCTCTGCCTAACCCTTCGGGGATAACAGGCGTGAGCTTATGTTATGTTATGTTATTATGTTCTGAAATATTCTATTTGTAAACTGTTTGCAAGGATTTACTTAGTAATTATTTATGTAAACCGGATTCACTATTAATCTTCATAATTTTTACATATAAAAGAAGAATCACGTAAATAAGTTCAGTGGTTCTCGAGTTATAACCAAAGTAAAGATAAAGATACGTTAATTTTTCTGCAACAGAATAGGACGGATATTAATTTATTTGAAATAATTCAAATATTATGGTGGGCAAGCACTGATCGCTGGGCGAATATTGGTTATAAATATACGTTTATTTGCATGTTTGTACATGATTTACTTACTTTTTTAAAAAGAAATGTATAATCTAAGCAAGTTCAGTTCCGTTCCCCAACTGTGGAGGATATTAACGCCGCTACCAGCGCGCTACAGTGGCACTACCCATGGATCAAGCATTACACGCACAACACTGCATACACACTCCTGCACATAACACGCAGGTACATAGGTCCTGTAAGGAACCTTTTTTTTTAATAATAAATAAAAAATGTAGGAATTAGCTAGGATCAAAATTCCGCGGGAATTTTTACACACAGGTAACGGCCAAGCTGAGGTTCGTACCACTTTGGTGCCCTTGTGCTAGTTACCTTTTTTTTTCTTATTTTTTTTAAATTCCCCCGCCGTTTCCCCTGGCATAACCAGGGACCTTATTACTACGATTCTCTTTATATGTGTGCTCTTTTGTTGTTTTTTTTTTTATTTTTATTATATAAAGCGTGTTCTTTTGCTTCTTAATTTACTTTGTTTCATCACTCTATTTCCTTCCTTCAGCACTCGCCCCCAAAGTCACGGTGCAGCTGTAAAGGCCCTTCCGATCAACAGCATGAACAAGGTTAGAAAAAAAAGCAAGTTCAGTATGTCGAAGAACAACGATACGGAACGACACACTATACAACTTCAGCCTACTTTGTTTAATTATTCAACTGTGTTCAATCGTCAGGGAAACCGAATTTTGCGAACAAGGAGGTGAACGCCGAGCAGTACCCGGGACTTGCGACCCAGATGTCGTTTTAAAGGACCCTTTTCTGTCACGACAACACTCACCATCACTGCTCGAGTTTTCCTCCTAACCGAGCCTAACTTGCTAAGTAACAATAAACTAAGCGAATGGTAAAAATCCTGGACGAAGTGTCTCAAACCCTGTCTTGAAGGACCGTCTTGATTGACAGTCAGTAATAACGCTCAGTCATGAGTGAGTTGAGAACCGATCCGCACGCGACGACGGTCTGCACAACACTGGTTCTAGACAGTTTTTTTTTTAACCTAGCTAATGCTGTTGACTGGAAGGGCCTTAACAGCTTCACCGTAACTTTGTGGGCGAGTGCTGAAGGCACTCACCGCAAGATTCTAGACAGCCGGTGCGACGCGCTTTAATAGGGACGTCGCTAGAGGCGGGGAGTTGCTAACATGCCTCTGTCCACGTGCCACCTTTTCTATAACAAATTACGTCACGGTGTTATCGTTCGCTACGACAAGTATATATTGTGTTGCATGTAACAAGTTATAATAATCAGGAGTTACATACATACATAACGTCACGACTCTCTCCCATAAGGGGTAGGCAGAGACCACATCCTTCCACTTGCTGACCACATCCTGACACATGTTTTTCGTTTCTTTTACTTTCATAATCACATGCAATACATGGTCTTCGGTTACAGATACTTTAAACCTGGTCTTTCTCCAAAACGTCCTCGATCTGGTCGAGATACGTTCGCCTAGGACGACCTTTACCAGCTTGCCCACTCACATTAGCCTTGTAAATGTATTTGGTCAATCTTCTTTCATCAATCAATCCTCTCTACATGCCCAGACCAATTAAGTATCCCTTTCTCTATGTTTGTCACTACATTCTCTTCTATACAAGGTTGCCTTATCACACTAATCCTTTATCTATCATTCTCATGCCAGCTAAAAAGAATTATGTGAATAAAAAAAACGATCTTAAAGAAATGGTGTCGTCCGCGCAATTTCGCTCTGACATGTAGTATTTTATTATTTAAACTTATCATCATTTTCATCCCCCGTTACCAAATCACTTGGGGTCGTCGCAGTATGTTTAATTCTTCCATACGTCCCTATCAACTGCCATCTCTTCACATACTCTTTTTTCTTTCATATTTTTACTCACACACTCCATCCACACATCTTTGATCTTCCTCTTCCTTACCATCATTCATTACGCGATCATGATGGCACAGCGAGCAGTGCGGCCAGATTCCGTATCAATCGACGCGGGTTCAATCCCCACCTATCCGACTCTAAAATCGGCCTGAGCTTTCGGTGAGAGAAAACATCGTGGGGAAACCATAACATGGTGGTAGGGCATTTTCTAATGATGCCCACCTGGGTAGCTACCAGCCTCAAGTTTGAAAACCTGTCGCCAAATACCAACAAGTGTGTTCCGGTGGCATCACTTGATAACCAGTACCTCTAGGCTTAGCGTGTTTACCATCCTGGACCACATCGTCACTCAGTATCAGATGAGATTGTGTTCAAATTACTGTAAAAACAAAAATATTTTATCCGCATGCACTTCCTCTATTCTCATAACAAGAAACTTGAAAATGTCTCAACACAAAAAGTCCCCGGATAGTTTTAGCATGTCAGCCGCTATTAGGATGAAACATTCGATGTGGCTTTGGCATATTTGTGTGTACTAATAATTGCCATTAATTAAGACGAGAAGATTGTTGTTAACTCGCAGGCACAATCAGTTATATATACAAATATTTTGACGTATTAAATTACCTATGTATAAATAAAGAAAAGTATCTCGACCAGATCGAGGACGTTCTGGAGTAAGGCCTGGTCAAATATACCTACAACGGAAGAAAGTGTATGAAATTAGAAGAAACGAAAGATGTGCGTCAGGATCGTAGCATGTGGAAGGATGTAATCTCTGCCTACCGTACCGTACCGTATGAGAGAGGCGTAACATTATGTGTATACAACCTCAATAGAACAACCTTTATTAAGAAAATGTATTATCATTTATTATAATTATTTTGAAAATGCTAAAATATATTTATAAATATACATATAACTGACGAAACGCATCGAAAACTAATCGTTTATCAAAACATGAATGCAGCAGATGCGCCGACCAAAATTGCTCGACGGCGCGCGTTCCCATCAATATTCGGCCTAATTGAATATTATACGGCAATTTGTGTTGCCCGGGAAAATCTGGCTGTTATCGTGCGGTCACCATATATCGTTGTATATAGCCGCGTTAATGTTTCCTATGGGCATGACACGCGCTGCACTGTTGCAGAACTATATTTAGGGAGCTGAAAACCCTGTTTTAGAACTCGGATGAAGCTTGCGCAACTGTTCGGGGCCGCGCGAGCGCGAGAGAGACTGCCTACCATTATTATCGGCAATATATATATACAATCAACATCGTGCTTTGATTCCGATTTTATATATATTAAAAGACTCCATTTTATTTATTACTGTTTATAGGTTTGATTTATAAATATAAAGATTATCAACAAAAAGTTCAAGTGATGGAATTGAACGGATGCTGTTTTAATGAAATTATGAAAGTCAAGAGGACACGAACGACTAGCATTCACAATATTATGTACAGGTTTTCATTGTTTATCATTTTGATTTAAATTTAGGATGTATTCGTATGAAAATTTAGTTAAAATCTATACTAATAAATAAAAATTGAAGTGTCTGTTTGTAATGTCAAATTTTTTTTTTACTAAATATATATGACAGTAGCAATACCTATAACAAAATTACAATTTTTTTTAAATTTTTGTTTCTGTCTGTCAATCAGTTTGTTCCGGGTAATCTCCGGAACGGCTAGACGGATTTTGACGGGACTTTTTTTGGTAGCTAGCTGAAGTTACTCCGGGTAACTTAGGGTACTTTTAATTTTCGAAAATAATTAGAGTTCCACGTAAAAAAATTAAATCTCATTAAAGTTTGAATAAAATCCGATTCAATGCACAGTTTTACGGGTAAGTGCTTTAATTTATGAGAAATATATTTACTTTATCTTAATACTAAATTTTTTTAAAGAAAATAATTAGGGTTCCGTATAAAAAAAATTAAAACGCAGTGAAGAACATATGAAACGTGGGCGCAGCCGCGCGTACACAGCTAGTATAGAATAAAATGTAACTCATGTCCTCTTTAAGAATGATACTTAACGCTTCTATTATCTAGACTTTAATATATTCAAGTTGTGTTATCATGCGTATTAAGAATAGCATGTCCCATTTTTTTTTCAGTTAGTATTTAACCACTAGAAGTCTGAAACACAACAATTCTATGCGAAAAAAGTAGGGATTTTAAAATCAGACAAGAACTAGAAAATGACTTAAATCCATACTGTTGTTGCATCACTATAAATGGTTTTTTTTTTCTTTCGAACCATGAGCGAGTCAAATATAAGAATACCCCTACTGAACAATCATCGCCTGATACAAGATAAAATTAAGAGTGCTCTTATCGAGTCGTCTATGTATCTACATATAATAAAACGGTAACTAGACCAAATCTGTACATTAAATATTCTTTGACAATTATAATCGGTGCAGACTTTGTAATGGATATAGAAGCCAAAATCATTTTATTTACAATTTTTGTCTGTCCGTCTGTCTTTCCCTGTGTATCACTCTGAAAGTATTGGCGAAACCTGACACAGTGATAACTAATATTATAAAGTAACATTTCAGTAAGTAACCCAATCCCAAAAACACGCAAGGAGTTCTCCAGGACAACGGACAAAAGTCAAAAAATTTATTAACGGGTAATCTCGGGAACGTATGGACAGATTTTGACGGGAGTTTTTTTGGTAGGTAGCTGATGTCACTCCGGGTAAAAAAATATTAGGGATACAAGTAAAAAAATTAAAACTCATAAAAAAAAAAATTGAATAAAATCCGATTCAACGCAATTTTACTGGCAGGTATTTGAATTTGTGAGAAATACCTTTACTTAATGATGGTAGTAAAAATATTTTTGGAAAATAATTTGGATTTCGTATAAAAAAAATTAAAAACGAATGTATAAAGAACGCAGGCGCAGCCGCGGGCACACAGCTAGTAGTCAAATACATGTAAAACAATTACATATTCAGGAAAAATCACGTAAAGTCAAATATTTTGTTAGTCAATTAGGGTTTGCTTTATATTATTTTCCCAAAAAATTATGTGATTATTTTGGGAAAATGGTTGTTGGTTAATTGAAAATAAAAATGATAATAATGCAATGAGTAAAAGACTTTGTAAAATATATCTAGTTTTACTTAAATTTTAGTGGCTATCTCTTCGACTCAAAGTAATAATAAACATTCGTCCAGCCAATAGCATTCAATCAAAAAAACTTAAATAATTTTTGTTAATAAAAATATAATACAACTAAATCGAGTTAGTTTTGTATTAAAAAAGGCTTTATTATCAATAAATACAACGCGAATATACGTGAAAACGCTACACGATACAGTTTAAAAATAATTCGGGCCACATAACTCTACAACACAAAAGACGCAACCGCCGTGGGATAATTCCACTTTACTCGTAAGATATGGTTACCGTGATTCTGACAGTACTGCAGCGCGACATTCAGATCCATACTGTAGATAATAATATCCCATTGAGGTGTATTTAACGATGCGAGAGATCTTTTAGATAAGATTTAATATTATAAAGTTTCAGTATTAGTTCGCTCAAATGGTCAAGTAATGATGGGTTTTAATCAATTGCAAGATTTCTACGAAGGGAGAATTAATCGAATAATGACGTGTTATGTGTACCAAGTCAAAAATCCTCAATCGTATTATTTTATTTTGTTTTATTTCTTACAGGAAAACTTACAGCTAAACACTAGAGTAATTACAATGAATAATACTGAAGGCCATTTAAAAGTTTTCACGATTACAATACGAACTATAGTAAGAACATTTTAGTCGGTTGATTAATAAAGTGTGTAACGGATAGATTACAGGAAGAATGATGATTTAGATCTATGCTTAAGTAAGGAAGAAATAGTTTTAAATATATCATAACTTTGGTCGAGTGCATTGAATTGGCTACATACTCTTAAAATATAGCTATTGCGTCGGTAAGTAGCGATAACAGATGGAACGTAGAGGAGCTGTGGACTTCTGAGGTTAGCAGTAGGAGTTCGCAGATAAATGCTACTCAGTAATTCAGAACAGTCCACGACTCCACTTGTTATATTTAAAAGAAAGGATAGATCTGCCATTCGCCTGCGTTCGTATAGTGGAAGGTAATGAAAAAAATCTACAGCGTTCAATCCACAAACGATAGACTGTAGAATTTACAAGTCTATAAATCGTAACAAAAAAATTAGCACTTATATAGTGGTAAATGGGGGGAGAATTTTGATTAAAATCATGGAATAAGCTACCGCGTTAGTGTATAAAAAATCTATTTATACTTTTACATATCAGTATGTAAATCGCGAGTGACTTACTTATATCGATTTGTTTCTAATTTCAGTTTTTGCACTTAAACAATTTCTTTAGGTTCGATGCAGAGGATATATACAATTTTTGGTATACTGTTTTTGTAAATTATGAGAATTACTCGTAAATATAACAAATTCGAATAGGTAATTTATGTCTTTATAATATAAAATATGGGTAAAATAATATAAAATTAAATGTGGGTAAAATAGTAATGAATATGAATGTGGAAGGATGGAAAAGTAGAGGAAGGCCAAAGAGAGTGTGGATGGAGTGTGTAAGAAATGATATGAAAGAAAAAGGAGTGAATGAAGAGATGACGGCTGATAGGGACGTATGGAAGAAGAAAACGTACTGCGCCGACCCCAAGTGAGTTGGGAAAAGGCAGGAGAATGATGATAATATGAAATAAAAGAACACAAAAGTATAAGGAATCTTTGTGTTTATAACACCACGGAAATAACCGATATAATTGACATAATATGATAAAAATGTATGCAGTAGTTAACTGACACGGCAGTTTCAGATAGAGGTGAAATCGCATTTATGAAAACTAGTGGTGAGATGAATCGACGTCATAATATACCTTGAAGGCAATCAATTGACGAAGCTGACACAAAAGTAGAGACCAAAATCAAAATCAAAATTTATTTATTCAATTTAGGCCCTAAGAAGGCGCTTATGAACGTCTAAAACACTACCACCGGTTCGGAAAACAACCCAGTCGAGAAGAGCGCAGGCAAGAAACTCGATCTGGTTCTTTTTTTTTTTTTTCATAAATATAATTATATATCATTTTTTGTCATATAAAAAACTATACAAATCGTAGTTTTAATAATGTTAGTGGAAGCACAGAGATGTGGGTTAATTCCAGACATCACTATCGTTCACGTAATGATCCACCCTGTAATAACCTTTTGATATTAAAACTTGCTCGACATAATACTTGAACTTATTGTCAGGTAAATCGGTAATGTTACTTGGGATCTTATTGTAAAAACCGAATACTATTACCTATAAAGCTGTTATTACACTTACTTAACCTAAAGCGTGGTTCCGGCCAACTTGTCTTTACTTCTAATATTAAAATTATGACGATCATTCACTAGATCTAGCTTGTCTAATTGCTTGCCAATTGCTTAAATGTCTTTGTCCACTTTAAACATATATATAAAACTATCCATGTTGACGTTAATAAAGCATTAGAAGACGATATTTCATTTCTTACGTAATTTTATTTAAAAAAAAAATAATTTACCAAATATTTCTATTCAGACCTATTATTAGGCAATGCTCATTACATTAATATAGAATTTATAGCATTTTGTTTTAAGTCTTTTCCGATAATTTTTTAACCATCTGTTAAGGCAAGAAGAATTTTTATCTAACATACTATAAGTATGTTCAAATCATTTCATCTGGTGGCGTATATGTGGCTTTTATTAAGTTGATATACAACGGTCATTATTTTTTATACGATCCGATCGTTTAAAATCATCCTGGTGAACGTCACTGGATTCCATTGAATTCGGGTGCCGGAAGACCGGTATTGTGGAGATATGTTAATACTAGGGAGGATGGTATTCTCAGCAAAGTCCAGAATTGCTTTTTTTAATCCACGAAAAAGACTTCAATTTATTCGTTTTTGTTGATCTTAAATAAAGTACTGTCTAAGAACGATGACCACACCCGATAGATCTATCGACTATCGCCGACATTACGTTAGGTTTCCTTTACTGAAATATATACGTCGTATGCCATTTCGTTTTTACCTGCCTCTGACTGTTCCAGGGTCAAGGGCAGTGATCTCGAACGTCTGACAAGCCGCGACAGTTGCCAGGAAAACATCCTAACTTGATGCCAAGAGGTTCGCGCTCGGGGAACTATAGCATACATTGATAATGTTTATTTTTATTTCGTTAAAGTGTTTTAGAAAATCGTATCAGTGAACATTTATTAAGACGGAAAAATTAATTTCAAAAATCGGTAGGTCAAGAAACGGACTTTGATCCTCCAAATACAATAGATAAGGGTAGTGCGTAAATGCATTTCCCCCCGTCAAGAAAAAAAAAAAAGGTCAAGAATTTTTATATTTATTTTCATATATATAATCATATCTGCTAATCTATAGTAAGAAATAAAATTGAAGTGTTAGTTTATATCAAAATAACATTTTTGTACTAAATAGATATGAATGTATATACGATATCTATACAAAAAATACAGTTTTGTTAAATTTTTTATCCGTCTGTCTGTTTGTTTCGAGTAATCTCCGGAACGGCTGGATCGATTTTAACGGGATTCTTTTTAGAAGATAGCTAAAGTGACTCCGCGTGACTTTTGATTTACGAAAAATAAGCGTTCCATATACATAAATAAATACATAATTCATTAAATTATGAATAAAATCCGATTCAATGCACAGTTTGTTTGAATTTGTGAGAAATATTTTCGCTTAATGTTAGAAGCAAAGAATATTTTGGTAAATAATTAGGGTTCAGTATGAAAAAATTAAAAACTGTATTACGCTGCGTTAGTTTATATGAAACGCGGGCGCAGCCGCGGTCACGCAGCTAGTAGTGAAGTAAACATCGTTAAGAGATCATGGATCATGGAGGAAACACGTGAAATGGTATTACCGTTGTCAGACGTTGCTAATAGATATCGTCAACTCCATAGACGAATCTCTAAGTCTCTTAAACGTGACCTTTTTTTTTTTTTGACGGGGGGAAATGCATTTACGCTCTACCCTTATCCATTGTATTTGTGGGATCAGAGTCCTCCAAATACAATAGATAAGGGGGCACGGAGTGACGAGTTCCGTGCCAGTGTGGGACTCACCCGGGCAAGAGTCGCCCGGAAATACCGACTAAAACCCCCCGGGGCCGTCCGCTGTATTTGGGATGGGGGCGACACGGGGTGGCTTTCGCAAGCACCGCGTCGCAAGCTCTTAAACGTGACCTACGACGGTATAATACCGATAGTATAGAAGAGGCTATAGAGCGAATCTAAATCTAGATCGAAAATTTCCGCTAGAGACATAGCTAATAGGCATAGCCGGTTGACCAAGTTGAAGACTGGCAACGGTAGAAACATATCCTCCAGACCTGAGCTTTTGAGGGAAATTGGGAATTTCTCGTAAAAATTTAGACAAGCTAGATCTAGTGAATGATCGTCATAATTTTAATATTAGAAGTAAAGACAAGTTGGCCGGAACCACGCTTTAGGTTAAGTAAGTGTAATAAAAGCTTTATAGGTAATAGTATTCGGTTTTACAATAAGATCCCAAGTAACATTACCGATTTACCTGACAATAAGTTCAAGTATTATGTCGAGCAAGTCTTAATCTCAAAAGGTTATTACAGGGTGGATCATTACGTGAACGATAGTGATGTCTGGAATTAACCCACATCTCTGTGCTTCCGCTAACATTATTAAGACAACGATTTGTATAGTTTTTTTATATGACAAAAAAAATTATATACATTATATTTATGGAAAAAAAAGAACCAGATCGAGTTTCTTGCCTGCGCTCTTCTCGACTGGGTTGTTTTCCGAACCGGTGGTAGTGTTTTAGACGTTCATAAGCGCCTTCTTAGGGCCTAAATTGAATAAATAAATTTTGATTTTGATTCTACAGACAGTTATACGCATCGGCACGAAAGCCCACTCGAAATCTAGCTAACGACCCTACAGCTGAATTAACCTGATAATTTGTCGAAGACATCCCGGACGTCAGCCTGTACGAAATCCTAACGGCTCTCAAACAGCTTAAAAGAAGAACTTTTAAGGAGTTCCATAACCTATTGTGACAACTTTTTTTGTATATTTAGCTAGCTAGTGCCCGCAGTTCCATCCGCGTTTCATATGTTTTTAGGTGTGAGTGAAAAAGTGAATATGGGTCATTCCAATGCTTCCATGCTCCGATCCACAACTGAGGAGGTTCCTGTCTCTATCACTAGCGCAAGACAGTGACACTTTCATGCTTTAGCAAAACACGCATTATACTGCACCCCACACCTCTGTAAACTAAATGCAGATAACTACATGAATATTGTAAGAGACCTCGAGATTCTACCCTTAACGTCTGTGGTAGCAGCCCTAGCAGAGTTCCGTACCACTTTAGTGCCCTTGCGTTAGCTACCACACTCCCGGCTGCCCTAACCCTGTCATGACCATAAGGTGGCGGAGACTAAATATTAGCATTCAATTGTATATTGTAAATTTTTTAAACGTAGCCATTAGAAAATGCACTACAAAGAGTAGCTATTACAGAATGTTGTCTAAAATACATTTCAATATTTCTAATTCAAAGTTTAAATAATTACTTAATTAAATAGACAATCACCAATTTTCAAATGGGAAAAATAACTCCCCTCGTCGTGAAAGGGTCATAGAAAGAAGCATTTCGTTCGCTGGTGTTATTTATTATAAGGCACCCTAAAAAGAAATTATCAATGTACTAAAACGTGGAATAAACAAAATATCCTTTGTCCTAACAACACTATGACAAACAAACTTTATTATCCTCATAAGCTTACTCGATATAGAAAACTATGCGGTCATAAATAAGAGGTCGGGCGGAGTGACTGTTTATCCAACTTTTGCCACTAATGGGAATTACTGTACTTAGAATTTTATATGTATATTACTTAGGTTAATTATCTCGAATGCTCTATACTCTCTATATTTAAAAATATCATTATAATCGAAGATAGTTAAATGTATAGTACTGTTTTACAGTATTATCTATGCCCGCGGCACTGCTCGCGTGAATTACAAAATAATAGCCGGTGTTTTTTTTTTTCTTTTAATATTTAATCTTTGGAGAAGGATGTTAAGAAAGAACACGTTAATGGTTATTTTATGAAGTTTTTTTCTATAAATGTTCTGATAACTTTTCTAATATTCTTTTAAAAAATATTTAACGCAATAAAATATAATACTAAAACCTTTTTTTTTTTTTTTTTGACGGGGGGAAATGCATTTACGCACTACTCTTATCTATTGTACTTAGGGGATCAAGGTCCCCCAATACAATAGATAAGGGGCACGGAGTGACGAGCTCCGTGCAGTGTGGGACTCACCCGGGCGAGAGTCGCCCGGAAATACCCACTAAAACCCCCCGGGGCCGTCCGCTGCATTTGGTATGGGGGCAACACGGGGTGGCTTTCGCAAGCACCGCGTCGCATAATACTAAAACCTGACTAGTTAATATGTTATACCTACGACTTTAAAAAAGAATCATGTAAGTCAGTTCAGTTGTTCCCGAGTTATAAGTCAACTTATGAGCAGATAAACAGACAGCAAGGCGATGAATTTTATACAAATAAATGATAATTTCTAACAGTTTTAAACATTTCTAAATTCATATTTAGACATTCCTAAAAATAATCAAACGATATAAATTTCAAATAATATAAAAGTGAAGGCGATTTTTTATAACAGCGCTTCCTTTACATACAAATTGCTTACGAGAACTTTACAGCACTTGGTAACTTATCTTGTATACTAATACATATAATTGAAGTGTCTGTTTGTAATGTTAAAATTAATTAATTATTTTTTTTACTAAATTTCTATTTAGTGCCTAAATGACTAATTTTGTGATTCTTCTATCTCTTTAATGTACATATATACTATAATACCTATATCAAAAATACAATTTTTGTCTGCACTGTCTGTTTTTAATAGGTAATCTCCAAGGACTGCTGGACCGATTTTGACGGGACTTTTTTTATAGATAGCTGAAGTTACTCCGGGTAACTTAGGGTACTTTTAATTATCGAAAACAATTAGGGTTCCTCATAAAAAAAAAACTCACAAAAATTCGAGTAAAATCCGATTCAATGCACAGTTTTACGGGCAAGTGCTATAACTTATGAGAAATATTTTATAATTTATCTTACTACTAAATTTTTTTAGGAAAATAGGGTTGCGTATAAAAAATTTAAAACGCAGTAAAAAATATAAGCAACGCAGGCGCAACCGCGGGCTCTTAGGTAGTTTATAATATGGTGACTTGTGTATCTTGACATATTTATTTCAATGTCCAAAAAGTATATACTCGATATTACTCTGTCCATTGATTAGCTTATAACTCGATAATCCCTATGCCGATTTACTTATTTCTTTTTTTTATTCAAAAGTACACATTATATTGTCAAGTATTAGTATATATTTAGATACATTATGCAATGTATGAAAAAGTTATAATAAATTAAGTTGTGAGAAAAAAATGCTATAAGTACATTCCCAAAATCCAATTATACATACATTCAACTGAAAGACGTCCACTGCTGGACATAGGTCTCCCCCAAAGATCTCCATGATGACCTGTCTTGTGCCACCCGCATCCAGCGGACTTCAGACAGTCGGTGCACCTTGTGGGGGGCCTAACCACGCTGCGTCTTGCAGTGCGCGGCAGCCATTCGAGAATCCGTTGGCCTCATTGGGCATCGGTTCTACGAGCAATGTACCCAACCCACTGCCAATTAAGTTTAGCAATATTTTGGGCAATGTCAATCTCCTCATTTCTGATTCGATTACGCAGGAAAACTCCGAGCCTAGCCCTCTCCATTACCCTTTGGGTAACTTTGAGCTTTCTGATTAGGCCCATTGTAAGCGACCACATCTCAGTCATCATACATATTTTAACCTTAAAATTTAAATATGCTACAAAAATTAAATACTAACTATATATTAGCCAGAGGATTATTACCTGAATCGGTTCAGTAGTTTTCGAGATTAGTAACTTTTAACAACATATTTTTAACATATTTAAAAATGTATAATCCGCTAAGGAACTAAACTGTTAGATTATTGCAAAGTCACGGGCATAATTAACAATGTCTGTAATGCACTGGTTGTCTTGAAATTGGTATTATCCTTTATTATATTGTATAAACTTAGCTTCTAGCCTCATGTCAACAGACGATGTG
This sequence comes from Samia ricini, assembly GCA_014132275.2. NCBI lineage: Eukaryota > Metazoa > Arthropoda > Insecta > Lepidoptera > Saturniidae > Samia > Samia ricini. The sequence goes on from AP028158.1 coordinate 39,948,899, forward strand.
GTCCAAGGTAATAAGATTTTTAAAAATAAAATGTAAACCTAGAGATTCTCAAGCGGTGCTTAAGTGATGCTACTTGAACACATCAATAGGTGACAAGTTCCAACCTGAGGGTGGTAGTTTTCCAGGTGCTACTGCTATGTTATTATATTTCAGGCTTCACTGAAAACTCAAGTTAGGATTAGGATAAGTTGTTTGAAACCCAAGTCCATCGATTCAGAATCCGTCCACGCTAACACGAATACGCGAAAATACGAAAAACAAATTACTTCATGTAATAAAATCGTGTGACAGCGAGTTATATAATCAATGTCTGGACCACACCGATGTCTGTGATAAGATCTGACAGCTCCACAACACGTCAAAATGAAAAAAGATGTATAAAATGCCGGAGCTTTTCTTAAAAGCATTTGAGCTTCTGACATTTCCGCTACATTAGAACTAGTGCGAAAATTTAAAACGCGCATGCTAGTAAAAAAATCGGTAAGTTTATTAATGTACCAATGTATCAGTAGAGATTTATAATACTCTGCTGAAATAACTGCAGCAAAAACCGGTTAGATATCAAAAATATTATCTTTTTTAATCTTTATAATTGTATTATGTATAAATTTGTACGGATTATACTTTCTAAAGAATTATAACCAAAATGCCACACATTACACGTCACAACAGCACCATTACTGGTGCGAAATTAATCCGAACTAATCACGAAATGGATAACTATTAAGACTGTAAAGCATAGACATAAATAGTTATAAAACAGTAACAACGAGTAATTAACAGATCACACAGTAATAAAGAATTATGGGGGAAATTTAATTGACTATTTGGGGGAAACGAAAAATTGGGAGAAAGGTTAAACTTTATAGATTATTGCAAAATCGAAATCTTGAATTATGTCCAAGGGGAAATAACCATTTAAATAAAACAACAATATAGATCCTTGTAGATATTAGGTATATCGAATATTTCAAAACTTTTTATAAGTTATCTTTATGTATATGATCCTTTATGACCAACGCGCAATTATTCAAGCTCGGTTTTTAGGTATGACACTTGACAATAAGTTATAATGGGGTCCGCATTTTAATGCTTTGTCAGGAAGGCTTAGCTCCACTGCTTGTGCGTTCCGAAAAATTCGCCAGTTGACGTATATTGCTACTACTAGGTTAGTCTACTTTGCTTACTTTCACAGCTTAATGTCTTACGGCATTTTGCTGTGGGGGACAGCAGCAGAGGTAGACACTATTTTTACGTTATAAAAGAGAGCTGTTCGAGCAATATACAATATGGGACCTCGCGAATCTCTAAAGAACAAGTTTCAAGAATATGATATATTAACTTTGCCCTCCCAATACATCTTCGGTAACTTAATGCATATTCGTATAAATTTAGACAAGCTCGATCTAGTGAATGATCGTCATAATTTTAATATTGGAAATAAAGACAAGTTGTCCGTCCCATGCTTTAGGCTAAGTAAGTCTAATAAAAGCTTTATAGGTAATAGTATTCGGTTTTACAATAAGATCCCAAGTAACATTACCGATTTACCTGACAATAAGTTCAAGTATTATGTCGAGCAAGTCTTAATCTCAAAAGGTTATTACAGGGTGGATCATTACGTGAACGATACTGATGTCTGGAGTTAACCCACATCTCTGTGTTTCCGCTAACATTGGTTATGATTATGATTTGTATAGTTTTTATATAAAAAAAAATGATATATATACACACACATATATATATCTTAAATAAAAGAACCAGATCGAGTTTCTTGCCGGCTCTTCTCAACTGGGTTGTTTTCCGAACTGGTAGTAATGTTTTTGACGTTCGTAAGCGCCTTCTTAGGCTCAAATCGAATGAAGATTTTTTTTTATTTTGATCATTACTATTCTATAATTTAATCTGAAAACGACTCCTTTTGACTTCATCCTGATATTTCTTAACTAAACGACAAAGCGTTGAATAATAACACCTACTAATAATTTTAAACCTGTAAGAAAATATTTACACAAAAAAAAATGAATTACCTAATTCATAACAATCTAATATTAGTAGACATAAAGGTTATAAAAAAAAACGATGCTTATAGAAGAAGAAAAACACCGTCGGCATGCAAAAGCCCAATAACTCTAATGGACTTTTGCGTTTGGAGTTGTAAAATCAAAAAAGAAAGAAATCTGTAAAAAAAGGGTAAGTTTTAAAAATACGATATACGTGCAGCACAATCTTGCTTCGGGGTAGTGCATTCAGGATTTCATGCACAATTAGGTAAATTGTAACACACATAAAAAAACCAGAGAAATAAACTTTTTTTGTTTCTGTTTTACAACCATATTTTTAAATCCTTTTAAGGCTTACAATTATTATTTACAATTATATTTACTTGTTTGTATTTTTCTGGTTTCATTGATACATCGATGAGCCACAAGCTGTTCTCAAATTTAGTATTTATAATGTTTTAATATAACTTGATAGGTTAGTAATTAAAAAACATCTAGACTAATTTATAGATTATTTTAATTAAATAGGATATTATTAATCAAACAGCTAGTGGACTCCAATTGAAACAAAAAAAAACTTGAAAATTTATGTGAATCGTTGCGTAAATAAACAAAGAATAGTTCAATTAATTCAAGTTATATGTATACCGTCCAGGTCCAGGTTCATCCAGGTATACTATCAATAAAATATAATTATAATTATTAAATACGAAATGATTCACACAGCGAAAATATAGTCAATCAGCAAGAAAAAAAAAATATACACATAATAAAAAAGTTTAAAAATATATCAACATTAACAGTTAGTGAAAAACATTCAAAACATCGAAAGTGGCAAGAAAAAGGTGAAATAGAAATAAACAACACGAGAAAAGGGGGGCGAGGGGGGGGGGGGGAATAGTAGAATTACACCGAATATAATGTATTTAAACACCGATGCGACGCGATCCGCATAGCGGCTGCCGGCCGGGTATTTTCGTCCATTTTAAAATCAAACTATACATTAATCTGACACTGGGAAATGCTTCAGCGACGCCAATTGACAAAACCAAAAGAAGAAAAAAGAAACAAAAAACTATTACGAACTTTTCGTTTATCACTTTACATAGTAACTGAAACTTCTTTACAATAATGTATATTTAAAAAAAAAACCTAATTTAAACGTACTAGTTTAAATTTCTAGGTTTAGTCGAACTAAGTAAAGTCGTTTGGTTAATTTAACTATTATTAAATATTCCCAAGCTGTTTTCATATTATAAAAGAGTTTGTATTTTACACAATTTGAATTAATTTTTTTACTTGTATTTGAACCTGTGTGTGTCATTCTTTTTTATTTAATCAGTCATAGTTATTTCTTAATCGCAACTTAATAACAGCAATTGACTAAACAATAGTCGGCGGGATATTTTAAATATATTTTTAGAAATATAAAAATCTAATCTCATTTTTTAATATTATTATCTTTAGACATTTATAAATTTGTTAGTGAAATTAAGATAGTCATAGTTTTTCTTATAATTTTATTAAAGTAAAAACATTGCGTAGAATTTTAATTCTGTTTTATTATTTATGAAACATTTTAAATGTATTTTGAATCGTAATACGTTTAAATATAATATAGGACAATTATTAATAAATGAAAGGGTTGCTAAAAATATTATTATAATTTTTTTTTTTCAAATTTTAATTATAGTCTTCGTAGTACTCGCTGACTCGGTATGGGCGCGTAAGGAAGAAGAAAGTATTATGTGCCGACTGTATGAATATTATTAAGCTATTTAGTGCATTTTAATTGTATTATTATTTTTGTTTTAATAATATTTTCTAGTCATTTCAATGTTTGATCAGAACTCTTGCATTATCTTATTACGTTTTTAAAGAAATTTAAAATGTAAATACAACTTATTTACATTATTTAGAAAATAAATAGAAAAGAAGAAAATTACATTAGAATTTCATGTTGTTCTGCTATGAACTCAGTTGTTACGTAGTGGTGTAGGTTTGTTTCGACTGAGCGAACATACTGGAGACATCTTGCATTATATGGAAGCGCTTAGTAAGCTTTTTCGCTTGAAACACGCGTTTTAAGCAATTCCCTTCTTTGTGATATCCAATTTTCATTTATATTATTTTACGGTAACGAATATCGTTTCATTGTTTTTTGATTTGTTTTCGTAAATATTGTTTTTAAAGTCATTTTCCATACTGTTTTTTGTCGTTGAAAATTGTCTTCTCTGAGACTTTATGATAATAAAATATTTAATGTCAATCATTTTTAGTGATTTCACGATATTGTCGATAGTAAATGTAGTAATTAAGAAATCATGTCTTTGATTATTTCTTATTTGTACTTAAATAAATATTAATTAAAAACAAAACTCTGTCCAACAATCGTTCTTTTAAAAAGTTTATACTATTATACTATTAATAATATTCTCTGAAATATTTTTTTTTACTTATTTAAATAAAAAATTTATGGTCATAAATTTCTCAATATTCACCGTATAAGATTCTGATTGGACAAAACCATTTCATTCAAAATTAAATTTAATTATTAATTATCATGTTCAGATAACTATTCTTACTTAATATTAGGAAAAAATACTTAGATTCATCTAAAAAAAAAACATTTAAGTATAAATACAATCCTAATCATAACATATAAGTTATTATGCAATAGCGTATAGATTCAAACAAATCAGCTCAATTTAAAATGATTGATTTTTCGAATAGTAATCCCAAAAAGGACGATCATATTAACCATGTGCACTTATTTACATATATATGGTTATAAATTTGGAAATTATTAAACATCATACAAATACCATCAAAATTAAGTATTCATAAAATAACGTTCATTTACATACGTACTCATAAAAAAAACTGGTAACAATAAAAAATAGCTGTTTTTTTTATAACTGTACAATTTATATAATATATCTGTATAATTTAAGTCGATATTTTTTTTTTTTTTTTTTTTAATCTAATTAAATTTCATAAGATGTAAAATATACTTAGTTATCTGACATAGAAATTGAAAATAATTATCAAAATAAATTATTTTATTCCTGATCATAAACAAGATCTTCTATTAATTTCGGAAGGATTAAAAATACTTGATTTTTATTTAAACCTTTTTGTATAAATTCAAGAATTAAAATAATTAAGCCTTAATAGCATTAAATAATAATTATAATATTAATACCAAGTAACAATGTATCTAATCGAATGCATACGTAAAAAGAGATAAACAATTAATTTTCTTACTAAAACTTTCATATTATTATAGAACTGCAGACATTTATAATCACAACGTTAGAAGCGCTATGCCGTAGTTTCCCTGCAGTTTGCTCACTAACATCTTCGCGTCCCATATCGATTTACCATCCACCATCAACTTTAATATGTACCATAAATCTTTTTCAACGTTACTTACATCCGAAAATTTTCCTTAACAACTGGTTTCAATCGATTTCGTTCTTTACATCAGCTTTTTGAATTTTGTTTACACGGTATTTTGTTTTATGAATATTATTTGCGATTCGATACATTTTTATTATAATAGAGAAATTCTTTTTACGATTCACGAAGGGAATTATTTTTAATAGGTTGTTTTGAATAACTTATCTACAACGGTTTTTACTTATTAAGTTATATTTGTTTGTTAAAAGTATTAATAAATAAATTCTTGACTTTGATCTTTAATGTGTAATTTTAACATAGAGTCTATGTACACGGTCAGTTGTATTTTTTACGCAGTCAATAATTATCATTTTATAACTTTCTATTTAGTTTCATTTTTATTTTTTTAAACGTTTTTTTTTTATATGAAAACATACTTATCCAAAAAACTCAGTTGTATATGATATTTAAAGGCGCTCTACGCGAAGTTCACACAAAACGTGTAAAAGTCGAGTCGGTCCAGTCTGTTTATAATAAGCTCGCAGTATCGATCTGTTTACCTTTTTGCTTTCAACACGTCTCTCTACTATTTACCTACATCATATCTAACCTCACTTTCTATTTACATGTAAAAAAACACGTGTGCTATGGAACAAAAAAGAAAAAAAAGTAGGAAATTTTCACTGTCGACCCAAAAAATCACGAGAAACAACGCACCGGCCACAACGATACGAGGACGAAATCGGCGCGCTGCCTAAAATACCCGGGCGGCTTACACGCAAGTAAGCGACATGAGCTCACAACATCTGTTAATATGATCATTGTTAATTACATATGGGTTTGTTGTTAATAATTGTAGCCACCTGTCCCGAGGAGGGCGCTTGGAGGTACGTCGCTACGTCGTCCACCATGCAGGCTCGCGGGAGGTCGGGGAGGAACATAATACGCTAGAGGGCGCGCATATCGCGTGCGGCCTGCGCGGCGCCCCGCGTCCGACTGGCGAGTGAGAGCGCCCCGCGCACTCCGCCCCGCCTCGCTCCGCCCATCCACCAGGGCTGGCGAATAACAGCTTTTCCGAGACCTCTTTTTTTTACCACCGCTGATGTAACTTCACACGGAAATGTTCCGTTTATGTAACTCATACGAATTGATCACTTATTATTTTTATGATTTAATAACGTTACGTCTTTAATATAAACCACACGATCGTTATTAATTTCAATAAAAATATATTTTCAATAAAACTTCGTTACTGAATTTTTTATTGCTTCATAAATTATTCTTTCTAATGTTTACATTTTAATGGCATTTACATAATATGAAAAGACTTAATTAGATAATTAATTCGATTAAGAAAGGAAAATAATTTTGTTTTTATGTTTAATGAATAAAATTGTTGTTTTTTCATAGGTGAATACCCTATAGCGCTACGTGGTATGCATTCGCGGCACTCGCTGCGTCTCGGCGCCACTCGGACCCGATCGGTACTAGCTCGGTTCTCCTCGGAAAGCTCTTATAAATTCGGAACACAGGCATGACATATCTGTTTTCAAAAAGTAATTTCGATTTTAAACCCTAACCATGCAACAATTAAAGACTAATTTCGTGGAGACATGAAAAAATTCAAGTGTCGTATTTGAATTTAGAAATATCCTAATTTAAATTTAAATTTTGATACGTTTCTATATCTTAATTCAAACGTGCTAAGGTCGTTTGTCCCCTGGGATGACTTTTCAGCTGACTCGTCTATAAATGTCACATTTGCGACGTGGTGTGTGCGTTTTCGTCGTATGATTCTGTATGTGTGTGCCTTAAAAACACATCTTGGGCGGAACGTTGAAACGATTTTAGGCAGATTTTTTTTTTACGTGCGCCTTAAATTATTTCATTTATCTGTGAATTATTTAGTAACCTATATATTCTATTTTTTTGGACCAACATAACTTTTACGCTGTCCGTGATAAAGGTTTTTTGATTTTGATAATTCAGATGCATGATTTATAAACGTTGTACAATTGATTCTCTATTTTGAAACGTTCGTTATATCACTTGTGCTTTAATAGAAGAAGATCGTAGGGCAATTGAAACTGAACGTATTGAGGTCATATTATTTGAGTTATTTGAGTATTGAGGTCAACGTATTGAGGTACTGAGGTCAGGTAAACCAGTCAAAGCCACCCCGTGTCGCCCCCATCCCAAATGCAGTGGACGGCCCCGGGGGGTTTTAGTGGGTATTCCCGGGCGCTCCACGCCCGGGCGAGTCCCACACTGGCACGGAGCTCGTCCCTCCGTGTCCCCTTACCTATTGTATTGGGGGACTTCGGTCTCACTAATACAATAGGTAAGGGTAGTGCGTAAATGCATTTCCCCCCGTCAAAAAAAAAAGGTAAACCAGTCAAAGTAAAACTTTAAGCTGTCACGTCGCGTACCTAGAACCACAAAATGTATTAACAGAGCTGTCACGAGATTTTAGCGCTGGTAGATATAGGCTAACATGAGGACGCAGACCGTCTATAGGATTCTCATCTATCAGGTATCGTCTTCGTTTATAGACTGTACTTTATTTAACATCAGACAAATCTGAACAGTTACCATTTTTGTTTATTTTTGTTTACTTTGGCATGATTAAAACCTGTGACCTTAATTAAGTCACAACGGTTTTGTTGGTTTTATATAATCATACTTTAACTATGAGTAAGAATATAAAGTGCCTCTAAGTAAATAACCGCAAATTGAAACACAAGACACTGAATAAAGTCAGTGAATTAGTACTGATTATTTTGTAGTTACATGAAATTTAAATCGACGTAGATATCGAATCTTATAATAAGGTTGAGCTTTTATTTAAAAAAAAAAAATCATTTTGAGACAATAAGGTTGTTGTTAAGCATTTTCTACTACACTCATGATTAACTAATATTTACCAATTTATATTATATAGAACAGAACAGCATATAATAGCATAGAACAGAGAGCAAAAGAACGTGCCATAAAATAAAATAAAAGAGCACAAAAGAAGCAAAAGAACGCGCTAAATAAACAATAAGAAAAAGAGCACACATAAACTGAAAAACTTATTGCAATAACAAGGTCCCTGATCACGCTAGGGGAGATGCGGGACCATAAAAGATATATATGTTTACCAAGTTGAAAAATCCTTTTTTTATTCAGTTTAAATACATTTTTTTTTACAGGGAACAGGCTTAGTGCTTTGACCACAATCTCACCTGTTGTTAAGTGACGATTTGGTCCAGGGTAGTAAACACAGTATACCTACAGGCATTGGTTCACAAGTGATGATGCCGGAACACATCAATTGGTATTTGACGACAGGTTTTCAAACTTGAGGGTCGTAGCTACCCAGGCAGGCATTATTAAAAAATTAAACTATGAAAATTACTATTTCGAATTTACATCGTCACTTAACATCAGGTAACATTGTGTTCAAACCTATAAATAATAACGAATTCCCTAAGTATTTGCCATTATTAGTAAATTATTTGCTGTTTTCTCTTTCCTAGATTATTCCAACAGCAACAAAAAAATCTATATCCACTAAAAATGTAATAAAAAAAATTATGTTTCAAACTTTAAAAGTTGAGTTGATATAGTCTTATTAATAAAAAATAAATGCATAAATAAAGAACAAAACAAAAGGAGACTTCTTACTTACTCACAATATAACTTCATGTGTTTTTTTATTTTTTTAAGCAATATTTAATAATTACCTTACAAAACCTGTAGTAGAGTACACTGTGACTGTTGTAAAAAAATCGAGCCTAAAATAGATAAAAAGCAGTCTCAAAGAAAATACATGATTATAAAAAAAACAAAACGTAAAACATAACACCAATAATTTCAAGGTGAGATTAATTTTAATAAAGAAATTAAATTAAATTGTTTAAAAAATGACTCTAATACTCAATATTTAATACTACGAAAGTATCGGCAAGAACGCCGCTACGTGCGTAGCAAGCTACGGGTCATGCGGACCCCTACGTGTGTAGACGCGCTACATCGGCCGTCACCACAAAATAAAATGGTTAGACTTCAACGCGCGAACTCTGCGTAGGTCAAATCATAATATGTTATAAAATTTATTAATATGTTTACTTATTATATAAACAACTATACAAAAATATTATTATCATTATTATTTTCTATATATGTAACCTTTTTCATAACTGAAGTTCCAGTTATCTTGAGGATATTTTGTTAATTTCATGAGCTGTTATATGTTATGTTTGGTTATGCATTTGGTTTCCTCTTTATTAACAGTCAGGATTTACGTCATGAAAACAAAAGAAGTTATAACATTGTGATTGTTGTATCTTTATTTCGGGGATGTACCCGAGATTTATTTTTTATTACTTTCCTTTGATTATTTATATTGTTTTTGTTAAATTTTGTTGAATATTTCTTGAATTTTGTAATATAAACTTATTATGATTTTAATTAATTTAACTATACCCCTTAGTAGTTGACCTGGCGATATAAAGCCGTTCCATACAAGATGTATTAGTAAACTCATTTTCATCTTGTTTTCGATGTTTTAATAGTTATTCTGCTTTTTCAATAAATTATCTTATTAGCTAATCCAATAAATTAAACATTATAAATACCGTTCCAGCCATTCTTGAGTTATAAAATTTTGTGAACTAACCCGACTTTGTTTTATATTTAGATAGATATTATAACATATATTATTATTATTATTCGGAGAGGGGCTATGCAGGCTTAAACAGTCCTGTATCACTGCGACCTAGTCAGATCTATTGTGATCGCCTCTATATTGCTAAGCCTCACTGCCTAGACCTACAACCTGAATATACTGTAGTATCTTTTTGGCAGAGAGCGTCTGTACCTCCTCCGGGAGCAACACATGCTTACCCAGAATTCGGTTACGTATGGGTATTAATAGATCACATTCACACAAGACGTGCTTTGGTGTTTCGTCTGCTATTTCACAGAACCTGCACTCTCTTGTGTTCTGGACTCCGATGTTGTGCATATGCTTGCCCAAACAACAGTGCCCAGTTAGTGCTCTCACTAATACTCGTAGCTGATTCCTACTGAGCATCAGGGCTTCTTCAGCTTTGCGCTGAGTGAATGCTCTGATGAGCTCTTTGGAATGAGTTTATCCGGGCAATTTATTCCAGAATTCTATAGCCTTATAGGTATATTGGTCCCTTATGGTCAGTCGAACTAGGCTTTTTATTATAACATATAAGTATTATCTATCTATTTGTCTGTCCATTGATTAGAATCTCGAGAACCACTATGCGAATTGTTTTAACGATAAATACATACATATATGATTCCCTGTCGAACTTCAATTATAATGTTGTCAGAACTAGATAATATTTGAGATAAGTTATGTGGATAATCTATAGAAATAAATAGAATTGAAGTGTCTGTTTGTAATATCACGATATTAAAGCCGTATGGTGTTGGCTAAGAATAGTACCACCCCATATCTACCCGTTGGTGTCGTAAAAGGCGACTAAGGGATATGAACCAGGGGATGGGCAGCAGCATCATCTGGATACCAAAAATACCTTACTGCGATCGCCAACCCACCTTTTTTTTTTTTTTGACGGGGAAAATGCATTTACGCACTACCCTTACCTATTGCATTAGTGAGACCGGAGTCCCCCAATGCAATAGGTAAGGGGGCACGGAGGCACGACTCCGTGCCAGTGCGGGACTCACCCGGGCGTGAAGCGCCCGGAAATACCCACTAAAACCCCCCGGGCCGTCCGCCGCATTTGGGATGGGGGCGACCGAGGTGGCTTTTGCAAGCACCGCGTCGCCCCCTGCGGCGAATCCACCGGGTCTCGTCCGTGCAATGGCCCAGTAGGGATGGAGGAGAATACTTCCCCTCCAACCCTTAGCCCGCCTCTCGACAGGAGGCACGACCATCTGGTCGTCAGTCCGCGTAAAATGTGTTACTCACCGTGGGTTCGAACCTCCAACCTTTCAGTTGTACCGTCTATGAGTCACGCGCATTATTCCACCGGACTAACCACGCTCTCATCGCCAACCCACCTGCTAAGCGTGGCGATTATTGCAATCCCCCCCCCCCCCCCTTTATGATGGATACTTATGTCCAATAGTGGACGTCTTATGGTTGAATGAATTAAAAACAAAAATATCACAATAACAACTTTTTATTAAATACCTAATGTTAATAATGTTCGGATCGACTGAGCCAAATTTTACGGCGATTTTTTCGGCAGATAGCTGAAATCACACGGCGTAACTTATAATACTTTTATTTTTTAGAATATTATGTTCAAATAAACCGTTTTTCTGGTAAGTTTTTGAATTTGTGTGATTTCTCTTTGCTTTCTGTATCAGAAACAATTTAGGATTAGTAACCATCGAAACATTATTTTTGATACCAATGATTATTGAACTGAAGAAGATCATTGAATTGAAGTAAAGAATTGTGAAGAATATACGATAAATAGAAGGGAGGAGCTGCCGATGAAGCTACGGGCGGAGCCGCAAGTTCCCAAGTAATATTTGTTGCATAAAGCATAAAGTGAAATTGAGAATATGACAACACTTTAATCATTCAAAATTTATGACACATAATGTAGTGAATGAGTATCAGATATGCTTATATGCAAACGAAACCGCAAGTACAACCTAGTGTTCAGCTAAAAATTAGTAATATTGTTAATAAATTAGGACTGTAACTGGGAATGCAAGGGTAGGTAATATTACATTGGAGGCAGTAGTGCAGCGTAGTGTTATTGCAGATATAACGCGGCACCGGAGGTTTAAAATATAGATTACTATCGTGTTCAGATACTTTAAATTTTAACAGAGTTTATACGTGAGGTTCTCTATACTGTATGTGCTTCGACCATAATCTTACCTCATGTTCAGTAACGATATAGTCCAGGAGAGTAAAACTAGCAACCCATACACACTAAACCTAGAATTAGAGCTCTCTATTGATGTTGTCGGAACATACCTGCTATATATGCATATTGCTGTTTGTCGATAGGTTTTCAAACTCGAGGCTGGTAGCTACCCAGACGAGCTTTAATAAAAAAATCCCCACCATCATACTGGCATCATACGTAGCTTCCTCACGATATTTTCCTTCACCGAAATCTCAGGTTTATTATAAAGTTGGTTAAGTAGGTTCGAACCTACGTCAGTCGGTCGAAGCGGAATCTATCCATACTATCATCTGCGCCACCATCAAAAATCAAAATCAAAAAAATCTTTATTCAATTTAGGCCCTAATAAGGCGCTTATGAACGTCCAAAACACTACCACCGGTTCAGAAAATAACCCAGTCGAGAAGAACCGACAAGAAACTCGATCTGATTCTTTTTTTTATAAATATAATATATATCATTTTTTTAATATAAAAAAACTATATAAATCATAGTATTAACCAATGTTAGCGGAAGCACAGAGATGTGGGTTAATTCCAGACATCACTATCGTTCACGTAATGATCCACCCTGTAATAACCTTTTGAGATTCAAAATAGCTTGACATAATACTTGAACTTATTGTCAGGTAAATCGGTAATGTTACTTGGGATCTTATTATAAAACCGAATACTATAAAGCTATAAACCTATAAAGCTTTTATTAGACTTACTTAGCCTAAAGCATAGGATAGCCAACTTGTCTTTATTTCTAATATTAAAACTATGACGATCATTCACTCATCGCTTCATGTGGCATCTGTCTTTATTATTTCAATACTATTTGTTTCATTATTATTCGCATACGACCTCCGTTACAAGGTCCATAGTGAAACACTGAAGTGAACACACAGGTGAAACACTTAGTCAAGCCCTCGAATGCGGAACAGAATTAAAAATTCGGCGCGGGTAGTCAGGCATACCGATGAAAGTACATTTTGGTTATAACTTAGACATCGAGCACAATTTTATGGATAAGAAGTATGGAAGTTGATGCCGTCTTCAACTATGCCTCATTCACGTTGTATAATACAGTTACTTACATTTTGTGTACACTTTTTAGCAAGTTAGCAATATTTGGTGAAAATAAAAAATACTCACCTCCATTACTGCTGATCAACGTAGATATATTTCATGGATACGTGAAATCTTTAAATATAAAATACACAAGAAAGAGCAATGTATTTTAAGTGCGCGTGCATACTTAACGCACTGTTAGAGCGAGGTTTCGAAAAATCACAAAGCATAGGTTTGAATTTGAAAACGAAATAGGAGAGGAAGTTTTAACCCTTGAACTTTAACCTCATAGAAGGAGTTTTCCTAAAATGAGTTTATTATTTTTTTATACATCTCATGTTGCTAAGTAGACGGAAAAGTTGACACACACAAGCGATATTTTATAAAGAATATTCTGACTATACCTGACATTTTCAACTTCATTCATAAAATGAGTGCAAAAAACAATTTATTTTTCTATGAAAATATTTAAAGCAAATAATAATAAATAATAATTTTTAAATCAATCTCTGACATTACAACCTACTCTATATATAATCAGCGAGTTCTAAATCTAATACAGCAAAAGCACGAGTACTCAAGCCGTGCGCTGTAAATTGCGTCAAAGGATACAACAATTCGCGTGTGACTTTACTCGCTTTTATTATTATTATACTATTAAATGACAAAATCAAATCAAAATCAAAATTTATTTATTCAATTTAGGCCCTAAGAAGGCGCTTATGAACGTCTAAAACACTACCACCGGTTCGGAAAACAACCCAGTCGAGAAGAGCCGGCAAGAAACTCGATCTGGTTCTTTTTTTTTTCATAAATATAATATATATAATTTTTTTATGTCATAAAAAACTATACAAATCGTAGTTTTTAGTGGAAGCACAGAGATGTGGGTTAATTCCAGACATCACTATCGTTCACGTAATGTTCCACCCTGTAATAACCTTTAGAGATTAAAACTTGCTTGACATAATACTTGAACTTATTGTCAGGTAAATCGGTAATTTTACTTGGGATCTTATTGTAAAACCGAATACTATTACCTATAAAGCTTTTATTACACTTAATTAACCTAAAGCGTGGGACGGCCAACTTGTCTTTACTTCTAGTATTAAAATTATGACGATCATTCACTAGATCTAGCTTGTCTAAATTTTTACGAATATGCATTAAGTTATCGAAGATAGACATCGAATCGAAGACAACTACCCTCTTCAACGAAATCCCTATAAAATGCCGCCGCAAAGGCGAACGTAATTAATTTCATGTCGTCCGTTGACGCAGGTTGACCTGTGTATTACTTTCTATGACTTAAATTTTAATATAATTGTTTCAAAGAAATCTCTCATTCGCCTTGCCATCTTTTGTGTTGTTTTGAAATGTAACTTCTTTACGAACGACGTTGAGCGTCACAATATAAACATTAGAATTAGTGTCACTGTTTAGAATTTTAAAGTCCATAGTGAGAAATAGAAAAAGGATAAAATAATAAGAAATTATATACGTAACTGTATTATTTTATTATATCTGTGCTACATTTGTTCTTGAGGAACCATGACTTCTGATCCATGATCTATCCTTTACTAGTAATTAACTGACACGCACACTTTGGACTCACGCTTTATTAAAAAAAAAAACATTTACAAGGTACCTACGGACACGATAACATGATATTACTATTATATGTTATAAGAAAATATAAAAAATCTTTTCCACTTCGTTACGTTTGTCATAATCTCACTCACATGGAAATATGATTTAAAAAAAAAATTACATTTCTTACAATGTATATTCAAGCGTTGTTAGCTCACTCCTTGTATGACCGGGTACGGAATAATAGACTTAGGTTCGAATTCATACATCCTATTTTATAATAAGTCTGAGCTTTCGATGATGACAGACATCTTAAATTTCACTGCTTGATCGAATTAGGAATGATGAATGAACATTGCTCGAAGAATTGCCAAACTAAAGTAGCGTTGTGTTGGGGCAAATTGTTCATAGAACCGATGCCCAAAAGGACCAATAAATGGCTGCCATGTACCGGAAGACGCAGCGTGAGTAGCCCCCTAAGAAGAAGAACTGATTACTTGATAAAAGCCACAATACCAGTTCTTATGGAGATCATTGATTTCCAAAAGTCTACGTACTTCGGATCAGATGATGTTGATGAGTTTCTGGTGAAAGAAAACACCGTGATTAAACCATATAGTTGGGATTTTCTCACCCTCAAATTCGAAAAGCATACATACGTACAAAAATTCAACCACTTAAGAGTTCTTTTAGACTACATATTGGATTAATATTAGAAAAAGAATTAAAAAAGAAATAACCCTTCACTTCATAATTCAAATCACTCTTAAAATTTTCTTTATGGTAACTCGTAAATACGACGGCGATTAAATAAATTAATAAATCGCTCAGTTAACTGGGTATCAAGTTAATGTGGTAATAGTTCGATATATGTATTTGTAAAGGCACAATTAAAATAAATAGACGATCATATAGCAATAGTTATATCGTGGTACGGTGCTGTGGTACAGAGCTCGCACGGCCCGCGGCCTCTGATATTGACCGTTTTTCTTTTTAATTTCGTTCCGTTTGACTTTATAGGCGCTGATAAACAGCTAACTGCTCCAGTCTAAGAGCTAGGAAAGTATTTCAGCACAGTTTAACAAAAAAAAAAAAATCTACATATTGTTACGTCTGTCGTTAACTAAAATGCAATGTTACACGATTAATTCATTTATGTCATACAAACACTATTTTAAAATACACTACACTGTTCACTATACATTCGTAGGATTCCTTTTTTGTTTTATTTTTTCTTCTGAAATTGAACTGATCGAGTCGATCCGCGGTCTGCTTTTATAGTGATAAAACTGGATTCTAGAATAGTCTAATGCAAACGTTATTAGTAAGTAATTGTTGTTACGGTGTTTACAACGGATCTGTTACTTCTTAAGGTATTCGAATAAAAATCTGTTACGTTTTTGTTACAACAATAAATGGTTTTTTTTAATGTCGATCCATATAGATAGTCGATAAATGGCTTGCTTTCTCAATGAGTTACATATTACATAGTTACATAGTTTTCATTTATTTGCTTAAAAGCAGTTCTTTTTATATATCAATATTTAATAACAGATTACAATAAAAAACCTAACAAACTTTCAAAAAATTGAGGCGCACTGCTGCCATCTGGTGAATAAATAGAATACTCGGTGTCACAAAGAATTATTGTATATTTTCGAGAATATATGAAACTATATATTATGAAAGTCAAAACTAAATTTTAATTGTGTGGAAATTGTAGATAAAGTTTTATGTACAAATTAACATTTAGTCAATCTATCTGCTCAGTGGAGTGAATACTTCTTCTTAGGAAAATATAGTAAAAATATGATATTACAAAAGTAACAATTAAGAATCTCTTACGTTTGTATGAAATTTACTAAAAAAATTGCATCTCGATTGTTAAACAAACTGATGTTTACTGATTACAAATTATTGTGTTAATATAACAATTACTTTAATATTTAAATACTATATTTAAAGTATTATAGTATATATATAAAAAACTTAATATTCAACAAACTTTACTTGGATTTTTCATACTTGTCCTGTAGGCAAAACGTATCTTATTAGTTAAAAGGGATAAAGTATATCAAAACCTGTCAATCTCTTGGAGTATTAGTAGCGAACCGGGAATGTATCTATCGCGCGACCATAGTTTTACGGTTATTTGACAATTGTCATAGAGTTAACAGTTGTTAGCGTGTATTTGTACGCTCGTTTTATTCGCGGCGCCGCCCTTCATTGGCTTTTTGGTATATGAAAATAATTTTAAAGCCCTTTCAAACTGATAACAATCGGAATAATGTTCAAAATTTATTCATATTGATATATTACCACTAATTACCAAATAAACGATTATTTTTGTTATAAAAATAATAAATTCGAAGTGTTCGATCAGATGAGAGTAGTTTCAACTAATTACCCTGTCGATGAAGACCTCTCAACACTTCAGTTGATTCATGACCACGGCCTGTGTGACCAGGTTAAAACGTCAAGAAATTAAACCATAAGTAACTGCGCTTAAGATCCGTTAATAATAACATTATGAGTACAAAACGCGAAAATTTACAAAATTTTAGGAGCATTGCAGTTTTCAAAAACCCTAGAGTAATATTCACGATGGCATATCTCTCAGGACCTAATCTTAAAGGCAACGCAGGCGAATCCCCTGTATATCTGATCGTAATATTAGTTTTATTTCAAATCTAACGTTCGCTTACGTGAAACTTAAAATAAAGCCCTATGAATAATCTCATAAATTCAAACAAGAATACGTTATAATTTAAGACTAGATTTTACACGCTTTTATCGTCACAACTAACTGCGAAGTAACGCCTAATATAAATTCCTAGCCAATATTCACAAATTCCGGCGCAACGCTTTACGACGACGATGTTGGAAATGCAATTTTCTTAACCACATATCGCCCGCCCCCTTTAAAAGTCATATTTACCGCTATTAGTTTGACTTTTTGAAAGATATTTCAATAGTTTACTAGAAAACGTTTGTATTATGTACGCTAACACTCTCCCGTTTATATATCTTTTGTTTTTTTTACAGTATATATACACCGCATGTTAATTGATGACGTACTTAAAAGCGTAATAGTGCTTACGAATGTCAGAACACAATCACCGGTTCCAACAGCAACCCAGACGAGAAGAGCTGGCATTGTGTTAAGAATAACCTATAATTATATATAACCTCAAATATGGCGAGCGAGGAACGTAGATAGTTGTACGGATTCCCCGTCAATGGGCACAGATTGGAACCCACCTATTCAAATCTATCTATCTATTCAACCAGAAGACGTCCAACGCAACTCTACAATGAGCCTGATCTTTCGGTAAAGGAAAACACAGTGAAGAAACCATAGTATAGTCTTAGGGCGTTTTCCAGCGATACCCGCCTGAGTAGCTACCACCCTCAAGTTTGAAAGCCTATTGCAAGATACCAATAGGTGTATTCCCGCAGCCTCACTTGAAAGCCAGTACCTCTAGGCTTAGTGTGTTTACCATCCTCAATCACATCTACACACATCAGGTGATAATGTGCTTAAGGGACATTCCTCTTTGCTTCCGCTAAAAACTGTTTATTGTTATAGTGATATATTTATTTGAGACAAAAGTCCATTTGCTTAGTTTACATACAACTTAGAAACTAGTGTATAATTATACTAATTTTTTTTAATAATTTTATATCTAGTGTATAATTATAGCGTCTACAATAAATTGTATAATTTTAATAACTTAAAACAAAACGTAATAAAAAACCATATCGAATTTCTTGCCGGCTGTTCTTCACTGGGTTGTTTTCCGAACCGGTGGTGGTTTTTTGACGTTCATGAGCGCCTTTTCTGGGCCCAAATTGAACAAAAAAAATGTATTAAATTTAAAAAGAATTTAGGGGGGGAGGGGTCACCTGAACTACGCGTTGCATAACATTATTTTAACCATTCAAAACGGTCGCGTAGAGATTTATTTCTAACGCGTTTTTTGAAACGTTTATTTTTTCTCAAAATTTCAAGTGGAATGACCACTTGAATTTTTTTTTACTATCCAAATTTCTTGCTTCCTTTACAATACAGTGAATAATTTTTAATAATTTTTTTAACCTTCAAATGTAAAGCAAATAAAATACTTATGAATATATGTGATAGTTTTTAGTAGAAAGTAGGTAACATTAAATGCCGCACTTAGGATGGCTTCGTTAGACTTCGGTCTTATGCATATAAGGACAATGGTGGATAAAGCAAACATGTGTTAAGGACAGGACCAAGTCAGGAAAACGAGGTTATTAAATGTATGATTAGTAGTAAAAAAAAAAGAAAAAAAAAAGAAATCTCTTGCTTTTAAAAACAAGACATTTCAAATGTAAATAAATATTATTAACGCTATTAAAAAAATAACATAGGTATATTAGCAACTTTCCGGTACTTTACGCCACATAATTGTGACTTTCAGCTAAAAATGTTTTTTTTTTTTTAATTTATTTAGTCCCCTTACATCTCAGACATAATCCGAGTTTTGTTTACTTTTTTTGTGACTTTATTGTTTTCATCTTATTTATATTTTACAATCTTATTCCATTTCTTATCTATGTGTTCCTATTGCATTGTGGTTATGGAGAATCTTTATATTTACTTAAATCCTATAACTTATTTACAGTCCTTAGCATTTAATATAATACACCTTCATTATTCATCAAATGGTTACTTGGTGGTGGTTAGATAACGTTTTACTAAGTGGAAAGGGTGGGGTTAAAGAAAAACCTCAATAATTCAATAAATATACCAATAACCTCCAAAAATTGTGTTACGTAATACTACACTGAACACTCCCTAAAACCTGAACCTATAAAGTATAAAAAAGTGTAGTATTTAATCGTAAATAAGGTATGTGTTGATTATACTAGAGTGGAACATTGCATATGATGTTCTTTACGACATTTGTTCTATTATATAAGGGATGCAAGAATGGAGGTTACAACGTATTCATCCCCCGTCTTGGTGGGGCGCATTCACTTTTTCCGTATACCCTTGTTGCGTACGCCAGCTGATTTATACGGCGCTTATCTCGCGACTAAATTTATTTGTCTGCAACATCCGATGCCGCCTGCTGTCGACCTCATAGCAAACGCGCAGAGGTGACTTTCAACTAAATTATTTTATATTTGTTCTTACTTTCCTCATTTTTCGTGACGTAGGGGACGGGGTTGTTTATTAATTATTAGCAAATAATTCACGTAAGCAATATTTACTTATTAATTTTCGTATTTTGTTTTAATATTTGTGCGAACAACAAAAAAAATAGTTATGTTTTTATATGTATAGTTTAGATATATCTTTGTTTATTTGCTTTTTCATAACTCTGAACTAATTGTACCCATATCTATGCTAATAAAAAAAAAGTGAAATGTCTGTTTGTAATGTCAAAATTAAATATTTTTACTAAATAGATATCAATGTATATACGATACCTATGCCGAAAATACAATTTTTAAAATTTATGTCTGCCTGTGTGTTTGTAATAGGTAATCTCCGGAACGGCAGAAACGATTTGTACTGCACTTTTTTGGTAGATAGTTGAAGTTACCCCGGGTAAGTTTGGGTACTTTGAAATTTCGAAAATAATTACGGTTCCGTATAAAAAAAAAAAATTAAAAACGCAGTGTAGAATACATGAAAAGCGGGCGTAACCGCGGGCGGACAACTATTACTTAAATAAAATTTGACGTAGAAGTACATTTTCTTAAAGCAAATAAACATATACCACTTATAACTCTAAACAGCTCCGCCTCGTTACAGCAGCTCATTATAGGACCGCTTTTATTATAAACTTTTTTTAAATATTTAGTTTTAGTATACACATATATATATATATATATATATATATATATATATATATATATATATATATCTTATCTTCGTCACGATGAACGGTATCAAAAACATTATTCATCGTAATATATTTTTCGAATCAACAATCTTTAGTTAGATTACAGAACAATTTACTAAAAAGCCATCGGGCTTACAAATACTAAAAACTTAGGGTAAAATAAATAAAATACAGGATCTATTCTGATTGAATTATAGCTCTATATGCACCCGAAAGTCTCCGGGGCCCGTGTAATTGTACAAATTATAAATTTGTGACCGACTACCGCACTGTGCTGGATTAAATCGCGCAGTATTACGCCGCAGCCTCTTGTTTATTCACAATGCGACTCCGCCACACACCATGTCTCGGCGATTCATAATTCCATTCAGATTCGAAGGAACACGAAAGACTGCGCTAGCTCTCGGGAACCTCACACGCCAACGTTCGATTCCTGCCATAACTTGTATTAAAATAAGCAAGTAGAAAGAAAACGCGAGCATATGTAAAATCTGTATATCAACATACTTGGTGTTTGTCCTCTTTCCATACTACAATATTTATCCAATTATGATGAAACTTCGATGAGTTGTTCTGCATAGGAGTTCCGATTGAGCAGTGAAGAATATATAAGACGCGGGCAGAGCCGCGGACCACACAGCTAGTGTTAAATAAAAATACAGATAATACTGTTACACATTAATAGAAATGTAAAATATTATTGAATATATCTATTATTGTTTAAAAATAATTTAGTTTAATTACGAAAATCATAACAATACAACAAATTGTTACAGCGAACCCCAATTTTGATTACTAAAGTGAAGTTTCTTAATACGCCTTTAAGATAAGGAGAAACCTAAATCAGATATCATGAGACGTCGCGAATAGTAGTTGCAAAAGTTTCTCTTTGACTATTTAGGTAGGTATGCTACCAACAGAAATCACTTCTATTTGCTATCTCTCGACACTTAACAATTATTTTATTTCTAAGCTATGTAAATCGGTACAAATTTATACGGTTTATTATGTTTTATTTTATTGCTATCTGTATAATGTTCCGCCAAAATGGTCTTAAACTTGAAATAACATCAATCAAATAACATAAAAGTAAGTTCTAAGCTGGAATCGCTTCGGTGGCCTTAGTCTGTCTCAAGAGTGCCGTTAATACAACTGCACTATTGGGCACTTAGTCCTAAATTAATAGTGACTTTTTATCAACTGCACTCAGTTGAGACTACAATAACTTTGAAGTTGCGTGTAAATAGATTTAAATTGCGGTGACAAAATACCATTAATTGTAACTATTTGTATCAAATTATCTCTAATTATGTATTAACCCAATAAAGTAAAAAAAAACATATGTATGTTTAAAGCGGATTTAAAAACTTAACCACTCAGTGCCTGTAAAAAAATAATAGCAATTTGTAAAGAGCGCGCGACAGTTCGCAATATTAGGCGCTTCCCTATTTGTGGGGGGCAATTACAAGTTGCAACCTAAACGGGAAACGAGAGGCTTCCGAGGTCGTCGACCGAAACATGTGTCTACCACTTAAAGCACTTTTCCATTATCCTCTGCAACCCGAATAAATTTAACCGAAATATTCGAACTCTTTTATAATTAATTTCTGGGTACATATTTTATTTTACCATAAAGTTAACCTTAACACTGAATGGAAACGATACTCAGGCTTTTGCCAATCGATACGCTTACTAATAAACTGTTTTACGTATTAGGTTAAAAAAAAATCGGTAAATATAGTCTTTGGTATTATGTACGTGCAGAAAGTAATGAAACTTATAATACGAGTAATGTTAATAAAAATAATAAAAATTATAATTAGTATAATAAAAATTCTGTTGATATAATCTGTTTTTGTTCTCAAAACTTTCATATATTACCTAATCTAAGAAAATATGACTAAACCTGGGCCAAAAAAAACACGTAAGTAATTTTTTCATTTTAAAGAAAACTCTTATTCCTTGACTTGATTCCTTCCTTGATTCTTGTATTAGACTACAAATAAATAGATAGAGTAACATCACCTTAAATAATATAAAAAGAAGGCAAATAAAATAATGTATACCGAAACATGTAAGTACAATGATCAATATTGGTTCACAAAACAAATGTTTTGCGAAATAATGAAAATTAAAATCTAGTAAATTTATATATAAAAATTCTCAAACCATAACTGGAATCCATCGTCCTTATTATGAACGGTAATTTCCTAGGAAAATAAACATATTTAAAATTGAAAGAAAATTGTAAACATATAAAAACAAATGAAATTAACAATTCAAACGAGCGTGTCTATCTCGCTTAGATTTTTATGCGACCGTATGACATTAAACAGAGGGGATACAGAGCAAACGCTTAGGCATTTAACATTTGAAACTCAAAACTGTAAAACTAAAATGTAATGGCGCACGTTATGTAACTTCGAGTCGGTGGCTAACTGCAATAGGCATTCACTTGGAGCTATTTAAAAACAACAGCTTAGAGTAAGATAGCTTTTCAACAATAAACGATCTTTTTAAAAATAAATCGTTTGTTTTTATATACTGACTATCCAACATCATATATTTTTACATAAACTAATAACAATAAACAAAAAAAAAAAAATTTGAAAACTATAACACAATGGTATCTTATAATATTATTTAGAAGCAAGGAGGGGAAAAAAGTATTAGTTGTTTATTGATGTACGAACGAACATGCTTTTTTATGTGGGTTCGTTCGTGTTAAGTGCTTATTTATGTTATGTTTTTATTTGTTTACTAGGTTCGAACCGAAACGATGATGGCGCAATGGGTAGTGCGGCCAGGTTCAATTTTCCCCACCTATCCAACTCTAAAATCGACCTGAGCTTTCGGTGAAAGAAAACATCGTAAGGAAACCATAGCATGGTGGTAGGGCGTTTTTCTAATGATGTGCTTGGGTAACTACCACCCTCAAATTTGAAAACCTGGCGCAAAAACCAATAGGTGAGTTCCGTCAGCATCACTTGAGAACCAATACCTAGGTTTAGTGTGTTACTATCCTGGAATAGATTGTAACTTAATGTCAGGTGAGATAGTGGTCAAATCACTGAGCCTATATCGTGTACAAAAAAGAAAAAAAAAAGGTGAGTGCCGCGGCTGCATCCGTGTTTCATTCGCTTCAATCCGTTTTTTATACGGTACCCTAATTATTTTACTATTTTTTTTTAGTAATAAGATAAAGATAAAGTAAGAGGTGATCAGCAGAAGAACCAAAGTAACTGAAATTGCCCAAAGAATTGCTCAAACTGAAGTGAGGGCAACGGGTTCTTGAATGGTTGTACGCGTTACCTACTTTAAAGATTTTTCATCCATTCTTAAAACCTGCTAATTATTTCTGTTAATAAAGATGTATTTGACGTGCTGATTCCGAATCTGTAAAATTGCGGAAATTTGCAGTTATGAAAAAGAAAAAAAAAATTATTACGATGAAATATGTTTTGTTAAAATCAAATACTGTATTTGATTCATTATATCGAACTATGATAAAAATTAAAAATAGAGATCTATAAAAAATATAATCTCCATAACCCGCAGTTCGCGGTTTTAGCCATTTTCATCGGTTTTTTTTCGGCAATTTACTTGAAATTTTGAGGAAGTACACGTGAAACGGACCTCAGATTAGTATTCATCGTGTCTTCATCTGGTCAATTGTACCCCGGCAGACCATTTTTTGTATACCGCAGTGTTATTAAACATACTTACTCTACCGATCGCATATGGTTTCGTAGTTCAACGTACATCTGATTCGTCTCGCGCCATATCGCTGGGTTTTTCGGCGCTAATTACTACCGAGCGACTCGCTGTTATTGCCCGAGTTAGTTTTACAAAGCGAACCATGTTTGTGGAATATCCCTCCACTGCAGTCTAGTATCCATATCTTCACTAATTGTACCATATAAAGAGAGAGGGAGATAGAGATGAGAAAGTAAAACTTTACCGCATGTTAATATTTCACAAATTCCTTTTTGAAGAGTCGATTTGAAAACCTTGGACAGAAACCATGGTCGATAACCCATTTCACAACCCTAAAGTACGGTCTAGGATTTTTTTTTTTTTTCGTTGGGTAGTAACCATGAGTTATCACAAAAACCTTAACTTGCTTACTACTAAGGGTAACTAACGGGTATCAATTTGCCATTCCTCTGTAACCCACGAAGAGTGCAGTGGTGGTCTCAGGGAGGGGTGGTAATGGCCATGACCCGAGCAAAATCGTATACGACAAATTTATAAACATCAAAATAGACAATTTACGAAAGTTTTAAATAAATTATTAACTTCCGGCTTAAATCGTCTAAATAATGAAAAATGTACTAATAAATAAAATTGGAATGTCTGTCTGTAATGTCAAAATTATTTTTTTACTAAATAGGTATAAATGTATGTATACGATACCTATACCAAAAATACAATTTTTGTCTCTGTTTGTCTGTTTCTTCCGGGTAATCTCCGGAAGGCCTGGACAGATTTTGACGTGACTTTTTTTAGTACATAGCTGAAGTTACTCCGGATAGGGTACTTTTAATTTTGTAAAGCAATTAGAGTCCCGCGTAAAAAACTTAATACATAAAAACTTGCATAAAATCCGATTCAATGCACAGTTTTACGGGCAAATGCTTGAATTTATGATAAATATATTTATTTAATTTTAATACTAATTTTTTTTTAGGAAAATTAGGGTTCCGTATAAAAAAGTTAAAACGCAGTGAAGAATATATGAAACGCGGGCGCATTCGCGGGCAGACAGCCAGTTACCTGTATAATAAACCTAAGGGAATTTCACTTACACATCCTATACCTTCGCAGCCGCGGGAATACAGTTTACAATAATTTTGAAAAATGTGTGAACGACGATAATTTGAATATATGACATGGAAGAGTGTAGCCCCTCTAAAGAGTACCCACAATGTGATGCCCCACCTCTAACCGAAGCAATAGCCTCCTATGTAAATTTTTAACAAGCTGTTTTTTTTGGTGATTAAGTGATTTTGTTTTCCCCGAGTATCCTCTTTAAAATGGACTGTGATCCATTTCTGGAACTATAATAGTTTTCGAGATATTTCAAAAATAAGATTGAAGATGTTGTGAGTGAAATGTTGAATTTTGCATAACTTTTGAAAAAAAGTATTTTAACTTTTTCCTTTGGCAGAACTTCGTAATATGATAAAAGAATACTTCTGACCAAAATTTGTCCAAATCGAAAGGACCAATTCTAACTACTGGATGACCCTCATATATTTTTAACAGCCACTATCAAGAAAGAATCCCCAACCAGTTTTTCAAAAATTACGATTGTAATATTTTTTTTATAATGAAAATTTCGGGTAGGCGGTTTTTATTTAAATAAACTGACTCCAACTTCCGAGTCAACTGTCAGAGATTTTTTGAGTGATACATGAGTAATACATTCAATGTTAATATTAGGAAAGAATATTTCATTGCTCGTAATTACCTTAACATTATTAATTTTATTTATAACCGCCAAGCCCAAGCGCTGTACTTACGCTTTATCGCATAATGCGCAGGTATAGCTGGAGGCATACATCTAGTTTGAAATGTATAAAATTTCACAGAACTTCAAATTAGTTATCCTGTAAGTGCATTATAAGTATGAATAAATACTTGTCCTGATACATAAACACTAAAATTGGAGTAAAGTATTTGTCATTCAGTAAACAATAATTTTTCTAAAAAACACGCCTATTTAAATCAAATATTTGGGACTAGGGTTGAATGAAATAATTGATTTTGGATTGAAAAAAATATTTATCTTCAATTAAAAAGTTTATTGGTATAGGAAGAAAAATAAAAAAATCCGCTATTAAAAAACAATTATTAAGTACTTTATTGACCCTTATTCTTAACATTACGTTTAATCTTATTAAGTTTGATTAAACTATTTGAATTATCATTCAATTGTTGGAAGAAAGCTTTAGATGTCTTCAAAGACTTGTCATTATTAACTTCCACTCCTTTCTTTGTATTCCTATGATCTGTAACCTTATCCAATTGGCCTTTCTCCCTCTGGAAGTTTTTCTTTTTCCTTCTCTCTCTATTCTTGTCTGTTTTAGTTCTTTCCTCTTTACTCATCAGATCTCCGCGTTGCTTCTTTTTAACCTCTTCCGGAGCTAAAAGGGTTGCATCACTTGTAGCAACCGGTGCAACCTCTTCCATTGCAATAGCTGGAGTATTCGTAACAATCTTGACTTCAGCTTGAGCTGCCTTCGGTGTATAATGGTAATGGGATAACGCATCTAATTTTGCAAATAATTGTGACATGGCTGTACGAATTTCCTTATGGCTCTCAGGTTCCTTCTCCTCCCCTACCTCTCCTGATAAGGCTTGTTTCTGCTTTATATACTCCGCCTCATAGACTTGTGCTAAACTAAGTTTACTCTTTGAATGGTCAAGAACATCTTTTTTCCGGAACGATAATTGATCATCCACAGGTTTTTCTTTCTTGACTACATCATCCCAAGCTTTATCTTTTATTCTACGTTTAATAATATCTTCTAGTGTCATTGTTGTCTGTTCAGTAATGATTGGAGCAGGACGAGTAGTTAAATCAAAATCGACTACTTCTTGTAGTAAAGAATTTTGGGGACGACTTTTGAACTATCAACTTCTCCTTTTAATTGCCAAGGAGCTTCTTTTAATGTTTTCTCTTCTAGTCTCTCTATTTGTTGTTTAAGTCTTTGCTGCCTTAATTCGAATTCAGATTTTTTTTCGTCATTTTGTATAGTAGCTGTATTGTGTTTAGAAGTATCAATAGAATCTTCCTCATCCGAAGATGAAGGTTGAGCAAATCTTACTTTTTTATCTTTCTTATGTTGTTCTGGTTCTACTTCATCTTCTTCATAAGACATATCTTCATTGTTTTGATTATAATTTTTACTAACATCTTCATTTTCTTGGTCCGCATTAGATCCAAAGAAATCTGAATACATCATATCATCATTATTTTCATCATTACTTTCATCATCTTCGAACATGTTAATGGAATCATCATCACTGTCACCATCAGCTTTTCTAGATTTTCCCTCTTTTTTCTCTTCACTAAGCAAAAAAACTGTTCCATTTCTTGTAATTTAAAAAAGTTATCATCAACTATAGAAGGTTTTAGTTTGGTTTTTTTACTTACGGTCAGATTTTCTTTTATTTTAGTTGACTTATTCTCAAGTAGTGGTTTAGAAACTAATTGTTCATCTTCTGATGGTGATTCTTCATGTCCGTCGGCATCCTCAACCATTCCTACATCATCTGATATCTTTACAGGAAAAACTAGATTATTTTTAACAGAGATACAGTTCGCTACCTCCCACACCAATTGGTCCCAGCATTCCGTATTTTGAAGTTCGACTTGTTGCCATATCTGCTCTTCGTCAAAATCCTCTACTATCAATTCAGATAGGGCACCGTTCTTCTTATTTTTCTTACCCTGCTCTTGCGCTTTAGTGAAATCATAAATATTTTTAACCAAACACTTTATATCGTCTTTGATTTCTGTTTGCACTGTTAAAAACTTTACAGGTTTCTCAGTGAATGTTTCAAATTTGCTGATAATATCCTCGATTTCTGTACAAGCCATTTTTATTATACTATATTATTGTGCACAAATTAAGATCCACCGAAGAGTAAACAACCAAATAAAAAACACGAGGTTCATGAAGTTGACGTACCTTGACAGTTTACAATGTTTTGACATTTTTGACAAATGACAAAAAATATCTTGGTTTATGCCAAAAAAAATTTTGTCAGGTTTCTTGTCTTTTAATCCAATAAAAAACTAATGTTGAAATAACTAAAAACATTATGGGTATAACTCAAGAAATGTTGTAAATTTTTGAATTTTGATTAATACGGTAACCTAGTTTAGTAAGATGGAAATTGACTCATGTACATTGTGATTATTTTTTTAATGATTACTTCGCGTAACTTAGAATACTTTTGTTTATTGAAAATAATTAGAGTTCCGCTTAAGAAAAAAATGAGAACCATGAAATTGTTAATAAAATCTGTTTCAAAGCACAGTTTTACTGGCAGGTAATTGAATTTATGAGAAATGTCTGTGGATAATGTTAATAACAAAAAAATGGGAAAATAATTAGGGTTCCGTTTAAAAAAAAGTTAAAAACGCAGTGGAAATTATACGAAACGTGTGCACGGGCACACGACTAGTTTGTAATACTTTTTTAAACTTTAGTACATAAAAATAAAGTTTGCAACTTAAAATGTGGTTTTTTATGTAATCTTGTGAGTTACAACTTACAAGATTAAATAAAATAATTAAATATCAGTTTGACACGTATCCATGATCTTTTCACTAATAGCAGCTGGTGACATAACTACTAAAAATTCAATGCCTTTAATATTTCTATCAGTTGTAAGGTCTCGCAATGTTACTGAGATAGTTTATTTCGAGTGATTATTGTTTTTCGCATAAGGATAAGTAGATACGTATTTATTCACGAATACGTTAGACCTACGTCAAGTTAAAATTAATCGGTCTTAATTTCTTTTTCATTTTAGTCACAGAATTACTAATTTTACTAAAATACTCTGATATAAAGTTATCAAACATATTTGCTTGTTTGTTTGTTTATTACAATAATGTTTTACAGGAAATATTTATTTTGTCATATGAAATTGTAAAAGCGAGATAGGCCATTTTATGTTAAGTCATTATTGCAGTTCATTGCTGTTTATATTCTTTTTTGAAATGATCGCAGTTCTAAGTTAGATTACTAAAATGTTTCTACTCTTGAATCTTTGGGTATCGATGATGTGCGATCATGCGGTTTTCTAGGGTTACTTCTTTAGAAAATAAAAGTACAAGGAACCAGTTAATGTTGTATTATTATAGTTGAACTTTACAACATTTACATATATATACATTACAAACGATTAATTCGGTAATATGTGTTCTTCATTCTAATGACTCGGCAAAAGACATTTTACAATAAAATATTTTTAGATGAATTATTATAAAGTAAAAATTTGAATGTTTTTAATTTGTTAATGGCCAGTATACAAATGTAGTGTCAGCGAACGAGGTGCCACAGATCCGTTTCAAACGTTTCTTAAGCTAATGCATGTTATTAATCACTATCTTTAAAAATTGCTGCTTAATAGCAGAAAAATGTTAAAAAAATGGTTTCTGCTGTTAAACTTTGTACAAAGATAATGTATAATTTATAATAAAATTTTGAATAAACTAAATGCATAGATTAAATATATCTCGAAATAAATCACACATTTCTGAAATAAATAGCGAAAACATCTGTTCTCTATGAAATCTTGCTTGGTAGAAGTATTATTATTCCGAATATTCAGATGTGAACGGAAAAAAGTGAGCCGTCACGGAACGCCTAGATTTTGTGAGATATTTTGTACAGGTAGGTAATATATATTTTTAAACGGTGCGTATTTTTCAGCGCTTTGTCCTCAATCTTACCTTATGTTAAGTGACGATGTCGTCCAATATGGTAAACACACTAAGCCTAGAAAAAAAATATACATGAAAAGAAAGAAAATAAAAGGAAATAAATATGGCACAATTATAAAATATATTTACATTCTTTAATAGTAATAATAAATTAATCATTTATTTCAAACAACATTGTGGATAATACAGTGTTTCAAAAAGAGGTTTTACTTGATATGTAAATATATGTAACTTCTAATTTTAAAAATAGTACGTTATCTGTCATTCTAAGAGAATAAAATAAGTAATAAAAAATACAATTCGAATATAAGAAGCTTTTAATTTATAATATAAAATGACCGTTAATCTTTAAATAATAAAAGTTCCCAAAGTCCCACAATACAGGACTACACAATTTTTAAAAAAATAATTGCTACAATCAACTACTTACAATCTATTAAGTATAAAATACCCTTAGTAGAGGTAGTAATTAAAAAGAAAACAAGACTGTTATTTAATCATCCTTACATGATATTCAATCAATATTAAAATAAATGAAATAGTCTGTGGATCAGATGCATCGCGTCGTTTCTCTACAGTTTTTATGAATATAGTAGCTGCAAATATTAAATAAATCGTAATTAAAAAGCAACAGTTTCTATAAATTTAGGGTTTTCTTCAAATCAGTTTTTACAGCTTTTTTAGAACCGGTTCAAACTTTCATCACTAGCTCACTTCTACCCATTCAGTCTTTGGTTTCAAATATAGTGAAAAATCTACGGTCTTAGGCATTCAATCATAAACACATCTCTACCAGTAATCTCTATTCTCTACTTCTAGGTCCTCTAGTACATAGATAATACACTACTGCTCTAGTAAGTCTGTGGTCATCAATGTCTATCGTTTTCATTTGTTTTATTTTGCTTTCTAAGTTTCTACAAAATTTACCGTTTTAAAATGATTACAAATTTATTTTAAGCTATAAAGTTACTTTGTACGTTAAAGTGAACAAATATTAATTAAAGCTTTTCATCAATTTTTACGTTATATGCCCGGTTTAAAGTTCTTATAATTACTATAATACTAGGTGAGTAGTTTCGAGTTTGTACAATCCTAACTGTAGAATTAGAATCGCATATTATTTTCATCTTTTTCACTCGAATGATCACAATACAGGTTTATTGTGAGCTTCCATCTTTCTTTTAACTTTGTATTCGCCTACGTACTTACGAAACCTTGTGTATAATACGACTATTTTTTTCAAAAGTGAAAGTCAATTTGTATATCTAACCATGTCCCGAAACAATGATTGATACCGTCATTGTTTATCATCCTCATTGTTGTACCTGATTGCATTGAAGGCAACTATTGTCAATACTTTTGTTAGGCGTTCAAAATGTTTTAATGTCTGCAATACACATGTTATTTTTTAATTTCTTAAAATATTTCTAAAATTTGTGTTATTTGGCCTTTACTAGGGTTTTGCAAAAGGTAAGCTTGATAGAGGTGATATTAAATACAATTAAATGTTGAAGTTTTTGTATAGATTTTATAATCTAATCAATGTATGTTTCATGCCTTTGATAATTAATAAGGCATTATTTTACATTTTGAAAACCTTAGAGGCTATATTAGACTTAAGAGATTTTGTTAGTTTGTATTTGTAAAAGTTGTAGGTTCTAAGTTCAAATTATTTAATGAACAGTTACCATTTTAATAACACCATTGTTATTCAACATACGTAATATTGTAATAAAAATCATAAACATATTTTATTTTAGTTACAATGGAAGGCCAAGACCAGTTAGAGATGAAGTTCAGTACTAATAGTGAAGTTGGTGGACTGGAGCTATGTATTGTTTGCGGAGACAGAGCGTCTGGTAGACACTACGGAGCAATAAGTTGTGAAGGTATTGTGTCCTTTATAAAAAAAAATTTGTATGAAATCTTGTATATTTTATAAAACAGAAGCTATAAACAAAATGATTACATTTTTTTAAGAATTATCTTCTCATCACCTTCTTTCCAATTTAAGTGTGTAACCTACACAACATCAGCTAATGTTTACAAAAATATACCACAGTTTGTTACCATAGAGCTGCATATGTACTGTTTATTCCTGAAACTCAACATGCAAATCACAATATTTAGTATTCCACTGTTCATTGATTGCACAGATCAATTAGTGTCTAAAATAATACAATATAATTGTGTGGTCATCAGGCTGTAAAGGATTCTTCAAACGTTCGATAAGAAAGAAGCTTGGCTACCAGTGTCGAGGAAGTATGAACTGTGAAGTGACAAAGCACCACCGTAATAGATGCCAGTACTGCCGCCTGCAGAAGTGCCTGGCTTGCGGTATGAGAAGCGACTGTGAGTAAAATTATATGATTTGCTTTAGATCAGTGATGGGCAAAGTACGGCCCGTAGAAGTATCTAATCCGGCCCGCCGGGGGTCCATCGACATGGATAGTATATGTTATAATTACGTTTTGGCGGTCGAGAAGAAAAAATAGTTTCTACATAGTACAATAATAGATGCATAACCTACAGGTGAAGCTAAACTAACCGCCTAGTTCATGTGATGCGTAATACTGCTCTGACTGACGATGATGATGATTAAAAAAGTTTTAACACAAAATGCATTTTTTCTATAATTCTGGCTCACCTTTAGAAGTTCTTAAACTTTGTGGCCCGCCATTAAAAAAGTTTGCCCACCACTGCTTTAGATGGTACCTACCATTTCATCGTCTTGCCTCTAACGTTTTATTACATTCCTGTCTTTCCAAAACTTTAAGTTGAGATGAAGTTATTTGAATCGAATTAGCAAAGAAATTTCAAAAATATTATTTGAAAATTTAATATTTTATGATATTTTTTTTTTTTTCATTTTATTGCAATTTGTGCATGTTTCAAAGCTTCACTGTCACTTGTTATAAAAGTTGTTCCCCCTAATGTGAACCTTTTTAAGACAATCCTGAGTTATTTATCTGTGACAGGTATTAAATATGGTCTTGCTTCTGTTTGAAAATATGGCACAAAGGTTGAAATGAACCATGATTGATAGCAAAACTATTTTTACCTGTTTCTTTTTTATTAATTATATCTGTTCTATTTAGATGTCCTGATAAAAAAAATTGCCAAATTGTCAGTGTATATCTTAATAAACGATCCGTATTTTGATTGGGGCTTGCTTCAATTAAAATGTTATTGGTAATATAAAAATCATTGCTGTGTTGAACGGTAATTCTTGCACTTTATTGAACAGCGGTCCAGCACGAAAGGAAGCCTATAGTGGATAAGGCTAAAGGGGAACCCAGGGAAGGGATGCATGACCGCCAGGCCGCGTACTCCAAACTACTAGGACTAACTGGTCAGGGTCAGTCCGCTCAGGTAATATTTTCATAATAACCCAACTGACACTTGACCGTAAATATACATATAGTATTATAATAACCTCACAACACCCATTTCATTTTAAACAAAACCTTGCTAATCTAATCTTTGTCTATTATATGTGTAAATGATTTGTGTTCTTAACTTTTTTTAAAATTAAATCTAAAATCACTTTTCTGTTCTATTTTTAAACAAATAACTTTATAATAGTAATAACGAGAGATAGTGCATTAATCACGTGAAGCTAGAAAAAGGAGGCAGGGTGCAATAAGTTATCACGGGTATTTATTTTTTCGTTGAAGGTGCGATGTCTAATCTAAAAAGTAACATGTAGTCTTGACTCGCCAGGTTGCCTG
Organism: Samia ricini; assembly: GCA_014132275.2. Lineage (NCBI taxonomy): Eukaryota > Metazoa > Arthropoda > Insecta > Lepidoptera > Saturniidae > Samia > Samia ricini. The sequence continues at coordinate 39,982,945 of AP028158.1, forward strand.
ACAACGATTTTCAAAATTTTCCATAATTATTTATTTATAGATAATAGGTTAATCTAAAACCTCACCACGAGGAGTAGGTGGTGGCGGTTAAAACATTCTGCAGAAAAAAAATGTGAGCCGTCACGGGACGCCTGGCAGATGTGAAACATCGACATTGTTTTGTAAAAGTAATATGCACCGTACACACTACTGCATATAGACTGTATATATATACCATCATATAGCGTGGCGACGCGTCGCCACGGCATGCGTCGCCACGCCCGAAATCGGTTTTACGTGCGGCTATAGATGTTTCACATCAAAAAAAAAGAAACATCACGTGATTACTAGACGACCCCTAATAGTGATCATCTCAAACACCCAAATTCCAACACTCACGGTAGCCTTTCAACAAACATACAGATTAAAGTGTTTATTTGATACACAGATAAATCCAAAAAAGAAGAGCCGAGCGATGCATTCAGTTCGGTGTCCCCGGCAGCGCCCGCAATTAACTTCGCCCTGGCTGCGGCAGTCGCTTTCAACAAAGGGAATCCAGGTCAGATATTTACTCTAAACCTATATAGATTAAGCTATTTTACTTACAACGAAAATCTATTTTTTTTTTCTTACTACATAGCGAAACATTTACATTTTTCATCAAATCCCTAAATTTTCCAGAATTAAATTCGATTGTAACTGTATTCAAAGACAATATTCTGTATAGTTTTTTTATGATACTTTGTACTGAGAAAATACACCTGATTTTGTGTGATGTGTGGTGGGTTTAGTGTAAAACCTCACGGCACATCACCTGAGGGAAGAATGGGGTTAACACTAACAGACTAGAATCAGTCGCGCATAGTGAGCTCGGTCAAAAACTTAGTGATTATTCCCACAGACTTTTTTTTTTTTATCTCCAATTCCCTCTGGCGTGACCAGAAGAAGCCCTTTTGATACTGTGCGTTTATACTGTGTGCGCTCTTTTGGTGTTATTTTTATTAGCTTGTTCTTTTGCTTCTCTATGTGTGTGCACTTTTCGGTGTAAATTTTTTCAGCTAGTTCTTTTGCTGGTCATTTATTTAACTTGTTAATTTGCGATCGAGTCTTAAAGCTACTTACTCACTGATACAATTGAATTAAATATTTCTGTCATTTATCAGTTTTCCACCAGACGATCACTACGTGGGTGGTCTGAAAAGTTTCCGACCTAACAAAGATACAAAACATTTTTTCAGAATGTTTTTTTTTTTTCTCAACATAGTCTCCTTGTAACTCTATACACTTCTCCCGGCGATGCTCCCATCTCTGTAACCCGTCCAAATAGTACTCGGCGTTTTTCACTGCAAAATAATTGTTCACGAAGGTGATTGCCTCTTCATTTGTCGAAAATCTCTGTCCTCCGAGCGAAATTTTTAGATGAGGGAACAAAAAGAAGTCGCTTGGGGCCAGATCTGGTGAGTAAGGCGAATGGTCAAGCCGTTGAAACCGTAATTCGTGGATTTTCGCCAAGGCAACCGCTGAGGTGTGAGACGGTGCGTTGTCTTGGTGGAACAGGATTTTTTTTTCTGCAAATGTGGCCGTTTTTCCGCAAATTCTGCCTTCAGCTTGTCAAGTAATGATGGGTAATATGCTCCTGTAATGGTTTTTCCTTTTTGAATATAGTCGATCAAAATAACTCCATGACTATCCCAAAAAATAGTCACCATCACTTTCCCAGCCGAAAAAAAACAGTTTTTGCTTTTTTTGGAGCCGGTTCACCCTTTGCAGTCCACTGTTTGGACTGTATTTTTGTTTCGGGCGTATAATGGTGTATCCTAGTTTCATCTACAATAATTAATCGACGCCAAAACTCGGATTTATTGCGTCTAAACTGCGCCAACAGAGGTTGGAAATGTTCATTCGAACACGTTTTTGGTCTAACGTGAGCAAACGCGGCACCCAACGCGCAGACAGTTTTCTTATGGCTAAATGTTGATTTAATATGTGACAAACGAGTTCTTTTGACATGTTCATAACCTCTGCTATCTCTCTCACTTTAATTCGGTGCTCGTCTAGCACCGTTTGATGAACTTTGGCGATGTTTTCGTCGGTAGTTGCAGTTTTTGGACATCCCGAACCTTCATCGTCTCCCAAGCTCTTATGGCCACGTTTAAATTCAGCTGCCCAAAATTTCATTGTGGTAAATGATGGTGCAGAGTCCCCATACACAGAATCTAACTCATCTTTTATTTGCGTAGGCGTATTGCCTTTCAAAAACAAATATTTAATTACAGCTCGATACTCGATTTTGTCCATTCTCATAAAAATACTCCCAGCAACTCATTCAAGCGACTGTTATTTAACAACTGTGCGTCCAAAATGGCTGAAACTTTAGTGAATAACTGTCAACAGATGAACGACGAAATTCACTAGCTTTTGTTTATTAGAGCTGCCATCTTCATGTTGAGGTCGGAAACTTTTCAGACCACCCAGGTATTACAGTTTTGTCAATTTATACTTAAACTAAATTATATATCAAAGCGGGGTTAATAGTAATACATTTCAAATAGCAGTGAAAGGTACAATAGATAGAGTAGATATATAAAAAAAAAAAACAGATAGATAGATATAAGTACTAGTTAATAACATAAACATTAAATAATTGAATGAAAAATGAAATGAGGACTTAATACTATAATTTAAGACATATCAACTTACAATAATGAAATTAATAAATAATAATAATAATAATGACAATTCAATAAAAATCCATTATAATTATTGTAATTTAGCAGAAATAACCCCGCAGAACTTAGATCACGGGTCCTAAGAAATACCTGAATAATGTGAAAGAACGAATCTATTATGATCAAATTCCGTCAGGACTAGTGCGATCACATTTGTAGCTATATCGTCACTTTAGACCAAATGAGATTGCGGTCAAACGCTTTTCGTTTCTAACTATCGCGGTCAAATGCTGTCGACTGGAAGGGCCTTTACAGATTTACCGTGACTTGGAGTGAAGGTGGGGGGGGGGGGGGGGTGTGTGTTGAAGGCACTCTGCCCCAAAAAGGTAACTAGCAGGAGGATTACCAAAGTTTTACGGACCAAGGCTTGGCCATTACCCGAGTGTAAAAAATATCCGCGAAATTTTAACCTTTTTTTTTGAGGGGGGAATGCATTTACACACTACCCTGCATTTACGCACTACCCACATTTACGCACTACCCAACTTTACGCACTACCCTGCATTTACGCACTACCCACATTTACGCACTACCCACATTTACACACCACCCTGCATTTACGCATTACCCTGCATTTACGCACTACCCACATTTACGCACTACCCTGCATTTACGCACTACCCACATTTACACACCACCCTGCATTTACGCACTACCCTGCATTTACGCACTACCCACATTTACGCACTACCCTGCATTTACGCACTACCCTGCGAAATTTTTAACCTAGCTAAACCCAACTTTTTACTGTCAAACCCTACACCGCCTGTAATATATAATAGTATAAATAAATTTCTCTTTTATGGCATATTAACAATATTGTGTTTTAATTCGATTAATATAGTTGGAAATAAAAAATAATTAATAGAGATAATTTATTTTTGTGTCTAGTATCACCGTATCTTAATCCGGGGAATCCCGGCGATATCGAAGGCGCGCGCAGGCAACACCTGATGCTGCAGACTCAACTCGCTAAGAACCTGTTCAAAATGGGACAATTTGGTGAGAATATTACTATCTCGTTCCTCTATATGAAAGACTAGCTGCTCTCCGCGGTTTTACCCGCGTAGCTCCCGTTCCCATGCGATTTTCGGAATAAAAAACTATCCTATGTCGCTCTCCCTGGATTTCAAACTATCTCCGTACTAAATTTCATCCAAATCGGTCCAGTAGTTGTAAAGTTTATTCGTTACATACAAAAATACAAATCTTTCCCCTCTTTATAATATTAGTATAGATTGGAATCGCAGCGGAAACTAATTATGGCCACTATTTAAGTGTAAAAGATGGTTCAATTAGTAATTGTCAATGAAGACGGATGTTTATTCTTTGTTTATTTTAGACTAGCCATGTGCCCGCGGCTGCACCCGCCTCTCATACATTTTTCACTGTGTAATATATATTTTTTTTATACGGGATCCCCTAATTACTTTTCATTTTTTTTTTTTTTTTGCTATTAACATTAAACAAATATATTTCTCACAAATACAAATACCTGCCAATAATTTTTTTTTACGCGGTACCCTAATTATTTTCGAAAATCAAAAGTACTTTAAGTGACGCCAAGTAATTTTAGCTATTTAACAAAAATGGTCTCGTCCAAATCAGTTTAGCCGTTCCGGAGATAACTCCATACAAAATAACAGACAGACAGACAAAAATTTTAAAAATTGCATTTTTTGTATATATATCGTATATACATTCATATGTATTTAGTTTAAAAAAAAAAAACAGACTTTTCAATTTCATATATTAATGACAACTAAAAATAATTTTCTTTGAACAACTATGGTTCTGTTGTCTTCCATCTATCTTCTATCTATCTATATACATATAAGCAAAGTTTGTTTTCTTGTCGGAGGTAAACTCGAAAACTACTGGACCGATCTGCATGAAACCACAACCATTCGACGCGGAATTAATCCTAGATGGTTATAGGCTATATATTTTTCAAATTCTATGAGCCCTTTGCCATGTTTTCTCAATTTATTTGTTTATTATTTATTTGACGCGCCATCACCTCAAAACTACTGAACATATCGGGATGGGACTAATACCTTTCAACGTAGTATTTTCGTAGACAGGTATTTTTTGGATTCCACCGATTCTCTCTCATTTTTTTTTTTTTATTTACTCTTTTGTACATTTTCCACTTCAATTTACGCTTATATACATTTTTTCCGCTAATAAAAACAAAATACTCTTACTTTTATTCATTCATTTGTTTTTTTTTTAATTAGCTATAAATTAAACCTCATATGCACAGAACATATGAAACGCGGGCGGAGCCGCGGGCACCAGCTAGTTATACATATAAATATATATATATATATATGTGTGTGTGTGTGTTTCGAAACAGTCTACGCTTCAATTTTATTTATTAGTACAGTAATACCCCGCTTTACGCGAAGGATACGTTCCGAAGAAAATCGCGTTAACTGAAATTCGCGTATATCGAGGTTTATGATTAAACATACGTCAAAATTTAATACAAATCATTTTAATCAATCGCTTTAATTCTAAGAACACTTTATGCGATACATACTCTTATTTTTACGGAAAAATACATCTATTGTCTTTTCATTATGTTTATACGCACTCTTTCGCGTAATGCGAGGCGTTTGAGCGCGAAATTTGACATTCGCGTTATAGTGAAACCGCGCGTAACGGGGTCGCGCTAAGCGGGGTATTACTGTATAGATGACATGGAAGAGGGGGAATATTAAGTCTCTGGTAGGAAGCATAGGTATACTAAAATATGTACTAAGCAGATAATACATTTGTCTATAAAAAAAGACTAGTAAACTTATCCAACTGTTGTCAAATTAAAATCTAACTGACGCATAGTTAATAATATTGTGTTTAGATATGGAACAAAAAAGAAACATTGTTATTATTGTCCAGGCGCTATAAACGAATACCTACAGTCTGCTTACGGGGCGACGCCGCCGGAGGTGCCGCTTGCAGCGTTGCATACTGCAGCCGACACACAGCAATCTGATGGTGAGCAACAAACACCACACTTTCCACCACTACCACCCACCACCACCGTCCACCACCCACCACCACTACCACCCACCACTATATACGAAATATTCCACGCGGACCAAGTCACAGCCACAAAATCAAAAACAAAAACCTCTTTATTCAATTTATGCCCTAAGAAGGCGCTTATGAACGTCTAAAACACTACCACCGGTTCGGAAAACAACCCAGTCGAGAAGAGCGCAGGCGAGGGACTCGACCTGGTTCTTATACCTCACCCCCCCCCCCCCTCCCCCCTCTCCCCCCCCCTCTCCCCCCTCCCCCACTAATTGGGGAGACCTATGCCCAGCAGTGGACGGCTTAAAGTAGAAGAGAAGATAGAAGAAGATACTATATATATATATATATTTGAACTTATGTTATTTTGTTCAATTTCAATGAATCCATCATTTTTTTGTTCTCGAATAAGACTAAAAACACATTTATCCACAAACTCTTCTCTCATACTAAAGTCACAGCGTGTCATTCATATTACTATAACTTTTGGACCGATTTTAGTGAAATAAAGTTTTTATGTTACTCCTGAATATGCTTTATAAACTTAGTACTTTCAAATTGATATCTGCAGAACCAAACAGACAGAAAGACGGACAGAGTCATTTCTAAAACTGGTAGAAATGTACTAAGTTACCTATTTTTAGTTCCTTGCAATAATTCTTTTCACAAAAACCGGAAATGTACAGACACGTGAAATTTACAATTTTTTTATTAGTGTAGATATGTAATTTACAATCAAAAATTTCTAAGACATTGATTAGGATAAAAACTAACCTATCTTTTAAGTTGAGCCAACAACGGTGTCCAAAATTTCATTACGATCGGTTTTCAGTCGGAGATTCTCGCGGACAAATATCATGATACGGGATTTTAACATATATATATATATATTTACACTGTACAAGCTCAGTGCTGTGACCACAATCTCATATGATGTTAAGTGACGATGTGGTCCAGGATGGTAAACACACTTATCCTAGAGGTACAGATTCAAGTGATACTGCCGGAACAGCTCCGGAGAAACTCGATCTGGTTCTTTTTTTATAATAAATATAATATATATCATTTTTTTTTTTGTCATATAATAAACTATCCAAATCATAGTCTTAACTAATGTTAGTGGAAGCACAGAGATGTGGGTTAATTCCAGACATCACTATCGTTCACGTAATGATCCACCCTGTAATAACCTTTTGAGATTAAAACTTGCTTGACATAATACTTGAACTTATTGTCAGGTAAATCGGTAATGTTACTTGGGATCTTATTGTAAAACCGAATAATATTACCTATAAAGCTTTTATTACACTTACTTAACCTAAAGCGTGGTTCCGGACAACTTGTCTGTACTTCTAATATTAAAATTATGACGATCATTCACAGCCACAATTAATAAGTATGTAATACAGTGAAACCTGCAAATTTGTATTACTTATTTACTAAGGTATTCCACTTTTACCCAGTGTCTCAGATATCCAGGTATAAATAAATATCTGTCTCATTTACAGAAGTATTACGTGAACATTATATACATGAGTTTTTAATCATTATTAGGAATTAAAAAATGATAATAAAGCTAATAAGTTATAAGAGGCACTTTGTTTTTTTACAAATATATATATATATATATATATATATAGTACAAAAAATGTAAAAAGAGTGAAGTATCAATTATAAAAAACCTGTCATTTTAGTTTCTCTTTTGAAAATTAGCGAACATTTCGGGACTTTTTTTGGTGTATAACTTCTCCGCGTAACTTAGGGAAGTTTTAATTTTTGAAAATAATTAGGGTTCCGCGTAAAAAAACTAAAACTCTTAAACGTTTGAATAAAATCCGATTCGATTGACAAATGTTTTTATTTTATCTTAATAATATTTTTTTAGGATAATAATTAGGTAAAAAAAATTAAAACGCAGTGAATAATATGCACACAGCTATAGCAATTAATAATTTCTCACCCAAAAGAACATTGCTGAATAGAAAAATATTGCTGGCAACCTAGTATAATTTAATGAAATCTTTATGTTGGCACAAAATTTAACAACTACAGTTTGTAGTCAGTTCGGTTCAGTTATAGTCAAGAAAAATATTTGGCCCGGTATTATTATTTTTTTATTCTTGAAAGTGTTAAGGAAATTGTAATATATAAATTCATTTAAAGGCAACATTTAACGAAAGTTGCGCCAGTGGTAGAAAAGTTACAAGGTTCCCGTTTGTCCGTGGTATGGACATGTTATGAGAAGAGAGGAAGCGTGATGTTGGTAAAATAGTAATGAATGTGGAAGGATGGAAAAGTAGAGGAAGACCAAAGAAAGTGTGGATGGAGTGTGTAAGAAATGACATGAAAGAAAAAGGAGTGAATGAAGAGATGACGGCTGATAGGGACGTGTGGAAGAAGAAAACATACTGCGGCGACCCCAAGTGACTTGGGCAAAAGCCAGGAGAATGATGATGATAAAGGCTACATTAGAAGTTTGATAATTTTGCTGTTTAATTGAAGGGGTATGCAATGCTTTCTTTCAATAACAATTTAATACAAATTTTGTACGGTGTATAGACTTTTCTTTACTCGTTATCAAATAATAAAGAGCACAATCAACAAAACAATATAAAAAAAAACAATAATAAAATATTCAGAGGTATGCTAACAAGAACGCGGCTGTTTCCCCCGTTCCCATCTCCTCCCCCCCCCCTCTCATCAAATTTTGTACCGCGCATCGTCTCGCACGATGTTCCGACCCGCCATAAAGTTTGAATCTGACTAGGAAACTATCGAAAGTCATTTCTATTTTACTACTGGAAAAGATTAATTTCTACTATTATAGCGGGTGAGGGAGAATGCAGGGAGAGTATCCTGGGGCGGGCGGAGTCCCTGCAGCTGCAGGTGTGCGTCCCGGGGCCAGCGCCTGCGCACCTCCGCCTGCACGCCGTCTGTGAAGCCGGGGCCAGGCTCCTGGCAGCATCAGCTCGGTGGCTGTTAGCTGTTCCAGCCGCTGCTGCTTTACCGTAACTGACACTCTTTTATAATACACTTGCACCTCTCCGCGGTTTCACCCGCGCAGTTCCCGTTCCAGTGGGATTTTTTGAATAAAAACTATCCCATATCACTCTCTGGATTTCAAACTATCTGTATATTAAATTTCATAGGAATCTGTCCAGTAGTTTTTAAGTTTATTTCGTCACATATAAATTTTTCCTGTTTGCTTTTTGAGCTTGAAAGTGGCGTCAGTGATAGAAAAGTTGAAAGGTTCTCGTTTGTTCTGGTAGGGACATGTTTTGAGAAGAGAGGAAATGCATATGGATAAAATGAATCAATGAATTCTTTATGGTACCAGTTATTTGTACACCGGCGAACTTAATGCCACAAGGCATTTTCTGCCAGTTAACCAGCGATAATGGAGAAATAATACATTAATAAAAGTAAAGAAAATTAACAAGGAAAGAACTTTACAAATTTAAATAAACATACATATATATGTAATATTTTTTTTTAATATATATTAAATGTGATATATTTGATGAAAATTAAAGTGTCTGTTTGTAATGTCAAAATTATTTTTTTTACTAAGTAGATATGAATGTATATAATTATATGACACCTATTCCAAAAATATAATTCTTTAAATTTTTATCTGTCTGTCTGTTTGTTGCTGGTAATTTAGAGCGCTTTTAATTTTCAAGAAAAAATTAGGGCTCCGTTGTAAAAAATAAAAAAAAAAACGATTCAATGTACAGTTTCACGGGCAAGTGATTGAATTTGTATTTATAAATATTTTTACAGTATTTAAAAAATGGTAAATAAATAAATATGAGGGTAGGTAAATTTCAACAACCCCGTCCCTTCGCTTCAAGGTTTGAAATCCAAGTGAGCCTGTTGAAGAAGTCCTGGCCTGAGCTGTTCGTCCTCGGGCTGGCCAAGTTCTCGACCGCGCTCTCCCTGAGCACTCTGCTGCCGCTCCTCGTGAACCATCTCCACTCGGTGCTGAGAGAGAGAGTCAGCTGTCCACCGGGACTCGACCGCTCCGCCGAGTTACCGCGACCGGAGGTGAGGGGTTCATTTAAACCGCTCCTTCTACCCTCACCCATTGCATTAGTGAGACCGGAGTCCCGCAATGCGACGGGTAAGGGGGGAGTGCGGAGGGTGCGTCTCTGCACCAGTGTGGGACAATACCCACTAAAACCCACCGTTGCGATGGCCCAATGGGGGGGGGGGGGAATGCCCCCCCCTTCCCCCCCCCCCTCCTCCCCTTAGAGAGATGCCCCCCCTCCCCCCCCCCCCCCCTCCCCTTAGAGAGGCATGACCCAACGGCCAACAGTCCGGGGGGCATTTAAACCGCTCCTAACATATTTCCTACAGTGTCTTATTCCACAGTCCAAGGTTCACATTTTTATAACATAATTTTTAAGGGATCTTAAATATCTGCCTATTCGTTTTCGTTGTGACGTTTTATAAAAACAGATAATAATCTTTAATATTTCAAACGTATAAAAAGTCTTTCGTATGAACGTATTGCAGAGCGAATGTAGTAGCGGATTGCGGCCAATCGGCTGCCTGACGTCCTGTTGCTATCTTCATACTGAACCACTCCCTCAAGTTTAATTTCTTTAATTAAACACCTATAAAAAAGTGTTCCGGTAGCTTTACTTGAGTTTTTTTTAGCAAGTCTTTAAACACGTTGCTAGTTAAATTGGCGCCGATCTAACTCTAAGTTCAGCCTAAGTTTTCGTTGAAGGAGAACATCGTGATGAAACCGGAGCATGGTGGTAGGGGATTTTCTAATAATGCCCATCTGGATAGCTACCACCCTCAGGATTGAAAACCTGTAGTCAAATACCAATAGGTGTGTGTGTGTATGTGTGTGTGTGTGTGTTTTTTTAATATAATAAAACATTCTGCGATCTCTGGGTCCACACCTTTTTTTATATTGAAGGTTTAATTCGACTTGCGTCAGAAAAAAATGACTATAATATTTCATGCAGCCCTGCAGTTAGTAATCTTCTTTCACAATTAATTTATGTGAGCTTAAATCTACTTCTATTTTACATTTAAATTTTCAATATCTATATGTTATCTAGTGTTAACTATCCTGGTCACTTAACATCAGATAAGATTGTGACCAAAGCACGGATCCTATTTTTTTTATGGTGTGTAAAAAAAATTACTTTATAAGTTTTACTACCCGCAGATTACTTGTGATACTTAATAATAGGCTTAGTTACATAGATACAGAACTATCTAGATAGATCTGAAGCTTACGGGCAAATAAATATAGTCCGATGCAATCTTTATGGCGGGTCAGAAGTTAGCCGTAGTTTGGTACATTCAAGTCGAAAATTAATTTGATCTCGGATAAATTAATTTTGATAGTTTTGTTTGTAAAAAAATTCGTTTAAAAGTAAAATCCGAGGTATGGTAATTTTGCTGGAGGATTAAACGAAAATATATTTTATGAAATAATAAGACAATTTTTTATTTGCCACAAAGTCCAGTAGTACTACCTCTCCTACACTTCTTTACTCATGTGTAGTAAGGTTTTCATTGAGAACTCAAATTACAACGAACAGAACTCAAAAACTTCACATAGATAATAGAACATATTAAACAAAATTGTCTGTGATAATAAAATATGGCGACTGCTGACAGAAATCAAAGTTCAACGATGGAATAACTGTTTGTTTAATGTTTAAATTAGCTCGGTGTCTGAAGAAATATGTACGTATTCATGTTTAAACACGCATCAATTAGTCAAAAATAAATTAAAGATTAAAAAAAAAGCATTTATGCGATACAAACAAAAGCTGTGGCAACACAAAAGTACTAGCACTTAAACGCCAACTTAAACCAGTCATACTGTAGCATGTTGGCGGCTGACGTTTTAGCATTGGTAACGGGAATCTATATGTTTTTTCCCCTACCGAGAATCGCTCAAAGCCATTAAAAAAGTCTTCGCTTGAAAAAAAAATGAATAATAAGTTATTATCATGTCGACTGTACCGTAGATAGAAACGTTGGCGTGAAGTTGCGCGGACTAGAGCCTGCCTTTCTCCCCCCCCCCCCCCCCTCGCCCTGCGCCGCAAACTGTGTACCGCGCGTCGCCTCGCGCGATGTTCCGACGCGCCATAAAGTTTGAATCGGACTATAAAATCTATCGTTATTTTTCATTAATTGTTTAGACGGCATTAATGAGGCCTTCGTTCTGTGTTCTGTGTTACAGATAACAGTATCTGATTACACAGACGAACGGATAGCGGAGATAAGCAGCATGCTGACCCGCCTCCAGCAGTACGTCACCGGCATGGAACAGCTCCGAGTCACTGAGAGGGAACACGCCCACCTCCGGGCACTATGTCTGTTCTCGCCTGGTAATTATTAACAATTTTGTCTTGATACTATAATAATCTGTTTGTAATATCAAAATAACATCTTTTTACTAAATACATTTTAGTTTTTCTATGAGTATTAGTATGTAAGGTATCTGTAAAAAAAAAAATTGACATTCTTTCTGTTTATACCGGCTAATCTCTGGAATGACTGAATCAATTTTGATGGGATTGTTTTTTTTTTTTTTTTGCCAGATAACTGAAGTCACTCCTTTTCACTTAGGAGCTTTTGTTTTTCGAGAATAATTAGGAATATGCATTACAAAAAAAAAAAAATTAAAACTCACGAAATTGTCAACTAAATATGATTTCAATTGACGCAACCATAAAAACGTTATTTTACAAAGGTTACGTATAAACTAGTTTAACGCATTAAAAATATATATGTAACCCTGGTAGTAAGAACTATAATAATATTAACACCCCCCCCCCCCCCCCGCGCCCCTCCTTCAATACAAAATTTTATCAGATAAAACTCTTATTTTTAGTAAACATATACAGGGTTATTTATATCGATGTTTTTTTTTCAACATCCCTCCCCCCCCCCCCGCGCCCCTCCCTCAATACAAAATTTTATCAGATAAAACTCTTATTTTTAGTAAACATATACAGGGTTATTTATATCGATGTTTTTTTTTTCTAACAGCCCTCCCCCCTCCCCCGCGCCCCTCCCTCAATACAAAATTTTATCAGATAAAACTCTTATTCTTAGTAAACATATACAGGGTTATTTATATCGATGTTTTTTTTTTAATTTATATAGAACAAAAAACACTCGAGTTTCTCAGTAAAAAGAGTAAACGTTTATTTATTAAATTTTACACTTAGGTTGAGATAAAACAGTTATGAAAGTATTTTACAAGGCCCACCTGTGAAAAAAAAAAGAAACTACGTTAAAAGCTATTCTACGTTTTTTTTTTTTTTTTTTTACAATAAATTAAAACAAAATATAAATTCAAAAACAAATAATAAACAAAGGCATTCACAAAGCAACGACTGACATTTTATCATTTTACCTATATATAAACAGAAATAAACTCGCCCGACGCTCGACGTCAAACTATTTATTTATTAATTATGAGGACCTGACTACAGAAAAGCGAGGCAATTTTAAATTTGAAAAAAAAAATTGTATCTTTCTTAACACATATTAGGGGCCGTCCGTTAATTACGTGATGTTTTTAAGCCATTTTGTGTTCTCCCTCTCTGGTAATAACATAGGAGCCGTTAAAAACACTTGCCACATTACTGCCACTAAAATCACTCGCTATGAATTTTTAACTGGACCGTACAAGTATTTAGGTAAGCATCCAATTGGAGGGGGGGGGGGGTCTGTTTATGTTTTGTTGAAATGGGGAACGGGGGATTGCGTAAGCGAAATATACCTTATTAGTTTTGGGTTTTTTTTTTGCTCAAAATTATACCGATGTTTACCGTAATCATGTAGTGGGGGGAGGAGCTTTGCTTACTGTTGCTGAAAAGAGGGAGGGAGGTCCAGGATGGTACACACACTAAGGCTAAAGGTGTGGTTCTCAAGCAATGCTGCCGAAACACACCTATTTGTGTTTGGTGACAGGTTTTCAAATTTGAGGGTGGTAGCTACGCAGGCGGGCATCATTAGAAAATTCCCTATCACCATGCGCTATGGTTTCCTCATGATGTTCTCCTTTCTCCAAAACAAAGGTGGGCTCGAACCCGCGTCAATTGATGCGAAATCCATCCGCACTATCCACTGCGCCATCATCGCTTACGCAATTCCTTACATAATATTGAATAAACCCTTATATATTTTTTTTTATTGTCGTAATGGCAGACGGTGTGCCAGACTTCCTGACGCGCAAACTCCAGGAGTACCAGTCCCGGGTGCTCCGCTCCCTGAAGGCCACGGCCACCGGAGACGAGGACAGGGTCTCCCGGCTGGTGCTGCAGCTGGCACCGTTGAGATGCTTCACGGGCACCTTTCTAGAAGACGTGTTCTTTGTCGGATTCCTCGGTGACGTGAGCATCGATGACGCCATACCGTATCTATTGAACGCGGAACGGGCCTAGCACCGGATTCCACCACCCTCGTTCACTCCCGGAATCCATCCCCTTCATTTCAGTCTCGTTATATCTTATGAGAGAACTGTGGCCATCGTGACAGAATCTAGTAAAAACGGATTTACTTCGAGAATATTCATGTGAGAATCCGAAATATAAATAAGAGCAGATCGATCCTTTTAGAAATTTCTGGAATATTGAACCTTGTTTCTCAATAGCCAAGAGGGGGGGGGGGGGAATGGCACGAAACACCACATAAAACAAAGATCGTGAATATAACAAACACTGTATAATGTACTCTATCTCATTCACTAGAGCAGTGGTTGTCACTCTTTTTTGGTCGAGGGCCACGTAGGTCAATTTAAGGCCTGCTGACCCAAGGGGGGAAGGGGCGCGGGCTCTGACCTACCATTGCACTGGGGAAGCCGCCGGCGGAGGACTTGCCTTGGCAGACCGAGGTTTGTTCCTATCGTGGGTAGGGGCCCCGGCTTTCTTGATTGGGTCGTCCGTCCGGGGGGTATGTCGCGGTCTAATGCATACGCGATGCCCTTGTTGCCCCCCCTTTTATTTGGCCATATAGACAACTACACATAGGGTTTTAGTGGGTAGGGTATAGGGTCCTCTTAACGCTGTTAGTCGCACACTCCCTTCCCTTAACTTAACTTCCTATGGGACCTAAAGGCATTTCTCTATGTAAAAAAAAAGGTCAGTTTAAGACCACTCCGGACAACACGTCTATACATACCATCTATTAACTTATTTTTATGAGCTGTCAAACTCAAATTTCCCATAAGTTTTGGGTGTTGGGCCTGTGAAGTTGTTTTTGACAACCTTTTTCGCCATGTCGACGTCCCTACGTACAAAACGACATGTTTAAAACATTCAAATCACTCTAGGAATTAATCTATTTACATTTTAATAATTAATTTTTTTGTGCAATGATTTTTTCCATTTTCGAAGTTTATGGTGCTATTCACTTTATATGTATACTAGCTGGTGCCCGCGGCTCCGCCCGCGTTTGTTATGTCGTTTCATTTATAGCTAATTTAAAAAACACAAATGAATGAATAAAAGTAAGAGTATTTTGTTTTTATTAGCGGAAAAAAAGTGTAGAAAAGTGTAAATCGAAAAAAAAATGAGAGAGGATCGGTGGAATCCAAAAAATACCTGTCTAGGAAAAATACTACCTTGAAAGGTATTAGTCCTATCCTGATATGTTCAGTAGTTTTGAGGTGATGGTGCGTCAAAGGAATAATTAACAAACAAATTGACAAAACATGGCAAAGGGCTCATAGAATTTGAAAAATATATAGCCTATAACTATCTAGGATTAATTCCGCGTCGAATGGTTGTGGTTTCACGCTGATCGGTCCAGTAGTTTTCGAGTTTACCTCGGACAAGAAAACAAACTTTGCTTATATTCGGTCAAATGTCATTTTTGACATGTCGCTATGTGGGACCGTCGATATGTAAACTTGTGTTTTGAGTCATTATTTAGGGCATCGCGGTCCTCACAAATACCGCAAGGGCCGCAGTTTGACAACCACTGCTCTAGAATGCAAAATTCTATAGATGTATGTTTTATGGCCCTTTTTCATGTGATTTTTTTGTTCCATCGAGTTTCAAATCACAATAAGGCAAAAGAAGTTATAAGAATTGTAATTGGAATTTAGTGAAAATATATATTTTTTTTGTATTAAATGATAAATTTAATATTTTTGATACTAAATAAATATATATTGTTGTTATTGTAAGATTATATGAATATTTTGAACAAAAAAAAAAGATCTTAATTGATATATTTATAGGTTATTAATATAATTATTGTATACATACACTAAGTGCCTTAGTATTGAACAATTAATAAAAATATATTTAAAACACTTTGTTTTTTTTACTCTTTGACCTACGTTACATGTGTGTTGTGGTTACTAATAGCATAAATATTGGCGCCATGCAAGTACTATTTTATGGGTTGTCGCTGGATAATTTAGATAAATGTTTGTTTTCGCTATGGTACACTTTAAATTTAATTTAGACTCGATAAAGACCATAGAAGTTGCGCAATTTCCAACGTTTTATTTCGTTCCTAAAACGATACTCAGTACCATAGACAAAACAGATATTCTTGGAACTTAGTACTGTGTTGGTACTCCACTAAGCTCTGAAACTCAAATTTTAAAGTCACCAGAAACTCAAAGTTCTCTTTGGGCAGAAACTGACCTTTTTAAACACAGCTAGTAATTTTTGTACACTACATGAGTGCATTTTAGGTAAAGATTTGAGCAATAACGATTTTTAGATCTCTTCGTATGAGGAATATTAATTGACTCTATGAACTATTGTATCATTGGTTGATCAAGTTTGATTTTGTTTCTGATCGATATCCATCTATAAAAATTGTTTGTCATTTTTTGATTCATCAACAAAGAGCCTAAACTCCAGCGGAGTTACAAACTCCAAATTTTGGCAATAGATGGAAGTGTCTACTAAGGATATTTGGAAATATCAGCCCTAAGAGGGAAAAATAAAGTATGAACGGTTGTATGGAAGTCCTTTATTTTTAAAGTAAGAAGCACGATATTTGATACACGTAGTTCTGATATATAAATAAACCACCAAGAGATTTCGATCAAATTTGGTAATGAGATAGATTCTCTGAGCGAACCCACAGCAAGTTTGTATGTATGTAAAATTATTTCCAAAAATGTTGGGTGTTTACATAAGAATTACTTAATATAAATAGTTACTTGAAAGAAAAAGAGACAAAATTTAAATAAATGTTTGACATTGGCGAATACTTATACCAGAATTAAATAATAAAAGTCGAGATAAGCATGACAGCAATTTTGAAAATTTTGAAATTGTCAAATATAAATGAAACGATTTTATATACCTATCTGATATAGCGATGGGTAGTAGTGGGCTTATGTCATAACGAAACTAAAACAATGAAAGAATGACAATAAAAGAAATGACAAAATTTTACAACAATCACTTCAATAATATTGAAATATTTGCGTCCTCACCGGCTTCGTTCAAGAGATTTATAAAGGAGACTATTATTTCTAACAATTTATTACTTTGTGGATCCAATGAATTAACCAATTAATATTTGTTCGTCTAGTTTATGTTACTTAATATTTTTCTATTTTCTAATTACTCTTTGTTTAATTTTAATATTTGCCCTCATTTGTAAGTTTACGTATTCCGTGGGCAACGGAGCTGATTACGCTATAAGTATTATTTAAGTATATTGTTGAATTCGTTTACATGTATTTGGTGTAATTGTTTGTTGTCCTAAATAAATAAAAAAAAAACAGCTATTGGTTTTTAATAGCAGCTTCTGAAACTATTTATTATTAGTACCAGCTTTCTATCTCTTAATGTAAACTCAAAGTAACCAGTTTTATCGTTTACATATTACAAAAAAATAAATGGTTATTTACGAAGCTATTTTAAACAATACAGTTCATACAATACAATTCATATCTTTTTTTTTATACACGGAATAGGTTCGCTACTTTGACCACAATCTCACCTGATGTTAAGTGACGATGTGGTCCAGGATGGTAAACATACTAATCCTAGAGGTGCTAGTTCTCATGTAATGTTGCCGGAACACACCTATTGGTATTTGGTGACAGGTATTCAAACGTCAGGGTGGTAGCTACCCAGGTCGGCATAATTAGAAAATGTCCTATCACCATGCTATGGTTTTCTCGCGATGTTTTCTTTCACTGAAAGCTCAGGCTGATTTTAGATTCGGGTACGTGGGGATCGAACCCGTGTAGATTGACGCGGAATCCGACCGCAATAGCCGCTGCGGCATCATCGTTTTAAAATCCAATAAAGTAGGTTAGAAACGTTGTGCATTTAATGTTAATCATAATTGGCCTTCACAACATATTAAAATTAATACCTAAGGAAGATATCAGAGATATAGATAATAATACGGCGCGTGACGTTGGAAATTATAAAATGTTTTTACCAGAAAATGTATATTTAACAATGTGACACGCTACCATAATTACTTTTTTTGCACTTTCATCGTGCCTTAGTTGTTTAATTTATGTTTCTTAAATTCAAATAACATGCGCAATGTATTTTAGTAAATCGTGTCAATTCAACAAACCGCACATTGTATCTCACAATGCTTCGTTTTTTATCTCACTCAAACGATCGGTTGAATTCGGCTTGACTTCGGATTATTTCGTTTTACTGGTCCCGGATCTGGTGGGTTGTATCGTCCAATCACAGCGATAACGGATTTGCAATCCTACCATATTATAACCGTTACATCTTATTGTAGTGATTTGTTGTCATTACCTAGCATCCATATTTAGTCAGCATATAACCTGTTACTCAAAACAAATAGTTTCATTTGACACGTGAAACGTATAATCTGCGACTGATCCGATAAACAGTATCAGAAACTAGCTATCGTATAAAACGCCCACGGCTAATCTGATATGAAATATCTCTGAATCAAACTGTTTTATTATCTTAATTCATAGTGAACTCTTCTTCGCACAATTCATTTCTTTCATTGCTTTCTACCACATTGTTTATATTATTACAATCTATAATGTCTTCAAAGGTAGCTGTTGTTACTGGAGCCAATAAAGGCATTGGATTCGGTATAGTAAGAGGACTTTGCAAGCGTTTCGATGGAGTTGTTTATTTGACTTCACGCGACGAAGAACGTGGAAGGAAAGCAGTCGCCGACTTGAATAAAGAAAATATCCATCCCAATTACCACCAATTGGACATCACTGACAGGAAAAGTGTCGAAACATTTCGCGATTACATAAAAAACAAATACGACGGTATAGACATTTTAGTAAACAATGCTGCGATCGCGTTCAAACACAACTCAACAGAACCTGCCGCCGTGCAGGCGAAAGAAACATTATTCGTTAATTATTTTTCCCTCTTGTCCACTTGCGAAACTTTATTACCGATAATTAAAAATGGCGGGAGAATTGTAAACATCTCTAGTTCTGCTGGACATTTGAGCCAAATACCAAGTGAGAGTTTGCGAAAGAAGTTAGTAGACCCAAAATTGACTATACCAGAGTTATCGGATCTTATGCAGGAATACATAGATGCTTCCAAGCAAGGTGTACATGCTGAGGAATGGGGAAACTCATCTTATGTGGTATCGAAAGTTGGAGTTACTGCATTAACCAGAATACAGCAGAGACTGCTTGACGACAGAGGTAGTATCAGTTTTTCCTAATTTGAATAAAATAGAGTTTAAAAATGTAAGGTAAATTCATTAATAAATGGGCATATCAAATGTACTGAACGGTATAATACTGAATTACCAGTATTAATATATACTACATTTTAGCTTGCTTGTTGCTGTGGGCTGGGCCATTGTTCGCAGAACCAATGCCCAATGGGGCCAACAGGTTCTTTAATGGTTACAATGCACCAGAAGATGTAGCGTGGGTATGTCCCTCATAAGGTGGACGGTAGACCTGGTGAAGGTCGCATGAGCCTGCTGGATGCGGGTGGTGCAAGACCGGTCACCGTGGAGATCTTTGTAGGAGACCTATGTTCAGCAGTGGACATCTTATTATTAAAAGGATGGATGGAGCTTGCTTGTTTAATAAAATTGGTCTTGTTAGGTGTGATCTAGTGTTCTTTTTAATTACTGACAACTGAACATTTACTTACATATTTCTACTTATTTCACATTGATGGAATTGTAGTAGTTTTATAGTTTTTTTCTAGTTTTCATAGAACATTCCAATAAAATGATAGCTATTTTGTTCAGTTTTTTTGGGATCCCTGAATTTACATTCATTGTTATCATTTCCAATACATTATGTAGGGTTACCATATCGAATAACCCAAGCTAATGAATAAAAGATTTCTCTGGTTGAAGTATGTGATTAAACACTTAATATATTAAATTAATAAATGGTTTGATTTTCAGATATCAAAGTCAATGCAGTACATCCTGGATATGTTGACACTGATATGACATCTCATAAAGGCCCTTTGACCATTGATGAAGGAGCTTCGGCACCACTTTATTTGGCTTTGGATGCTCCTGATACTGTCAAAGGGGAATATGTTTGGTTTGACAGCAAAATAGTTAGCTGGGATCATGGTTATACTAATTAATGTAATTAATAAAATAAAATTTAAAAAAGGTCACTAAATATCTTCTTATATGTACCATACTGTTGAATGAGGTAGATCCATTGTTTCTAAAGTTTTAAATTCTCTTTATTCTATAGTTATTAAATATAACATTATAGAAGTTAATAACTAAAATATGATTGTAAGTTTAAAAAATGAAAACTTTTTTAAGTTTGTTAACTCCTTTGTAACTATAAAATGATTACTTAATGTTAATAAATATATGTTCCAAATATTTGATAGTGAATATTAAATTTGTTAAATAATATGTAGTGATATATTTTTTATTTAATATCTATTTTACTGATCCTGAATTAAACTTTATATGCTTCATATTGGAATAAGTGATTTTGGGTAAATTAAAAATTGGGTAAAACTGAAACCATTTTAAGAAATTATCAAAATAAAGATGTGAAAAGATTTAGTTAATACTGAACTTGAACTGGATAGAATTTTTAAACCTGGACACAGTCTTTCCAGAATGTAGGAGATATTTTTTAATTTCAAATTCATAAATTTACTTTTGATATTTGACTCATATAAATCATGTGATTTTCGTTGCTTGTTGCGTTATATAGTTTGCATTACTGTGCACTCGGAATGTGAACATAAATGGAGATGTTATTAAACCTCCTGTTAATTTCTAACATAGGCTCAAATAATTATAGGAAAATAAAGTCAACCCTAAAGAACTTTTATTCAGAACTAATAAATTGCGAAAAATACCAACTGCCAAAATGGGTTTTTTGGCGGGATCTATCTGAAATGTAGCAGTTGTTTTCTTTAATTCATTGAAATTATTTTGACTCTGACTCATGTAATCTTGGTGGTGTTTTGTGTGATAGTTTGTTTATTGTGTACAAGTGAAGTTTATAGAAAATAGCACATTAATTCTGAGAAGCCCATATAGCTCCATGGAAAGTTCGAGCAGGATGAGTCACCATATTGCTGAAAATACCTCTTACTCATATGACACTGACACAAATGGTGTGTACACAGATTGCGATTAGATAATACGAAGAACTGCCAAATCAACCATGTATTTATGCCTTATGAGGATTTTTTTGGTAGGTATCAAATATCAAACAACACAATTTTTCATAATATTTATTATGATGATTAGTAACTAAACATAAAAGTACTATTCTATAAGAATAACTGTTTCATTTATAACTGTAAATAAATAACAAGCCTAAGTACGTTATTTATGTCTAAATTAAAAACATAAGATACATTTTTTATACGTAGTTGACGCTAATTAAAATGTTAATTATCTCATATTTCAAGTACGAAAGTAAAATAGGTAGGTTGATTCTCGTAGTAGTCTCCGACGTCTAGATCATCCGGGGACACTCAAAAATCGAGAGACAAGCGGAGGAATTATCTGCGTAATGAGTTGACCGGGGTAAATGTCGACCTCCTAAACGCTTAGGGTCCCATCTGCTGGGTAAAAAACCTCTCCTTATCAGCGTAGGCTGGTCCACGAAGAATTTTCATTTCTATCGCAGTAGGATGAAACAATACAACAATCTCCACTATTAGTTACCAAAACAACGCTGGACGATGCGACGAGAAACAATCGCTGAGGTGGATACCAGGGACCATTGTAGGTACGCCGGAAGGGAGGAGAGCACCTCTTCATATAGCAGAGAAAGACAGATCCGCTTAACCACTTGAAGCAATCGTAGAGTCGGTTCCGCAGCTGATTAAGCTTCTCGCTTTTCAGCAGCTTCCTGGGTCCAAGAAGGGTCAGAGAAGCCGCGTAATCGGTTACCTAATTAGCAGAATAGCAGCGATCGGCATCCAAGATTGCAAAAGGGAAATGGGTGCGGATCTGTAAGAGTCGTTCTGACAAGTGGGTTAAACAGGCGAACCCAAGAAAGTTCGACCTCCTAAGAGAAAGTGGCGACATGACCATATCGGTTGCCATGAAAGAAGGTGGCTTTGGAAGGGTACTTATTCGAAATACCCGGATCAAATGGAGGGGAAAAGGCTAACAATTTGTTAGCGAAGATAAGGGAAGCTGTTCTCAGCGATCCCTATGCGAAGCGGGGACGTACGAATCTCTGGACAAGTCAGTTACACCGGTGGAAATAATAGCTGCTGTGGCAGAAATAGCTTGCTGCCCATAGGACCAAGTGAAGTGTACTGGATTTCAACCAGGTCTATGTCCCGGCCCCGTAGTCACCTGTCTAGTGACAGCTGTGAAGTTACTGTCGCCCGACTACTTCGGGACTGGAGAGTCCTTGAGGAAGAACAAAAACTAACACACCACAGATATTTCAGGTTTAAACCTTAACCTTAACGTCTTTAACCAATAGCAAAGATTATTACAAAAAAAAAATATTTAACTAAATTTGAAAATTGGCAACAATAGAATACAATTATCGGATGAAATTAATTATTAGATCTAACAATTGATAAAAAATTAACATTCAACAAGCATGCACTACATTTGTGTAAGAAGGCCACATATAAGGACATGGCTAAAATAAAATAAACTGGGGACTGGGCCCGGAGGTGATCAGGACTATGCACCAGGCAGTAATAGAGCTGATGGTGATGTATGCGGCCGACGTGTGGCACAAGTCGACGGACAAAATTATAGTAAAAAACAGCTACGGCTTCACTCAAGATATAACAAAAACTTACAGAATGGTCTCACTCCGCGTCTCTGCTACTGTCGGGATTGCTCTCATTACATTTGCTCTAACATTAGAATAAAAAAAATGGCTACATTATATAATATTAAGAGGGGGAAGCCATGGGAAGAGGAAATAGGTGATTGAGAAATACAAAGAAAAATATACTTTCTGGAAGTACCCCAACTGGGGGAAGAACAGAATTTAGAAGAAGCATATAACACATTAATCTTTACAGACGTGAGTAAAATTGAGGGAAGAGTGGGAGCAGCTCCGACGGTGGGGCTGTGGCGTCGGAGAAAAAAAGACTGTCAAATTCAAACTGGAGCCGTTCTGTACAGCATACCAATTGGAACTTTACGTAATATATAAAGCAGTCAAAATGGCGAAAGGCAACACACTGGTACCCTCAGCGACTTAAGATCTGAATTCAAAGCTATAACGAAATAGGAAGACCTACATCCCATAGCTTTCGAGGTCAGAGGTATTCGGTAACCGGGGAAGCGTGGATGTGGATTAAAACCCACATCGGGCTAATTATCTAGCTAAAGAAGAAGCGCTGAAAAAAAAAAGCGCTCCTTTGTTAAAAGGGGAACCAGGAATCCGAAAAAAACTGTAATGAAAGATTCTCGCACGAGGACACCAAAGCATTCTATGATAATAGCGCCAGAACACGCTTTCAATTAATCGCTCAAATACCAATAAAAATTTAAAAATATAAAAACAATTAAAAGCTGGCTTAAACGGCAGGTTGGTGCTAGACCAGCCTAAAAGATAATTGGGCATGTCCATGGGACAAAACGTCAGAACAAACATCACTCAACGCTCTCCTGGACCGTCGCCCTATATTTGATAAACATAGACACGTAAAAGTTAAAACAGATCCAAAATTTATGAAGGAAATCTTAATTAAGAAAAATAATAAAAAGCAAAAAAAATTTGAGGAAGAATTTTCAGAATTATGTAAAAAAATTATTAAAACTGACTGAAGCCAGAGGAGAGTCGAATTAAAAAAAAAAGTAACCATATATAAAATAGCGTCTAATTATGCTGTATTTAAACATAATAGATTTTCTGGTCATAGATTAGTTAAAAAAAATTAACATAAGCAATTTATCAAACCACGTTTTCTAGACTGAGCTAGAATTTAACCAATATCGATATATAATAAAGGAACTAAACGATTTATTCTTATTTATTGTATTACAAAACAGCGGATAACAATAATCAATGGACATCCGATGGATCATCTACGGATGGCAAGTCATCATCGGCTGGTTCTAGTTTGATATCACAATGCTTTATGATCACGGGTTCGATTCCAATCGATGCATAGCTCGAAGTGTCTCCGGTCTCATCGGAGTCCAAAGCCGGTTTGGTGGCAGCTCGTCCGGGCTTGGAGCACTCGCTGTCAACGATCATGTTCCCGCTGGACTGGATCCTGCTGTTCTCCCTTATTCTCTTTCCGTTCATTCTCTTCTCTGCTTTGATCTCGGCGCGCGTCATGTTCAGATGCTTCAGCTTGTAATGCACATCGACGTACGGTTTCGTTTTGAACTCGAGGCCGCACTCCTTGCACGGGTACATTTCTTCGGAATGCACTTTCATATGACGATTCAGGACTTGTTTATCCTGAAAGAACATAAAAAAAAATTACTATTAATCACCCTTTGTTACATAACCGAACGCACCCGAACCACCATCCAACTATGCGTGCTGGGCCCGGTGATACAAATTATATGTGATAGTCGGATGGCGGAACGATGCGTCCGTGTAACAGAGCACCCGGCATGCGTTACCACAGCGCTAAATTAAGTGTACTCACCCTATACCAGTCGACACCGATGCTCCGGAGACAGGTGGAAGTAGGGTGTGTAGGTTGTGTGTATGAGATGTGAGTAATGTGTAAGCGTGATACCACCTAACATCCAAAGGCGGCGGCTCGGCACTCTCACTTTCGAACACTTCGTTATAAACGTTTATATCAATGTGCAATACAATACACAACAATAGTTCACAATCCACAACACTATACCTGTACTAATCTGTTTATACTTAAAGTCAATCAACCAAAAACAACAAACACACAATTTCTATACAAAAACACGTCGACACTCGCACGCACTCAACTCGACTGCAAGTCGTGGTACGTCAATCTAACCACGTACCCTCAATTCCATTCATAACAAAAAATTACAAAAAAAATATTAAAAATTATCTACCTACCTACCTATACTGAACACCCTTCAACTCTAATAATGCACTCTTTAACAGAGTAGTCACAAATTATAGACAAATCTAGAGGAAATTCAGTATAATAGATATGGATGGAATATTCCTTTCGGTATTCGGCATACAACTTTACCGCGAACATTCGTATTCGATCGAATTTTAAACAAAACAGTAATCAAAGACCTCGCTGTACTAAGGGGCTGTTTAAACATTACGTACGTATTTATCAATGGGGAGGGGGGGGGGGGGGGGGTAAGTCTATGCTTCACTTATTTTTTATGAAGAGTAAGGGCGTTACTATTTCCAATATAATAATTAAAAAAAAAGTGTGTGTACTTATGTACGCACGTAAAAAGTTATATTTCTTTGACGTAATAATAGAAAAAACAATTGAATTTAAGGTTGGTCTTGTTTTTAAATATTTTTATTGATTTCTTAATTTAATATTCACTTTTCATTTTTATCAAAAAAATTTCATCAATTTATTTAGTTATTTTTATAAATATTTATTATTTATTCAATTTAATAGCAAATATTAAAAATTAATATTATAATTTGATGTTCAATTTTAATTTTTATCACAAACTTTTTATTAAATTTATTTCTTTATTTTGTAAATATTAAATAACCAATAATAAGTATTTAACATTAATAATTTAGTAATATTTAGTGTTAATTATATTAAATAAAAGTATTTTATTTTATATCAATAAATAATACATACGGATAGTTAACCTCAATTATATTGGAGCACTTGAAACATTGGAGTATATAAGCACAATGTTTTTTCACTAATATTCACAAATAGTAAGTGATATCAATCAAAATATTCAATTTAAATCACTACTGAATATAATTTATTAGCACATTTATAATTCGCACTTGTATGGAACTAAAACACGTGTTGTGAATGTATAAACTAGAAACATGTTGATGGTGACGAGCGTACCAACATGCGCGACTAACGAGACTTAATGAGCGGTTAAGCAGACAACTTCATACTGTTAATTTTGTGTCACAGATGCGCGCGCATCTTCAAATTTCACTCTCATCATTTTTTCATAACGCGCCTAAAGAAGTATAACTTCAAAAACTGTAACCCATCTACGGAAAAAAAAAACACTAAAAGGTAAGAAACTGTAATTATAAGGTGTTGTTTGATATCGCCCTCTAATAAAACAAATCATTTGATATCTCAGATATTCCTATTTATTTAGTTTGACTGAAATCTTAACTTTTTAACTCCACGCTAGTAACATTATAATTCAATTCGAATACTGTAGTCGTGCATATAAAAGCAAGTCTTTTAGTACGTTATTAGTGATATGATTTCAGTGTTTTTCCATAGTTGGGTTACAGTTTTTTAATTTTTTTTTTTATTTTATTATGTCCCGTTTAATCCTGTACTGTGACAATAGAGGAGTGAACACGACATAAACGTAATAATTAAACATCATAAGAAAGAGACGAAATCGGTTAAAATGTTACGTTCTAATAACGAAACGATTGACATTTTAATCAGCAAAATCGGTAAATACTTTAAGTCATACGGAGAAACTAAATACAAAAATTACTCAAATCATAACCATTCCCATCCAGATAGTCGGGTAAGTACCTAGAAGGGGGAAATTGTGTGTATGTAGTATATGGGGGAGTGCCATAACCAGGTAGACGTGTAATACTCGAACAGTGCCTAGAAGGGGGGAATTGTGCGTATATGGGGGGAGTATATATACCAGGTGGACGTGTAATACTCGAACAGTACCTAGAAGGGGGAAATTGTGCATATATAGGGGAGTATCATTACCAAGTGGACGTGTAATACTCAAACAGTACCTAGAAGTGGGAAATTGTGCATATATGGGGGAGTATCATTACCAAGTGGACGTGTAATACTCGAACAGTACCTAGAAGTGGGAAATTGTGCATATATGGGGGAGTATCATTACCAAGTGGACGTGTAATACTCGAACAGTACCTAGAAGTGGGAAATTGTGCATATATGGGGGAGTATCATTACCAAGTGGACGTGTAATACTCGAACAGTACCTAGAAGTGGGAAATTGTGCATATATGGGGGAGTATCATTACCAGGTAGACGTGTAATACTCGAACAGTACCTAGAAGGGGGAAATTGTGCATATATAGGGGAGTATCATTACCAGGTAGACGTGTAATACTCGAACAGTACCTAGAAGGGGGAAATTGTGCATATATGGGGGAGTATCATTACCAGGTGGACGTGTAATACTCGAACAGTACCTAGAAGGGGGAAATTGTGCATATATAGGGGGGTATCATTACCAGGTAGACGTGTAATACTCGAACAGTACCTAGAAGGGGGAAATTGTGCATATATGGGGGAGTATCATTACCAGGTGGACGTGTAATACTCGAACAGTACCTAGAAGAGGGAAATTATAAGTGTATAGTATATGAAGGGAGTAATACCATAAATCCTTTCCCGCAGCAGGGGCACCGGTGGTCCCTGGGCGGGTTGTGGCCCCTGTGCCGGCGGTTAACGTGGTCCGCCAGCAGCGACGGTGACCGGAACAGCTTCCCGCAGTGGCACACGTGCCCGCCGCGGATACTCGCCGGCAAGTGCGTCCACACGATGTGCGACTTCACTTCGCTCTTAGTCATGAACAGCCGCTGGCAGTGGTCGCACTGGTACCTTCAACGATATCAGCTTTAAACCATACATACTATAATATGCCGCGACTTACCACGACTTGCCTAAACTCTCGGTGAAGAAAAACATCGTGAGGAACCCAATGCCAGGAAATCTTGCCGCCAAACTACAGTATGGTCCTGCGGCATTTTTTTTTCTACACGATTTAGGCTCCGTGCTTTGACCACAATCTCACCTGATGTTAAGTGACGATGTGGTCCATGATGGTAAACACACTAAACCTAGTTACCGGTCCTCAAGTGATGCTGCCGGAACACACCTATTGGTATTTGGCGGCAGGTTTTTGAACTTGTGTATGGTAGTTAGTTACCCAGGCAGTCATGCCCTACCATGCTATGGTTTCCTCGCGATGTTTTCCTTCACCGGAAGCTCAGGCCGATTTTAGAGTTGAGATAGGTGGGATCGAACCCGGGTCGATTGACGCTGAATTTGTCAGCACTAACTACCCACTGCGACCTGATAGCACCCTAGACTACATCATTACTTAGCATCAAGTGAGATCGCGGTCAAAAGCCTGAACCTCATAACCTCATCGTCATCGTCCTGGTCCCAATTTGTTATTTGCGGCGCATTATGTCTTCTTCCATGCATCTCTCTATCAGACACCATATCTTCATTCATCCCTTTTGCCTTCAAATCTTCATCCATCCATATTTTCTTTGGGCTTCTTCCCCCCCCCCCCAACTACAATTTTTTTTTAAATTATTGAAATTAAACTATCTGCAGACTCTGGGTCCGCACCTTTTTTTATATTGGAGATTTAAATCGACTTGCGTCGGAAAAAATTGCCTATAATAGCAATTCAAGCAGCTATGCAGTTAGTAATCTTCTTTCGCATATGTGAGCTTAAATCTACTTCTATTATTTTTTTTATATCTATGTGTTAAATTATTTTGTAGACACTTATTTTGTTATTATTAATTACATATTTATTACTTGACAATTCTTTTTTTATTATTATTTTTTTTATTAACGGTCGTAACATTCCTACAATATTTAATAATATATTTACAATATTTTATAATTAACCTTCAATATTAATAGTCATTACTTTCTTCGTTCCTATATAGTATAGAAAACCTCCTTCCTCTGCCCTTGTATAAGGGAATTCGTACTTTCGATAGATATAATAAATATCTGCAGGTCTCATTCATCAAATACGATAGAAAGGTAAGATGGCTGCCGAGTCCTATCACTTCGTTACTGACATTTCTTCGTTTCTCCATAAAAAAAACTAATGTAGCGATAAAACTAAATTAGACGTCAAGCATTTATGTGAGAAAAAGAGAGGGAATTAACTTAATCCTTCACATACCGTTTAAATAAACTTACATTAACTTACTATGGACGAAACAACTCAATTTTTATTTTACTTTCAACAAGATAACCGCACTTTTACTCGACTGTATCGAGTACGCTGGAAAAATAAGGAACCGCTGTAATTTCATAAAAACACACTAAATATTCGCCGTGTGATTTTTTTTTTTTTCAATTAGTCCGTATAGTTATGAAACTAGTATTTACTTCCTGGTCCGGTCGGTGTGCATCCGCTCGATGTGCCGTTTCAGCATCTGCCCGGTGGCGCACAGCCTGAAGCAGTACGGACATGTCTCCTCCTTAGGAGTACTGGAATATAAACACTTCAATTACTAAGTGGGGGGTTGGGGGGGAGTTGAGAATAATTCAGTGGTAACCTAACATAATGACCGGTTTTAATATTGAATCTTAACTTTTAGATTTATATCAAGCCAAAGACATTTTGTCGGTTTTAACGGTCATTACGTTAGGAATTTTTATTTTGTCTTTTACATCTAGGAACAAATCAAGTTTGTTAAGAGATTTAGGTCAAACGACGTCAACGCTTAAGTTACCATTGGGGGGTGGAGTCGAAAATATTTAAAATTCTATTTAAGCTGTTAACACACGTACGGACCGGACCGCGGACATGATACGGCGAACGGCTAAGGTTATCAGCCGCCTAAGTAGGGATGGGAATCCTTTCCGAATAAGATCGATTCGAATCTAAGCTTTATGAATCGATTCACAAAACATCAAGGTTCAAAAGATCGATCTTTCAAACTAATAATGTATCGGTAATTAGATTTTTGGTTTCTATGATATTATCTATAAATAGTCCAAAATAAACAGTTCAGTTTCATTTTCCCGTAGCACCTAGGTTAGGCGTTAATTAAAAAAAAATGAAAACATTTCTTGCAATAAATGATGATTATAGACTAATTTCGACCACTGGAAGAATACTATTTACGAAAATAAAGTCAAGTAAAACAAGTCGAAAATAAATTGATCCCTTAGACCTCGACGTTTTGTGAATCAAATAAAAAAAAATCGATTTATTTGAAATATATTATAGCCTATCCCTACTTAGAAGACCTATGAGCTCGGCCGCTCGCCGTACCATGTCCGCGGTCCGGCCCGTACGTGTATTAACACCTTTAGATAACACTTGAACGGTACCGAGAATACTGTTTATCACTATGGGCGACTGATTTTTTTTTACACAGAATACGCTCAGACATTTGACCACAATCTCACCTGATGTTAAGTGACGATGTGGTCCAGGATGGTAAACACATTAAGGCTTAAAGATTCTTGTTTCTCAAGTGATGCTGCCGGAACACACCTATTGGTATTTGGCGACCGGTTTTCTAACTTGAGGGTGGTAGCTACCCAGGCGCTACCACCATGCTATGGATTCCTCAAGATGTTTTCCTACACCGAAAGCCCAGGGCGATTTTAGAGTCGGATGGATGGATTCTAAAGGGGATGGCGGAGGAAGTCGCAAGCAGAATCTGTATGACCTGATGAAGAGCCGGTTGTGTGCCCGGTGGTAGTGCTTCCTGAGCGCCGCCCTGTCCGCTGAGATCTCGTCGCAGAGGTCACACGGTACGTTCTGCTCGTGACTCAGGAGATGTTTCTTCAGACTCGTTTTGTTCCTATACTGCCTCGAACAAATCGGACAGTTGATGACCACCTTCCTCTGCTGCTGTTTCCTCGCTCGCACTTCCTTATTATGTGTCCTAACGATCGATAATGGGATGGTATTTGAGATCGATTTTAAATAAACAATCGATCTCAGAAACCAATCGATTGATTTTTAGCATCTAGCATTAAATCTATCCAACGAAACGATTTTTAACGATTTTAAACGATCCTCGTTTTTGTAATGTTCCCATAAGAACCATAAAGTTCAAGAAAACCAAACGCAAAATTATATCAAAATTACTTCATAATCATACTTCAAAATTGTCTTTTGTACATGACTAAATAACACACAGATATCTCTCCTGATGGTAAGTAGACACGTAACCTATACATGCTTTCTACGCACCTTTTGATTTCGATCGATCGAGCGGAGATCGTTTATTGAGAAATCGATCTTCTGAAATCCAATTCTTTTACAAATCGATTTATAAGATTTTGATGGAAATCGATATTTTGGGAAAAGAATCGCCATCCCTATGAGCCAACCTTTATTTTTTTAAATATTAATACATGACGCGAAATTATTAGATCTGGCAAATCTGTGAGATTTGGCATAGTTAAAGTTTATATGGAGAAGGAGTGCACAAGTCAATATTTTTATATCATATACATTATAAATCATCCCCATCATAATTAATCCAACCGTAAAGGCGTCCACTGCTGGACTTGGTCTCCCCCAAAGATAAGGGGGTTATTGCCATAATTACCACGCTTGGAAGGCGGGTTAGCGATCGCAGTAGCTTTTTGTGGTCCTCAGAGGATGTTGTTGCCCATCACCTGGTTCATCCCTTAGCCGGCTTTTACGACACCCACGGGTACATATGGGGTAATACTATACTTAAATCTTAATTATAAAAACATTACACACACTACCATGTGTTTGACACACACATATCTATTATTATCATCCCTTACGATAACCAATGCATTATCCAACCACGTGCCATTGTCGGACTTAACATTTATTTACCGCGTGGACAAAATAATTACTTTTGAGAAGGACTTACTTAAACAATAGACAAGGAAAAAATTGACAAAATTGTTAGCATTTCTAAAAACATTATTACCAGTTTACAAAAGAATCTAAATAGTAAAAGGCGACTAAGGTATAAACCACGGGATAGGCAGCAGCATCGTCCGAGTACTGCAAACACCTGACTGATATCGCCAAGCGTGGTGATTATGCCAATCAGCCCGATTAAATCCCACTCAGGCACAAAAGACATACCATACGGCCATTTTATTGAAACAATAAATCAAAATCTAATGACTATTTTATACAAAATCTCGCGTGAATGTTCTCGAATGTTCGAAAACGTATTCGATAAAAAATAGCATTTTTATACAATGGGAAATTCTGAAAAAAACTATATCGTGCATTTTATAAAGTCTACTTTTTAGGGTAAATAAAAAACACAAGTTACAATAATCGACTACCCGACACACGGAAAGATATTATGAATGCTATAAAAATGCTGCCTCGGTAGCGCAGTTGTATTACATACGACTGCCGTTCTGAGGTCTCGGGTTCGATCCCCGGGTCGGGTAAAGTGATATTGGGTTTTTCTACTCAGTATCATCCCGGAGTTTGGAATTTGTGCCCGATATGGCGACAGGCTCGCCCCCTGCCACATCTGGGACGGACTAAGCTCGGCGAAATGTGGGTGGTGTAGTTCGCTACTTCACCTCTGCCTAACCCTTCGGGGATAACAGGCGTGAGCATATGTATGTATGTATGTATAAAAATATGAAACTACCCTCACCTCATATGGCAGCGGATCATATACTTGTCATAGAAGACTCGTTTACAAATCGTACACTCGATACTTTCTGTACGATTGTGGTATTGTTCGATATGCTGCTTCAGGTATCGCGGACGTCTGCAGATTGCAAAATGAATATTCATAAGCAATACATAGTCAACCGTAAAAAAAATCGATATTTTAGTGTTAAATGAATATACATTTTACAAAGCACAAAAAAAAATTAAGGCAATTCCAGTTTTCAATGACATTACGTCTAGTTCGTAACATAATGACAATTACGGTTATAAAAACAACCAAATTAAATCAAATAAAAAAAAACCTTTATGTAATTTGGGCTCTAAGAAGGCGCTTACGAACGTCTAAAACACTACCACCGGGTTCGGAAAACAACCCAGTCGAGAAGAGCTCAGGCGAGAAACTCGATCTGGTTCTTTTTTTTTATAAATATAATATATATCATTTTTTTTTTTCATATAAAAAAACTATACGTATCGTAGGCTTAACAACAAAACCAGTTAAATGTCTACAGTAACTAATAACTTTCTATATTGATCAAAAATATGTTTTTATTTATTTATTTATTTTATTTTTTATTTATTTGGGAAACACACAGTTAATAATATACACATATGAAATTACATAACAATAATACATAAACCAGTCAAGTTTCCACTATGTTCTGAATGTTTATAATAATATAATATAATATATATAATATAATATATAACATGGGACCTCGCGAATCTCTAAAGACCAAGTTTCAAGAATATGATATCTTAACTTTGCCCTCCCTATACATCTTTGATAACTTAATGCATATTCGTAAAAATTTAGACAAGCTAGATCTAGTGAATGATCGTCATAATTTTAATACTAGAAGTAAAGACAAGTTGTCCGGAACCACGCTTTAGGCTAAGTAAGTGTAATAACAGCTTTATAGGTTAGTATTCGGTTTTACAATAAGATCCCAAGTAACATTACCGATTTACCTGACAATAAGTTCGAATATTATGTCAAGCAAGTTTTAATCTCAAAAGGTTATTACAGGGTGGATCATTACGTGAACGATAGTGATGTCTGGAGTTAACCCACATCTCTGTGCTTCCACTAACATTATTAAAACTACGATTTGTATAGTTTTTTTTTTATATGACAAAAAAAATGATATACATTATATTTATGGAAAAAAAAAGAACCAGATCGAGTTTTCTCGCCTGCGCTCTTCTCGACTGGGTTGTTTTCCGAACCGGTGGTAGTGTTTTAGACGTTCATAAGCGCCTTCTTAGGGCCTAAATTGAATAATAAATTTTGATTTTGATTTTGTTTAATTGTAATTTATGTAAAAGAAATATCTCTGCTTTTTGTTAGTACCAAAAATATATTTTTTTTTTGCCCTATATATACGTAATGGCAAATCAAGGAAAAACTAATGACCATAAAAAACGTTATTTTCTATATCAATGTTACGCTGTGAATGAACAATAGTCATCTTTATCATTCTCATGTGCTGTTCCCGACTCACTTGGGGTCGGCGTAATATGTTTTTTTTTTTCTTCCTTACATCTCTTTCAGCCGTCATGTTCTTTTACTTCTTTCTCTTTTGTGTTATTCCTTACACGCTCCATCTACACTTTTTATTATTTCTTTCCTCGACTCTTTTACCCTTCCACTTTTATAATTCATTACTATTTTATCCACATGCCCATACTAAGACAAACGATTCCCTTTCGGCTGTTCTACCACTGGTGCCATTTTCAAACTTCCTTTAACAAACTCATCCGTGATCCTGTCCGTTCTTGTCATGTCACACATTCATTTCAACGTTCACCATTTTGCAGTCGTTTCTCATTCATTATATACTAGCCCGGTGGTGGATAAACTTTTTTAATGGCGGGCCACAAAGTTTAAGAAATTCTAGAGGAGGTCCAGAATTATAGAAAAAATGCATTTTTTGTTAAAGCTTTTAATCATCATCATCATCATCAGTCAGATCAGTATTACGCATCACATGTACTACGCGGCTAGTTTAGATTCACCTATAGGTTAATAATCTATTATTCTACTAAGTAGAATCTACTTTTTCTTCTCGACCGCCAAAACGTAATTATAACGGGCCCTATACTATATGTCGATGGACCCTCGGCGGGCCGGATTAAATACTTCCGCGGCCCGGAGTTGGCCCGCGGGCCGTACTTTGCCCATCACTGTACTAGCCCAACACGGACATTTATGGCCGTAATCTTCTATATATATATAAGGAAAATCGGCTTCTTTTGAGGCACCATCACTTCAAAACAACTAAACATATCAAGATGGGACTACTACCATTAGACGCCGCATTTTTAATAGATGGTTATAGGCTATTTATTTTTTGGATTCCATCGACACTTTCTCTCATTTTTTTCTTACGATTCTTTTGTACATTTTATTACTTTATTACGCTACATTTTAATACGCTAATACAAACAAAAGATTCTCATTTTTCTTCATTCATTTGTTTTTTTAAGTCAACACCTAGAGAACATATGAAATGCGGGCGGACCCGCGGGCACACAGCTAGTAAATGATGTAAAGGAAGGACTCACTTGAAGCCCCTGTTGCAGTGCTTACAGCGGAGCACGTGCCCGGCGTGGGCTCGCATCGCGTGACTAGCTGCCGAGTCCTTATCACGGTAACGAGCCCCGCAGACGGAGCACCGATAGCGGCGGTAATGCCGCAGACTGTGCTGCTTCAACGACAGGGTCGTCTTGTGCCAAGCGTGGCACAACTTGCACTCGTAAACACCGAAGCTCTAGATAAGTATTCATAAAATCTTCACTACCTTCACTATCTTCACTTTCACTTTTCCAAAGGAAAAGCTATGAACCTAGCTTCGAACCCACTTATCCAACTTCGCAATGAGCCTGAGCGGTGAAGAAAAAACGTCCCGAGGAAACCATAGCGCATGGTGGTAGGGCATTTCCTAATAACGCCCGCCTAAATAGACCTTCAAGTTATTAAATCTGTTCAGGCAACACCATGTAATCTGTGCCCGGTGGTTTTCGGTGTTTCGACGCTTGGTGGCGCCTCGCTCCCTCGCCAACGGTTTTTCAATAACTCGACACGGTCTCCTCGGAACATTTTATAATCAAATCGATTCGGCTATTATTTTGGCTTATTTTAAGCTCAAAACGTGTTCAACGTTTGCGCGTGCTTGGATATTAAAAGTAGCTATAGTGAAATTGGTTACGGAAAAGAGCGGCCGCTCAACATCAAGGAGACACAGTGGACACCATCGGCACACCGAGTAAGTCGACACTGTTACTACTGGGTGCTGTTATTTGGTGAGCCAGAACAATTGATAAGGAGTAGGAAGCCCTAGGATCGGCGACAAAGCTATCGAATTAATTCAAGGTCCTTCGATTCAGTCATACACCCCCCACATGACCAAACAAACACTAATAAGGGTTTAATCGACTTTCGCCGATTGTCCAAGTGGGAATACTGAAGATGTTTGGGCATATTACTCGTAACGAAAGTTCCCTGGAACGATTGATGGTGCAAGGAAGAGTTCAAGCATAACTTTATCGCGGCCGAGTGCCTACAAGATGGACAGATTTTGTTACGTCATTTACAAAGGGTCCCTTCACTCAATTCACACGAATAGAGATATGGAGAAGCCGTAAAAGCTGTAAGCAATTTAATAGACAATCCGTAACCACTACCACTCCGACAGGAGTGTACGATTAAGAAGAGAAATAGGGGTTTGTCGACAGCATCACTTTAGGATCAGTACCTCTAAGCTTAGTGTGTTTACTATCCTATACCACATCGTCACTTAATATCAAGTGAAATTTTGGTCAATGCGCTAAGCCTAATAAAAAAGATGGTGTTGATCAACTATGAGGTATATTTTAAAGGAGGACGGTGGGGGTCTATGATTTGCTTATTTTTGATAATATGCAGGACAGGTGGTCAGAATGTTGATTACGTAAGCAATTTTTAATTACCCAGTTAAGTTGTTTCTTTTTTTTTTTAAAATTATGCTACTGCTCAGAGTAAGAGCTTTGCTTACTATTGCTGAAAATGGGATCAGGGGATTCAATAATGTCCAAAATTTTGCCTACGTAATACTTGGACGGCCCCTTATAGTATTTGAGGTGTAGCATTTTGGGGGAAACATTTCCATAGTGGAAACCATGAGGTACTTTAGAAAGAAATACATCCAAAATATAGCAACGTCAAATTAACCATTGCCCATGATCAATTAATTGTATTGTAGAAACTAAAGAAATTTATAAAATAACTATTTAAAAAAAAGTAACGTGTTTTTTTATGTTTGTTCCTTAGTAAGCACCAACTAAAGTGTATACTCTTAGAATTAAACTATTAAATGTTCAATATTTTACACAAAGTATATATTAAAGAATATAATTAACCATATGATAAAAAAAATAAAGAACTTACAAGTTTTTTAAATTCCCTAATCCTAGAGCATACTATACTAAGATATGACGTCACGTATCCCTCGTAAAAGTTCTATACTAACAGTCGTCGCGAAAGAGACCACCTTTCTCAATCCCCTTACTTAATACTTTATTCAGTTACTCCTTACTTTTGAATCAATTAAAGATCAGTCAACCACCCTGTTGTTATTTTTTACATGAACAATTTTTTATAAATACAGTAACACCCCGCTTAGCGCGACCCCGTTACGCGCGGTTTCACTATAACGCGAATTTGAAATTTCGCGCTCAAATGCCTCGCATTACGCGAAAGAGTGCGTATAAACATAATGTAAAGACAATAGATGTATTTTTCCGTAAAAAATAAGAGTATGTATTGCATAAAGTGTTCTTAGAATTAAAGTGATTGATAAAAATTATTTGTATTTTTTTTTGTATTAAATTTTGACTATGTTTATAATCATGAACCTCGATGTACGCGAATTTCAGTTAACGCGATTTTCTTCGGAACGTATCCCTCGCGTAA
This sequence comes from Samia ricini, assembly GCA_014132275.2. NCBI lineage: Eukaryota > Metazoa > Arthropoda > Insecta > Lepidoptera > Saturniidae > Samia > Samia ricini. The sequence goes on from AP028158.1 coordinate 40,020,580, forward strand.
AGCGGGGCATTACTGTATTAGAAATTAGGCTTTTCGGCCCCGCCTGCGTCACAACTACCGTACACACAATTAAAAAACCTGCCATTATGACATATTAATGCACCTCGCGTACGCAGGAGGATTCGCCGGTGCATATCCATATCCACCTAGGTCCTAGAGGCATCGTTCTCGGCCTGTGCTTTATTTAAAAATTGCAAGATTTTTGCATGAACCTGTATTTAGAAAAAAAAACACACACACACACAAAAAAACGGGGAAGTTAAAACATGACACACTCACAGACTGATGAATCTTCATATGCTCCTCATAAGCATTCTGCAGACGAAGCCGAGAGCGCAAAACTTGCACAAGAAAGTCCATGTGTTTCCTCGACTCCAAAGCATTCCTGTACTCCTGTAGTCGCTCCTCTTCCGTAAGCGTGTAAGCGCACGGTGACCAGTTTCATAACGTCCTCAGAATATTCTAGATTGACGTCCTCTGGCGAATAAACGTGTCGTTCATTCTACAAGTTACCGACTTAATGCACTTTTATTATGTGTATGGGGGTCGTTTTTTTTGTATTACACTGTATAGGCTAATATATATATATAAATCTATTTAGTAAAATAAAAAAAAAACTTACACTTTTCTTATTTAACAAACAATAGTTTTGACAAAAAACATTACAAATTTTATTTGTAAATAAAATTTCATACAAATAACTTGAACGACCAATAAAATTTAACTATCAATTTAAAAAAATACATACTCACTTTCTGATGCATCTTTTGCTGATGACTTATCATTCTTATCGTTTTTTGCCTAATGGACAATAAGAGAGATTATGATTTAGTGTAATACGTACCATTCTTTTTATTTTATTTAATTAGAAGCTATGATGGCTTAGTTGGTAGTGCGGTTGATTTCGCGTCAATGGACGCGGATTCAAACCCACTTATCCAAATCTAAAAATCAGGCTGAGCTTTCGGTGATGGAAAACATCGTGAGGAAACCATAGCTTTGTGGTAGGGCAATTTCTAATAACCTCCACCTGGTTAGCTACCACCATCAAGTTTGAAAACCTGTCGCCAAATACCAATAGGTGTGTTCCGGCAGCATCACCTGAGAACCATTAGATCTGGACTTAGTGTTTACTAACCTGGATCACATCGGCACTTAACATCAGATGAGGTTATGGAAAGTACATTATTAGTGAGTAATATTGGCTTTATCTATATTTTAATTAAAGATCCCCCACAAAAATTATAATAATGTAACCCAAGGTATCAAAATACTTGCTTATTAAAGTCACTATTACTTGGTGTTCGCTGCGAAAATAAAATATTGGAAAATCTTTCTATTTACCGGTGCGAAGCTAAGGGTGGTCGCTAGTTATTTATAAGTTGAATTTAATACACGATTTAAGTAGGTTCGAATGCTATAACAATTTCCCTCTGGATACAATTGTAAAGTCTAGGCAGACAAAGTCGCAAGTAGTAGCTAGTATAATAATAATTGCATACAAACCTTTTTCTTAGCATTATTCGCTTCCGTTTCCGGAATATATTCCTCTTCAGAATCTTCTTCTTCCGACGATTCTTTATCTTGTAATGCATTATCATCTCCTGTGAATACTTTCCACCATTAAAAGCTCATCCTTACTGCGATGTCTGACAGGTGTCATAAACTTACACTTGTCATAAATGTGAAGTTGAAATATATATAATAACCATAAAAAATAATTGAGTGGGAGTTCAACATGCTAGAAGCGAAACTTAGTATTCGAGTTAATTTATAAGAGAAAGAAATGAATCCAATATAGAGGTAAGCAGAGAAAAGAGAGATAGAAAATTCATTTTAATAAAGATAAAAATTTATCGATTAAATATAATAAAACACAAAGAGGTGACGCAAAATGGGGAAACTATATAGATGCTTTTCTATCTCATTCTCTCACAGTCGTAAACATATATACAACTATATCTTTTTCGTTACACATTTTCGTTTCATAAAATCCATTTCACACCGTCCCATAAGAAGTTTCACTTCATAAAGAACTTACCATATTCAAAAAGTATTGGTTCAACCTTAACACTTTCAACGTGTACAGGATAAATCAGTGCATCTTCAGATGGTTCTTGACTTTCATCTGGGTCTGGAGGTTCCTGTTTAATGAGTGAGTTGACTTCTCCCGTATCAGATTCATTATTCTCCTCTGGATCTATTGGTTCCTCCTTAATCCATACCTTTATTTCATGATCAATATTTTTTAATTTTGTTAACATGTTTGTACCTGGGGAACATAAAAATATGAAAATATGTATTTTTTTCTGTCTTAATATATTTTTATGGTCATTTACTTAAATTGGTGAACACAGTATTTCTGTTTTCCAATTGACATTGGCATGAAACATAACTTAATATATCCATTACTTAAATGTACACAATTCATTTTAATACACTATATTTCTCCCATTAAATAAATGAAAATAATTATTAAAAGTTAAGCAAAATTAATCAGTCTGTAATATATAATCTATTTATAAATATATAATCATAATATCTGCTTAATCATTCCAATATGTTTTAATAATAACAAAACAAATATTTATTATGTTTTAAAAATTAATTATTGACCATGTTTTATAAAACTTTTAACAAGTTATTGTGAAATAATGTGAACTAGCTATTTTTTAAACATAATAAAAATAAAAACAATGTTGGATGACATTTTTCGAAGTCAACACTTTAGTATTATTATCATTTTTTTTTTCTAAATAGGTTTTGTGGTGTAAAAAGGTGTAGAATTGTAACAAAGAAACTTATTTCATTCCACTTTACCATTTGCTTGATAACTGATTGTTATTTATTGGATTGCCAATCAAAAGAAAAAAAAAAATTGTAATATAAAAATTCCTAATTCAAATGAAGATTGTGATAAAAAATTGTATATGTTATATTCTTGCTTAAATGCTTTATATATATAGTATACTAGCTGAACCGCACAGCTCCGCTCACATTTCGTATGTTCCTTAGGTGTGAGTGAAAAAGTGCATAGTTTTACATTTAATTTATACCTAACCTAAAAAAACAAATGAATAATAAAGAAATACGAGAGTAAATTGTCAAATTGAGTAAATCGAAGGAAAAAAAATGTACATAAGAGTTTAGTGAAAAAAAAAAAAGAAAAAGGGTTCATGGAATCCAAAAAATAAAAAGTCTATAACCATCTATGAAAAATTACACATCAAATGGTAGTAGTCCCATTCAGATATGTTCAGTAGTTTTGAGATGATGGTTTGTCAAAGGACCCCCATTTTCCTTTTATATTTATATAGAAGGTAGGCTGGTATATTTCTAGGTTTCTCATACACTTAGTTCTCAAGCTGGAAGCATATAACAAATTGAATGATAACAATTATTATTATTACTAGTTGTATGCCAGCAACTGCTCTCCCTCATTTAATATGCTCAATTATACATTGCATAATTTAGTTTGCCCTGTGTAACATCATGTGCAGCCAGAAAGTGACTGAAAAGGCGCGTTTGGCTGTGCATCGAGGAGTCCTGGTCCCTACACTTAGGTATGGTAGTGAATGCTGGGTTTGGCAGAAGAAGCATGAAAGTAAGATTAACTGAGAAGAGAAATAAGAAGTCTGAGAAGTATAGCTGGAGTGAAGACGATTGACAAAGTCAGGAATAGTATGATAAGGGAACGCTGTGGTGTGGTAGAGGATGTGGTAACCAAAATAGAGAAAGGTATGCTTAGTTGGTTTGGGCATGTAGAGAGGATGGATGAGGGAAGATTAACGAAACGAATTTATAAGGCGAGGGTGAATGGGCAAGTCGGTAAGGGTCGACCTAGGCGAATGTATCTAGACCAAATCAATCATGTGTTAAATAAAGGCCAGGTAAAAAGTACCCATAACCGACGAGCATGTATGAAAGCGCTCATGAAAGTAGAGGAAGCGAAAGAGGTGTGTCAAGATCGTAGCAAGTGGAAGGACGTAATCTCTGCCTACCCCCACGGGAGAAAGGCGTGATGCTATGTATGTATGTATGTATAATTTAGTTTTTAATTTTAGATAAAGGCACCTAATTAATTTCCATATTTTTTTTTTGCTACTAACATTAAATAAAGATATTTCTCACAAATTCAAATACATGCCAGTGAAACTGTCCATTGAATTATATTTTATTCACAATATCTTGCGTTTTAATTTTTTTTTTTTATGAGAAACCCTAATTATTTTTAAAAACAAAAGTAAGTAAGCTTAAGTTGTGCAAAGTAACCTTAGCTATCTACTAAAAAAGTCCTTTCAAAATCGGCCCAGCCCTTCCGGAGATTAGCCAGAACAAACAGTCAGACAAAATGTTACAAAATTGCATTTTTGGTATAGGCATACATTCATATCTATTTGATTATGATATAGGCTATTGCATTAAATTATCTAGTACTTTTATTTTTAACTATTGATATGTTAATCCTATTCACAACCAAATATAAAAATAAATCAAAAAATATCAAAAGTTCAATAAATTTTTTACTAGTATTTGACTGTAAGATGACTTAATAACAAGTGATAATGTATTCACAGGTTGTAAACAAATAAACCAGGACCAGACAAGCCCTAAAAATACCCCATTTTTTGTAACTTGATTTTATTTAAGCCCCACAACAATATGATACAAAAATAATGCTTCTGATATTATTAGATCTCATGTTATTCACTATGATGACGGTAACTATAATAAATATTATGTGAAAGGAGTTTAAATTAAAGCATAACAACATTTGGTATTGATTGCAGATTTTTCAGTTGTTCCTATTGTTGTTTCATGAGATAAAGGGCTATTATTGTTGAAATGGGAACACGTAAAAAACAACTATTTATATTTACCATCCAAGCTTTCATTATACACAGGTGCATTATCAGTAGGCGAGATTTCTCTTTTCTTGATTGACAGATCCATGTTGGTTTAGCGTAGACTTTTTTATTTTTGTCCAGTAAGTAATTATATATTTTTCAATTCAATTATATTACCATGCTTTTAGTAACCAAATTATAACGCTTCCCGATGCACATATATTAAAATAAGATAAGATTTAGAAGTTTATTAAATTAATATAATACCGCACGTTCAACCCATACAACTTTCAAAATAGACACTTTCATATTGATCGGTATATGAGTTGAGACGTCTTACTGACGGACAGACATACACACTTTAGAATTACTTTTTAGAAATGTTCAGAATAGCAATATTTTTAAAGAAGCTGTATTATATAATAACCCTGTTGAATATATTGCAAGGTAAACATAAAGTTTCTGTTAACTTAAATAAAAAAAAATTAGGTTTTACGTTTTCGACAAAAAAAATCAACTATCGCCATATTCAACCACAGAAAAATTGTATCACAGAGTTTTATTTTTGTTATATTTATTTCTTTTTGAGGCAAAGTTATTAGACCATGCAGCCAAGTTTGACATTTAAAACAAAATGCCGTCTTTTAATCACAGCTATCTTAAGTAATTGGATCTCAGTGTCATTTTTTTTCAATTCACTTGTGTATTATAACTTAACTAAATCACGGAAAATGCCATCAACATTGCATAAGATATAGTGAAATACTGCAGGTTATTGAATTAAAAATAAGGAAGACTATATTATAAATCAAAATTGCGTAAGCATCTACAGTTTTTTTGGCTCCTTTTATTTCTTTTTAAGGAAAAGGTAAAGGTACTAGTAGACCATGCAGGCAAGTCAGACGTTCGGAACACTTTCAATATATGAATGGCGGTAACAAAATGGTGGCCGTCTGTTAGGACCACAACTACACACTATTTTAAAATGCCACTAAAATTACATAATATATTGTCAAATACTGCAGCAAAGTAATGAATTAGAACAAGGAGGACAACATAACAGACCAAAATCGCACCAAGCACCCCGCATCCATAGTTCTTAAAATTCCATTTATTCCTTTTTAAGGGCATTAGACCAAGAAGCCAAGTCTGACGTTAGAAAACATTTGAATAAGGACATGACGGTTCTATATTAAAGCTGTCATCTGATCACAATAATCATACTGCATATCACCAAAATTATAGGTATAGCCATACTATAAGTTAATGAAAGAAATACAAGTACATGACAGACAACTTCTACAATGGCGTCTTTGACAATATTTTAGTTTGTCGTAGTGCTCGTTTTAGATTCATTCATTAGCGGGATAATGATAATGTCTAAGATGGCATTTTACCTGGTATAGACTAGTTATTTTGACTAAGTAAAAGATTTGAAAATAATGAGGAACTTGAATACTAAAGTTCTATAGAATTATTTTATTGCTAAAAGAACTATCATTTTATTAACCACCGCACCGTTTAAATATAAGATACTCTCACCTAAGGAACTCTTATTCATGACCGTAATAAACCATAAAAACAGTTTTTTATAGATACCACTTTTTTATGAAGGAATATTTTCTACTATTATACGTAATCTGTACAAATATTTACGGATTTTTAAAACTGGCGTTATATCGGTAGACTGTGAAACCGCATAAAATTCAAAATCTGGTAAATTTATGGTCATATAACCCAGCGGAAGCCCAACAGCTAAGAACGGGTCAAAGTCGTGAACCGGGTGAAGGGCACGAGAAACAGAGCCATCCAACTCAAGGGGTCTTTGAGGAAAACAGAAGTTCGACCATCTTGAATTCGGCGAAGAAATTCGAAATATACTGTCCATTTATCATTAGTGGCGGATATTTCGACTTTCATATTTCTAAAGTTTAACAGATTTTAAAATAAATAAAACAAATAATTTCATTATAATATTTATTACTAATGTGTTACATATAACTTAATAAAAAAAATTACGACAAAAATCTCTTACTCTACGACTTATAGTGTACATTTAATAATATGACACGTAATCTCAAAATATATCTTCGTTATGATTTTATACAATGATAATTCTTATAAACATTTGGTATGCGTCTACTCCATTTCAATCAATCCCTTTAACGAGTTTTGAAATTAAATAATTTTTCAATTATCGTGTATAATGATATTGCTTGACGGTTTCTACTTCTTCAAGCTTTTGGCATCAGTTAGTGTTAAAAAGTTAATGATTCTTTCGGATTTCCCTTCGTTTTGGTTAATTTAATAAAATCAACATCGAAATGTACAAATAGGTAGTCTAACCCGAGGATATATTAATTTTCTCATTGCGCAAAAAAAAAGACGTAACAACAGTATAAAAATGGAGAAAATGATATGTCTAGATTTTGCAAGAAATTAACGTTCATATGTCAAACAAATGTATAATTGTGTTGAATCCCAGTAGAGTTCATTTTTCGATAAATGTTTTTTTTATTTATTATTGCCATTCATAAGAAATTGTTAAATTTAATATCACAATTCCTACAAGATTTTTACACGTATCTTTTATTTACGCATAACATAGTCTAATTTGTGTTGCTATAAATAAAGAGAAATGTCAAACAATATCATTCAATACACGAGATAGTCGATGTTCAATACATCTAAATAAAACAGAAGTTAAAAATTTAACAAGTACCGATTTCGTATATTGAAAATTTAATAAAATTACATGCCTAATATGACGTTACTAAAGCAAAAATATTGCTAAGTTTAGGCCAACACTAGTGCTATTCCTCTCATTAATGAACCACTTTATTTACTGTATTTAATCATTTACCATATACGACGGTACTCATTTTACTTTTAACCTCCATAAATAAATACTAACACCAAAATACTTTCGCACCAGCATTAATTATTATAAAAATATTGACTACCGTTATATTATATTGGATGGTTAGTGCGTATGTAACGACGCTTCGCATTGGTCGAGCTAGCAGTTTAGTTGGTATGGAACCAATCGGTTACAAGTGTTAAGTTTTATGAGATTTAAAAAATATATCTACATTACTAAATTTTAATTTTTTCCATTGCCTCAATTTTTTTCCTCCGTCTATCGCATGTCGCATTACAGCCGGGCGCGGAGTAGAGGTAAAGTGAAAGGTGCTCGGCAGGGCAGCCAAGGCCAATATGGCGGCGCCCATGGCTCGCATCAGCTAACCGAGTAGGATTAATATATTCACTCATTCGTACAATTGCCTCCCGGTATTTGTGTGTTTTGAAATATTTTATGGTAACTAAAATAAGTAAGCAATGACTTGTTTACTTGAAAATTTTCTATTCCATTGTGGTTTCATAAAACCATACAATGTTGTTTTTGTTCAGTCTTTACCTTTTCAGGGAAAAGGCCAAGGTACCTAGATCATACAGCCAAGTCAACTGTATTTTTTAAATTTTAAATCAACGTTTCTAAATCACATTGTTACAAATTATAATCCAGGTTTTAAACTCCGACCGGTTTTAAAAAGTGTGTTATGGTAGTAAGTGCACAAACTAATATATAACACTATAAAATGACCTAACAGCCATTTGTACCTATAAAACAATCAGCAACCTGTTGAGTACTAAAGAATTCCTTATAAAGTCCTTGCTCCAATACTCTTATACATATAAAACGAACCACTATACTTTTTAAAATAAATAAACTTACTTGTAAATAAGAATAGAAATGATAATAATATACAGGAATATATATATTTTACTTCTCACCTGTAACCTGAAGGATTTCATTAAAAAAACTATCACTTAAACTATACATAATATTTAAAAATAGTCGCCCAACAGAAGAACAGAGTAACTCTGTATTTCTATATTTGTTTTTTTTTTTCATAATTAAAAGCATTGAAAGATTTTAATAATTTCAGTAATAATAATTCAAGTAATAGAAAATTATAATCGTCCAACGATTATTATTAGACATCGATTATAATAAATTGTTTCACAATGATTTTCGTAAAGATATGCCCTCTATACTCTACAATGAGTTAATTTTCTAAATTTATATTTTTTTTATGAGTCGTATGAAATCAAAAGTGGCAAAATAATCCAATGCATAATTTGAAAGAGAATAAATACATATCAATCTTTTCAAACTATTTTATTCAACACTTTGACCAAAGCTTATTATACTCTGTAATGTTTGGTTTCCACTGATTGGTAGCCAATCATTACAACTCTTTATTATACAATAAAATTTGTGGATACGAACCTAGATCGATAGAATATTCGAACGCACCATTACAAATAATTATTTTATTATATTTTTGATACCTGTCGTATGATAGTTGTTTTTTTTTTTGGTTCCATTTATTTCTTTCTAAGGAAAAGGCAAAGGCACTAGACCATGCAGCCAAGTAGGATGTTATTTCAAAACTTGTAGTATTCATGAATTCGGTTAACATATTTTAAAAATCTGATCTGCTTCTGGACAACACCCTTCCTTTAACCTTTAAGTATTATTAGTGTACTTTCCCACCATTGATTTTATACAACACACGTTATAAATGACATTTTAATAGCAATTTAGTGTAGTTAATAGTAAATGTTAATATATCACTGATAAAATAATGACAATAATACATTGTTTTATTTTAAATTCCAGTAGTGTATAATATAATTTTTAATTGTATACCTAGTTTGTGCTTCAATTAAATATTAGCTACATTTGTAGTGTTTAAGTTTTAATTTAGTAACCAATAGGATTTGTTATAAGTTAAAAAAGTTATAAAATACACTTATCACTATTTGACCAATGATTATCATATAGCTTTTTCTTCTCACTCATTAAGCGACATAGCATTATCATAATTCTGTGTTGCTATTATTAAAATTTAATATTGTAGTTAATATACTTTATAGAGAAATGCTTAGCATATTATTACATAGATTGTTAGAATACATATAATTTTAATTTTTTCCAGTATTTCAAAGTATTTTTATACTACAATTTATAATGTAATATCTTGAATTAAAATTTTTGACTCTTTTGCTGGTAAAACATTACAAGTGGTTAGTATTTTTGTCTGTTTAAAATGTTACAGAATAGGTTATAGAGATTGGATAAGTGAGAATCCAAAATTTTAGACTCGGAGAAATAATACCCAGGTTATCTAAATTAGTCCAAATATATCCAAACTAAATATAGCGATATTTGATACATTAGGAATTAAAAAAAAAACAAATAGTTACCATAGACAATAAAGAAGTTATGAAACGTTAAATTCTGGATGAAAATAAATACATTGACAAAAGTCAACCATAGTTTTATGGCTGTATGAATAAAATATGGATGGATTGTATGAAGAACGAATTGGAATTATAAATGACGGTTGATAGAGGTAGTGGTGGTGGGAATAAAAGATATTCTGCCGACCCTACTTCATGTAGGGGATGAGGGATGCAATGAAATGCAATTATTAAACGTAAACCGATGTGTTGGTTAATTTTAGAGTTAATTGTATCTTATTGTTAACGTTAATCATAAAACTAGTATAATTTATTGCACAATACAGCAAAAGGTCATCTAAAAACAGTACTTGAGTACTATTAAATATGTACGTTTCTATGGATAAATTTTATGTGACAAGTTTAGAAAAAGCTTTATAGATTTTAATTATTTGCTTGTAAATATCCATGCAGATATGTTTCATGGTAAATTATTTATAATAACTACATGTAGTGTAGCGGTAAAGTATGTAATTTAGGTATTCTAATGTTGGTCAAACCAACTAATTGACCGACCAAACTTGACAGTCTTAATAATTTAGTCATCACTGCATACTCTTCGTTTTTGATTGAACGCACGAAGAAAGAATTCTATATGAAAAATAACCATATTGAATTTTGTATGAATGTAAACTTTTCTAACATATGTTTTATAGTCAACTATTAATTTGTGGTCTTGTGATATTTTCTTAATAGTAAAACTATTAATACTTTTTTTTTTAATATACGTATGAAATCGTAAACTATTTGAATATTTATTATGGTAAAAAATGTATAGATATATTTTTATTAATGAGAATATAAATACCAGGCGTTTTATTTAGCAATAAGCTAAAATAGTCGTAAAACAAAGCCATTTTTGGTGGGCTTTCTCATATTCAGTCACGTTATTTACAAATATTATTACTTTTACACAAGTTCTTATATCAGTTGAAATAAACAAAACACAAAAAATAATTGAAAAAAAAAAAAAAAACATGGATAAAACATTTGTATGGGCTCATTTATGTGCACCATTAAATATAAGGTATAATTAACGCCGTTAGAATCATAGTGATCCAAGTGACGTTTTTGTCAAAATGGCATTTAAATTTCATTAGGGTGAAACGAAGTTAATGTATTTTTTTTGCGTACACTTCGTACAATATATGCTACATTTCACTCCAAGAACATTTTAGGTTAATTTTCTTCAAGAAGTTCTAATGTCTCATTATAGAATAAAACATATATTGAAAATCACAACAGGCCAGAGTATTCCTAGCAACTTGACACATTTATTTTACTTGTATATAAGAGCTGAATTAGTTTTAGCTCATTACACTAAATTTAGTTTCTTTGCAATTACTTCAAATTTACCTTTAAAGTATTAATTATGCATCAATGGGAACTAGCTTGGGGGTCAGTGTTTTGCTTATTTTTTATGACACGGGTAACGTAGGTCTGAATTACTTAAGCAACATTTACTTATAATAAAGTCATACCGATGCTTAAGCAATCACAAAGAGGAGGAGGCTATTACGCAGGCCCCAAACGAGTTTTATTTATTTTCTCTAAAAGATAAAAACGTGACTTGGACCATTATGGTTTTAATTTCGTTAATTATTTTCTATACATGGTGTTTGAGTTTTTAATCGTTGTCAATCGTTTGTTTGGTAAACAACCGGTTACAAATTAATATTAACATGATGTACATTTTTTTATTTATTTTGTGTTTGTGTGTGTGTGGTGTGTAAATTACAGCTCACTGTTTAACTGGTGGGGTTTTCCTCGAGGAACTCAACATGCGTGAATGGAAAATGTCCAATCCTGCCGTTGAATTCTCCCTCCCATTGCCCATTTTTATTCGTTTTCGTCACCTGCATTCAAAATGATAATTATAAAAGTATTAAGTCATCACTCCAGAGTACTTACAATTTAACCGCAATACGGATGTTTACTGAGATTATATTTGACTGGGTCATAAAAAAGACCATAAACCATAAACTGACCAATGAAAAAAAACATTTAAATCTGATCTAAAATAAGGAATTTATTGGTTCGTTTATACATTACGTGAAAGCGCATCTATGGCGGAGGGGATCAGAATGATAATTTAAAAAAAATTATGCCAATCCTGTGATCATGAAGAAGGGGCTGTAATCATTAAGCTTTTACTTACTCTACAAGGGAAAATGATCGAGCAAACACGTGTGTTTTTAAAAATCTCACTTGAGATTTTAAAGGGAGGAGGAGGTCGAGCTAAATCTCATGATATCTCACCAAGGAGGTCGAAAAAATGCCAAAATAAAAATTGTGGACGCCCCCATACAAGTTCTACACTAATTTGTTTTGCGAGAAAACGACAAAGCATCCCCTCCCAATACCCATTAAAATATTCAAACGCTTATGTATCAGAATTCTATAACTCCAAATTTTTTTTCTGTCGAAATAGGTATTATTTTACAAATTTTTCTGCCTGCCCTTATCCCATTGTTATTTAGAGTCGGCGCAACATGTCTTCCTCTTCCATTTCTCTATATTTGAAATCATACCTAAATTCACTCTCTTTTTAAGCTTTTTGAATTTCTTTGGCCTTCCTCTTCCCCTATTCCCGTCCACATTCATATCCTATACCTTTCTTACAACATCCTCGTTCCACCCTGCTCGTCACATGCCCATACCAAGACAGACGTCTGCTCCTTAACTTCTCTGTCACCGGTGTCACTTTCAAACTTCCTCTAACGTGCATAGGAATGATCCTAACCCTGCCCATTCTTGTTAGCCCAAACACCCACCTCAACGTTCTCATCTGGGCTGCATAACCTTTATAAGTCAACAATTCTGATCCGTACAAGACGATCAACCCGGATCATGCTCTTGTGTAAATCCCCCTTTAATTTAAGGGGTATTTGCGGACCACAAGTGGTAGCTGTGACCTTTTTTTTTTTTTTTTTTTTTGTCGAGGTGAAATGCATTTACGCACTACCCTTACCTATTGCATTAGTGAGACCGGAGTCCCCCAATGCAATAGGTAAGGGGGCACGGAGGGACGAACTCCGTGCCAGTGTGGGACTCGCCCGGACGTGAAGCGCCCGGAAATACCCACTAAAACCCCCCGGGGCCGTCCGCCGCATTTGGGATGGGGGCGACACGGGGTGGCTTTCGCAAGCACCGCGTCGCCCCCTGCGGCGAATCCGCCGGGTCTCGACCGTGCAATGGCCCAAAATCCGTGCAATGACCCGGTAGCTGTGACCTGCCACCATTTCATCCATGACGCGTTTATTCTAGCCTTTACAACCCAAGCTATTTTACCATCGCTTCGCAGGAATGAGCCAAGTTGTAGTAAGGGCCAGACTGGTATTGGGTTGCCATCATAATTTATTTAATAAAATATAATATTATTCATTTAATTGGTTGTTTTTAAGAAAGAAAGAAAGACATTTATTACCATATTTTAGAACAGATTTACAAAAAAACTACAATTAAGCATATAAGAAAAAAAAACATATGGTAATAAGGACTGGCGTCAGCATTTGCCGCTTTATAAATGTTGCCATAAAGAACGGCGCTGTTTTTCAGCCAGCCCTTTTCCGGCCGTAACGTAAAATATATAAAATGCCTTACTTTTATAATTACAATAACAGTTTTTTTTTTTAATAAGTCAAAATTAAAATTACGTAAATAAACAATATTTTGAAATAAATTTAAAAACTCAATAGTGAACTAGTTATAATTTAACTCAAAAAAAAAAAAAAAATATAATAAATAAAAAGTAAATGCAGACATCAGCTTAACAAATTGATAATAAAAAAAAAGAAAAAAAAAAAGGAAATTTTACTAGTAAGTTAATTTTTGGTTTTCTAATATACATATTTTTAAATTTTATTTTTAACAAATTGAACACAAGTGAAATACCTTCTATTCATTAATTAATTATTTTTTTCTACCTGGCGTCTCTTCCTTTACCAAAGTCTTATTATAGGGTTCGAAGCTACATCGATTGATGTCTTTTACAGTCACACAACTGTATCAACCCTCTACAAGTGGTAACTAATTTGTGACTCCAGGATGCCCCTTAAATTGAAGGGGAGGATATATAATTTCGTCATAAGACCTTTTTTTTTTTTTGCGGGGGGAAATACATTTACGCTCTACCCCTGACCTATTGCATTAGTGAGACCGAAGTCCCCCAATGCAATAGGTAAGGGGGCACGGAGGGACGACTCCGTGCCAGTGTGGGACTCGCCCGGGCGTGAAGCGCCTGGAAATACCCACTAAAACCCCCCGGGGCCGTCCGCCGCATTTGGGATGGGGGCGACACGGGGTGGCTTTCGCAAGCACCGCGTCGCAAAAAAAAAAAATCTGTTTCCCACCCTGGGTTCGAACCTCCGACTTTTCAGTCGTACCGACTATGAGACACGCGGTTTAGTCCACCGAGCTAACCACGCTCTCCCATCATTAGACCTGTCATATTGTATGGATCAGAATGCTGGGCTAGTAACAAGATGGATGAGAAGCGACTGCATGTAGCTGAGATGCGAATGTTGAGATGGATGTGTGGTGTTACAAGAATGGATAAAATAAGGAATGAATATATTAGAGGGAGTTTGAAAGTTGCGTCAATGGTAGAGAAGTTGAAAGGTTCTCGTTTGTCGTGGTGTGGACATGTTATGAGAAGAGAGGAAGCGCATGTGGGTAAAATAGTAATGAATATGAATGTGGAAGGATGGAAAAGTAGAGGAAGGCCAAAGAGAGTGTGGATGGAGTGTGTAAGAAATGATATGAAAGAAAAAGGAGTGAATGAAGAGATGACGGCTGATAGGGACGTATGGAAGAAGAAAACGTACTGCGCCGACCCCGAGTGAGTTGGGAAAAGGCAAGGGTATGATGCAAGTGATAACTAATTAAAGACCACTCGTACACATTCTCATTCATACACTCTCATACATCTGTCATTGTGTTTTATGAAGACATAATCCACATTATCCAAAGATTAAAACTATGGAAAGAGGAGTCACTAATTACCTTAATTATGTCGCCTTCTTCGAACTTAAGGGCAGTTTTATCGTAAGCGCTCGGTATCCTCGTCTTGGTAACTCGCGCTAAAGCTGGTAGAGTCCGCTGTAATGTATATTAATATAATTATTATGAGGTAGCTAGAATTTGTTTGTTGTTTTTACCTAACTGGAATATCGATCTAGAGGATATGCGAGCGGTGTTTTTCAATACAAACGTATTTCCCGATTTCCTGCCGTGATTATAACATTATGGTAAATATTTTTGTACCGTATCATATATATTCACCACCGCCGTGCCAGTACGGTTTGATCTTTTCTATAAATTATTTGTTTATTTATTATGAAATGGCGGCAGGTTAAGGTTACTACGTGGGATCCGCAAATCCCCTTTAAATTAAAGGGGAAGATTTACAAGAACATAATACGACCTGTCGTCTTGTATGGATCAGAATGTTACCCCATAAAGGTGACGGACGAAAGAACATTACATGCAGCTGAGATGAGAATGTTGAGGGGGATGTGTGAGGGAACAAGAATGGACGGGATTAGGAATGAGTATATTAGAGGAAGTTTGCAATTGACGCAAATAACAGAGAAGTTAAGAGGCGGTCATTTGTCCTGGTTTGGACATGTGATGCGCAGGGAGAAAGAGGATGTTGTAAAAAAAGGTTTTGAATATCAATGTGGACGGTTATAAGGGAAGGGGAAGACTAAAGAAAAGACGGATGGACTGTGTGAAAGATGATATGCTTAGGAAAGGAGTGAATGTGGAGATGACAACAAATAGAGAGGAATGGAACAGGAAGACATTGCACTGACCCCAAATGAAAATTGGAAAAGGCTAGGTAGATGATGATGATGAATTATTATAGAAAATAGGAGCCATTGAAAATGAGAAAAAATACTTAATTTTTTCTACAGCTTTCAGACGTCCGTCAAATTAAAGAAGCCTAAGTCAGACATAGACATAGAGATATGGTTAAAGTATGTCTTTTTCTATAATTGAAGGAAAAATTAAAATCGTCCCAGTTTTGGGGGAGGAAACAGGGCACTACGAAGTGATGTTTTCGTCTATTTTGCATACTGTGAAAACAGCTTTAGCTCGAGTTGTCCCATAGTAGGTTATAATTTTAATAAAATAGTCTTGCGAAGGCAAAAACAGTTTGTGGCCAATTTGTTCATATGAAAGTTAGTAGAATGTTCAAATTAATCAATAGAGTTCTTACGTTGAATCGTGAAAATTTTGGACATAAACTGTGTATTTTAATGATTAAACATCACTATGAATAAAAAGCAAATTCCACTGATCAGTTTAAAAAAAAAAAAAATCAATTCATGATAAAATCCCTAGAATAAATGTTACATTTGATGATGTTTATAGAACTAGAATAAATAAAAAACAATTCTAGTTAACATTTTATGTGTACAATGGCGTAACTATGTCATCTGAGGCCCGTGGTAAATTCGTTGTATGGGGCCCAAGTAAAAATCGTCACGTTGTAATATGATTGTAATAAATCGCTAAGGCTGGCGTGCATCATCTAAGCTTATATTTGACAAAAGTCAAATCCGTAGTTAAATCTACAGTTAGGCAAAAACGTGTTGCACCGTCTGAGTTTAGCTTAAATTACGTCATAATTTAACTGTAACTATAAACCACGAAATTTGGGCGTTTAAAATTTAAACCAAGTTTATTTCGATTGTCATGTCATCTGCCAACGATATTTAAGAGATCCTATTATTTATATTGTACAAAAATATGTCTCTATTGTAAGATATTTCGTGGGAATTGTCTTCTAGCGATGTTTTCTCTTTTTGTTTCAAGCTAATACCATCATTTTTTTTTACATAAAATGTAAAATGTTTTTATGTTTATCAATAAGTGTTTGAAGACTTAATATTTCAGACTTTGTAAAGCTACTAATTTTATCCCTAAAACATAAACACAAATGAATAAGTAATAATACTCGGCAACAATAATAATTAAAATGTCTTTCATTAGGATATATATTACAGTAATAAATGTAAGACATATACTATCTTTTTTAATTCTTGATAAACTTACTTGGTTTTTACAGTTAATAGAATTTGATCCATAACGAAATATATCCAAAATTTTCGTTTTAGTCCAAACTGACAACAATAACAACACGTTTGTTTTCTATTTATCAATATTGTTTTTGACATTTTTAACAATGTTACCATACATAAAATATTCTCCTTAATATTTATTAGGAGATTGATGTATCTTTCAACTGACAACCCTTTTAACTTTAAACCTTACTAAAAGTTGGGTTGTGCACTCGAAACTTTGCTACTGCTATGGTTAAAGATGTAGTAAAGATTAAGTTTAAATTTAAACTTTACTATAACTGGACATTTCGTGCACTCCACCCTAAAGCGTTTAAATATTTAGTCGTGTCTTAATTTAATTGCATTAATAATTTTTGTTAAAAATGTCAGGATCCTACTGAGCTCCCGCGCCGGGGCCCATCGGACCGGAGCCCGTGGCATTTACCCAGTTCCGCCACGCTATAGTTACGGCACTATGTATATACCTCAATATTTAATTTTAAACTAGTGCTTATATAGTAGTAGATATTTGAGTGTCAAAACGCATAACAGTTTTTTTTACACGGTGCTTTGACCACAATCTCACCTGATGTTAAGTGACGATGTGGTCCACGATGGTAAACATACTAAGTCTAGATACTGTTTCTCAAGTGATGCTAACGGAACACACCTATTGGTATTTGGCGATAGGTTTTCTAACTTGAGGGTGGTAGCTACCCAGGCGGAGATTATTAGAAAATATCCTTTTTTTTTTTTTTTTTTTTTTGTCGGGGGGAAATGCATTAGGTAATAGGCAATAGGTAAGGGGGCACGGAGAGAAGAACTCCGTGCCAGTGCGGGACTCACCCGGGCGGGAGCCGCCCGGAAATAAAACCCCCCGGGACCGTCCGCCGCATTTGGGGTGGGGGGCGATACGGGATTGCAACGCATGCCACCGCGTCGCCCCCTGCGGCGAACCCACCGGGCCTCGTCCGTGCAATGGCCCAATGGGGATGGGGGGGGAGAATGTCCCCCCACCTCTTCGCCCCCCCCCAGGGGAGGCATGACCCACTGGTCAAAAATCCGGGTGGGGGGTAGGATGTATTAGAAAATGTCCTACCACCATGCATTAGCTTCCTCACGATGTTTTCCTTCACCGAAAACTCAGGCTGATTTTTAGAGTTGGATGGGTGGGTTTGAACCCGCGTCCAGTAACGCGGAATCCGGCCGCACACTATACATTGCACCATCATCGCTTCACAGTGTGTGTAATGTTTTTTTTTTTTAATTAATTTAATGTATTTTAAGTCCTCAAGAATGAGTATAGTGCAAAGAGGAGTCAATAGTAATTCTACTGTCAAAAAGTATCGCGTGTTCATTTTTGTCTCTTTCCCTCTCACTATACGTACTCCGTCATTTAATTTTCAAAATCCTGACCCTACGATTCTGACACTCATCAATATAACCGTGAAGTGAAGTAATCGTTTTTTTTTTTTTGACGGGGGGAAATGCATTTACGCACTACCCTTACCTATTGCATTAGGGAGACCGGAGTACCCCCAATGCAATAGGTAAGGGGGCACGGAGGGACGAACTTCGTGCCAGTGTGGGACTCACCCGGGCGAGAGCCGCCCGGATATACCCACTAAAATCCCCCGGGGCCGTCCGCCGCATTTGGGATGAGGGCGATACGGGGTGGCTTTCGCAGTCACCGCGTCGCAACCGTGAAGTACCTGCATATGTGTGCGCTGTTGTGGATGCTTGTTGGCTGGAGGACTCGCCGCTTCGCCGATATGGTTCATCGCCTCCGACGGTGGATACGGTTCACCGTTGGGATCTAAAATCTGAAACAATTAACGGGATAATCGAAAAATGATTGAAATTGACATGATGAGTTTCGATCTTGTATGTCTGTCTATCTGTTTGTAATATTTCTAATGTAATAATAATTAAGTTAATAATACTTTTGATACAATTAGGGTTCCACGTATATAAATTAAAAACCCATTAAATTGTAAATAAAATCCGGGGTCAATGCACAGTTTTACTAGCAGGTATTATTAGAATTTATGAAAAATATCTTTAACTTTATTATAATTTTTTTGGAAAATAATTAGGAGCGATTCTATGGGTGCCACACCATCGAAACCATATTACGCAGTGAAATGAATTTTAGAAACGCGGGCAGAGCTGCAGGCATATCGCTAGTCAATCCTAAAAATAAAACATTCGCCCCTCACCCGTTGCACGTATGGTACCGGTATGGAGCCAGTAAGACCTTGCATGTTGCGCGCCGTCCACCAGTGTTCCTCGTCTCTGTTGATCACCATCAGGCGTTCGTTGCGACGGAACGGTAAGTCATCTTGGTCCTGGAATCAAACCATCCGGATTCTAAGACGTATGGACGCATTACTCGACAAAATTGGCAACATAGAAGAAAAGGTAATTGCCCCCTATTAACTTACAGCTGGTTTCAATATGAGATCTCGATCTGATTTTATTTAGTTTGATGTTAATTTAAAAGATTCTATTTGGAAACCGATCGTTAATCACGTACCACCCGTTGTCGAGGTTGTAAGTCGCTGCAACAAGCTAGACTTCTAGAATATAGTGTACTTATAAAACTATCCCACCCAACGTTGCATGTAGATTCAAATTTAATTTTTAATTTAGGCCCTAAAAACGCTCGTGAACGTTCGGTTCTGAAAACAACCCAGTTATCGAGAAGAACCGGCAAGTAACTCGATCTGGTTTGTTTTTTGGAACTTTAAAACTAATAGTTACAAAGTTTATCAGTAGATGCACAGAGTAAGCTGTCACTTCCAGACACGCACCATCGTTCACATAATGATCCACCCAATAATAAATAACCTTTACAAATTACAACTTGCTTGACATTTTTCAATGACACTCGTTTTTGTTCGTATATTTAATTAGATTTTTTTCAACTGACACTTATATGGTATATGAAATTGACACTAAATAATTTTGTTTACATCATCTGAGCTCAATTTTTTTTCTAACCTTGCTAATGCTGTTTACCGGGAGGGCCTATACAGCTTCACCGTGACTTTGGGGGTGAGTGCTAAAGGCTAAGGCCACAAAAGGTAACTAGCACAAGGGTTCGAACCTCGGCTTGGCTGCTACCTGAGTGAGAAAACTCCCGCGGAATTTTGATCCTAGCTAATTCCTACATTTTTTATTCAACATAAAAAAGGTTCCTTACAGGACCTATGAACCTGTGTGTTAACTGCGCTCAAATTTGACATTCGAGTTATTTATAACAATAAACATGGTACAAATGTTGCCCCATTGCTATTTTTCGACGTATTGTAGACTGCCCTACATATCTCCATATTTTTTCCACCAATCAAAGCGCTTTTGAATTTTGGCGGAATTAGTTTCGAGCAAATAACATGCACTCTATATAGGTTAAGTTATCTATGACTATAAAGAACGTAATACGATATGCATAATTATATGAATTTAATAAAAGTTTCTCTCCTTTACTAATCGCGTCATTCAGTAACGGAATTTCTAGGTAATGTTTATAACACAATCTAAAATTAGACAAGAGAAAAATTTGACACTGGAATTTTAGCTAACTGGTCGCTTCGCTCGCTGAAAGAATTTCATTAAGGGTTATCTATTAATGACGTGAGGAACGAAAGGAATAAAAATCACGAAAGATCAAAATGGAAAAGGGGGTGTAGTGAGTTATTAATGTCATATATATTTTTTCTTTTAACGCGCGATGTGTAAATTCAGAAGTAACGTGGTACCTTCACTCTGTGTTGCCAGGGACAGATTTCTAAAAAATACCAGAATTAAATTCGGTTATACATGTATTTATATTCTAAATAATTTTTAATACTTTGTGGCAAAAAATACAAGTGATTTTGGTTGGGAGGAGTATATGTATAAAACCTCATTTCGTATTAACAAAAAAAAGGACTAGGTATTAGGTATAGGGACTGCAGACAGAAGTAAAAACTTGAAACTTCGAAAAAACTGTTTTTGTTTAAATTTCATAATGAAACTAAATTATTATTAACATAACCGAACAGTTGTCTGGCGTTTACATCTGTTGGCACTCTGAGCAATAATTATGTAGGTACATAATTTATTCTTAAGCAAAACATACGATAGGCTGCGCAAGTATACATTTTGCCAGCACTTAAACGCCATCTTATACTTAACATACTGGAGCATGTTGACGGTTGACGTCATAGCATTGGTAACGCGAACGTATAAGTTTTCCACCATCGAGAATAGTTCAACACCGCTAAATAGATGCAAAAAACGTTCAAAAATATCGACTAACGCAGATCAAACAGAATCTACAGCAAAGAAAATAAGAAATATATAATAGAAATGTGACTAATTAACATCCGCCTAATGATGGATACTACTAAATAACTTCAACTAATTTGATACACGTGGCTGATCTAGATTCATTATTCAGGTAACGAGGTAGGTAATAAATTTGCAAGATACGTTTAAAAACTCGATCTCGTCTAGACGTCGTCCATACGGTGAAATAGACAGCACGCGATCCGCGTGTAACTACCGTATTAAATCTAGGGTAAGCGATCAAAAATAAATCTTCATAATGCCGCAGTACATTGACCAATCATTTGTGCCACGAACACAAACTATACAGTATTTTAAATAATATATAGGATATAATCTTTAGTATAGATAATACTATAAATTATAAAAAAAGAGTGATTTTCCGCGTCTTTCTGTCTGTTTATCGGCTAACTACTCCACGTAGCAGATTTCAATACTGTTTTCACTCTTAATTAGATATACTTTATCAAAGAAGGCTATTAATGATTTAAAATATAATTAGTCTTTTGTGTAATTATAAAAAAAAAAAAAAACGATCTCTTGTAATCGAGTCGCCAAAAATCTTACTTCATGGCATAATCTCATACTAAAAAAAAGATATCAAAATGACGTAAACAATGTGAAAAAATCATAGTATGATAGTAAAGATTTTTCTAAAAATTGTTGGTAACTAATTTGCTGACAAGTTTAGAAACTTGCCACCGGTTCCGGGATAATCATTTGAGAGCTATTACCATAAGAGTGTTTACCACCCTGGACCAAATCATCACTTAACAACATATGAAATTGTGGCATAAAACGCTGAGTCTATATGTAGAGTACTAGCTCGCGTGAATGATATGAACAATCTCTCTATAGATTTATTTATCTCATTACATTATAGGATTCATTGCAGTTACGTTCGCTTTCGTATTGCGCTCTCCGAAAACCCTAATAAATATGTGTTATACACTCGTTTCTTTATAAAATGTAATCTAAAGTCAGTGTAAGGTGTTAGTGAGTGAAGTTATATCATTAAAAAATGGAACCTGTTCTTTAATAAGTATAACTAAACGATATCGTGTACGCCGCTAGTATCGCGCGGTTTTACAAATATCGGGTGTGGGTATGTGTGTTGCGGTGAACATTGTTACTCTTTATTCATCCGTTATTGAATTGTAATTCGATGGAAACACCAAATTAACCTATAACCATGACATAACATGTCACAATACGTACGTTTAAAACATATACCTAACTATATCTGTGATCTGAGGAATTAAAATTCATAGACAATACTGTGTATTGAAACAATACAAATAGAAAACCACATCTTTACGCAGATCTTATTCTGTTATTAAATATATAATAAAATTGAATAAGTGAGTGTGTATTTGGTGGCTAAATCTCCAATAATAATATAATGAGTTATATAATTACTTAACACACTAATACTCGTATAAGATACTATAATTGTCAAACCAATATCCAAAATTGAGTGATAGGATAAATGATATTGTTACTATAATATTATTTATTTTATTTTTCCGAAATCATGAATAAACGTACCCCACCAAAGGTAAATAGCTTATCATCGGCATCAGAATCTGATATAACAAATTCAAACAAAGATAACAAAAAGACTAAGAAACATGGAAGTACAACTTCGCGCGGTAGAAGGCGACATAATGTAACCAGCGATAAGCCCTTCGATAATCTGCTTTTACTTAAGGAGGAGATCCGAGAAATGTTAGACAAACACACCTTTGAACAAAATCAACGTCTTGATTCTCTGGAAAACCACTTTAAAGACCTCAAAAAAACCAAATCTTCGACATTAGAGGAACAAACATTACTATAGAAAAAGCAATGACTAATATGTCAGAACAACTTTCGGCATTGGAATCCAAAATAAATGGACTTGAAAATGAACGCAAAAATATTGTTTTGAAAATAAATTCCATGGAAGATAAATTGAATTATTTAGAAAGGAACTCAATCAAAACATGCATAGAAATAAGAAACGTTCCAAAATGCCAGATGGAGACAAAGGAACAGTTATACCTTATGATGGGAAATCTCTCTAGCACTATAAAATTTGAAATGGAAATGGGGAATATTAGAGATATCTATAGAGTACATAGCAAACCAGACAGTAAAATTTCCCCAATTACAGTCGAATTTTCTAATACTTTAGCCAAGACTAAATTTCTTAAGTTAGTAAAAGAGTACAACAAAAAAAAAAAATCGTATTGATCAATTAAACTCTGTACATTTGGGCATCAACGACACTAAAATGCCAGTATTTATATCAGAACAACTGACATTAAATATGAAGCGATTATATTATCTTGCTCGTACTTTCGCCAAGAAGCTCAAATACTCATATTGCTGGTTATCTAACGGACGTATATTCTTGAGAAAACAAGATGGTTCTCTCCACACATATTGGTCAAAACGGAGTCACAACTTCAGGATCTGGAAAACATTCCTCAATGACTATTGCGAGATTGCGCTAATATTGTTTTTACTATTATTTTAGTCCTTGTTATATTTTTAGATTTTATTTCTATACTCACCCTAACATATTCTGAGATACACCGTCTTAAATTCTTAATGTTCACAAAATATACACTCACACACATTACTTACATTACACACTGTGTTTTAATCCACGCGTTACAGCTGTCAATTTGTATATCTTATAATATATTTTGTAAGTTAAGTCGTATTGTATTATGTAATTCTAGAAACGTACAGTTTTATCAATTCCGTTGGTCTTCTTTCTTGGTGTTACAAAAAGAAATTAACAATGAATCATAACATAGATGAAATGACTACCGATCTTGATGATTCCAGTAACTTTGAGTCGTATATTTGCCAACCCCAAGATTGTATTAAATATTTAAGTAACTCTAAAAGAAATCTAGTTATTTTCACTCAAAACATAAGAAGTATATTGCACAATTTTGACGATTTTTGTATTACGTTGAACGCTACTAATTTAATTCCCGATGTTATTGTTCTCACAGAATGCTGGCTCTCATCAAATACTCCCTTACCTTCTCTTTTTAACTACGTTCCGATTTCAACTAAGAAACATTTTAATCAAAATGACGGAGTGGTACTCTATATCTCAAATTCTCTGTCGTTCAATACATATGAACCCGAATTTGAAGAGGCTAACTGCTTAGTGACATTACTTGATAACAATACTGCTCTCATTTCCATATACAGACCTCCTTGTTTTAAGCTAATAGATAAATTTTTAAAGTCTTTAGAATATGTTCTAGAAAAATTGGCAAACTATAAATCTATCATATTATCAGGAGATATTAATATTGATATTAAAATTGACACAAAGGATCGTCGCGCTAATGATTACTTGGATTTGATTACCTCGTTTGGTTTATACCCCAGTCATACACTTCCTACTAGATTTAAATAATTGCTTAGACCACACTTTAATTACAAGCAATCTTACGACTATCACACTCATTGTTGAAAGTAGCAACACAGACCATAATTTGGTAGTTATATCGTTAAAACATACAACTCTTTCGCGTACCACTTCTGTAAATATATTGAAAGTGGACTATGAGGGGATAGCTAAAGATTTTCAACACCTTGATCTGAGTCAATGTTGCTCTTATAGTTGTCCTAATGAAGCGATTGACTTTCTAGTAACTACAATATCTGAGACTGTGAAACGCAATACTATGGTTAAAGCTATATCATCACGTCACCGTATTCTAAAACCATGGATAACTCCTGGGCTTCTACGCTGTATTAAGAATAGAGACAGGATGCATTTAAAACTTAAAAAACAATCCAACAATGAAATACTTAAGCTAACTTATACTAGATATAGAAATTTCTGTGGAAACTTACTAAAGAAAATCAAACTAGAGTATGAAAAAGCTGAGATACTTAAAGCTAGCTAGTTCATCCGGCATAAAAAAAAACTTGGGAGTGTATCAACAAAATCACTCAGTTCAAAACTAAAAAACAAAATGCGGCAATAGAACTTTTAACACCCTTTTTGGATAAAACTCATGCCGTAAATCAGGCGAACCTCTATTTTGCAAATGTTGGTAAAAATTTAGCCAAAAAGATAACCCTTGCATCATCAGATAAACCAAATTTTTCCCCACTTCAACAAAATTCTTTTTTGCTTCTGGAAACAGATTGCTCTGAAGTCCGTTCCATTATCAATTCAATTCGTAAGGATTGCGCTGCCGGCTGGGATGGAATACAAGCTAATGTTATTAAATTAAACATGGATAAATTAATTCCTGCGATAACCCACATTTGCAACCTTTCATTAACAAAGGGTATATTTCCTAGGGCTTTTAAGCGGTCTATAATTATCCCAGTACACAAAAGTGGTGATAAAACAGTAATAAATAATTACCGTCCAATTTCCCTTTTACCTATTTTATCAAAAAGTACTAGAGAGAATTATCAACTATCGACTAGTTAATTTCTTAGATAGGTTTGGAGTTCTGTCATCAAACCAGTATGGGTTCCGAAAAAATAGGGCCACGGTTGATGCAGTATCTGAACTTTGTACTTTTGTTTCAAAGTGCTTGGATAAAGGAAGTAAATGTTTAGGTATATTTTTGGATCTTTCGAAGGCTTTCGATACTGTATCAATTCCTCTCCTCTTACAAAAATTAGAACGCCTGGGCATCCGAGGAACTCAGCTTAAACTCTTTGAAGATTATTTAACGGAAAGAGTGCAGTGTGTTAAGATCACTGATATAGTTAGTGATTCAACTCCAGTCACTTATGGTGTCCCACAGGGTAGTATTCTTGGTCCTACTTTGTTTTTAGTGTATATCAATGATTTATGTCAGTTGGAACTTCAGAGGGGAAAAATTATTTCTTTTGCTGATGACACTGTCTTATTATTTGAAGGGCATAGCTGGAGAGATGTAATTATTAATGCCCAACTAGGTTTCAACTCCGTAAGTGCATGTTTACGTTCCAATCAACTTACACTGAATTCTGAAAAAACTAAATTTATGACTTTTAGCATTCGAAACTCAGCTGACCCATATCGTGATTCTCTGAGACTTTATGCTCATCAAACTGCATGTTCGAACCCCACAAATGATATTCCTTTTTGTAACTGTCCATTTTTAGAAAACGTTGAGAATATTAAATATTTGGGTATTATAGTGGATCACAAAATGACCTTTAAATATCATATCGCGAAACTATCTCAGCGCATACGTAGGCTTATACCTGTCTTTAGATCTATTAGAGAAGTAGTAGACAGAAACATTATTAAAATGTTATACTATGCCTTATGTCAATCTCTCCTGATTTATTGTATACCCTCTTGGGGGGGAGCTAGCAAAACACTTCTGCTGCCTCTAGAAAGAGCTCAAAGAGCCATTTTGAAGGTGATATTTTTCCGACCATACAGATATCCTACCGATGATTTATATAAGGAATGCCAGGTTCTTACTGTTCGACAACTTTTTATCTCCCAAGTAATTTTCCGTATGCATGCAGGTCTGACAAGCTCATATTGTCTTGAGAAGAAACGAAAAGTTAACGATATAATCAAAATCCCTAAATTCAATACTTGGTTTGCTTCTCGTTTTGAAGACTATCTTGGAGCACTGTTGTATAATACAGCAAATAAGTTTCTGGGGATTAAACAACTCCAAAGCCATAAATTGAGACAAATTGTATTTAAATGGTTACAATGTATGACCTATGAAACTACTGAAAGTCTATTGAAGGCCCAGTTTAGAATTTAATCATTCTCTATACAACAACGTTCACCCATATTCCCTAAAAAAAACACTTGTTACTCCTACACCAGACATACACATACACGCACACACACAATACATACACACAATCATATACACATACGCATACTCATATACACACACTATCTCACTCACAATTTGTAAATTATAACTTTATGTTATTTTATGTTGAATGATATTTAAGTGTACCTTTATATTGTGCTATGATATCTGCGATACGGTTTGTAACCAGTGCAGATACCCACATTAGTATTTTCTGTACATGTAACCTTTGTTCAATAAAGTTTATTCTTATTCTTATTCTTATTCTTATTTATGGCAAAGCCAATTCGTAAACCAACTGTAAAAGACTGGTACGCATAATTATTTTTTTTTTATTTTAAAATGATTCTACAAACAGACAGTAACACGTTGTCTTTTATATAGTGTAAGAATAAACGTATTTTATTTATTTATTTACATTAAAATTCACAGCTCGTATAAAAATACATTTAAACTAAACTGATAAATAAAATTAAGAGCCAAGAATGAATTTATAACTATTTAAAAACTAATTATCAGACAATGTTTACATGTATGTGTTTGTGTGTGTGCGTGTGTATGTAATGTGTATAAATGTGGATAAATTTTGTGTGAATTGTTTACTAAAAAGATTTTCATTTGATTTCTAAAACTGTTTTTAGATATATTTTTGTTATGAAATTTGATGTTAAATAGATCTATATCACTGAATTGTTTATTATAAGTACGCGGAATTCTGGTCGTCAAGTTATTGAGTCCATAGTTAGTTCGATGCTTGGGAATATGAAATAGTTGTGTGTGTCGAGTGCGTGTGCTTAAAAAAAATATTGGTCATTTTTATGAGGTTTGTTTTATATAACTCAGAATTCTTTTCTTATATACTTGTAGATACTATTGGATGTAACAAAATATATAACTAAAACTGGTTCTCCAGTTTTAAGCCAATTAAATAACTTTGGTAGGAAGGCTTAGTTCCGCTGCTTTTGCGGTTCGAAAAATTCGCCAGTTGACGGATATTGCTACTTAGGTTAGTCTACTTTGCTTACTCTCATACCTTAATGTCTTACGGTATTTTGCTGTGGGGTAAAGCAGCAGAGGTAGACACCATTTTTACGTTACAAAAGAGAGCTGTTCGAGCAATATACAATATGGGACCTCGCGAATCTCTAAAGAACAAGTTTCAAGAATATGATATCTTAACTTTGCCCTCCCAGTACATCTTCGATAACTTAATGCATATTCGTAAAAATTTAGACAAGCTCGATCTAGTGAATGATCGTCATAATTTTAATATTAGAAGTAAAGACAAGTTGTCCGGAACCACGCTTTAGGTTAAGTAAGTGTAATAAAAGCTTTATAGGTAATAGTATTCGGTTTTACAATAAGATCCCAAGTAACATTACCGATTTACCTGACAATAAGTTCAAGTATTATGTCAAGCAAGTTTTAATCTCAAAAGGTTATTACAGGGTGGATCATTACGTGAACGATAGTGATGTCTGGAATTAACCCACATCTCTGTGCGCACCCGCTAACATTAGTTAAGACTATGATTTGTATAGTTATTATATGAAAAAAAAAATGATACATATTATATTTATAAAAAAAAGAACCAGATCGAGTTTCTCGGCTGCGCTCTTCTCGACTGGGTTGTTTTCCGAACCGGTGGTTGTGATTTAGACGTTCATAAGCGCCTTCTTAAAGCCTAAATTGAATAAAGATTTTTTTTTATTTTGATTTTTTAAAAGGACATACAGACAGCGACTGTCTTTTATATAATGTAAGGGTAAACGCGAAACTCGAGAAAAGAAATTAATAATTGGCTGGTTGCGGTGCACGGCCACGATCACATACACAAAATAGTGTAAATAAATGTCTACTCAGTTAAATAATTATAAAACCATAAAAGAATACACCCTCTAAAAACGTACAAAAGGATGATAAAAACTCCCTCCGACAGTAATAATATATATAAAAAAGACTCACTTTCCCGGAGAAGTCGAACTTGGCTATGACCAGCTCGAGCACCTGGTGCGGACGCTGCGGCGGCGGTGCGGCTACCTTCGCCAGCGACTGAGGCAGAGGTCGCACCAGCGGCGTCGTGTCCAAGTAGTGCAGCCGGTAGAACGACAGCAATGGTCATATCCGCGAAAACCTGGTCACCGATGCGATATCGTACCGTACCGTCGCCGGAGACCATGCGATTTATTATGTAATGCGAGACTCTGTCGTCTTCCCTGTCAATTGCATAGATTGTTATTTAAAAAAAAAAGTATACGATCTATGTACAAGTGGCCACAGATACTGAAACCCTACTATGAGGCCGCGCAAGTGTTACGTAAGCAAAATTTTGCTTATTTTTTATCCATCTTGTTAGAAATAGTAAAGTGAAGTTCTTAAATTCCTCCCCAATGATTATGTACGCATTGATATGACTTAAAAAAATATCGTAAACGTTGTAAACGAATTCATACCCCCCATCCTTTTCCTCAAAAATAATCAAAGCATGAAACCTTCATTGTTGCTTACGTGATACTTAAACGGCCCCTAAATACTAATGACCGGAAAGGCCTTGAAAGCTTCAAGGAATTTCAAGGGCGAGCGGCTAAGACACCGGGAGAGATATAGTTGATACAAAAGCACCGAAGTAATAGGGACCTAGGCTTTGATTGCTATTTGTAGGATAAACTCTGAAGAATTCTCATTTTACGGTGATTAAGGGAACCCTGGCGACTGCATGTAGCTGAGATGCGAATGTTGAGATGGATGTGTCGTGTTACAAGAATGGATAAAATTACAAATGAATATATTAGAGGGAGTTTGAAAGTTGCATCAATGGTAGAAAAGTTGAAAGGTTCTCGTTTGTCGTGGTATGGACATGTTATGAGAAGAGAGGAAGCGCATGTGGGTAAAATAGTAATGAATATGAATGTGGAAGGATGGAAAAGTAGAGGAAGGCCAAAGAGAGTGTGGATGGAGTGTGTAAGAAATGACATGAAAGAAAAAGGAGTGTATGAAGAGATGACGGCTGATAGGGACGTATGGAAGAAGAAAACATACTGCGCCGACCCCAAGTGAGTTGGGAAAAGGCAGGAGAATGATGATAAGGGAACCCTTAAGGGTCACTTACAGAACGTATGTATCTGCGTGTAATGTGCAGCCCAGGGTAAATTATCTTTACATTGTATTAAAACGCGAAAGTTTTTTTTTAATACTAGTTTAAAAATAATCTGGTGAATCAATCAGTTAATATGTACAGTCGGTTACGAGCTTTGTATCAAATCACTCGATACATTATTACGTTGACCTAATTCCAAAGTCTGGGTTTGAGAAAGGGGTCATTGTCGTCGGGACTTATATTAATCGTTTTAACAAATTGAACACACACCAAACCACCCTTCTTATAATAATACTGTCCGTGTAGTTTTTTTATTCTAATATTTTTTTTATTAATTACGTCTTTATAATGTGATAGCGTTTGGTCAAAATCTCACTTCATGTCAAGCGAGCATGTAATAAAACGTTAAATGTTTTATGACGGATTTTCTCGTATATCATCAAAGACATCGTCTGTCTATCTGTTTATTTATCTTTTATAGGGAAATTGCGCTGACGTCTATACCTGTCCGCTGTGTGTCGAAAACATTATCGAGAAAAAAAAACCGGTTTTTTAAATTGGTATTAAAAACAACATAAGTGACGATGTGGTCCAGGATGGTAAACACACTAAGCGCCTAGACTGCACTGGTTCTAAAGCGATGCTGCCGGAACTCATCTATTGGTATCTGGTGACATGTTTTCTAACTTGAGGGTGGTAGCTACCCAGACGGGATTATTTTAAAACCAGAACTATTTTAAAATGCTCTACCACCATGCTATGATTTCCTCAAGATGTTTTCATTCACCGAAAGCTCAGGCTGATTTTAGAGGTGGAAAGGTGGGTTTGAGCCCGCGTCCATTGGACGCAAAATCCGGCCGAACTACGAACTATGCCATTATCGCTTAAATGTAATATTAACAATACTAGCGTTTGCCCGAAACTACGCTTATGTTTATATAGATTTTGAAAACTACTTCAGGAGTGTACCCTATTTTCTTTTCTGGAGCATGACACCGTCTAATGCGAACTATCAGAATGTGAGTAGTTAAGACCTGAAAGCGTAACAATAGTTAGGGTATAATTTTAAAGAAATATATGGTTGCCGTGAGTCAAAATATGTCATTGTGAAATTTTCTCTAGGATTTTTAAAGAGGCACAGATATCCAGTACATAATTTTGTTTTATCTCTTGAGATTACAAGGGTAAACCTGATTTACGTGACAAAAACCTCTTTTTTATGCGACTTGGTTACAAAATATTGCTTTCTTTCTACATTCATAAAATCGCTTAATTAGTTGGTGAACTATCCAACTGATGGTGAAGATGCCATCAAAATCGATTACGTAGTTTAAAAGTTAACGATAAACAGACAGACCGCAGAAAACGCTTCGTATTATACCATCTACAAAAATAGATTTTCATACAAAAAGTCAATCGAAACGATCTTAAAAGGTGTGTTTATGTTATAAATTATCATTTGTTTTTTCCAATGTTATAACCATACCTTACGCACAGCACATAGTCGCCTGCGATGGTTTTGGAATCTCTGACGAGAAATACTCCGCTCTCTGTTTCGTTTAGAAGTAGCCTTGTCGCTTCAGCGCGTGAAAGTTCTGGGAAATACCAGCTGTAACGAAAAAAAAAAAAAAAAAAAAAATCCTTTAATTTATATTCGCCATATTATAATTATAATTGTTTTCGAACGAAACCTTCATGAAGTTAGATACGCGTGACGATCACGGTACGAAGAAAGACGTTGAAACGCACAAATCGTTGAAATTGTCAAATTTAAATAAAGACATACATACTTAATCATTCTCTATTTATATGTTTACTAAGGGTGGTTCAAGTATTACCTACGTAAACAATAATGGGGTAGGTTGTCTATGCTTTCCCTATTTTTGATGACAAGGGGAAAGGGGGTCTGCATGGTGATGACGTAAGCAATATTTACTTTTATTTTTCAATATTATGGATATGGATTAGTGACAAGGGGAGGGAATCAAAACTGTTCAAAATGTTACTTACGTGACACTTGAACGGACCCTAATATGTAGCGATTATTCTGCCGCTATAATAATAAATGTCTTCATTTTCTTTATATACCTAATGTTTCCACATAGAATACACTGCATAAATATAAGTTTGGAAGCAGTTGGTGTGTCTTGTTAACAACTAGGACAGTAGTAAACTATGAAATGATTATTAATTTACTGCTTTTTAACGTCCTAGTTAAGACTTTCGGTTTTGTTTGAACTATTATTTAAAATTATTTTGAATAATTATCTATTTTTAATTTTGTTGTTTAAATGTTTAATCACGAACATGGTAATTTATTAAAAGCTTTTGTAAATTATCAACTTAAAAAGGGATTTGTGTTGGTACGATTTTAAGAAGAGAGGGGAATGTCATGACCGCTATGAGCCACCTCGGTTCTGGAATGGATACATCCATACATTGACTCATTATTTTATTAATGATCCAATAATTTAAGGAATGTTATATTAACTATAAAAACTTATTACTACTTAGATATGTACTTTAGGTTTTTTTTTTGTTAGGGGTAACCAATAACCCGGTGGGTTCGCTGCAGGGGGC
Source organism: Samia ricini (assembly GCA_014132275.2). Taxonomy (NCBI): domain Eukaryota; kingdom Metazoa; phylum Arthropoda; class Insecta; order Lepidoptera; family Saturniidae; genus Samia; species Samia ricini. The sequence goes on from AP028158.1 coordinate 40,053,626, forward strand.
GACGCGGTGCTTGCGAAAGCCACCCCGTGTCGCCCCCATCCCAAATGCAGCGGACGGCCCCGGGGGGTTTTAGTGGGTATTTCCGGGCGACTCTCGCCCGGGTGAGTCCCACACTGGCACGGAGCTCGTCACTCCGTGCCCCCTTATCTGTTGTATTGGGGGACTTCGATCCCTTAAATACAATGGATAAGGGTAGTGCGTAAATGCATTTCCACCCGTCAAAAAAAAAAAAAAAAGGGGTAACCAATAAGAAATACACTTACAATTTTCTTATAAGCCAAATGATATTAAGGAATATAATAATTAATGAACCATTACAGGTTTCCACAGCTTGCAATAAGTGTTGCTACATTATAATGACTCATTTACAATAAATACTGGTTTGACAGTGGGTAATGATGAATATTTGAAAGAAGAAAGAAAGAAAGAATTTGTTTATTTCCACCATATACACAGCACATATTTTATTAGTATATATACATTACAAACCATAATTTTACTGTAAGTGCTGTACTACGCTGGAAAAAAGACCCCAGACTCAGCTAATTGCTCTCGCAACGAAGGTTGCAAAAGCGCTGGTTTTCAGCCTGGACTTGTCATGATCCATCATCATTATGTCACGGAGTGTGATACGCCATATATGGATTATTATTACAGATAACACAATAGTACATACATTTAGATATAGATGATAAATATTAAATTAAAACACGAATTACACGAATGTACATACATATAGATACATTTGGTGGTGGTTATAAATTCTACATAGCCATAGTATAGCAGAATTTGCTCTCAAAACTGTTGAAGGAAGTAATATAATTGGATAAGTTACATACATGGGTTACTTTGTGAAGTAACAGTTTTCAAGGGTTTAATGAACTATTTGTTTCACTACAATTTTTTTTTTAAAGTAAATCAACCTCAAATGACACAACTCAGATAACACAGACATACCAAGAATCTGCACTAATCTGGCAACCTAACTCATTTTGAGTCATGTGGATTTAATGTAGAAGCTAGATTCAGTCTTGTCACTACAGTTTTTTACTATGATTCTTATGTTCCTTTAGCTTCAAATGGAGAACAAGTACTTCAGTTGCCTCTTAAAAGATCTGTTAGTATTCTGCTTTGCCAGTAGCCTACATATCCCTAGGAATAAGACTTTACACTACAAAACTGTTATTGTAATAATGCTTCCAAGAATTTTAAATACTTTTATACTGATAACAAGTATTATCTTTATGATTAATATTAATTTGGCTAGTGGATTTCCTTTAATATTAATCAAACAATTTATAGACATAAGATAAAAATTTATCCTTTTAGAAAAATTAACAGGAAATGTGAATAAATCTTTAAACATTTTTCCCTCTCCGTTTCTAGGTCTTAACTTTACCCCAAAAATCTAGTAGACCCTGTTAAACTTAATATCCGGTTTTAAATTTACTGTTCATGTTAATATCAATTTAAACAATATTTGATTTATCAAAATTTTATTTTGAACACTTTCTATTAGTTTAAAAAACCAAAATAAAAAAAATTCTTTATTCAATTTAGGCCTTAATAAGGTGCTTATGTTCAACCATGTTCAACTTCCAAACACTACCACAATGTTAAAACATTTAAAAAATTATATATATATATATAATATCATTAGTATTTTTTATAAGGAGTAAGCAGTAACAATAAAATTCTTTCATATGGACAAGGATGCCTACATCAGTTATAAATAAATTTCAAAGATTGAATTGAGCCATTGTCATACCCTTTAGAATTCAAAGTATGTAAATAACTTTTACTTTTGTTCTTTGTAACTTTGGTAGTAACAGTTACACCATTTTGCTACAAGTCTGGTAGTAAGTGCATTGTGGTAAGTTTAATGAATGTGCGGATAATCATAATAATATTATGCCATTATTAGGCAGGCAATGGGTTTATTATTCAAAATCAAAAGCAAAATCAAAATTTATTTATTCAATTTAGGCCCTAAGAAGGCGCTTATGAACGTCTAAAACACTACCACCGGTTCGGAAAACAACCCAGTCGAGAAGAGCGCAGGCAAGAAACTCGATCTGGTTCTTTTTTTTTTTCCATAAATATAATGTATATCATTTTTTTTGTCATATAAAAAACTATACAAATCGTAGTTTTAATAATGTTAGTGGAAGCACAGAGATGTGGGTTAATTCCAGACATCACCATCGTTCACGTAATGATACACCCTGTAATAACCTTTTGAGATTAAAACTTGCTTGACATAATACTTGAACTTATTGTCAGGTAAATCGGTAATGTTACTTGGGATCTTATTGTAAAATCGAATACTATTACCTATAAAGCTTTTATTACACTTACTTAACCTAAAGCGTGGGACGGCCGACTTGTCTTTACTTCTAGTATTAAAATTATGACGATCATTCACTAGATCTAGCTTGTCTAAATTTTTACGAATATGCATTAAGTTATCGAAGATGTATTGGGAGGGTAAAGTTAAGATATCATATTCTTGAAACTTGTTCTTTAGAGATTCGCGAGGTCCCATATTATATATTGCTCGAACAGCTCTCTTTTGTAATGTAAAAATGGTGTCTACCTCTATTAATACCTGAGAAGTATGAGTTTATTACATTATTCTGGCAAATGCTTGAGTTTTTGGTGGCATTTTTGTTGATCACATTGTAGTCCTTTTTGTTTTTAATCCATTAACAATTAACAATCGCAGTATTTGAAATTATGTAAATATTAACTATGATGTGTAATTATGGTGACTTTTTAATTTCTTTTACACTGTAAAGGCTCATTCCTTTAACCACAATCTCATCTGATGTTAAATTACAATTAAGTTCAGTATGGTAAACATACTAAGCTATATATACTAAGGTACTGGTTCTGGAGTGATGCTGACTAAACAATTTTTGGCCTATTGCATTTTGTTGACAGGTCTTCAGACTTGAGGATAACTATCCAGTTGAACATTGTTAGGAAATGTCCTAACACCATGCTATGATTTATTTACGATGTTTTCCATAGCTACTACCAAATATACTGTAACCTCACATGACGTACCTAGTTTGCATATTATGGAAAGGTAAGTAATTGTATTAACAAATATGACATATAGTATGAATACTGAGATTTCATAAAAACTCCCAAGGAAAATTTTCAAAACAAATTTTACTTAATAATTTATTTTGTGCCATGTACTTTTTGAATGACACTAGTTTCTAATGAGAATTTCACTCATGTAAAAATATTGCATTCATAGCTTTTTATCAATGAAAAATTTCTCAGAATTGAATAATTGATTACCTTAAAACTAACTCTAATAAATCTTCAGTGTTTATTACATCACCTATTGTAAATAACTGAATATATTATATGCGTTCAAGTGGGTTGCTTTGAAAACCAATCTAGTAAATCAATATTCCTAATTGTAACCTATTTTCAAAAATAATTAAGTATCAATGTTATCTTTTTAATTATAGTACTTACTTCAAAGGTCCAACTAAATAATCAGAGATGGGATTTCTATTTTCAATCATAAATTCTTTCTCACTCTTTAATTATGAAATTCATAAAACTATATAAATAAATTATTCTCATCTAAAAAATTATAATTACAAGTACATGTTTTCTTTACAGAATAATCCATTAAAAAGCATTGTAATGGAACAATTTCTCAGTAGCACATCTGTCTAAGAAGATTTAGTTTATTCATCTAATGTTTTAAATTTTTTTCTATGAGGCCTTATCTTACACAACATATTTTATAGCCTATACAAACAGGACCAAATCTTTACATTTTCGATTTAATGAAGTTTCATTTCTTCAAGATCTACTTCATTTACATTTAAATACTTTTAAATGTAAAGTAATTCTTAGAGAGAGTTTTGTAAAATTAGTAAAGTGTTACATATTCAAATGTTTGTTAGGGATTTATTTAATATGAATGGAGTCGAACCTGCTCATATCATTAGGGTCAAAGGAGACCCCTATTCCAGTGCTCGCCATGTCTAGGATTGTTCTTGGATCATTTAACAATGTTCACTGAATAACTCTCATTACGACCGGAAGTTTCTTATACACTCCCACGAACACTCCAGTAGTCAGATACTACAATCAACGTAACCTGCACACTGTTTGTACCGTTACTAATTCTTCACAACAACCATTTTATGTTCATAAAACGAGAAAATTATAAATTGTTGTCATATTTTATTGTAAAATTTTCACATCATAACACATGTTTCCGCGTTCGCTTCGGGCCGATGGACCGTCGCATTTCGTACGCGCACTTCTCGAACTAACTTTGCGATGCAGAAATTGGATAGAAATCTATAATTAACACTGGAATTTAAAATAATCTTCCTACATCACACACGCGAAGTCCACTGATGACGACTCATAGATTATAGATAATTTTATTTTTATTTTTGACGCATTTCTTACGTTGCTAAGTTAAGTCGTTAAGTTTTTTTTTTATTTTATAAAATATTGACATCACTATTTGGAACTATCACATTGTGATTAATTGCATTGTTGTTAATGTATTTTGTGATTGTGCTTACCTCTACTGTAAAGATTACAGGGAAATATTGGCTTCTTGAATGATAATAGCAATCATACTAAAATGATTGAAAATAATTTTGTAAAGCCCTCAGTTAGATAACTTTAACACCAAACGTAAATTTTGAGTTTTCCTATAAAGTTTTAATAAAGTACTTTAGTTTTTAGAGTACCTAGCAATTATGTAATGAAGTGTTCTTAACGTTTCACTTGGCTGCATTGTCTAGTTTCTTTGCTTTTTTCTTACAAAAGAATAACTGGAATCAAGTTTTTGGCGGGATCTCAGTCTGCCACGTAGAGGTTGTTTTCTTTAATTAATTAAACTTGTGTATTTGACTCTATATCATATAACTTTTGTCGCGTTTTGTGTGATATAGTTTGGTTATTGTGTACAAGTCAAGTTTATTATGGAAAATAACACGTACAATTTATTTTAAGGTGCTGTACAAAGCTTCATAGAAAGTTCTAGCAGGATGAGCGACAGTTTTACTGGAGCTTGGTAACACTGATACATGTTGAAAATACATCTTACCTACATGACATTGTCACTAATTGTTTGAACATAAATTGTCATTGTCTAAAAGGAAGAAGAACTGGAACCAAAAAAGTCTATGGTTCTCAGGTGCTTGGTACGATTTTGGTCTTTGTTTTTAAATCATTATTTTGCAGCATTTGAATATATATTATTTAATTTTGGTGACATTTTACGTGATATAGTGTAGTTATGATACGCAAGTGTAGTGAAGTAAAAATAATGACACTAAGCGTAAATTCTGAAATGTTTCGATCATTTCCGTTGTGTTTGTAATAGAGAGCCACCATTTTGTTACCGCCATTCATTTATTGATAGTGTTCCGAACGTCTGACTTGGCTGCATGGTTTACTAATACTTTGCCTTTTCCTTAAAAAGGAATTAATGATACCAAAAAAATAGTCTATGGTTCTGTCCATTGTTTTTCTACAATGTTATTTTCCTGATCGCTGCTGGTAGACAAAAAGTTAGTATTACAAACTGCGTCCAATTGTGAGAATTTTCTAGTGTTCGTGTTCGATATTGTGATTTATCAGTAATAGATCACGAAGATGTCGTCACCGAACGCTGGGAAACGACGCATGGACACAGATGTGATTAAACTGTATCCTTTTCTTTGTTATCACTTTTACAAAGAAGCTATTGCGTTGAGGGCCACCATGTAAATAACTAGAGGAAGGGCCATCAGCTGATTGTCACGGTCTCTTACAAAATCGATACGGGGTGTGTATATGTCATAATAACTATTTCTTTTCCGTCATTGTGATACACTATAAGAATTTGTGTGTTTTCGAATTCAGACAAGAGACCCTAAAGCGTTTGTTCTTTGTATAGATCTGTAACGTATCTATATTTAACACGTTGATAAACACGTAGGTACATTACGTTAGCACGGGTTTCTTCCGCGTCCGCTAGAATGTGTTATTTCGTAATTTGCTAACTGGGCCATGGTCTTAATTGCGCATTTTGATGGTCTTACATATGTTACTGTTTTATTCTGTGGTTTTGTATAATTAAATTTAATTGAAACTTTGTCTATTGTTTCTATGGATCTACTATTTGTTATGCTACTTGCATTTTAATATTTTAGACCTAGGGCTCTATATATTATTTATTTTATAAAATATATTTTGTTGGTTATAAATACTTAAATATTCTCATCATTTTTATTCTATTATATATTTACAATGGAAAAATTAAAGAAATCAAATACTGTTTTTTTTTTTGTTTGTTGTTGAAAAAAGTTACACGAAATGAATTCATTATTCCTTTGGTGAAGTGCCAAGTTTTGAACCGGACAAATAGATAAATTATAGCAAGTTTTTTGTAACAATTATAAATGTATGTCACCCTTAGGATGCTTAATAAATGTTAAGTTTTTTCCATTTCATGTATCTTAAAATAGATTTAAAATAATTAATAAAAAACAAATAATTTTGGCCCAAAAGTTTGTTTTAAAGTAATGCATAATTTTTGAACTGCCACTTTTATTTCTTATTTTATATACTTTTTTGAAATAGAATTATTAAATTTAAGTATAAAAAAATAGATAACTTAATGTTTTATTTCAAAACAATACTAAGGAATCAAATACAAATAATTGTGATCCAATTACTTAATTTTCTATATATATATATATATATGTTTATAATAAACTAGCTGTGTGCCCGTGGCTGCACCTGTGTTTCATATATTCTTCACTGCATTTTTTTTTTTGTACTTATATAAATCTTCTAATACTAATCTATTTAGTAAAAAAAATATTATTTTGACATTACAAACAGACATTTCAATTTTATTTATTAGTATAGATTTTACAATTGGTATAGCATTTTGAAAATGACTATTGACCTAGGCTTACCTAATATTACTATGTATATTGTCTAATAAACATAATCCAAGTAAATTATGGAATGCATATTATAACACAAATACTAACTATTTGTGTTATTACCAATTGTCTTTTTTACTTATTATTCATGTAGTTTGGCACAGTTTCACTATAGGTATCTACACTTTGTTGTAAAAAGTTGTTTTATTTATTTATCTATAGCTTTTTTTATTTTAGCTAGTGACTAAATATCACTCTCTACCTTTTTGGTACCTCTCAGAGAAGAATCCTGCTCTATACTTACTACCAACATCATTAAAACCTTGTCACGCTCAACTGTCACTAGAACTTCTACTCCTTAAAACTAAGTCCTTCCATTGTTATGTATTGACTCATAATAGTAGACACTTCGTCATCACTATGTTTCGGTATTTGTAAGTAGATGACTGTGTATACATGCTATTTTCTCAGGGTTCACTTCAATTATTCAATTACAGGTATTAATTATGTATTCATAACTTATCAAGCATACCCCATAGTCTATGACAGAACTTGTGGTATAAACTGTTTTGGTTTTAACTGTCTCTTTGAAAATTACAGACACAGACATCTCTTAAATTTTTAGTGAGACCGAATTTTTAATTGTCATGGAAAATTCTGGAATAATTTTGTTTATAAGCTTTGAACACTTAATTACGACTAACCTATTAAAACTCATGGTAGCATGGTATTAATTAGATTTCAATAAATTCTCATTAATAGTGTTAACACACGTACGGATCAGACCGCGGACATAATACGGCGGGCAATGTTATCAGTCCTATAAGTAGGGATGGGAATCATTTCCGAGAAAAATCGATTTTTAATATGATTCGAATCTAAGTTTGATGAATCAATTCACAAAACATTGAGCCCCAAAAGATCGACCGTTGTTTCAAATTAATAAAGAATGGATTATTAGAGTGTCCTTTTTGTTTTCTATGATATGATGATCATCTGTAAATAGGCAAAAATAAAACAGTTCAGTGTCATTTTTCCTTAGTAGGTTAGGCATTCCTCTCTTTTGTTTACTTGCTTATTTATAACCTTTAGTGCTTTTATTTAAAAAAATTGGAACCAGTTTTTGCAATAAATGATGATTATAGTCTAATTTCGGCCGATGCGAGAACACTATTTACGAATAAAAAGTCAAATAGAAAAAGATTGATCTCTTGAACCTCGATGTTTTGTGGATCGAATCAAAAAATTGATGTTATTGAAAAATCTCATTACCCATCCACACGTAGGCGACTGATGATCTCGGCCGCTCTACATACCATGTCCGCGGTACGGTCCGTACGTGTATTAACAGCTTAATCATAAAGAGGACTATTAGGTCAAGGACTTACTATATGTTTTTCTTGTAAAAATAAAAAAATAAAAAAATTGTTAAAATCACATAATAAATAAATAGGGATAATAAAAAGCAGTTTTGGAGCATTTTTTTAAATGTTGTAAGTAATGTAAATTATTAATCAGCCTATACATAGAAAACTGTATATAATAAGGGAACAAAGGAAAATGTTGCTTATCGATTAGTGAAAACCTCATTTCAATTAGGCTAGTAGGTAGCTGGCTAGGAATTAACAGACTTAAACCATAATATTTTTTAAATGAGTGAAGAACACATTTTTTTACACCTTTATTATTTTATGTCGTGTGTCTTTGCGTAAACGATCAAAAGGACATATTACTTTATATTATAAAAAAAATTACATGTCATTAAAAAAAATGAATTACTTTTTATTGTAAAAAACGTTTATGTTTTTTTTTTATTAAAGATTATTAGTATTTCCATTCTTTCGTATAATTCTATTATGTGCTGCATTATGTTATTCCATTATTTTAGAAATATGGAATGAACTAGACAATAAAGATATTATGAATTTAAAAAAATCATATAAACCCTTTTTTGTGTTTCTTCAAATATAAATACAGACGTAAGGTTTTTTTGTTTATATTTGAAGGAGTAAATTTTACCTCTACATTTTCATATAAATTTATTTGAAATCGAAGAAACAAAAATCAAATATTTACATAAACCCATGACGTTGCAATTGCGAGTGAATTAAATTGTGATCAATGACTAAATCGTTGAAAAAAGGCATGTAACGTCACTCATGATTATTATCTGTTATAACAATGAGAACTGTTTTTTTATGTAATCATAAAGATGCAGAACCGTAGAATCTTTAGACACAAATTTCTCTCATAAGGGTAGGCAGAGACTACATTATTCATCATACTTCCTTCCATCCGCTAAGATTATAATAGGACATACGGCCGGCAACAGATTTGAAAAGTAGGTGTTTCAGAAATCTATTATTATCGCGTTGCGCTCCAAAGAAAGAATTATAATACACGAAAGGGATAACTCCAGCTCGGGCTGATTTTACCGTTTGCAAAATGGACGACAATACCCTGTTTCCTCCTTCAAAACTGAACCGATTTTTAATTTTCTTCCATTTTATAGAATTTGTTTTTATTTGTCAAATTTTTTTAACGAGCGTCTGAAAATGAAATCGAACATATTTTTCATTTTCAAAGGCTCCTAATTTCTAGAATATCTAATTTATTGAAAAAAAAAAAAACAAAACGTACAAGCATGGCGATGGTGGATATATATTATTTGGTATAAAAATATTTACCATAAAACTATTATCCATGGAGGAAACAGGGGACCGCGTTTCGTATACGTATACTACGTATGTGGTTTCGTGATTCTTTCCGAGTTCCCTCCCCTTGTCAAGCTTTACGTGATTAATGGACGATCCCTTTGCTCTCACTGGCAAGTTAGCAAAATCTTCCGTTAAGGACTTATAATTTAGTACTGGCTGCATCACTTGAAAGCGTTATAGTCTTAGCGTGTATCTTCCTTAGACCCAATTTTAACACATATTTTAAAATATATTTTAAAAGTTCTTTCTTGTCAAATAAAAATCGTATTGTGAAGTTTGAACGCTCGACCTCGATATCATGCTCCATGCCGTCACGACTGAGCTATATTCAAGGCTGTATCGAATCGACCTACTCGGAGAATAGGTTTTTTTTTTAGTTGGAAATAGTATTTCTAGAATTTTCTCTATGGTTTTATAGAATTACATAATTTTTCTAAAAAGGAATTCATAAATAATGTCATAGGATTCATGGAAATGCAGATAATTTTGCAGATGGTTTGCCAAATACTGTATATGAGATTTATTGCAAATTGAAGTTTAAACTTGAAATTCATTGTTTCTGACATATTCTTTAACAACCAGTGCTCGCGACTTCGCTCGCGTGGATTTCAGACAATTATATTCTATTAGATCGCCTATATTCTTCGTCTATATGCAATATATCTCTTTACCAATTTATTCGTTCCGTCCCGTATTTATTAGATTTTTATGTTTAATTCAAGTGATTAATAATTTCGCAAAGAAACGATAAGTTGCTGTAGCTAAATTATACTGCTTAGCATAAAAAAAATTCGTCAAAATCCGTTTAGAATTTCATTCAATAAAAATTTTTGACTTTTGTCCATTATCCTGAAGAACTCCCTGTATTTACGGGACAAAAAGTATGTGTTTATAATATCAGTTATAACTGGTCATGTTTCGTCAAAATTGGTTCAGTGCTTTAATACTGATACGCGTACACAGGGACAGACAGACAGACAAAAAAAAATTCTAAATAAAATAATTTTAGCTTCTATGTCGATAACAGAGTCTACTCCGATTATAATTTTCAAAAAATATTTAATGTAAAGATTGGGCCTAGTTACAGTTTTATTATAGATATATTCTGTATGTCGTAAGAAAACCCGCTACGATCACAACTTTGAGAATGTATTTATTTCTGAATTAGACCTAGGGTTTTACGGGTCTTTTAGTTCGATGGACCATAATCTATAAAGTTCTAGAAAAATTGTAATTTCCCATGTTTTTAAATTTCTTGATGTCCGATTCAAAATTAGATGTGGTTAACTTATGACAACAGTATGAATCCATATGATTTTTATTTTTTTTATAGAAAAGTACGGAACCCTAAAATGGAGGTCAACCACCATTGACATTGTAAAAAAAAAATCACATTGATTCATGTTTCACGATCGTGTATTCGGGCGTGACAGTAGACTGTTACCAAGGGAGGCCAGCTTTTTTTGGCGATTTTTATGTTAAGACTACACCGTGGTTCGTTTCACACCTTCCTTTATGATTTTTTTCCTCTCAAACGAAACTAAGTTCTAGTTCAAAAAGTTATATTAAAAATTCCTTAAATGATTTGTAATATTTTTAAAGTGACGTCACTGTTTAGGCCAGCGATACTGCAGAGAACCTTTGGCCTACCAAACTTTTATGGTGGCTCAACTGGCATAGTGTTATAGTACCATAATATTAATTGCTAACCATTTTAAATTACACGCAAATTTACAGTATGTTTGTTCTGAGACAAATAGAAACTTTTGAAAAAAGGAAAGACGTGTTAAAATTCTATTGACGTTCACGCAATCTGAAACTAGCGCCTTTAAAATAGAAACCAGCTTATAGAAAAAAAGGGTGGCAGGCACTGTTCCACTCTCCCGGGCAGGAGAGTGGAACAGTGCCGGACTCCTACCGGCTAAAATCCCAAGGTGTCCTCTCGAGCGCACTTGTGATGCCGGGGGGCGGGAATTGCCCTCTGGATTACTACCGCTCCCCCGGCGTGCGTAGGCTCAGACGAGCCGTCGCCATTATGGTCTGAGGGGGGTCAAGGAGTGGTAAGACCCCCCTCTGACGTCGACCATTGTAAATGTACGATCAGCGGTAATGGTACCTCATATTTTCCTGTGTGGCTCTGGTCCAGAAAAATGTGACGATCACCGGTTTAGGTTATCGTATCCTCGTAATATATTTGGATCGAGACTAATTTCTGTGATCTCCCATTCTGTGTCGTTGCCGTTGTCTTTTTGATGGTCACTAATTTTTGGTCCTAAATTATTTTTGACATCTACAAACAGTAAGGAAAGAGATTTCTCACAAATTCAAACACTTGCCAGTATAACTGTTCGCTGAATCGTATTTTGCTCACAATTCGTGTCTTATAATTTTTTTACCTGGAACTCTTAATTATTTTCGATTTATAAAACTAGTAGTAGTAACTTCAACTATCTGCCAGAAAAAGTCCCAAAATCGGTGCAGCCGTTCCGTATATTAGTCGGAACAAGCGGACAGACAAAATAATTTTTTTTCCAAATTGGTGGTTTGCTGTTACAAACAGAAACTTCAATTTCATTTATTTGATGAATTATAGACATTTTGTCGAGCGCGTAATAAAAAAAAAAATCTCAATAGGATATACGTAAATTCCCAAACCAATTGACTGGATGATAATTTTTTACAAGCTTACAATTTCTCACGCCTGTTTATAGTTTTATCATTTCACGGCTGTTTGCACTGATGATAAAATGACCGAGGTCAAGTAGATGGTCTCACTTTTTACAGCAAATAAAAGGCTGGAAGTTTTTTGGCGGGAATTTAATCTATTTCTTATATTGGTTTTTATTTTAACTCATTAACTTGTGTTATTTGAGCCTATATTCTGAAAAGTTACTGGTGCTTTGAGATAATATAATTTTGATGTTTTGTGGATTAAAATAAGAATATGGTAGATTGGAATACATTGATTGATTGATCTTGGAAGAGTTTTAGCTAAATATACATCTTTATTATAGTTACGCGGAGTAACTTCAACTATCCACAAGAAAAAGTCCCGTCAAAATCAATCCAGCCGTTCTAGAGATTACCTGGAACAAGCAGACAGACTGACAAAAATTTTAAAAATTGTGTTTTTGTATAGGTACCGTATACATACATTCATAATTATTTATTTAGTAAAAAGTTGTTATATTAATATTAAAAACAGACACTTCAATTTTTTTTATTAAGTATAAGATTTTGCCGTTTTCTTAGGTATTACAGGGTTCACTATTTAGGTCTTGATCGAGTTCGGATTCACTTTTTTTTCTACAAATTGTAGATGCTTCACTGTTGCTTGCTTGTTGCCCCAATTGAGGTTACATTAGCAGAATTGTTTATATATACCATTGATTAAAATAAGTTTCCTTTTTCACCTTAGTTCACCTTTTATTCTGAAAAGAAAACAAGTTATGTAACTTTTACAAAATTCAAATATACTTTATTTAATTATGATAAGGCGTTTATGAACGTCAGAATAATTACGTTTATTCTACTTTTTTTTTTTGCTTGGGATGTTATTTTTTTAATTAAGATTCTTGGTCTGCTCACATGAGTGAGCACAGTACCCACAGACGAGATAATGGAGTTGAAAAAAAGGACATAAAATTTTCCTATTGTACAGTAGGAGTTGAGAATTGTTTTTTTTTTTTCGTCTGAATATCGTTAACAATCACATCTAGTTAACGCAATCTTATCTATTTTCAGTTCACTATCGGCACTTCCTATTGTATGCGGTAAATATATATCAAATTCCTAGGCCAATATCTCTGTTCGTTATAAGGCTTCTAATTTAAAAAGTAATTGAACCATAATGATGTACGAATTAATTTTTTTCTCTGTACAATTTTTAATACATTTTATGTTACGTCGGGTAATGTTCGGAAAAAAACTTGTACGGATAATATAGACTTAAGTTACCGCTTAAATACATAAATTTGATACTTAATATTGACCGGTGCAGCACCAACCTGGCGTTTACGCCAGCTTTCAATTGTTTTCCTATCGTTAAATTTTATTGGTATTTGTGTGATTAATAACAAATTATATGAATAATAAGCTGGTTTAGTGAGATGATGAATGAGAAACGATTGCATCTAGCTAAGACGCGAATGGATGTTTGGCTTGACAAGATTGGATAAAATCAGAAATGAATATATTAGAGGGAGTTTGGAAGTAGCGCCAGCGGTAGAAACGTTAAAAATGAATCGTTTATCGTGACATGTTATAAAAAGAGAGGAATCGCATGTGGATATAATAATAATTAATATGAATGTGGAAGAATTGGAAAGTAGAGGAAGGCCAAAAAATATGTGGTCGGAGTGTGTGAGGGATAATTTTAAAGAAAAATAAGAAAACATACTGCGTCGAGTCCAAGTGACTTGGGAATATGGCATGATAATAATGATGACGTAATAAAATGTGAAGAAACAAAAATTTCTTTTAAAATAAATCGCTAAGTACCTACTTAAGAATTACTTTTGAATACACTATAAGAATTTTCTTAATAATAAATCCATATAGTATTGAGAGTAAGCATGAGGTCACCATACTCGGTGGCTTGAACGAGTTCTGCGTGAAATTCTTCGGGCCTCCTGGAAGTGAGTATTCATTTTTTTCTTATTACATTTTTTTTTTGTTTTAGTCCCCTACGCATAACCCGATACTTTGTTGTCCTTCTTTATTTCAGTTATCTTAGAATATATATTTTAAATAAATCCCTACATGTATTTATTCATTTATTTTATTTTTCTTATTTATCTATGTTTTTTTTATTTCCCCCTAATAATTTTCTTATTTCTTATTCCAATATTTATTACTTTAGACCATTTATTGTACCATATTTATTACTATAAGTTACTTTAGAGTGGTATTTCTATGTCTGGCAACTGTCACGATCTCATGGACGAAAACGAGCAGATACTTTCGATTGTCCTGACCCTCCAGCGGGGAGGTCAGGCTCTCTATTGTGATTTTCCCGACCCTGCATCCCAAGTCGTGTCGAGACGAGCCGAATCTTGGACAGTGTAACAATAGATATACTGTCTATGCGACATCTGGGTTGCAAGCAGGGCTGTCTTTGAGTTTAAACCAGTGCAGGTACGTTGCCAAACCTCCATGGCCTGTGGATGCGTGCACATAAGTTGGTGACAAGCGAGTCTTCCTCACTATTCGTTGGCCTTCAGCCACTTTTGGGAAGAAGACATGCGTCACCTCCTCAGTGCTGAAGGCCTTGTAGCGCGCCTGCCAGGCCTCAACTGCATCAGCCCTTATTATTCGCTTGGCGTATGACACCGGATAGTTCTTATTACATTACTGTCTTAATTTTGTACATTAATTTAATATAAAATATAATAAAAAACTAAGTACTATTGTATGCAATGTTAGTTTTCGGTGATGGGATTTCGTTACGCTCAACTGGTGGGTAATTGCTAGCGATGGACGTTCATGATGTTCGTACGACCGAAAAACAATCAAAATTCATTTAAATACACGACTGGATCTTTTGATGTGAATTCATAATCAAACGGCCCCTTATTGACTTTCATATATGTATGACGTCACGATGACATCGCTATATTACACGAATTATATAGATGAAATCTCAGTTCATCAGTCAGCGATTCTATTAAAGCTATATTTAAAGTTAACATTCTGAAATTCTTTTCAATACTTTGTACCAAAAATGGGTTGATCTTTAACTTTATCTTTAATGGGTCAAAAAGTTGCTAAAAAACATCACGTGATTAATCGACAACCATCAAAAGATTCATAAATAAACGATGCATATATGTTGTTAAATGTACAAGTGTTAACAGAAGCCCGAACCGAACGACCGAAGTTATCATTCGCTTTGTGGACACAGTCAGGTGCGGACGTCATTATCGAAATTGCTATTTATACAAGTAACGGACCTACAGACAGAAAGATGTTGCCTTTTATAATACGTTAACGTTGCCACTACAGCAGACGTCCGTACCTTTTTTTTTTTAACGAGGGGAATGCTTTTACCCATTACCCTTACCCATTGCATTAGTGAAACCGAAGTCCCCCCAGTGCAATGAGTAAGGGGGAGCGGAGGGACGTCTCCACTCCAGTGTGGGACTCACCCGGACGTGAAGCGTCCGGAAATACCCACTAAACCCCCCAGGGCCGTCCGCCGCATTTGGGATGGGGACGACACGGTATAGCTTTCGCAAGCAGCGCGTCGTAGACGTCAGTACCTGAGTGTGCCCATAAGGCGAATGGTAACTTTGGTTGTCCGCCGTGCCATGTGCGCGGTCCGGTCCGCGCGTCTGTTAGCAATTTAAGTAATTTTTAATTTGTGTGGTCGCGATCTGTAGCGCCTTACGAGGGTGGGGTTTGGCGCGTCCGGGTTCACTTACCCGATCACTACCCCTTCAAATCCCCGTCGATCGGTTTCATGAACAAGGTATACCATCCGAACATTGACGAGGTATCCGGTACAGTCTGCCTCGATGTTATCAATCAAGCCTGGACAGCGCTATATGGTGAGTGAGACGCGAATTTTTTTTTTACATAAGCTCGCCAAATGACGCCATTTTATATTATGTTAAGAGGAATCGCGGTCGGCAAATTTTTAGTATAGGTAACTTAGAAATCTATTGTATCGCGTTGCGCGCTAACTGAAGAATTATAAGCTCGTTAAAGTTTGACTTAGGTTTGAAATTAATGCATCATAAAACTGACTGGCCACACAGGTACTCACCTGAACCTCCTTTAACCGTTCCTGTGTCCCGGGACGTAGCTGGCTCCAATATTGTTACACAAATCCGTATTTAATTTATATATTTTTACGCGCACGATATTGCTGCTACCGGTGTAAGATGGCGACACTCGATAGATGGCGCGCAAGGTGTTTTAGTGAGGCCGTGTTGCCAGTTTATAAACCCAATACATATGTTAAAT
The DNA here is from genome assembly GCA_014132275.2 of Samia ricini. Lineage (NCBI taxonomy): Eukaryota > Metazoa > Arthropoda > Insecta > Lepidoptera > Saturniidae > Samia > Samia ricini. The sequence goes on from AP028158.1 coordinate 40,070,241, forward strand.
ATACGAAATCATTAGTTTGTAATCTTCTCCTTCAGAACTGGGGCCATTTTAAATTTTCTTACCAGTATAATATAAGGCTTTTGCTATGCCTCTACGTTATGTTTGTTTGATGGACGTCTGATAATGGTAAAAATCAGGTATTTTCAAAGATAACTAGTTACTATTATTATTAATTTCTTGAAAAATCAAAACGTAGATATATATATTATAACCTGGTATACGGTATGTTTACTATAATTCCATTATCCAGGGAGGAAACAGGCAAATAAGTTTGTATACAATAAACGCCGTCGCATTTCCTCTTAATACTTGGAAGGTCTCTAATTATGTAAGTTTTCCGAATTCAATGTAATTACTGCATATAATTTTGTTTATTGTAAGTGATCTACGTATTACATTTTATTTATTTTAACAACGAATCATATAATATTTTACAGGTTATAAGTCGTTTATATACAAAAGTTTGTTTTTGACGGCCTTAAAAAAAAGGCTATAACTATAATATAACATTGTACATATATATATTACTAGCTGGTGCCCGCGGATCCGCCCGCGTTTCATATGTATATTCTCTGCACATGACGTTTCATTTGATATGCTAATGACGTTTCAGCTAATTAAAAAAAAAAAAAAACAAATGAATGAATAAAAGTAAAATGTACAATAGAATTTGAAAAATATATAGCCTATAACCATCTACGATTAATTCCGCGTCGAATGGTTGTGGTTTCATGCTGATCGGTCCAGTAGTTTTCGAGTTTACCTCGGACAAAGAAACCAAACTTTATATATGTGTAGATTATGGCGATAATCCCCCTCCTTCCCTATGAACGACACAATAATTCGTTTTGGAGATCTTTGGGGAGACCTATGCCCAACAGTGGACGTCAATTGATTGAATGAAATGAATATATTATTGCAATGTTTTTATTATAGTACTAACTGTGGCCGCGACTTCGCTCGCATGGAATTCGGACTGGTTACCGTCCAGTCCCGTCTCCATATTATCATTGAAATTCCTCACACTACTTCCATAAAATGGCTTCTTAGTACAACGCCTAAAATGCATCGTGATTGTGTGAAAATTTAATATCAAAATATTGTTATCTCATACCTATGTCTTACATATTTATTATTTATATACTATAAATTAAAGGAAATAAAATTCTGATGCTACTCTGGAATATGTTTTATAATTATATGTTGAAATTTCAAAATATGCTCAGTACTTTCTAATTGGTGCCTGCAAAACCAAACAGACTGACATTTCGAAAACTGATAGAAATGTATTTAATAATCTATTTTAAGTCGCTGTGGTGTGGTAGAGGATGTGGTGACCAAAATAGAGAAAGGTATGCTTAGTTGGTTTGAGCATGTAGAGAGGATGGATGAGAGAAGATTAACGAAAGGAATTTACAAGGCGAGGGTGAATGGGCAAGTCGGTAAGGGTCGACCTAGGCGAACGTATCTAGACCAAATCAATCACGTGTTAAATAAAGGCCAGGTAAAAAGTACTCATAACCGACGAGCATGTATGAAAGCGCTCATGAAAATAGAGGAAGCGAAAGAGGTGTGTCAAGATCGTAGCAAGTGGAAGAACGTAATCTCTGCCTACCCCCACGGGAGAAAGGCGTGATGATATGTATGTATTTAAGTCCCTTGCAATTATTCTTTTCACAAAAATCGGAAATGTAGACACGTGAAATTTACAATTTTATTATAAGCATAGATATTAAATGAAACGCAATTAAGTAGGTATATGAAACATGTTTTTTATACATTTGTCTATACAGTTGGGATATAACATAGAAATTATTGTTTATTTATAGAGAACAGAAGATATGGAGGTGTAATTTATAAACAAATTCGATTTACAGATTTATCGAATATATTCGAGTCGTTTCTACCGCAGCTGTTGACGTATCCCAACCCTATAGACCCGCTCAACGGGGACGCAGCGGCTATGTACCTCCACAAACCTGAGGAATATAAGAAGAAAGTTTCAGGTAAAAAAAAAGTACATTATACCTTATTATCTGATTCCGGCTGATGTTATTCTGCCACTGTGTATGTCAAATATTTTCCAAGCTCGATATCTGTTTATATGGGTATAAATATCGCTCATTACTCACGTGAGGCTCGAAAGGGGTGAGAGGGTTCCATTAAGATATCACTTGTACAAGTATCTTTTGGCACGTGGCAAAAATCGGAACAAACATCGTCGTCTTAAAAAGTGTTATTTTCTGACAGTTAGCTCAGTACATTTTGGCAATCTCTTGCTACCACAGCGCCCCCTATCAATGTCACACAAGCGCTAAAAGATCCTTCTACTATTGTATGTATTTTTTGTTGTTGTTGAAAGTGCCATGTCTAAACCGAAAAGCGGCGCGCAACAATGATTCTCCGTTGCCAGGCAACAATTTCCAAAAAAATCCAGAATTAAACCTATATTTTATTCTGATAATTTTATGATACATTTGTAGCAAAAAACAAAAAATTACACGTGTACTTGGGCGGGGTTAGTCTAAAACCTCACTACGTATCGCCAAAAGGAGGGGAAAGGTCTTACAAAAGTTACTAAAAACCATCACGTGATTAATTAACCCTGTGATCATAAGCTTCCTCACGATTTTTTCCTTCACCGAAACTGCCTGAAGTCAAGTGGGTCGAATCTGTGTGCATTGACGCGGAATCCGACCACACTACCCATCTGAGCCATAGTCGCCTTAATTCGAGGATGGTAGAAAATGTCATACTAACATATTTAACGGTGTTTCCCTTAAAAAATTTGGTTAAATTTAACCATTATTGACCGACGACTTGGTGAAAGTCGCGGGAATCCACTGGATATGGGTAGCGCAAAGACCAGGTCTTTGTAGAGTTCTTTGCTAGACCTATGTCTAGCAGTGGACGTCTTTCGGTTGAATAGATAGTCATTATTATTTCAAGATGCATTCCATCAGAAGCTTCACCAATTGTCGGTTTTTTTTAAATAAATACACGCGTAGACTACGTGAGAAGATTCGCGACCGAGGAAGCGCTGCTTGAGAAGGACGCGATAACAGGTATGGGCGGTGCGGCGTCCGCCTCGTCAGGTTCCAAACCGACGAACGGGAACAACTCCTCATCAGAGTCCTCTATGAGCGATTTCAGCGACGACGAAGCCCACGACATGGAGTTATAACACAAGTACAGTGGAACATACGCTCGCTCGCTCACCGCACCGCAACTATATACGATAAATAACGTGTGAATCGTTGTCGGTCTCGTTGCGTGTTATAATAATCGCATAACCGTTATTTATAACGACAACATCGTAACGGTTATTTTTAAGCGTTCCCGTTAACCGCTATCGCGAAAGAAATTAAATATATCTCGCTTATGATATCGTAAAATTAAGAAATGAATTATTGTAACAATAAAATAACATTATGATATAATTTTTTTTTTTGGCGAATTTTATCATTGGCATTCGATGCTTGCAGAATCGTTGCTTATGTCATTTGTAACGTTTTATTCAGCAGACACAACATATTCCAAGAACTTATTTCAAATTTCACTGCGAGTTAGTTATCGTGGGGTTATTGTCGTCGCCCTTGACGCAGGGTTAACGTGACCGTGAAAAATAATTATATAGTCATTTCTAAACCTTTCATGGGAGATAAAATAGATCATGCAAAAGAAATAATTTTACCAGCTGGTATCATTATTACTATTTTTTAAACACGTCGCTGCCAAAATAATACACTCTATTTCTGTATCGAAAACTGCATATAACAACGTAACAATTATCAAGCTAAGTTTAGTTACTACGTAAACGGAATTTCACGCCATTTTATCTGTACTCGTTTTTTTTATCGTATTTGCAGGCAGCATTATTAATGAATTAATTAATCGCTTTAGTGCTATAACGTTTAATCGCTATATCATTAAAATATACCATTTTAATTTTCTTATTCGGATCGATGTTTAAATATACTGTGTATGTGTTTTATTATATTGATATTTGGAATTCTCTTTGGTATAGAAAAAACAAACCGATCTGACCCAGTGGCCATAACAAAAAAAACGACGTCATCTCTAAATGTCAATGTCAAGTTTGTCGTTGACATTTTGTCTTGTTGGATCGTGATTGTTTATTGTTTCTTTCGTATAATAATAGTTATATTTAAACAGCTTATTGATGCATTAAATCAGCACAAAGGTGACAAAACATCAATGCTCAGTATAAATCAGCTACAGGTAGTAGATGACTAACCGAGCAACGTTGTTTGAAAAATACATGTGCACAAAAATGTGCAGCTTTTGTGAAAATTCAAACACATCTTGTCAAGCATGCATGTATTACTGATTTAAATTCTGTTAAATAGATACATTAGTATATTAAATCTAGACCAGGAGTAACCAAGCTCTTTAATAGTCCGAGCCAATTTTCAAAATTTGAAACTTTTCGCGAGCCGCATTTAAATGCGTTTTAAAAATGTATGCAAAACCGGTATTAATTTTTTTTACAGTAATTATATCTATTTAAAACATATAAGTACGTTGTTTCTTAATATTGAAATAATTGGACGGAAATGAAATTTATTACAACGTTGCACTTGGTGTTTCATATTTGTTGTCAGTAATTTAAAAGAAATTTTGAAACACATACGGAACGATAATAGTTAAAAAATTATAATAACACAAAAATGAAAAGGGATCTCGAGTACATTTATCGAGAGCCACAAATAATCCTTAAAAGAGCCGCAGGTTGCTCCCCCCCCCCTGGTCTAGGCAGTCAGTTTTAGCAATGTCTGTGGATCATAATAAATCAAAACATTACAAAATGCAACATGAATCGATAATTAAAAATGGCAACGTGTGATATACACTGTATATTATTTGTTACCATTTTTTGTTTTCTGAGAAATATTCACTGGCAACACTAAAAGTGATCCCAGTGACACCGTCAATGGGTCAAATAAGTTTTTGGCACTATTGTTTGACAGTTGATATGTTTATTAATTTTGCGCAAACAATAAAATGCATAGATCAAAATTTATTAGTTTTGAAAGAATACTTTTTTTCTAAAACTTGAGTAATGGATTCTTTGTTGAAATGATTAAATTTGTTGGCAATACAACATGCAACTGAATTATATTTTATGGACCATGATTAATGCCAATTTTAGTACATAGTATTCATGGATATATTATGGGTATATTTAACAAAAATGAGTGAATTATTGTCGAGTAACGAGTAAACTGTTTTCGATCAATAATGTAAAAAATGCGTAAGAAAAAATCGGAAGAATTACAAATATTAAACGTTTGCTTCTCATCTATTTGTAAACTCCTTCACACGGGGGGTACGGTGTACGCTTGACTTTTACTTGACAAAATCTTAATAGGCGTCAAATTATTAACTTTGAAACCTACTGTTTTTAATTATTCTTTTAGACTTCTGAAAAGAATATAAAATATACTAACACTATATTTCCAACAGTATAGACATTTAGATTCATAATAAAACTGCCTCGGCGGCGCAGTTGTATTACGGTGCGACTGCGACTGGTTCGATCCCCGGGTCGGGTCAAGTGTTATTAGGTTTTCTACTCAGTATCATTCCGGAGTTTGGAATTTGTGTCCGATATGGCGACAGGCTCGTCCCCTGTTACATCTGGGACGGGACGAAGCTCGGCGAAATGTGGGTGGTGTAGTTCGCTATTTCACCTCTGCCTAACCCTTCGGAGATAACAGGCATGAGCATATGTATAAAACTTTATTTCTAACGCCAAAAAATTGTCGCGGCATTTACTTGTATACACAGGGTTTATACATGGCTTACAAATATATTTGTATATGGTTGATTTATGTAAAAATCCGTACCTTTAAGAGTTTACTTGCATAGGTTTCGAAAGAGAAATCTTTTAATCATAATTTCCAAATGGATTATTTTAATATCCTTTTTACAGAAATCTTTATGATTTACAGTATTTAAAGAATCAAGGGCTAATTATTCAATATGAGTTGTCCTGAGGATCGAACAAAAAAAATGTAACCGAAATCAGGGAATCCATTTTCGAGATATCATAAAAAACATCGGTCCATCCGTTCATGAGTTATATAAATGGTACAGCTAACCCGATTAATATACGCTATTTACGTTAACTGTGCGCCGTTATATGTTACTGGTTTCGTTATCTAGTATTCTTAAGCCGAAACATTCAAGATAAAGTCGTTTTTAAATACACAAATACTATAAAGGGTAATGAGAAATATATTTAATGAATGTTTACTTAATTGCTTATCATCTTTGATTAATTCGAGCGTTCACCCCAACTTTTACAATGTCACCGAAACTTTGTACCGTTTGAAAAGTTTACAAATAATATGGAGCTAATGAACTGTTATCGATTAAAGTGCAAGCGCTTTACGCATTTTTGAAGTTGGCAACACTAAGGGAAAGTGAGCGAGCGAGTTAGCATTTTGTAAATAATATCAAATCAAATTGTCCCCGTAGCATAAATTCAACTTAAAAATCTATGGATAATATAATTAAGCCCGCGGTGGAGGGCTAAAGTCATCACTATATCTCTTAGGTATTTAATTATTTTTTATATAAAACTTAGTCTTAATTTTTTTTTAATGAAACGATGTGTCATTAATAAAATGAATTATTGTCTCCCTCTATGAAACCAACAAAGATAGATTATGTCAATATTTGACGGTTTATTCTGTTCGTATTAAAACTAAACGAAGTAAAACGAAAAAAAAAAATCGAAAAAGATTGTAAAAACAAAATATATTTACCAACTTAAACAAGTTCTATCAATAAAATTATAAAAAAGAAAATTATGTAAAATGTCATTTTTTGTCAATTGAATCGTATAGAATCATAGACGGCTATCTACAATCACCAACAAAAAAAACGTTAATATTGGTTTATTTTTAAATTTGTGCTATTAACTTCATGTTGCATACATCAATAATTACTGCTATACATTAGAAAAAAAAAAGCAATTTTTTCCACTTTGCTAAAAATGAGTTGAAGTGTAGATAGCCGGCTGCTTTTGATTCTATACGACTCAATTGTAACACTAGAATGTTTAGATTGTCTATGCTTTTGACTTTAATGGATAAAAAAACTAAATGCACTGACTGTGATTTGTTTCTTCCTAATTTATTTTTGCATAACAAACAAAGAATGTCAATTTATCGTTGAGAGGTTTGAGAAGTTAATGTAACACAATTGTACTTAGTATAATAAATGTTTTATGGATCTTTAGACATTTTTTTGTTAAAATATTTTTTATGCTTTAAATATTTACAAGGTATCTCTTTGCTAAATATTCGTTTAAGAAGAATTATAAAAATGAAAAACTGCTATATAAAATTTATTTAAGCGCTTTGGTTTTTAAATTTTGGTAGATTTTTGTTGGCAACACCAAATACATAGCATTTTTAAAATAAATAGAAGATATCTATAATGTTAATGTTTTAATGTCTGCTGAATGCTTTGTTTCTTTCGTTTTGTTAATTTTGTTTTTGTTCCAAACTGTTAGAAAATATTCGTATATATGATCGTATAAAATTTAACTGTCACTGCCAAAAGTTATAAACCATATTGTGCAACCAGCGAGTCTAACAGCTGGGAAAGAAACATACGTTTGCATATTTATTTCATTGTCAGATGTTCATGATATTTTTCAATACAAATAATAATATATTTCATATGTACGTAGACATATCGATAAAAAAGCACATTAAAACAAAAATAATCTTGCGTAAATAATTATAATAATAATTACTACATTTTGCAGATCTCCAAAATGACACGTTTCTAACCTAAAAGTGTTGCAAACGTTTTAAATATAAGTCCTTAGGTTACGTATATAGATATATAATTCGAAGAACATATAATTAATATTATAATAGACGTTTAAAAATGATAACTCAAGCCATAATAATATATTTTGGTATATAAGAAGGGGGGGTTATACAAAAAAATAACGGTTTATTTATTTTCAATGGACAGGAGAGGTCGATTGGTTTATATTAATGTTTCTAACGCCTAGATATTAACATCAGTCTATTTTGTAATATGATTTTCCCGTCATTTCTTCTTTTTCTGGGTTAGAAACTCTTATGATTCAGCATACATACATGTAATCTTATGCTGGGGGGATTGTGACGTAGTCTTTTTAAAACTTGACTGTATCCGTATATTAAAAAAACACACATTATTTTTTTTAAACATAGGTATCTATGGTTAGTTATTTTACGGTTATTTCATATATGGCAATATTGAATATTCAATTGTTTACTGGATATAAAAAGAGTTTATGCTCAAAAAAGGTCCATTGATTAATTTACTAAATTGTCGTAACAAAATTACTGCAATATCGAATGAAATACCTATTCATTTGGATAAGTATATATTTATAAAGGTGTATTTGACATTTCCCCGGACATATTTTCCTGGTAAGTGGTTTAGTTTCGAGCGAATGTCGGATCGATTTTAACAGTTGCCATTCATGATTCAAGCGTTAAAAAGATAACTGTTCCCATTTATTTCATTTGGATAAAGTCCTTTATAAATGTGATCTTTATCATAGACTGTTATGGTGTTCGTCGATAGTGTTATTTTGAGAATGGGCAAAAATTGCATTGTGTTTTTATTTCCTAGATACGGATCGAAGATCCATTCGAAACACGACTAATTGTCTTCTACTTTAAAGTTAGTCTAACATTTTAAGTTTGTTGGGTCCACAAGTATGTCGTTACTAATACTATCAACAAAAGTGGTTTCGATCGCAGGTTACAATTTGGGACGCCCAATTAATTATTTAGCACACGTGGGTTAACAAACACCAAAGTCACTATTTCAATGTCTACTTTGTTAAATCTGGTCCTGTTTGACTTTGAGAAGGTCCTTTTCTATCTTGAGAATCTTCTGTCTCGGTTACGAATTTTTATTTAGCAAGGTCACTTTGCAGTCGTGCTGAATTCAATATGAAGATGCGAGTTAATTTTAAGATTCGTATGTAATGTTAATAATTGTGAACCAACCGCCCGCTCGGTCATGTATCGTGTAATAATATGAAATTTATCGAATTGTATTTAATTATGTGTAATAAACTTACGTTATTTTTAAAATAATCTGTTTTTTTATTTCACTCAACTGAACTTTACGACATCAATATATACACGGACTTTGGGTCCTCCTTAAGAATACAGTAAACCTTGGTAAACGAGACTCGATTTAAGAGGACATGCGGACGGCAACAAATTTGCGCCCCAAAGAAAGAGTTATAAAAAACGTTTTTAATTAAAACAAAACCGATATCAAAGAATGAATTATAAAAATGTACTAATAAGTCAATAAATAAATATTTTATTAATCCGCTTCGTTAATTTTGAAATCGGTGCCAGCCTACGGATAACAAAATGGTATAAACGTACGTAGCTAATATTCGAATTTGATTAATTTTTCTTTAAAATAACCCTAGTCCTTTATTTAGCTTTTGGTTATTGTGATAAAGTTATTTCCATTTGTAAATGCGTACCTGGCTCTAGCTGGCACCGATTCCAAAATTATCGAAGAAGATTAATAAAGTAATTAATTATTGACTTTTTGGTGCACTTTTATTTCTTATATTTATTCTTTTGAAGTCGGCTTTGTTTTTAATTAAATAAGTTTTTATTTCTACTTTAACTACGTACTTTTGGGTATAGCTGTGAAACTTACTTCATAGTTTTGAAAACGAATACATGAAACGTGTTAGTGTCTATTATATTCGAGGGTTTTTCTCAATTTCCCTGAGTTCCACTTATCAGATCCCGATCTAGTGGAAAGGGGACCAACTCGGAAGTGTACTCTTTTGATTAAAAAAAATTGCAAATCGGTCAACAAATGACTGAGAAATCGAGTAACAAAAATACAAAATAATAAACACACAAAATGTAACTTTTTGTGTCTACAAATCTGTTGGTGGAATGTACCTGAAATGCGGGGGCTAGAAGTTGTTTGGTTTTGGCCTTAGGATTATGTTATTTAGATATAGGCATGTTGCATGGTGTACTAGAAGAACCGATGTCCGATTCTGCTAGTATGCTATGGAACTTTATTATTACAAGTAGTAAGTTAAGAGATAATTTAATTTAGTTGTATTTTTTTTTTTATTATTGTTATGTAAGGTATATTGGGTATGCTCCGCAAGCCCTGTTTAAATAAATGATTAAAAAAAAATAACTTTCACCAAACCAGGGGACGGGCAGCAGCATCCTGTGAGTACCTTTGAGTAATGGGCCAAATAAAAAAAGCTCAAAGTTGCTCAAAGGGCTATGCTTAGAAATTCACTGCGTGATCGAATCAGTAATGAGGAGATCACGCAGAAGAACCAAAGTGGCTGACATTTCCCGAAAAATTGCTAAACTTATGTGGTAGTGGGTTGGGCACATTGCTCGCAGAACCGATGCCCGATGGCGCCAACGGGTTCTCGAATGGCTACCACGCACCGGAAGACGTAGCGTGGGTAGACACCCCCACAAAGTGGACCGACGACCTGATGAAGGTCGCAGGAATCAGATAGATGCGGGTGGCGCAAGTCCGGTTGTCGTGGAGTTCTCTGGAGAGACACCTATGTGTAGCAGTGGTCGTCTTTCGGTTGAATAGATGGATGGATTTAAAACACTATATTACGCAGTGAAGAATATTTTAAACGAAGACGGAGCCGCGTGCATACAGCTAGTTGGAAATAATATCGCGCATGGAACTCTGAAAATTTCTAAAAAGACAGGAAAGATATAAAGTTTTGAAAAGTTTGCACCTGTACGGTTAGTCGTTAATATTTTCTTATAAATTCATAAAAGAATATTTGAACATAACTTTGTTAATATAACAGTTTAACCATTTCGTTTAGGGCGATTTACAACTTGAACTCTATATCTCACTTTCATTCCGTAGGTGCAAATATTTATGCGACGCGGTGCTTGCGAAAGCCACCCCGTGTCGCCCCCACCCCAAATGCAGCGGACGGCCCCGGGGGGTTTTAGTGGGTATTTCCGGGAGCTTCACGCCCGGGCGAGTCCTACACTGGCACGGAACTCGTCACTCCCGTGCCCCCTTACCTATTGTATTGGGGGACTTCGGTCTCACTAATACAATAGGTAAGGGTAGGGCGTAAATGCATTTCCCCCGTCAAAAAAAAAAAGGTGCAAATATTTATAGTATAAAATAGCACAATGGGTGACGAGCTAATAAAATGAAACACCAAAAATGATTTATTAACATAACTCTATTAAAAATTAACATTTCAACAACAGGCTCTCTATGTATATACAATTCGACGTCACTACCTACATTGATCATACGAAACACTTTTGCCACTATTGAACGAAGATTTACGTCTATACTGACCGATAGACACTAGTTATTTGAATTTTCTGAAACGCGTAGCTACCTAGAAATAATGTTTCCTTGAACCACCTTTCAGATTTCAATACAACAATAACCTTGAATTCAATTAAATCAAATATCTTTATTGATTTTGGGCCCTGAGAAGGCGCTTATGAACATCAAAAAATTATATTTCAAAATATCTTCAATAATGAAGCTGCCAAGGCCCTTAACATCAACAGCCTTAGTCAATTCGAAAAAAAAAATCGATTATATAAATCAACAAATTTCTAGGTTCAAAAATTCATTACCACAACAAATTCAATGTCATCATCCACTAGCCTAAATAACGCAATAGTCACTACCAATGGCAGTACATCTCCCTCGCACTCATAAAAATTATTAACAGGAAGAAAAGGATATAACGTTTTTAGTGGATATTTTATCGTAAATTTCATAAATTTAGATCACAATAACACAAAAGTTTATAAAACAAAATTAAATGTTCAAATTTTTACACAATTTTCTATTAAGTGCTTTTTAATCTAACACAAAACTTTTTCAACTTCTGTCCTTAATGGACCCAAGTTATGAAAAATACATTCCAGAAATTAACATGTTTATATAACATTTATCAGAAAACAAAACAGACATGGTCTAAATAGACATGTCATACCGAATGAACTTACAGCCATCACAATGGCTTGTTTGAAATAAGGTACTTACTAATATTTAAGAAAGTCAAAAAGAGTTTATTTTTATTATATATTCCTTATTTATCACTTCTTAAAGGTATACTGTAATGAATTCCCAAGTTAAGATAAAAAAATATTTATCCAATTAATAATGCCTATTGCAATTAATAATCTAGATAATTGAATTAGTCTATACAATTGATACAAGTTATACAATGTTGTTATATATTTGCCAATAGGTCTCTTCAAGTATTACGTCAGCATCAATGGAGTGCAGGGTTATATTCTTTGCTTATTTTAAATGACATTTGAATTTTAATTCAATTTTAATAATGTAAGCAATTGAAGTACTTATTTACTTCTATTTTTTTTTCAAAATTACGTCAAAGCTTACATTATCATGAAAAAGGTAAGAGTTTTGCTTATAATTGCTGGCAAAAGGATAGGAGCAACCCCTATTAAAAATGTCTAAATGGCCCCAAAAAACTAAGATTATACCTGGCAATACTGTAAAATACCCAAATTATAAATATGTATATAAAAATATTTTTGTGAATAAATGCTACAAGTGAAGAGTGATATTGATAGTGTTTAAATGCGATTCTGGATGCATTTGAGTAAAAAAAAAAAGAAATTAAACCCGAGAAAATAACAATAAACATATTCATTCAACCATACACAAACTCATACACACAGAATGAGGCATACGCTTTGTGATTATTATTTATAATTAATATATAGGAATCCTCTATTTTTACTATTATACAAAATGGACTTTTAATGACCCATCTGATTAATTGTATTAATTTAAAATGGAATCATTACTAGAGTTTATTTGTTGTTTATGCTTCATTATACAGCCTGATCAATTATCATAATAATTACCTAATGAATAAAAGGTATAAAAGTCCATTTTGCGATCTACCCACACTCAATACTTATTCTTTGACTAATTATAATGTCGATGCATTGAATTCATCAAGACACATTCATTAGAATCCATAGAAGCTATAAGGCCTTGACGAGGGCGATTTGAACCATATCTTTTTCTCCTGCCCTAGGATGCGTCACTCCCTGTATGACATTCTCCCTCCTGAAGTTCCTCGTCCTACAACCTTTAAATGTCTTCTTCTCTTCACCTTTTCTCCCATAATGAACTATATATTATGTAAATATGTACAAATGAACAACATAAAAAAACTGTAAATAGTATATGTTACTAACATTTTTACTGGTAAATACTGTGTTTTTGTCCTACTAATATTGTGTTGTCTTATATGTTTGTGTTGTCCCCTTTTCAGGGTTGATCACCTAGGTCAAAGGATTTTTGTTTTCATATCATCAGCCATAGTCTTGTTTACCAGTTTCCACTCCTTGGTTCATGACTCTACCTTACGGACACTGGCAGAATTGTGGCCAATAGTTACAAAGGCCAAAAACTAAGAAGTGAAGTGAAGTGAAGAAGCTATAAAACTAATTATAGAACAAAACCTGTATACAGTCATATAGTTTTTGTATAGGTGAATAGGAAAACAGATTTGAAACATACCCACAAAATCCAACGTGATTTACACACACTGGCAATCTCACAACACTAAACACACACAATTCACATCACTAATTCAATGCAACGGTTTCGGCTGCTTGAGTTTGTTTAGCCGATGATGAGACCGCAGCCGAATTTGAACTGCTGGCTGGCCTGGTTCGCCATCCCGGACATGACAAAGGTGAATGGCAGAGGCTGGAGCTTCTTCTCAAGGACGGCACCAACATTCCAGTTGGAGTCTACCATACCTGAGAAACAAATTTAATAAGAATTTAATTACAGTTTATCTTAGACACGTACATATTGTTCTATGTATACTTTTTGACTTGAAAAGTTGTAGTGAATTAAACTGAATATGTAGAAGTTTTTTTTTTTCGAGCTAGGTGATGCTGTTGACCTGAGGAACCTTTGATTCACAGATTCACCAAACTTTGATGAAAGTGCTTAAGACATTCAGCACAAGGTCACCAAAGTAACTAACCTCGGATTGACCATTACCCGTGTAAAGAATTCCGCGGAATTCGATCCCAGCTAAGTTTTTAAATTTGAATAATATTACAGTTACAAACATTATACAATCAATATTTAGAAATTCATTCCAATATCTAATAAGTAATGGATTATTTAGCAAATCGACAGTTTATTCAGATACATGATTACTATAACTCAAAACATTGCTATCCCGGTACAAATGGTGAAATAAGTAAATCCTAATCGCCAATAAAAAATTATCTATTTTCATTACTTCTCGGAATAATAACATTATTAGCATTAGCTTAGCGGCAACACTGAAAGGCTCTGAGCGTTTTTTTTTTTCATGTCAATTGGTTCAAATATATTAGGCTAGTCATTCCCACTTGACTGTGTTCAATCCATAATTAATTTATCACAAACAAAACTACTGTCCTATCTGAAGCTATTGCTGATATGTGATGAGTTATGTGACAGTGACATCATCATAGCAATGATGGCTCAGTTGACAGTATAGTTGGATTCCATGCCATGTAGGTTCAAACCACACCTATCAAACTCTTTATAATCAGCCTGAGTTTAGACGAAGGAAAATATAGTAAGGTAAATAACATGGTGACTAGACAAGCTCGATCTAGTGAACGATCGTCATAATTTTAATATTAGAAGTACAGACAAGTTGGCCGGAACCACGCTTTAGGTTAAGTGTAATAAAAGCTTTATAGGTTATTACAGGGTGGATCATTACGTGAACGATAGTGATGTCTGGAATTAACCCACATCTCTGTGCGCACCCGCTAACATTATTAAGACTATGATTTGTATAGTTTTTTTATATGACAAAAAAAATTATATATATTATATTTATAAAAAAAAAAGAACCAGATTGAGTTTCTCGCCTGCGCTCTTCTCGACTGGGTTGTTTTCCGAACCGGTGGTAGTGTTTTAGACGTTCATAAGCGCCTTCTTAGGGTCTATTGAATAAAGATGTTTTTGATTTTTGTTTTTTTTTTGGTTGTTGTGCAATTTCTGCCAACCTTTTAAAACCTGTCATCAAACATCTATAGGTGTTTTCCTGTAGTATGACTTGAGAACCAGTAACTCTAAGGCTTAAAATGTTTATTAGCTGAGATTTTGTTTTGTTATTTATTTATACACCACTAAAAATGAATAAATTTAACTTCTATCACTCTTCCATGGACAGAATAAAGTGATATTAAAATGTCTACCCCAGTATAGATATAGCGTGATAGAGAATATAAAAATGTTGTTACCTCTAAATACAAGGTCTGCCTTGGGTATGGTGACCTGGTAACCTATAGATCCTACAGATTCCATTCCACGGAACGAAGTGTCCATCTCTGCTACAACCTGGAAATTTACAAATAAATCCATAAAAATTATACATTTCAGTATGTTTTACATTTCTTATCTTACCACATTACTACTTCTTAATATCTTAACCTTACTTAAATCTTACCAGAGAGTTTTTCCATCTTTCTATTATTTCAAAAAATAATCAAATATATTACCTGCAACTGTTCACTAGCTTGTTTGAAATAACACAGGTGGAAGTTTGCAGCGCTCAATGTAGCTGAGATTTCTGAATCTGAAATATAAATTAACATTTATAGGTTATATATATGTAACTGCCTCGGTAGCGCAGTTGTATTACATACGACTGCCGTTCTGAGGTCTCGGGTTCGATTCCCGGGTCGGGTCAAGTGATATTGGGTTTTTTCTACTCAGTATCATCCCGGAGTTTGGAATTTGTGCCCGATATGGCGACAGGCTCGCCCCCTGTCACTTCTGGGACGGAACTAAGCTCGGCGAAATGTGGGTGGTGTAGTTCGCTACTTCACCTCTGCCTAACCCTTCGGGGATAACAGGCGTGAGCATATGTATGTATGTATATATATATGTATATAAAAAAAATGTTAATTTACTTTTTCTCTTGTGGTTTTTTTTAAAGTAACTAAACATTTCTGATGGAAATAAGAGAAATATAAATATTCTAAATTATTGAAGTTATACTTCTTTAGGCGCGTTATGAAAAAATGATGAGAGTGAAATTTTAAGATGCGCGCGCATCTGTGACACGAAATGAACAGTGTGAAGTTGTCTGCTTAACCGCTCATTAAGTCTCGTTAGTCGCGCATGTTGGTACGCTCGTCACCATCAACATGTTTCTAGTTTATACATTCACAACACGTGTTTTAGTTTCATACAAGTGCGAATTATATATGTATGTGCTAATAAATTATATTCAGTAGTGATTTAAATTGAATATTTTGATTGATATCACTTACTATTTGTGAATATTAGTGAAAAAAATTGTGCTCATATACTTTTTCAAGTGCTCCAATATAATTGAGGTTAACTATCCGTATGTATTATTTATTGATATAAATTAAAATACTTTTATTTAATATAATTAACACTAAATATTATTAAATTATTTTGTTTAATTTTTCAAATTTAAAATGAACTTTGTTGATTATCCTTTTCCAATCCTTCTATTATTTTATTGTAATTAAGTATTTGCATGCAATTAAAAACTATTTTTTAATGATGCCAAAAAAGTATAACTTCTCACGCGCGTACATAAGTACATGCACCCATTTTTTATTGTTTTTTTTTTTAAATCAGTATAAAATAACAAAATGTAAATAATTCACTAAGTTCAAAATCATATATCAAAATATTTATTCAATTCAGGCCATAAGAAGGGTTTTGTTAACGTCAAAACATGACCACTAGTTCGGAAAACAACCCCCTCTAGAAGAGCTTATAATAAACAAAACCAATAAGTTTTTTTTTAAAAGTGAATTGTGAACAGGGAAAAGTTACCACAAAGAAGTACCATTTCTATACAAGTGTTTGGCAAATTGTAGTTGAAAGTATTTTTATGTCTCCTATTAACTGAGTTTTAAGTATTTGTCCGAGTAAATAAAAAAAAAAACTACCATTATATTATGCATCTCACCGTCCATTGTATATCTAGCAGCTCCGGAAGCTACTGCAATCTCACCGCCCATGATGCGAGCTCCAGATTGATAGACCAGTTCCGCGCCTACTGCTAGACGTTTCGTTACCGACTTTAATTGGAAAAAAGAATAGTTGACATGATTATACTTTAAGCTTAAAGCATAATTTAGTGAAAGTTTTTATATTTACATACATCTTCGATAACTTAATGCATATTCGTAAAAAATTAGACAAGCTAGATCTAGTGAATGATCGTCATAATTTTAATATTAGAAGTAAAGACAAGTTGTCCGGAACCACGCTTTATGTTAAGTAAGTGTAATAAAAGCTTTATAGGTGATAGTATTCGGTTTTACAATAAGATCCCAAGTAACATTACCGATTTACCGGACAATAAGTTCAAGTATTATGTCGAGCAAGTTTTAATCTCAAAAGGTTATTACAGGGTGGAGCATTACGTGAACGATAGTGATGTCTGGAATTAACCCACATCTCTGTGCTTCCACTAAAAACTACGATTTGTATAGTTTTTTATATGACAAAAAAAAATGATATATCTATGAAAAAAAAAAACCAGAGCGAGTATCTCGCCTGCGCTCTTCTCGACTGGGTTGTTTTCCGAACCGTTGGTAGTGTTTTAGACGTTCATAAGCGCCTTCTTAGGGCCTAAATTGAATAAATAAATTTTGATTTTGATACAGCATTTCTACAGGATATATGGAAGAAATAAATTGATTTTCATATTATGTAAAATACTTGATCAGGTAATAAATGGTCATAGATTAAGATTATCATTAGATGCTTAATCTTAATGTTAATTATTATATATTTTTACTGTTTTGCTCTCGATGTTGTATTTTTTTTATTTATTTTTATTTTATTAGTGATTTATTTACTCAGTTATTATATGCATGACGTAACTTATAGCACTATACATACTATTTTTTTTATCATATAATTTATATAAAAAATTGTTTACATGAGCTGATGTTTTGAGCTTGTTATTTGTGCCTATAATTGAGGTGGCATCTAGCGCGCCTGTAATGCCAATGTGACTTATAAATTATGTTGATGTTCACTTTGTTGGTATAATAAATAAATAAATAAATAAATAGATGTATGCGCAAGTAGTCAAGTAATCAATTTGCAAGGAATTTAATAAGTCACAATTACTTTGGTAACAGTTGCTTTTAAATAAATAAAAACAAACAGTACATTATTATATATCCACTTTCAATTGTATTTCTTGGTATTATATGTGAACTATGCCATAGACTTAAACAAAATATAAAACAAACTTCTTTTTAAAAATAGGGATGAAAATTAAAATTGCATAAATTTGCACTTTATTGCATCTGTCAAAACATATAAATCTCACCTGTAAGTAATGTGCTACAAAAACAGAGGATTTCTCACTGAAGTCGGGCTTTCCTACAGCAAAGGCTAAAGTGTAATCAGAACCCTTGTATTCCAGGGTGCCCTGTGTAGCAGTCAGTTTACATTCTTGTATCTGAAATAGACAATTAAAAGTAATTATGGCCACGCTTAGTAGGAAAATATTTGAACTTGATAGCTGTACTCGAAAGGCAGTTTCTACTTTATGCATTGTATTATCCTCAATTAGGTGAGTTTGTGATCAGAAAATAGTCAACGGGATATAGGTAAGTGGTAGATTGATTTAATACTGTGTCAATGGACATACATTTAAATCCACCTTATCTATCCTGTTAATGGTTTTACAATAAGATCCCAAGTAACATTACCGATTTACCTGACAATAAGTTCAAGTATTATGTCGAGCAGCAAGTTTTAATCTCAAAAGGTTATTACAGGGAGGAGCATTACGTGAACGATAGTGATGTCTGGAAATAACCCACATCTCTGTGCTTCCACTAACATTATTAAAACTATGATTTGTATAGTTTTTTATATGACAAAAAAAATGATATATATTATATTTATGAAAAAAAAAAGAACCAGATCGAGTTTCTCGCCTGCGCTCTTCTCGACTGGGTTGTTTTCCGAACCGGTGGTAGTGTTTTAGACGTTCATAAGCGCCTTCTTAGGGCCTAAATTGAATAAATAAATTTTGATTTTGATTTGATTTTGAACCATAAGATGTCCACTGCTGAACATAGATCCACACGACAGGCCTTACACCACTCGTGTCCAGTGACTTTCACCAGGTCATTGTTCCACCTTGTTGGGGGCCTACGTACATTGCGTCTTCTGGTTTGCAGTAGCCATTTGAAAACCCGTTGGCCCCATCGGGCATATGTTCTACAAGCAATTTGCCAAGCCCACAGCCACTTTAGTTTGGAAATTCTTCAGTCAATCTTGGTTATTATGGTTCTTCTGAGAAATCCACCTTCCTTATTTTATAAACATGTCAAATTTTCATCATGTTGAAACCTTCATTATTACTTGAAGCCTCCATGAAAATTTATTTAATTAACTAAATATAAACAAACAAGATCTATCAAACAGCTGTCTGAACATATAGCATTTATTATATTGATTTTGTGCTATATCTTCAGTTATTTATAGGTGAGATTGTAAGCAAATCACTAAGTCTATACAGAATATAAAATGATAATATAATAAGAAGGAGAAACATAGTTTCTTTACCCATGATAGTTTGATAGTTCAAAAATAGCCATGTTTTAGGGACTTTGTATGCATGATAGAGATGTTTTGTTGGCAGTGTTAAGCTATCTGAGTATCAGCACTAGTTGTTAATCAATATTCAATCACAGTAAAGAAGCAATAGATTCACGGGAAATAAATAACTCGTAAATAACATATCGTAATTATTTGAAGAGTGCCACAAAAGCTCCAAAGAGTAAATATGCACATAAGAGGTGTGTCTGCAATAATGTTATTTAAAAATTGGTCAATGCAGCTAAAGAAACTTTTATTTCAAAAATGTACTAACAAAACATCTGTACTAACCTGAGCAGCTCCTTTGACCCTGATCTCAGGTGTCAACTGATGTATAAGGCTAACATTGACATTGCCTGAAGGGTCCAAGTCACCGAAGATAACTGGAAATGCTTCTGTAGGTGAAATCTGCTTTGTACCCATGTAAGTGCCACCAAGTTTGTATCCATTTTGCTGCGTACTCATTGAGAGTGTGTGAGTTACCTGTAAAAAAAAAGTAGAAAATAAAAAGAGAGTAAGATGTCATTTTTCAGATTATTCCTTACCACATCCAAGATAAAACAAAGTTACAATTATTGTAATTTTTATAATTTTTTAAGATTCGATATTAATACTATTTACAACATAACTGGAATTCATATAAATTCTTCATTAGTATACATGTGTATTTTCTCATAATATATTGCCAATATAGCTATAGAATATTTTACTACCCTAAGATAAGTTTACTAACAATATTGTTTCTTTGTCCAAAATAAAATTACTATTATTATTGAAACTACTAACTATAGGCACATCATATAAAGACTTAATGTGAAAAGAAAAAAACTGCAATTCAAATACCTGAAAATGATTGGATAGTCCCTTGTTGACAATAAGTTTACTACCTTCAAAATTAACTGGCAATACATCTGGAATAGAGTAATGTTAGGATTGTAAAAAATAAATGAACTAACTCTCTATTTACCTTTAAAATCTAATTTAAAAGGATATCACTTCCAAATGCAATTATCAAAGTGTGTGGTATTAACACATTCTCTGCCAACGCAGTCAGTGCTGACTGTCAGTGAAGTTTCCCTTTAGGCCAATTAAAATTTTAAATCTGTATAAAATTACTAAATTGTTTTTTTTTTGCTTATATGCTTTTATCTTTTACTCAAATGTTACTTAGTAATAACAAAAGTCAATTTGAGCCACTATTTATGGAAATAATGAACGTCAGGCAGTATTGACCGACGCGACCCGAACAGTAAACTGCGATTTTTTTTTCGGCATAGAATGTGTTAAACAAACTTTGCATTTATTCTTTTTCATAAGTTCTAATGACAAAAGATATAATTATATCATATTTAAATGATACATATAATTTTATCATATCATATAAATACTAGTTTTAATTAACATATGTTAAATCGTTAAATAATATAATATCACGACTTATTTATCAGAAATCATAAAGTCTTAAAGTAGGCCAAATGTAATGTAATGTAAAGTAATCCTTAAACAAACAGTGATATGGTTACAATTTTTTATTGAAGCATTATTTATAAATATAATTGTATAATTTTAAATCAGGCTTAATACTATCCATTAGTATTACAAGCACAAATATTTAAAATTATTTTCATTACATTACATCACTATTATAACCAAACTTTTCGAAAGCTGATAATTATTTATTTCCTTTTTTTCTGACTGAATTAGCAACGATAATAATTCAGACACTCATTGTTTTGACTCGAATAAATTTAATATCTGTATATAAATACAACAAAAACTATTTAAAATATACCTTTGGTCTTTTTATGAAGTTCGTCCAGCATTCCTGGATTATCACGTTTGTTCGCAGTTTCTATATTTTTGATATCAGTACTGCTAAGTGCAGAGTTGGAGACGCGGTATCGGCTAGCTATAGCACCCATTTTATTGAAAAAATTATTATACTTTTTCTAAATTATACGAAAATCGATGAACATGTGCAATAAAACACAATTCTGTGGAATAAAAGACAATCGCAGAAATGTGATATTGACAAGTGAATAGTGTTGCCCAGAAATAAATAACCGACAGTGAAATGTACAGAATAATAATACTCCTACCGAAGGTGAAATATTAATACGAATGTAATTTACATAGAGTAACAAAGTCGTTAGCGGTCACTGATGGAAATTTAGGTAGATAGATAAGAGCAGAAATAAGTAACTGTAACAATCTTCCAAACAAAATTCCGCGGAATTTTTTACACTCAGGTAACGGCCAAGCCGAGGTTCGTACCACTTTGGTGATACTTGTGCTAGTTACCTTTTTGCGGTTGAGTGCCTTCATCAATCGCCCCCAAAACTCACGGTGAAGCTGTAAAGGCCAGTCATTATTATTTAATCTATTGAATAAGATCAAAAACGTGTTAAATAGAAATAAAGCTTTTTAAAATATGTACGATAGCTCATTTCATTCGGAATGACGTCTACAAAATGTTTTTGAAGGTTTTATTACCACATAAAAAAGGTACTTTGTTTTTCTCTAAAAACTTATATAATAATGATAGTTACGGAATTTTGAAAAAATTATTCTGAAATTTCCAATAAAAAAGTCCCAACTCCCGGAACGCTATCTCTATTATTTATAAAAAAAATTAACACTGATAATGGGGCTCAGCGAGGTCGTTACGGCACAGATGCGCCGCCTAAAAAGCCGGTATATCACCTAAAATATTTTTGTATAGTATTAAATAACAATTTAAACATTTAAATAAATATGTCGATTTTTCAAATAGTTTTACACCATTGTTAATTAACTAATTTTTTTCAATCTCTGTTTTTATAAATTATGGCATAGAAGTTTAAATAATTGGTCAACAGCGGTAGCTGGTTAGAAAAAAAAAGTAACTGTAACAATGTAAAAACTTAAAATTATACCAGAAAACACTGTACGACCAAAATATAACTTAGTTTTTATTAAACCTAGCTAACTCTGTTAACCGGAAGGGCCTTAACAGCTTCACCGTATCTTTGTGGGCGAGTGCTGAAGACACTCGCCGCAAAGGGTAAGTAGCATAAGGGTTCGAACCTCGGCTTGGCCGCTACCTGTATTTTAAAATTCCTGCGGAATTCAATTCTAGCTAAACCCTACATTTTTATTTATTAATATTATAAGTAAAGGTTCCTTACGGGACCTATGTAACTGCGTGTAATCTGCAGGAGTGTGTATGAAGTGTTGTGCGTGTAATGCTTGATGCATGATCAGTGTCACTGTAGCGTATTGATAGCGGCGTCAAGAGCCTCCCTAGTTGGGGAACGGAACACGTCGTGGGCCGCCACCGGAGGGGGGACCGGAGAGTGAGCGGGAAATATAACTTAGTGCTAGCACTTTCTATTGTGATCGTGATCGTTGCTCTGCGACTAATTTATTTCCGAACGAATATATTATGTAGATGAAGTTTTGGATGGTCAGTTATATACAAGTTTAATGTAAAATATACTATGTTTTATAATTTTTCATTGTATAGTTTGTATAGTTGTATTACGGTGCGACTGCCGTTTTGAGGTCTCGAGTTCGATCCCCGGGTCGGGTCAAGTGGTATTGGGTTTTTCTACTCAGTATCATCCCGGAGTTTGGAATTTGTGCCCGATATGGCGACAAGCTCGCCCCCTGTCACATCTGGGACGTAACAAAGCTCGGCCAAATGTGGGTGGTGTAGTTCGCTACACCACCTCTGCCTAACCCTTCGGGGATAACTGGCGTGAGCTTATGTTATGTTGTGTTTTGTATACTTGCTGACGTCTGTTAATATCTCACTTAATTTATCAACTTTTGTTGATTTATCGTAGCTTTCATTTAATATGACTTGGACGAAATGAAGCGAGTACGATAGTGTGAAAGGGCACTTCACTTCATCCAACCTCGTCTCAGCTAGAGTCAAAGAACTCTAAGTTTTCTACACTACTTGGCTCGATTCAGTTCACATCGATATGTACAAAATATACACGTAGTTGTAAGACACGAGAGTGCGTATTGCAATGTCAGTTGTCACTTGAATATAATTCATTATGCATAGCGAACTGGTGCCCAAGAATAAGCTCGTCGCAAGGTTGCACGAATGTGTGGTCACATACTTCGGACAACTTCGAAAAGAACTTCATCGAAATAAATTCACACGAACAGCGTGGATGCTACACGAAGAATGCCAACAAAAGATTACAATTTTCTTAGAGCCTTGCATGCAAAGTGTTCATAAGACAGGATAATATAATACGTTTACTTTTCCTCAGACGGGAATAAATGGTACAAAAAAGTCACTGGTAAAGTGCTTGGCGAGATTTTGCTTTGTAATACTTCTTATTTTCATTCATTACATTGGTGGCATTTTGGGTGTAATTATAGTGCACAATAAAGGTGAATTTGAAATAACAACATAAAGCGTGGATTCAGAGATTTCCCAACTACTCACTTTAAATAGTTGTAATACA
Organism: Samia ricini; assembly: GCA_014132275.2. Taxonomy (NCBI): domain Eukaryota; kingdom Metazoa; phylum Arthropoda; class Insecta; order Lepidoptera; family Saturniidae; genus Samia; species Samia ricini. The sequence goes on from AP028158.1 coordinate 40,094,450, forward strand.
AACCATTCATAACGTTACTGTATTATATGAAGTGACCCTGATGTCAGACTTAGCTGCATGATCTAGTACTTTTGCCATTTTCTTACAAAAGAGTGGAATCAAAAATTTGTATTTATGACAACTTCTTTGTGGTTTTTGGCAGCTTCTCAGTACTGTCATATGGTAGTTATTTTCTTTAATGTATTAAACTTGTGTATTTGACTCGTTTTGTGTGATATAATTTGGTTTAGTGTTCAAGTTAAGTTTATTATAGAAGATAACGCGAAGTATTTATTCTGAGGTGCTGACAAAGCTCCATGGAAAGTTTGAGTAGCAAGGGCCACAGTTTTGTTGGAGTTTGGTAACGCTGATATATAATAATAATAATAACGCTGATATGAGATTGAAAATACATCTTACCTGCATGACACTAGCACAAATTGTGTGTACACAGATTGCCAATAAGTAAGAAGAAGGCAATTAGGTTTATAACAGGTGCTTGACGCGATTTTGGTTTGTGATGTAGTCGTCCTTATTTTAAATTCATTATTTTGCATTATTTGACTGTATATTATGTAATTTTGATGTCATTTGACATGATATAGTGTAGTTATGATGCAGAAGTGTCGTGAAGTCAAAATAATGACACGGAGCGTGAATTCTGAAATGTCCAAATCATTCCCGTTGTGGTTGTAACAGAAAGCCACCATTTATTATCGTCATTTATTGATAGTGTTCCTAACGTTTGACTTGGCTTCATAGTCTACAAGTACCTTTGCCTTTACCTTAAAAAAGGAATAAATAGACAAAAAAAGGATAAAAAAATTGCGTTGCTTGTGTACTACTCCGTAATATTATTCTGTGATTATTCTGTGGTGTACTAGGAACAGTGTGTATATCGCTTTTTTCCGTTCTTGGAATAGTAAAAACTTGTAAACTTTGTAAAGAAAAGAATATCGAATATTATGCTTATTTGTATGTGAAAAATCTCATATTTTAGAATACAATTTTGATGATCACATTTGGCCGTAATGCCTAAAGTTGTTTCCAGAAGTATCGTTTGCTCAGACACAAAAGATCAAGAAGAATACAATGAGACTAAACCATTACATATTTACTACTGCATATGCGGTCAGATGTCTCTCATATTGGATTGCACTATAGACAGACTACCTCTACGACCAACAGACGGAGCTCGAGTCATTGACGGTTCCAAACATGCTCATAAAATAACATCTGATCCTGACGAAACTGTTTACCTAAAGCGAGAGAAAGGTATAGAAAGGCAATATAGGTTAAAATGTAAAAAGTGCACAATACCAATATACTATAAACATGACCAAGACAGCAATATAGTTTTTTGTCATGGAAGGTGCTTTAATCCAGTCTGCTGGTGAGGGTGGAGTCACTGACATATATAAACAGGTGGCTCTGACCCAACCGAAGAAAATCATGGTCACGAAACACACTAAGAACATGGGTAAATTTAGTTCAGTGACAGTTTCCACAATTGATGAAGAAGAAGATGAGATAGAAGCAAGAGAAGTTGCAGACAGTTATGCAAACAATGCAAGAATAATTGAAAAGCAGTTGGAAAGGAAAGGTATGAACAAAAGACAAGCCGAGACTCCAGCACAGACAACAGAGAAAAGAGTTAGAGGCACTCTGATTGAGAAATAAATACTTTTTAAAATAAAATGTTTTTTAATATTTTTATATACAATTTAAGCAATTATTTAAATATGACAAATGTATCTTTTTTAGGTAGGTATTTGTCTGTCACTCACTTTTGCTTAATATAATAGGTTATAGTAGCTAATGCCTCATAGGAAGAAACATCTTTAATATTGTTGCACTCAGTGCAAAAAGATGATTATGAGATTTCATTTAAAAGATGAATTTACTTAGCGACTTAAGTCCAGAATTAAGTTTTAAAGCATTAAATATTTCAAAAAAGGTTATCTTTTTGAACTCATAAACAAGTTATTTTTGAATAAGGGTTTAAAGATAAAAATGTCATCTAATTTCAATTAGATAGATTTTAAAAACGAAAAACAATGAGTTTCTCACATTTTTATTTAAGTATATGAAAACAATTTTACAGTGTTTATTTGAAACAATAAATATAAGTAATTAATATTTATATCAATACAATATTGATGGAATAAATAATATATTATTATTTACTTGACTTAACAATATTTACATAATTATTTACAAATAGAATGTTCATTCTCTCTAGAGATTTATTGTATTGGAATTATAAAAGATTACATAAATTTAGAATGAATACATGTATTTTTGTACATTATTTACATTCTCTTTATAGAATATATTTAAGTATTATCAGTAATAATATGAAATATTTTCAATTTAAAAAACATGTTTTTGTTATTTTATCACTCGTAAATAAACAATATATATGTACATCTGTTCATATATTATTATGTAAATTAAATATTAGAAACATTTGTAATATTTTAATATGGTAACTTTTAGAATTTTAAAAGATTTCATTAAAGGTAAGCTTAAAATATCTGCAGTATGTTCTGCTGAGATAATACTAAGTGACATAATGTTCCTGATAATGCATAACATATCCAACAATATTTCAATAAATTTTTCAAATTCAATAATTCTTATAGAATTTTATAAAAGGAAAACAAAAATATAAATACAATTATTTTATAATAGTTAATATCATAGTAATAATATATCACCGCAATGTTGTCAAGGCGAATATATTGAAGTCAGGACCACTTTGAGAGTTGTAGAAGGAAATACCTTGTACCTGCTCAATGGAGATCTTATAAATCTCATTCCTTTTACCAAATAATATTTGACACAACTAATTAATGTACGTATAACACGGAATATCTTATTGTTTCTAACAATGTTCCCCAGAAATATTAAAGATATTGGGACGTTTCATAGAAAAAATACATCGCAGAGATAATTTCGCACTGGCGGATTTGATAGAAGCTATTTTTTTCAACAATATTTATATGGTTTTAGGGCAAACAGTAAACATGTCGATTTTAATAGCGTACAAAGTTTTATTGGCACATGAAAAATAGATTCAGGAACAGCTAAAGAATATGGTATACATAAATAAGTTTTATTATTTCTAAGCTAATTAAATATAAACTTGTAACATTAACTACAAATTCTTAGCTCCACTTTTATGTTGACATAATATTGAGCATCATGACGTTACTAATCTTTAGCATTATTTCTTCCATTTTTAAATTTTTGGATTTTATGCAAAAGTTTTTTTCTTTTAATATTTAATTTATGGATCGTGACAGACATAACTTCGAAATTTCCATGTTAAAATATTTGAATATACTTGGATCGGCACACTTAACTCTAGAGGAATGTGGGTGTAGATGGTAAATAAGTAGGTACCTACCTGATTCTCTTACCTTAGCAGTCAAAGTTAAGAGAATTAGGTGCAAAATTTCACAGCTTTAATCTATATTAATATGACGTGATTTAAAGGGCACTTTAATAGGGGGGGGGGGGGGGATATTGAAGATTTCAGCTGTAAAAATTATAACATTTCTTGATAAGTTAGTTTTGAGCAAGATATAACATAGTTTCTGTTTATACATTATTGATCTTTTATTCAAAGTTTTTAGATAGTGGCATAGGTAGTCCTAAACGGAATCTGCTCGGGGGCCATTTATACACAGGTAGCTAGGCCCCTGCATGTAGATTAATAAGTTAATTATAATACTAATTTTAGGCACAATTAATTAATATATTTAATACCATTGTGCGTTGATCGTTGACTCAACATCACACGTATGAAAGAAAATAAGCTTCTTATATACATCATTTAATAGAATACAATAAATCTTATTTGAAAAAGTCAAAATAGGACTGTAGATGATTAGAAGATATAAATTATAACAGACACTTTAGCAATTGACAAAAACATTGCAAATTGCACGTAAACACATAGTTACATTTTTAAGTATGTATAACGCTAATAATTGGACGAAGCATCGCTTTTCGATAGAAATCGAGTTCATTAAATTTCACCACTTAGTAATATTGAATCTATTCTAATAGTTTTCATAGTATTATTTATTAGACCCTAATTTTAATTTTGAAATCCTGTTTTTTGCTATTTATCAGAAAGAAAACGATAGGGACTAAGAATGGTAATACGAAAGAGGTGCTTCATGCATCTCAAATCATTTGAGATTAGGTTAAAGATGTAATATGTACTTTTGTTTATTATATATAATGAACTCTATTCTATAATATCTAATTTAAAAGTTCTATAAAGAAGGGATCATTATAAAATTACAAAGATTTACTTAGAATTTGTAAATCGTTTGTCTGGACAGAGACCTTATTGGAGAGGAGAATTCGACAAATAGAAATCTGGAGAAGCACCCAGTGTCAGTAAGGATTAGTTAGAAAAATTATCAGAAACTATCGTTAGAAGAAATATATGTATTACATTCAGCCCCGAATCTGGGGGGGGGGGGGGGGGGGGGGGGGGTGGGGGAGGGAGTGGGAAGCAAACCGGGGCACATTCAGAGGCAGTTTCAAGTGGCGCCAAAATCATAATTTTAAATTAATAAAAATAAACTCGCTTCACACAGCGTGTAGCATACGGTCGCCTGGTTTAAATTACAGATGTACATAGACCATTAGTATGCCAAGCATTATATATTTGTAAGTTTTTAAGTGCCCAATTTATCTCACATGCCACTATCAAGTTTCTGCCCCGGTCCGAAAAAATCGAGTTCCTCTGGTGATTACATTGTGGTCTAAAATATAGGAAACGGCAAAACTCTGCAAAAGTGTGCCCGAAAATCCTATCGGCTTTCACGTAGGTACGTGTTATTTACTGAGATTTAAAGTGACTGAATCCTGGTGAAATGTATAGTGCTAAATGAGGCTCAACAGTTACTCTTTAGCAAAGATGTTCTGTAACTCAACTTAAAGCAGAATTAACTAGTGTGTTTTGTCTAAAAAGTAAGAGAAATTACAATAGATCCCTTTAGCCGTAGTTATACAGAACTGCCTAAGCCTTAACGGGTTCAAATTATGATAAAGTGTATTTGCACACTTTATACATAGGTATTTGCAAATCGCACAATATATACTTTAGTTTTGTGATAAAATAGTACTACTTTTTATTAGATTCTATATATTTTATACTGTTATCTAAACTAATTAGGTATATCTTTTACAAAATTTAATATTTTATTAAATTAGTCTAGAATTTTGGTCATATATCTGATTAGAAATTTATTGTTTTTACTGCCACTTATATCATCTGTTTTCGGGTATCTCTCATTTAAGACAAATGTTTTCAGTATTCTTTAAATTACCTACCTAAGCTCGTGTCGCTATGATTTTTTCTTACAAAAGTAGATTCTTCGATTTTTATTGAAAAGAAACTCAAATATCTACTCGAGATACTGATGAACTCGGTGTGTGCCAAAACCGTTCATTAAAAAAAATCCATACGTAAACAAATATTCATGATTTTAAAATCACGTTTTTAATTTATATAATAATTCTTATAAAGTGGTTCTAAAGGGAACTGGATTTACAAAACTAATGTTATGAAATCGGGAAATAATATTTCAAAAGGTTAAATGTAAATTTCAGAATGTATGTACTGTACTATAAATAACAATGTAAATCCAGCTCGCTTTAAGTCAACTACTGAAAATTGATTATCCGATCCCCAAATATAGGGCTAGTATTAAAATCAGTTCAAAGTTTCCACCTAATAAAGTATTGTCTCGGATCTCTAGTAAGATTAAATTAAAATAATATTTACCATTTATAATTAAGTCCCTAAGTTACAGTCAAAAAGTGTTATAACTTTTAAGTTATTACATACTTTCTCTATAATCTATAGTATAATACTGAACTCGAACAAGAAAAGCGCTAATAATTAACACATTTTATAAACATCGGTTTAAAGCTCCAGCTCGTTCAAGAATAACAAACAATCTTCAAACACTTCATATGTTCCTTTATATTGCAATTGTAGCAGGACTTATTAAGGACAAAAGGATTCTTCCTCCCTTATGTTTTTATTTCCTCAGAAATCTTCTAGTTTTTCTCTCAAGAGTTTATACAATAAAAAATCTAGCTTTATACATTCTAGATTGCAGATATCTACATAATTATGTAGTAACTCATAATTTAAATTCTCGTTTACAATTTTTATTTATAATCAATTTAAGTAGATTAGATAAATTGGTATATATCGAATTAAAAGGATTGGTTTGAGCATTAAAGATGTTAGGGTCGTATGGACACTATGCGTAAGGATATTATACGAGTACGGGCTTTCTTTTCCTCCGGTGACGTTTATGATGTTCACCCTTGGAGACGGTCGGCACATCTGCCGGTGTATGAGCTGGTGCTATAAACGCCTGTAAGACTTGGGGACAACCGTCGCGGGCTGCTGGAACGGGTGGTACTGGCGAACTAAGATGTCGCCCTATAACCCAAACGTTACCCTATACATTCATTATAAACTATGCTCAGACGATAATTGCTGGAAATATAAATCTGTCATACACAATAAACTGTTCAAAATTAATTCAATTGATTTCACTTAAAACTATAAAAAAAATCAAATACTGCAACAGGTTTCTATTATTATAAAGTAACGACTGGAGGTATCATTAGTGTCATAAAATGTGGTGGAAACAGTAGCAACATTAGGTCGAAAACTTTCAATTAACATAAAGTAAATTGCTTAAAAAAACTATCTATATTGACAACATAAATACTTACAACTAGGGATTGTTGGCTCTGTGCTAGCTTCGCATGTTTCTCGTGGATCATCAATTGATGCGCCGCTCTGTAATGTGATAGTGTTAATTATCCGTTAATAACCTAAAATATTAGTCAACACCTGAGACTATTTTCATTGTGTTTTCCTTCGACTACCAATTAAAATTCAATGTATAAAGACTATTTGCCCAAATTTACATTAAGTGATTAAAAATGGACTATATTTATTTTGCAACTACACACTTGGTATAAATAATGGTTATAAAATACATGATCGTCAATACGGCTTTCAACCGAACCGGTCAACAGGGGATCTTCTAGTGTATATACTGCACCGCTGGGGGGAAGCAATTGCCAACCATGGCGAGGCTCTGGCTATTGGTTTAGATATAGCCAAAGCTTTTGACAGGGTCTGGCACCGTGGTCTTCTCTCCAAGTTCCCGGTTTTCGGACGTCCCAATAACCTCTGCCAATGGATCTCCAGCTTTCTGCATGAGCGCAGATTTCGTGTCCTTGTTGACGGGCACAATTCGTAGCTCATGTCTGTAAACGCTGGAGTAGCTCAAGGCTCTGTTTTGTCACCCATATTGTTTCTTCTGCACATCAATGATGTACTTCCCCTGGGACACATTCATTGTTATGCACGGTTCATGGGTGCTACGTCAGTAAGCCTGGCTGTGGGCGGGGAAAACACAGAAAAGAGACTGAAGGAACTTGTCATTGAACTTAACCAAGTCTTGACCCGCATATCCACTTTGAGAGCAAGTAACTTGGTTGAGTTTAATGCCAAGAAAACGCAGGTACGTGCTTTTACTCAAAAAAAAAATCCCCATTTTCACACAACCCTACTCTTCAGAACACCCAGCTTGCAATGCATGACAGCCTAAATATCCTGGGAATGGATATTCGGAGTGACCTAAACCTCAAGAACCGCATCGAACATGTCATCTCCACAACATCTCAGAGACTCGGAATCCTAAACAGAGTGCGACGATTTTTCCTGCCCGACCAGCTGTACCTTCTTTATAAGGCCCAGGTTCGGCCGTGTATGGAATACTGCTCGCACCTCTGGAATGGATCCGCTAAATATCTCATCGATGCCTTAGACAGGTTGCAGAGGCGTGCTGTCCGCATTGTAAATGATACAGGTATCACCAACTCCATAGAACCGCTTCAATTGCGCAGGGACATTGCTTCTCTAAGCGTATTTTACCGCTTTTATCATGGGGAGTGTTCTGAAGAGCTCTTTGAGCTGATCCCCTCCTCTCCATTCCATAACAGAACCACGCGGGCGTTACCTAGGTGTCACGGTTTAACGGTGACACCCATAACTTCAAGAACCAAAAAGTTTGTTGACTCTTACTTTTGTCGCACTGTGAGATTATGAAACCGTCTTCCTGTCAGCGTGTTCCCTCCTTCATACGAGATTGGGTCCTTAAAAGAGGCGTGAAGAGATATTTAAGCAGACCAGCATGACAGCGGTGACTGGCAGTGAATTCTGTTCTGTGTCAGTCGCCGCTGTTTTGGATTGTACTGTACTTACCATCAGGTCCAGTGCAGTCACTGTGCTGTGCATTATAAAAAAATGCAATAAACGAACCTGTCCATTTGTTCCTGTGTCATATCGAGCGCCTCCTGCATTTCGCGTGACGTATTCCTCACAAATTCACGGTCACAATACTCGCCGAGACCCTGTTCAGTTAACACCTAGAAATATAAACGATAAAAAAAAATGAGTTAAGATTACCCCCAAATTGCATTGTAAAAGTAGATTTGGTGTAAATTCTCACTCTGGTGACGAGGCTCTCTGCAGATCCGACTACGGGTACGGAAGAGTTGTTAGACCGCGGGCTGCCCGGGAGAGAGACGACGCCGCGGCCTGGCTTATCGCCTCCTAGAGTTATTAACACACTGTTTTTATACTTTGACGACATCTTTATCTCACATTTTATACTAAAATGTCGGTATTTTATTCATATCTTTCTCTGATAGAAATTCTATCTACAATGTTTCTCTGATTATCTATAAATCGAAGTCTTACTTTTGTATTTTACAGACTCTCTAATCTTTTTCTCAATTTCTTTGCCGTATATATTTTTTTAGTTTCTAAATACCTACATAAAATACTGATCAATAAGTTACTCTAAAAGCCTATCTATTTATAGAATGACATATAACGTACCTTTAATAATATGTTGGTAGAAGCTGATAATATAATTAATGATTCTAGTCTGTTTTTCTATTAATCTATTTGTAAAGCTCTGAAAAGCCTAGCCGCTATTTCAAAGCAATGAACCTATTGCCTTATAATTTTTATTAATAAACGAAATCAATTGTAGTTCTCTTGAATATTTTCTTTTGATTTACGTAATCCGGTCCTCGTGCAAATAATACAGTAATAAAACTCTATGAAATCAACAAACTTTTTCTAAAAGCCTTCTAAATCCTCAACTATACTAAAATGCACACTATTCAGCTTTTTATAATAATGTTAGTTTACATGCTCGTTATAATGGTTAGTGTTTAAATGCGTTTTATTGCTATAATGTTCTTTTATCGAAAACTAAACTAATAAGAAGATTTATATTTACCTGTTGTATGCTAAATATCCATCTTATATAGAAAACTGCTTACACTTAATGTTACAAATGGAATATTATATAAATTGACGTCCAGGAAAGCAAATGATTGAAACGGGCCGTGTTAAATGTTTGAGGGGCCACTGTATTGTGTCGATAGCTTGAAATTAGATATGGTTTGTTTAGGTTTAAAAGAGCTTCCTTCTTCGGCGTGTGAAACTATAACAAGTGGGAGAGGGGCCGTTCATGTATTATAGTGGCTATACTTTACTTGTTTAAGATGAACTGGAGAAGGGGGGGAGAATGAATAATGATAACGTAAACAATATTTACTTCTTAATTTTCGTTTGGGAGGGGATGACCTTTGCTAACTATTGTTAGAGTCAAAAATGTCCAAAATTTTGAGGTTTTACTTGAACTGCCCCATAGTGTAATAGTGTGGCGGGGAGGTGTGGAAGATCCCGGGCGCCGGGCGCGTATGCGTGCGCGGACCTGGTGGAGATTGCGTGCGTAGTGAGATGTGCAGCGGTGGGTGCGAGCGGTCTACTAGGCTGTGCGCCGCGCTCGAGGAGGCGCTGCGCACCATCCGACCTGAGTGCGGCGGCGCGCGACACGTGCGCAGGCTGCGCCGTTCCCGCTCCCGGCCGCGGTCGCGCGCGTGCGAGAACGCGAACGGCAGCTTCGCGGCCGCGTTGTACCCGTACAACGTCATCGTCCGTGACTCCGTCGTCGGCGTGCACGCGCTCGCCAGCACCGACGATATCTTCGGTTGAATCGAGTCCACGGCCCCCCTCTCCTCAGACGAGCCCGCCTCCTCCGGGTGCACGCGCTGCCGGGACCCGGTCCCACTGGGCCGGGGCGCACCCTCCCCCGGCGTCGTCAGATAGTTGACGCACCCGAACGCGAGCCCGATCTGCCCGAGCATCTCGGGGTAGTTCGACTTTTGGTTGCTGTTAGTGCGTATGTGTTAATCCACGCGGAAGCGATGAAAGAGACATTAGTAGGGTTAGATGTTAATCAATTCCAACGAATGAGGGTCAAGAGAGCAATCGCGCAAAAGGATGAACATTTTGAAATTATAAAACCACACTTTTGACTACCTTGGTAAATAGCGTTCTTAAGGTCATTTGTGGTCTTTCTGCAATACAATAAGCTTTTTTATTTACGATTCTTAAACCTATATGCACAATTAGGTATTACAAAAGTAATGTATTATTGACAAGCAATATAAAAAAACCATGTAATGCTATACTCACTCGAGGACTTGATAAATCCTTTCAGATTCACCGTTTAAGATTAAAGGCCTCAGTGGTATCTGTTCCTTTGGTTGACCGTTGGCACTGAGAAGTATTTCCACAGCAAATTAATAAATATAGGCGTGTTACATATGAAAAAAAACAGTGATAATTGTTTACTCACAGATTTGGTGCTAAAGGCAATGGCCCAACTCCATATTCCCTTTGCATCAAAGAGCTCAAATGATTACCGACGGCATCTGTAAAAATGTCAATAAATCATCAGTATCCTATGTAATTAATCGCTCAATGTATTTTTTAATTTTACCTGGTGCCGGTTCGGTGTTTTTCCTGTGTCTATGAAAATGTCTATTAGGCCCATGCCTTCGTATGCTTGACCAAACACCTCCAAAGAGTGAGTGATTTCTCTATTAAAATAAAATTACGGTTCCATGAAAATCATCGAACGTATAACATTAAATATAGAGCGATTTCTACTAGTGTGTATTAGTCGAGTTCTTCAATTATATCTTTATTTAATAATAACATAAAAAAAAACAACTATTATCCCCTTTTTTTATCAATTTGGTTGAAGAAACAAGGAAACGAAGCTTTCGAATCATCAAAATAAATAGGATCTAATTTACCCTTAAGTTTGTAAAGAATGTTTCTTACCCTATGCATAGGTATGTCACCTTCTGCCGACATGTCATCCAAGTTTCCAGATATAGCTCTCTTAAGTTCAGGCCCAGCTTCATGTAAAGTTCGCAGACCGGCCTGCAGCGTCATCTGATGCGTGGAGTGGTCATCGTTCTGTCTTAATTCTTGCTCTTTCCTTTTTTTGAACCTTTATTTTGAGAAATAAACTCAAAATTTTAGAGTTTCTAAAGTTTAAAATAAATTCTACACTTAAGCCGTTAGCGACATTAATTCACATGTATTAATTATTAATTGTAAGTTATTATTAACTCGCTTTACACTTTGCATTCGCTGTTTTAATACAATACGAAAACTGAACTATTTATACAAGAATAGTATTTTTTTTTAAACGATATGAGCTTTGTTTTTTGACCACAATCTCACCTGATGTTAAGTGACGATGCGGTTTAGGATGGTAAACACAACTAAGCCTGGAGCCACAGGTTCTCAAGTGATGCTGCTGGAACACGCCTATTGGTATTTAGCGACAGGTTATCAAACTTAAGGGCGGTAGCTACCCAGGCGAGCATTATTAGAACATGCCACCTAACTATGGTTTTATCACGATGTTTTCTTTCACCGAAAGCTCAGGTTGATTTTAGAGTTGGATAGGTGGGCTCGAACCCGCGTCCATTGACGCGGAATCCGTCCGCACTATCCACTGCGCCATCACCGCTTCAAATTCATTGTGAATTATTTGTGAGAAACAGGGGACAAATAATAACAAACACGTCGTCTCATGTCACCGAAATCTTTGCGCATATGGGTCATTCCGCACGAGCTCATGGAAGCCGACCCTTAAAATTTTGATCAATTTTTTTATATTTTATATAATTTTCTGCATTGAATCAATATTCATATTAAGTATTACGGATGCATATGCAATGTCCAAATTCATGGAGAAACTTTGCAATTGCGGATGCGAATATCCGCAACAACAACCGTATCAGTGATCGGTCAGAAAATCGATTTATTTTTGCTACAATCTCAATATAAAAGTTAAGATTCGATATTGAGACCGGCCGTCAGTCACAATCAAAATTGACTTAACTAATTAGCAATAAATATTTAAAACTTATTTAAACTTCAATAGTGTAAATTGAACTAGTATAGTGTAACAAATTGCAAAAAAATACATGGCATTGTTGATCTAATCTTTCATAATTATATAGCAACCAGAAGTCACTATTACGCTAGTGAAGTAATTCATTCTTTAGATAAATATAGATTTAGATTTATTAATATCTTTAGATAAAGTGACACTTTGAATAGTTATAAAATCAAAATTGAGTAAATAAATGAAATCGAACCTTAGCAATATAAAGGCAGATAGTAAAATATAAAAAAAAAAAACATAAAATACTTACAAACATCCTCCTTACTTAAAGACTTGGAATAATCTATATATTTAACAATTTTGTATCTAATTTTTTTTTATAAATCTCTAAGATTTATAAAGTACATGTTTCTACTTCAATATTAACTATAAGTGTTTCCTATTCTAAATAATTAAAATCCTATTCATTTACATTATTTACTACAAATCCTTCACATTTGAAATCTTAATTAAAAGTAAAATTTGATGATTTTTTTATTGTACAATTAAAACTACTTATTACATACGTGATTCGATGAAATCTAATAATATAATTACATTAAACTATTATATAAAAATTCCAATGTCGCAATGGGAAACCCAACCATTTGTTTTTATTTTTTCCCTATATACTACGACGTTTGTTTTAGCTTCGGAATGATTGAAGTTGCATGCCAGTCGGTGTTATATGAATGTTTTCTGTCAGTTCAAATAATGGACAATTATATATGTCATCTGTAGGTATCGATGGACCCATGCATGGATTAACAGCAAAGAGCCAAAGTATATTTTTTTTTTTACAATTTTTTTGGGGTTCTTTCAAGGTTATACAATAGTTCCACTATGACATTCTTCGTTACGTATCCTATATATTGGCGGAATGAAAATAAAACACTATAAAAGGGTTACATTCTTTCATAATAACATACGTATCCTTAAGACGTGTTACGTACGCGTGATTCCTATGGAAACAAAAAAAGAAAATGACAAGTGTCAGTGTTAAACCGGACAAAAGTGAGATAGGAGATTTTGTGAAATAAGAAATAAATATATAAACAATCCTAATATACGTATTAACTCTAAACACATAATATGAATAGAAGTAAAATATACACACAGTAATATAAATGTAAGTAACATGAGTATTGGTTATCCATTTATAAATCATTATTTATTACATACTTTTTAATTAATGTGTCGAGTACCCATAAAAATAAGACAATAGGAAAACAATGGAAAGCTGGCGTAAACGCCAGGTAAGTGCTCAAGGGGTTAACTTGATTCAATTTTGAAAATTTAAACTTCAAATTCGAATAGCTAAGTACTCGGTTAGATTTCCCGCAAAACTGAGGTTTGGAAAACTTTAATAGTTAATTTTGTTTAAATGGAGCCAAATTTATCACGTATACATCATAAATGAAGAAAAAAATAATCGCTTAAACTTAATAGGAATCGCTTTTAAAAATAAAATATCTATGATCGTTTGAATGTTTGAATAGATTTTTTTTAAATTACTTTATGAAATAACAACAGTCTGGAAATTAATTTGTAATAAATATAATCATAACATACTATAAGTAGTTTAGAGGATTTATAAAAAAATATGATTAAAAATGAAGGAAACATATATTTGTGTTATGTTAAATTTAGTAAGAGAGTGATACGAGATAACTGACCTCCTAAAGTAGTCCTGTATGAGGAAAGTGGCGTAGAACTTGCCGACTGTGATCTCGTTGGGATCGCCCGGGGGCGGTACCACTTGGTCCAGTAGTTTTTGGGAGACGTTCGCTTCCAAATCTTTTTAATCACAGCCCGAAGTTCCGTGTTACAGTCGTCTATGTTGCCTAATGTTACATTTACAAATTATGTTATCTCCATATAAAATGACCACAATGAATTGCTCGGTAATTGTTAATTTATTACTACGCCCCCGTCAGGATTAAGGAGACAAGAAAATAAAGTACATTTCTATCAAGGATATTTTAACAAGGGAGTGAAAATATTTAAGACAAGAATAATTCCAAGTTTAATTTAGATCAATCAAAAAGTAATCTAAACATAAATCGATAAAGTTAAAACAGTTGAGCCGAGTTTCTGTTTTTACACCATTATATTGATGAGTTTTGGTAGATTTATTTTTATTACAACAAAAAACGTTGTTGGTAAAATTTTGAACATCAAAAGTACACTTAACACACACACACACACACAAAAGAGTAAAAAAAACCATTTGTCCATTTAAAAAAATGAGAGGTTTGTGCGTCTAGTTAATTCTACCTACAAAATAAAAAAAACATAATTAAAATAAATAATATATAAAACCAGCATGTAGTGCATTCAACGAATTTTGCATTGTCTGCAGCAGTGAAACAGTTCATGATTATAATTAGTTGTCAAAAGACGAAATATTTGTTTTTAAAACTCATACAGTTATACATAAGAACATTAAGTTGGGTCTAAAAATTAGTCGATTTGTTTACTTTCTACTCTGAAAAATAAGTTACTAAACACCTCTAGAAAGCTCTCTCCAAATATGAGCTCTCAATTTTAATAGGAAGGTGCTTACAGTTTTCCATTTTTCTTCAGTATTAGAAAAAAAAATCATATCTCTCCACCAACCGTGCATTAAAAATATAATAAAAATAGTTGAAAAAAAATTCTCTGTTCAAAGAAACTCAAATTTGTATAGATTTCCCCGAAACTCATAAATTAAATTAATTCTTTCCAAATTATTAATCAAAAACTGTTAGAATTTCTGTGCATTGAAGTTTGACCATGAATATCGTTGATACGATTCTTTTTCTAGAACTGAAGAAAAAGTAGAAAACTGTAAACATCTTCCTATTAAAATTAAGAGCTCATATTTGGAGAGAACTTTCTAGTAACTTAATTTTTCAGAGTATAAATAAAAAAAAAAATCAATTATTGAAGTTATACTTCTTTAGGCGCGTTATGAAAAAATGATGAGAGTGAAATTTTAAGATGCGCGCGCATCTGTGACACAAAATGAACAGTGTGAAGTTGTCTGCTTAACCGTTCATTAAGTCTCGTTAGTCGCGCATGTTGGTACGCTCGTCACCATCAACATGTTTCTAGTTTATACATTCACAACACGTGTTTTAGTTTCATACAAGTGCGAATTATTGAACATCAAATTATAATTTTAATTTTTAATATTTGCTATTAAATTGAATATTTCAAATTTAAAATGAACTTTGTTGATTATCCTTTTCCAATCCTTCTATTATTTTATTGTAATTAATTATTTGCATGCAATTAAAAACTATTTTTTAATGATGCCAAAGAAGTATAACTTCTCACGCGCGTACATAAGTACACGCACCCATTTTTTTTTTTTTTTTTGATCCACTCTAATGATCGTATAATTATTGCTGATGCTGAAGGGTGCTAAAATCTAAAAGGGTGTTTAATGAATAAATAAATAAGTGATATACCATCAGTTTTGATCTTGAGCGAAGTCCTGACGACAGCGAACAGTGTCGCATTGAAGAGCACAGTCCCGTCAGAGTTTAACGGCATGTTCATTGATACCAAACGCTTGCACGCGACACGATGCGGACACAACTTACCGAAACCTACGATTATCAAATCTAAATAATTTTATATTCACTTAACAGTAGAATATTTTAAGACTGGTAGTATTATATATCGCTCCAATAGTTTCTGATTCAATCCTGTACAGTGTTTACAAATGGAAAAATTTTAGTACACTCATTACTTGAAGTGAAGTCAAAGAAGTTGTGAAGTCAACGGCTAACGTTGTGAGTCTCGCGAAATTTCAGACAAAGATTGAGGTAGATTATTAGTCATTTATAAATCATTCATGGACTAGCTTATTGATAAATCTCATGCCTCCTTTTGAAAAGAACTATTGAGCTTTGTTACGCTGCTAATTAAATTACCTACATTTACACAGACTGGTATTACCGGATAGTAAGAAAGCATTGATTACAATTCTGACAATGAAACAAAAAATGACATCATTAAAAAGTTTACATTTATATATTTGCACCTTAAAGCAGCAGAGTTAAATCTAGTTAGAATAACGCTAGACGTCAAAAGACTCACCCAACGGTGGACTAATTTTCCTTAATAATGTAACTACATCTAAATGTTTTATCCTACCCTTAGCGTCTGGATCGTATTCACTCCATAACCTAAAATACCAGAAAGAAAAACAAACTGTTTAAAAAAACAATGAAAAATACCTTAAGATCTCTTATAGTTTACCTAAAAATTATGAATCTGATTAATCTTTTACTGTGGATTCAGAATAACTGATACAGTAATGGAATGTATTTAAAATAAAAGATTTGGCAATGCTAAAACTGGAAAATTAGCAAATTCATTTACATTGTATAAAAGGACATGTAAAAATCTAGTGTAGATGTAAAAGTCTACCCAAAAACTGGAGAAGACACAATTCATAACGGATATTATAAAGATACATTCTTTGTTATGATCATTGGCGTAAAGTATTGGATCAAACAATTTTGATACTATCGATTCTTACCTTATAAATTCATCTAAGTGATGTGGTCCCAAGATCGACCAATCTCTAGTTAAATAATCGAAATTATCCATAATGACCGCTACGAATAAGTTTATGATCTGGAACAAACGATACACCAAGTGTCATGATATTTAATTACTTTGTTTAGTGTAGTATTTTTCTGATGTTAATGCGTAAGTGGTGGTCACACCTGACGCAGGGTTTCCCTAGTGCGGGGGCCACGATTAGTAGAGTAACATGTAATACTTACTTTTTGATGAATAAACTTTTATTATTATTATTATTATTATTATGAAGTATATCTATTTAGTATTGATTTAGTTTTAGTATGTTATTATGTTTTTTAACTTTTTGCTAAACAATTCAACTATAACGTAGAGACTACGTTTGCATGTGTATTTTTTTATAATTATTATAAAATCGTGTAAGTCTGTAATTAATAATGTATGTCCTATTTTGCTTTATTGTTGTAGATTTTCCACATAAATAAATATTATGTTGTAGTTACGGTATTAATGGTTATTTTATAAGCGATAAAAAAAAATTAGTCATTGCGGTATGAATAAATAAATAATGTAGACAGATAGAATCATATAAATCTCTATATACTACGTTCCTGAATATAGGAATTGATTACATCCTAAAGGACTTAAATATTTAACAATTTATCATTTATCTTCAGCAAAATTATTTATAAAACTTGTCTATATATATAATTTGTAGGCAAAAAATAAAGGAGTTAAATAAATTGTTTCCCTGTGTTTTTTTTGTTTTGCTTAGTGGTTATTTATGAAATCTAGTATTATTAATAATAGAAAGAGTTATTTTTTTTTAGTTATAGTCTAATTTAAACTTGTTGAAAAAATATTTTGTTTTACCATAAGAATAATTGCTATCAGCTCTTAGTAATGTAATTAATTTAATATCAACAAAATATAGTTAATATAATAAAAATGTCAAAGTTTTTACTAATACAATTTATCCTGGTATGGACATGTGATGCGCAGGGAGAAAGAGAATGTTGTAAGAAAGGTATTGGATATGAATGTGGACGGTTACATGGGAAGGGGAAGACCAAAGAAAAGATGGATGGACTGTGTGGGAGATGATATGCTTAGGAAAGGAGTGAATGCGGAGATGACAACAAATAGAGAGGAATGGAAGAGGAAGACATGTTGCGCCGATCCCAAATAAAAGTGGGAAAAGGGTAGGGAGATGAATGAATATTCATATAGTTTAAAATGGTAGTATATTTTTTTACACGATTTAGGCTCAGTGCTATGACCACAATCTCACCTGATGTTAAATGGCGATGTGGTCGCGGATAATAAACACATTAAGTCTAGGTAGAGACCTTCAAGTGATGCTGCCGTAACACACCTATTGATATTTGGCGACAGGTTTCGAACTTGAGGTTGGTAGCTACCCAGGTGGACATTGTTAGAAAATGCCCTACCACCATGCCATAGATACGTGGAGGTGAATGATGGAGACAAATATAATTAATTTCAAAATATCAAATGTCACATGCTGCCAGAATTCTCTATAAATTTATATCTTTGGTACACATAAAGATAATAATTAATAATTAGATATGTCATACACCAACGACTTCCCCCATGAGGTTAGCATAGCATCCAGGACACACTGAAGCCTCATTACAAAAAAATTAGTAGTAATATCTTACCAAAAATGAACACAGTACGTAGAAAGAGATGAAGTACGGAAAAGCGAGTACACTGCCGCAAGAGCCCCCGTTCTCCTCTTCCTTTTCATCGTAATTCTTATCACATTTGACTTCGGGCTCCGGAGATACGCCCATCATAATATCTTTGCCACGCTTCCCCTGGACATTACATGGAAATTTAGTTTTAAGTATCGTTTCTAATATTTCCTAAACGAGTAGTAAATTTGACCTTGAATAAAGCTTTTTTCCAATTTTGATCAAATAGATATTAGTAATATATAGTAATACCCCGCTTTACGCGAGGGATACGTTCCGAAGAAAATCGTGTTAACTGAAATTCGCGTATATCGAGGTTTATGATTAAACATACGTCAAAATTTAATACAAAAAAATACAAATCATTTTAATCAATCACTTTAATTCTAAGAACACTTTATGCGATACATACTCTAATTTTTTACGGAAAAATACATCTATTGTCTTTACATTATGTTTATACGCACTCTTTCGCGTAATGCGAGGCATTTGAGCGCGAAATTTGACATTCGCGTTATAGTGAAACCGCGCGTAACGGGGTCGCGCTAAGCGGGGAATTACTGTATTAGTTTTGGCATAATTATCTATAACATAGATATTTTTTTTATTATACCAAATTAGCTCACAAATTTATAACAAAGCTCGTAAGTACGAGCAACATAACATACAGTGAAAAAATTAATAGAAATATTGGCTATGGCACCGGAAGACGTAGTGTGGATAGCCCCCCACAATGTGGACCGACGACCTGGTGAAGGTCGCGGGAGTCCGCTGAATGCGAGTGCCGCAAGACCGGTCGTCATGAAGATCTTTGGAAGAAACCTAAGTCCAGCAGTGGACGTCTTTCGGTTGAATGGATAGCCGGACGTCATTGAATATTTAATAAATCCATGTCAGCGATTCATAGATCATAGTCAACCCCTGTAATGCTAAATCGCTTCCTTTCAACAGTAAAGATCTAAAAATTTCTATATTTACCAGTAGCGGAACGGAATAGTACGAGAATGGCCTGCGGGAACGTCTGAAAATGATTGTTCCTGGTAATGGCTGTACTGTCTTCGATTGCGATTTTTCCGAACACCTGTAAATTTGTGCAAATTTAATTTTATATGTGTGTCTCATTAATATTCTATTATATTCTGGTAAGGACTGTTCATAATTAATCCGATTGCTTGCTTTAATATCATTTTTAGAATATTGGGTTTTCTTTAGAATAATGAATACACATTTCAAACCTATAACCAGGAAGTAAAATATGTTTTTTTTTTCCTCACCTGCATCCCAACGACTGCGTAAATGAAAAATAACATCAGTATTAGGAGTGCGACGTACGGCAACGCTTGAAACGACTTTATAAATGTCCACAATAGAGTCCTTATCCCTTCTCCTCTCGATAGAAGTTTCACGAGCCTCATGACGCGGAATAGACGGAAAAAATTAATCGACGGTATTGAACTCTCCTGTAGATAGTTACAAGATAATACAATTATATTGTTTAATTTGTTACTTTATTTTTTATCGTAGTGATATTATAAATATATAAACTATTTCTTCTATTATCGTTATTCGTTAAAATAATATCAGTCATTTTGCATCAGAAATAATAACCTTATTATTTCTTAATTTCGATATTCAATTTAAAAGAGCTGGAGGTAACTAAGAAATTAAAAACAACTGCAATAGCTTTGATAGTAACTGCTTCATTTTTTTATGTTACAATAGATGTAAAGAGATATATATATATACATATATCAAAACAAATTTCATTTAATTTTAATATCGTGAATATTTTTGTATGATATCTGATTTATTTCGTAAAAATTTAGACAAGCTAGATCTAGTGAATGATCGTCATAATTTTAATATTAGCAGTAAAGACAAGTTGCCCGTCCCACGCTTTAGGTTAAGTAAGTGTAATAAAAGCTTTATAGGTAATAGTATTCGGTTTTACAATAAGATCCCAAGTAACATTACCGATTTACCTGACAATAAGTTCAAGTATTATGTCAAGCAGGTCTTAATCTCGAAAGGTTATTACAGGGTGGAGCATTACGTGAACGATAGTGATGTCTGGAATTAACCCACATCTCTGTGCTTCCACTAACATTATTAAGACTGCGATTTGTATAGTTTTAAATATGGCAAAAAAAAAATTTATATATATTATATTTATAAAAAAAAGAACCAGATCGAGTTTCTCGCCTGCGCTCTTCTCGACTGGGTTGTTTTCCGAACCGGTGGTAGTGTTTTAGACGTTCATAAGCGCCTTCTTAGGGCCTAAATTGAATAAATAAATTTTGATTGTGATTTTTTTTTTATTTTTGTCGAGTTTAGAAATTGCGGCTCATAACCTATCGTAATCTATTTGATAAATGATAAGACTCTTGAGAATATTATTAAATTTGAAGATGTTATTTGTTGTTCTACTAAAATAAATTGCTTATGTATGTAGTTCCCCAGTGGAGAATTATTTTACAATTTTCTTTCGGAAATAACAAATTCATAGAAATATATTAAAAAAACATTTGCGGCAAAATACAGATTTGTCTTCATGTCTGTTACACCTATAGTGCTGTTGTTATTTACATTCTGTGTGTATTTGTTGTAGCAACGTTACTGTCCCATTCTGGTTTACATATAAAGCTATAGTTTCTATAACAATCTCAGGTACTTCGTACAACATCTAAAGCTGGTGATGCTTAGTTAATTTATTTACAGGTTAATAGTGCGCGTGTATTTCTACTGTGGTTCTTAAATTAACACTATATGTTATCCATACATATTGACATATAATGACATAAAATTAAAAATATTAAATAACTTTTATATCTAGACTTAGATGTGTGTAATTAATTTATTATCAAGTTTTTTATTTGGAAGTTGATTTTTTAAAGATAATCTTGTATATTATTTGTTAGCATCAACCTACATACACAATACTCGTTTATGTATTTAGATTTTTACACCATTTTTGAATTGTGGTTACGTAATCGTAATCCCGTCATGGTGAGTTTCTCTACCATCCTTACTAAGCTATGACTCGAGTACTTATAAAATGAAGTCAGATAAGTTACCAGCGTGGAAGCGTGACACTTACCTTGACAACGTGTGCTCTTGGTATGCCACTTCCCTGAAACGAATACGTTCGTTCAGTTCCATAAAGTTCCGCGACATTTTATTCATTACACAATTAATGTGAATAGCGTTAGCCTCTGTCTGCTGTTATTACAACATCGAATATGTCCATGCTCCGGGGGACAGTAACTAAGTCGTCTAGATTTGTGAAATTGTAATTATTTTCGCGTTGTATTTAATATTTGCAATTTATTAATAGAATATCTAAAAATACTTCTATTAATTAAAGTGAATAGTCTTTGGTTTCTAAGAGCTCAGTTAAATGAAATATCAATTATTTAAAACTAAGTTTCGATCTTAAAGAAACTTATATCGATTAAACCTACATTCTTTTTCTTATCAATACACATATAAAATAACTTCATGCCTCTCTCTCTCTCTCTCCTGATGGTAGGTAGAGACTACATCATTTCAGTATGCTCGTCGATTGGAAGCATTTTTGAACTAGCCAATACTTAGGACCTCTTCGATTTGATCGAGTTGCATTCATCTAAGTCAACCTTTACAGCTTTACTCAGTTACATTTACCAGTACCAGGCTTAGTATTTTCACCACCCTGGATAACATCGTCACTTATCAGGTGGGATTGTGGTCAAAAGCACTGAGCCTATACCTTGTAAAAAAACCTTATAAATCTGCTTAGTCAATCTTCCTTTCCTAGCATTCCTATCTCTATTTTAGTCGCAACATTATGATGTTGCGCCTTAGTCATCGTTTTTCAACAAGAATTATATGTTAGATTTTCTGCTTCTATTGCTGAAGTATCTTTTGTAACTTCGTGCCAATTTTCAACATGGAGATTGATACTATATTTCGCCCTTTTACTAACGTTATTATAGAGCAAAATAATTACAATTTCAAAATCAGACGAATCAATAGAGTGATGTGAAGTACTTCGAACAGTGTTATTTAACTTACGTATGCAAAGTAAGAGATAGAGTTACCTGGTTCTTGAGCTCGTTCACTTGTGAGACAACAATGTCGATGATGCTCCCTAAAACTATAATGAAGTCGAAGGTATTCCACGCGTCGCCGAAGTAATTCTAAACAGAGTTATAATAAAGCTTAAATTTATCATTTAAAAGCATAAATTATTTTATTTTGGCATAAAAGCGTTATGATACCAAATGTATTCGAGAGCTCATATACATTTCTGGGCTACTACCGTGAAAATTTTCACAATTTTTATGATACACCATTTATTTTTAAGTGGATACTTCTTTAAAAAATCCTGTTCAATTTAGGTGCAATTGTCTCTAAACTCATATTAGACTCATATAGATTTTTGATTTTGTTATGTGTCATTGGCGGAATGAAATTACGCAATTTCTGGGTATCCTCTAAAATACCACGGGTTAAAACCTCCAGGTAACTCAGGATATTCAGGCTAATCTCACTTCGCCTTAATATCTCACTTTGATGAGATTTTTCACAAGTGTACTCTGAGTACTAACTCTAGACTGAGTTACCATCGTCGATGTTTCACCGTTAATAAATCTTTAAAGACGGCGTTCGATTGATGATTTAAGTTCACGCCTTATCTTGGACAGAACACTCCAAAGAGACATTTACAAGCTGCTATGACAGATATTAATTTATTATCACTAGTGCTCGACTGTGATCGAAATTCGACCAAAATTCATAATAACGCTAACAATTTTGTTTGCTTTTTATTGTCAATCGCTTAAAGTGAAACCTTCTCAAAAGTCAATATTCTGTCTACACGGTAAATAAATGTCAAGTTTGACATTGCCATGTAATTGATAAAGCATTGGTAATCGTAAGGGTAAATGATAGATGTGTGTGTCTGTGTCAAACTAATGGTAGTGCGTGAACTGTATTGTTTTATTCATTTAATGTATTTTTATGCATAATTAAAAAAAATAAATAATAGCATTCTGCATTTCTTTTTTATATAACCTATAAGTGTGCGAAATTTCAAACGCCTCCGTCCGCGTAATTTTCGTAAACAAGGCTACAAAGTTTTTGCTTCACGTATTAATAGTACGATGATAATGATGATAGACGACTAACAGTATATAGTAATTTAACAGTAACAGTTAACGTATAGTAGCATATTTATCAAAAACAAGAAATCAAATCTGTGATGCTATGATAGCTCAGTTGGAAGTGCGGTCGGATTCTGCGTTAATGGACGCGGGTTCAAATCCAACATAGCATGGTGGTAAGTCATTTTAAAAATAATGTCCGCCTGGGTAGCTACCACCCTCAAGTTTGATAACCTATCGTCAAATACCAATAGGTGTGTTCCGGCAGAATCACTGGAGAACCTCTAGGCTTAGTGTGTTTACCATCCTGGACCACATCGTTACTTAACATCAGATGAGATAGTGGTAAAAGCACTGAGCTTATACCGTGTAGAAAAATAAAAACAATAAAAATGGGTGCGTGGCGTGTACTTATGTACGCGCGTGAGAAGTTATACTTCTTTGGCATCATTAAAAAATAGTTTTTAATTGCATGCAAATAATTAATTACAATAAAATAATAGAAGGATTGGAAAAGGATAATCAACAAAGTTCATTTTACATTTGAAATATTCAATTTAATAGCAAATATTAAAAATTAAAATTATAATTTGATGTTCAATAATTCGCACTTGTATGAAACTAAAACACGTGTTGTGAATGTATAAACTAGAAACATGTTGATGGTGACGAGCGTACCAACATGCGCGACTAACGAGACTTAATGAGCGGTTAAGCAGACAACTTCACACTGTTCATTTTGTGTCACAGATGCGCGCGCATCTTAAAATTTCACTCTCATCATTTTTTCATAACGCGCCCAAAGAAGTATAACTTCAAAAATCTGCTAAATTACAAATATACCTTAAATCTAAAAGCTGCCAATTTGAATATAAATTCTAAAGCAAAAACAGCTGTGAAGAGCATATTGAGCATGTCCAAAGCTTTGCTGTATTCCAACGGCTGGTTGTGATACTTCATCGCGAGTGTTATCGTGTTGATCATTATCAACACGAAGATCGCGTATTCAAAAGGCTGCGAGGTGACGAACCACCACACCTTGTATTGAATCCGATGTTTAGGTATATACCTGAAACAACACGATTCGGTATCAATGGTCTCGTAAATTCGCTTCTTCCGGCACTGAACTAGAAACGGTAAACTGTTACTCGAGATATCAAGGATGTTGCTTCATTTCCCCTTTTGCCTGGTGTTTCATTAATTGAAAACAACGAACCATCTGAAATACAATCGCGGTGATATATGTATATCGGCGGGGTTGCTCTATCTCGTTTCGTGCTGTTATACCCCCGTTATGTATGCCTTAATGCTGCCCTGACAATCCCAGGTCAGCATAACTCCCTTAGCTCTTAGGAAACAAACACAGATCAGTCAGTCGGACTTGAGCTTTCATCCTGGACGGTTGCCTAAAGATAATTATATCCTCTGCGGGAACATATTTCCAAATCTATATTTCTATTATATCTATTAAAAGTTCTCCGCGATTAAAAGTTCTTTTTTTTTAAAAAAAGACATTCTTAACACGTCCTATAACAGTGAGAATATAAGTGTTGAACTTGAACGATGGGACTAAAGTGTGACGTCATACTTTTTTTTTTTTGAGGAGACATTAGAAAATAAACAGTCAATAATAGCTATTATTTCAAGTCATACCTTCGTATCGGTTTAGCTTTTAACGCGAACTCGATGCAATTTCTTTGGTTCTTATCTAATTCACAATTTTTATACTCTTGTTCCCCCTCATTCTGGAATGTCACTATGACGAAACCGACGAATATGTTCACCTAAAAATACACAAAAATCAATAGTTTTGTCCTGAAAGTTTAATTTCTTTTCAAATCAAATCAAATCAAAATTTATTTATTCAATTTAGGCCCTAAGAAGGCGCTTATGAACGTCTAAAACACTACCACCGGTTCGGAAAACAACCCAGTCGAGAAGAGCGCAGGCGAGAAACTCGATCTGGTTCTTTTTTTTTTTCATAAATATAATATATATCATTTTTTTTTGTCATATAAAAAACTATACAAATCGTAGTTTTAATAATGTTAGTGGAAGCACAGAGGTGTGGGTTAATTCCAGACATCACTATCGTTCACGTAATGATCCACCCTGTAATAACCTTTTGAGATTAAAACTTGCTCGACATAATACTTGAACTTATTGTCAGGTAAATCGGTAATGTTACTTGGGATCTTATTGTAAAACCGAATACTATTACCTATAAAACTTTTATTACACTTACTTAACCTAAAGCGTGGTTCCGGCCAACTTGTCTTTACTTCTAATATTAAAATTATGACGATTATTCACTAGATCTAGCTTGTCTAAATTTTTACGAATATGCATTAAGTTATCGAAGATGTATTGGGAGGGCAAAGTTAGGATATCATATTCTTGAAACTTGTTCTTTAGAGATTCGCGAGGTCCCATATTATATATTGCTCGAACAGCTCTCTTTTGTAACGTAAAAATGGTGTCTATCTCTGCTGCTGTACCCCACAGCAAGATACCGTAAGACATTAAGCTGTGAAAGTAAGCAAAGTAGACTAACCTAGCAGTAGCAATATCCGTTTTATTTATTTATTTTTTTTCTTTTATTTTTTATTTCGTTTTAAGTTATCATTACATGGCACCAGTATATAAGTGTTTTTATTTCGTACTTTAAACATTTGTTATCATGTTTTAGACTTGGCATAACATTACTTATAAAAATATAAGTATCCGGGTGACCGAGCTTAGTTCGGTGTTTTAGGCACTTGTACCTATTCAGATCTTTTAACATGCTTTAATGTCTAATCAAATTTAAATATACGTTAATTGCTTAGGATACTACCACTACTATATACATACTATATTCATACTAAATTCACCGCAGTATTATATTGCAGTCTTTGGTCGACGCGTGTCATTCAAATGACTGTACTTTTGATAGAGTGAACCGATTTTAATGAAATAAAGTTTTGATGCTACCCCGGAATATACTTTATAATTATCTTTATGCATTTTTAAAATATACCTATTACTAGCTATTTGATACCTGCACAGACAAACAAAAAATTGAATAATTATATTTATGGTATAGGTATCATATAATACTTTCATACCTATTTAGTACAAACATTAAATTTTGACATTACAAACACACTTCAATTTTATTTATTAGTATATAATATCATAATGTGGTAGAGGAATTTCTATTGTCTGCTTGTCTAGCTCTCAAATTGTAAATTGTTTGCCAATCATATATGGGTGTATTTTTTGTACATATAGTCACTTACCCTTAGATAAGATTGTGTTCAAAAGCTTTAGCTATATGCAGTATAAATATTTAAAGAATAAGACAAACTAGTTGATCATTTAATGTAAAAATTAAGTAGAGTCATCTATGGCTGGGTACCTAACACGGTTATACTCGTACAGTCCCTTTTCAAAAGAAATCATTAATGATCTAGGACAATGCCATTGTAGTATATTATTTAAAAAAAACATGAGTTAATTTAATAAAAATAGAACATAATAACAATAAAATGCACAGAGAGTTAGAAAAAAAAATTTGTAAATATATAAAATTCATTTAAATAAAACTATAATAAAAAAGGAATTAAAAAAAAAGGAAATTTACAAACGCAAGCAAAAGAACATTTAGAGAAATAAAATAAAATTAAAAAGTAAATACTGGAAAGAATAATAAAAAGAATCGAAGTAAAACATTTTCTCATTCCAAGCAAAAGTATATTTTCTTGTTTAATAAAGCAGTACTTTCTGAAGTCCAAAACATTAGTAGTCTATTCAGTTCTGCGGTAAAGTTTTGGTAAATCCAATCAATTGTCTAATGGCTGTCAATGAGGTCAATACAAAATGTGGAAAATTTACTGCATTAGATTAAAACTTCATAAATCAATGTATAATAATGTACCTTGATTAAAAAACCAAATACATATTGAATAATAATAAGTAATAATGTAAAGTAACATCATAATTCTTCTTCTTAGTTAATGGCAATCTGTGTGTACACACAATTTGTGCCAATGTCATGTGGGTAAGATTTTCAATCTTGTATCAGCGTTACCAAGCTCCAACAGAACGGTGGCCTATCCTGCTCAAACTTTCCATGGAGCTTTGTCGGCACCTCAGAATGTATGCTACGCGTTGTCTTCTATAATAAACTTAACTTGAACACAATAACTAAACTATTTCACACAAAACGCCACCAAGATTACATGATATAGAGTTAAGTACACAAGTTTAATGAATTAAAGAAAACAATTGCTACATGTCAGACTGAGATCCCGCCAAAAACTCATCATAATTTATAAAGTATTTATTTATTGACATCTATTGTTGCCTAGCAACTGTCGGCCATTTGCAAAAGTATAAAAGGTTTTATGTAATTAAATCAAAAACAACATTTTTAAATATAAATGTGTGACTGCAATTTTCAAAAAAAGTATGAATCAAGATAATCTTAGAACATTATGCTTTAATTTACATATATCCAAAGTTTTATCTCGATCGGTTTCAGCGGACCCGGAGAAACCAATTACATATTCATATATATAAAAGAGTTGCTCGCTTTATAGTATAAGATTAATGTGCCGAGTACCCATAAAAATGAAACAATATAAAGACAATAGGAAAACAATGGAAAGCTGGCGTAAACGCCAGGAAGGAGCTCAAGGGGTTAATAATGCTAACAAGTGACAGTATAAAGGAAATTTTTATCGAGAAAATCGAAAATAGTAATAATGTATGGTGGAAGAATACAATGAATATGGGAAATTGATAATTTGACGTGAGCTAGTGAGATGATACCCACATGCCTTCTATTAGGAAGAAGGACAGGGCTATGACTAAAGCTGGTTACTGGCGATTATTAACTGCGCCTAGAAGTTTTATAAACCTATACTCTAGTAGTCATATGTACTTGTTTGTTAAATTTGTAAAAAAAAAACACAATTTTCTTAGTTTTTAACGATTTAGTTGCAAGATTAAGAAAGAAACACGGGTTTTAGATACTTTTAAATTATTTTTTGTACTCACCATGAAGAATGCAATAATAATGATATAAATAATGTAATACGCTGCGACTATTGGACGGAAATTTGTAATAGGACCACGGTCTTCTGCGTTCGAGTCTATAGACACGTATAATAATCTGAAATGATTAAACATTAACATTATATCAACCAAATAATTGCCTTATAAACAAAATATATATTTTCTAATAAGGGTACTGTATTACTAAAGTGGTTAAATAACAATGGAACTTCTACACAAACTTTTATTTTAATAAAATATCTGGAGGGGAAATGAAACATTATTATTTTATTTTCGATCAATGAATATGATTAATACGAATCACTAATGAGAGAAGCAAAACACTAAAAGAGAACTATGAAATCCTTTCAACATAAACTGAGTATTTAGCTTTAAACGTTATCAAAGTTAAAAATGGAATTGCTCCATATACATAGATTACATCAAAATGTCATCGAGATATACATTACCCCGGCCACCCTTCAAATGTAGACACCGTAAATAGAGTAAGCATCCCTTTCATCACATTATCAAAATGGAAATCGTTCCGTTTCCACACTCTATCCTTCACCACGTAATTACGATTCTCAAATACTAAATACGTGCCCCTGAAAAGAACAGTTACTATCAATTCTACGAAAGGAAAGACTTATGATAGTTTTAAGACCTTTTTTTTTTTTTTTGACGGGGGGAAATGCATTTACGCACTACCCTTATCTATTGTACTTAGGGGATCTAAGTCCCCCAGTACACTAGATAAGGGGCACGGAGTGACGAGCTCCGTGCAGTGTGGGACATAGTTTTAAGACCTAAAGGAAGATACAAATAACGAGATGCCATAATTATGTGTTGATAACCGGCACCACGGGATTTTAAGTAATAACTATCATATTATCCAGTGAAAATATATAGATTTTAACTTGAATTTTAATGATTCTTCGGTGGACGCAAAATACTATAGAGTGAAAGTTTTCTCTATCAAAATCTTGCACGTATTGTTTCTAAAGTTTGAGCAAAAATATTTGGAAAATATCATGTAAATGATTAGGGCAAAAATAAATTCAGCTATTTATTTATGTTTAAAAACAGTCGATTAGGTTCCAATATTTTATGCGTTCAAGTATAACGTAAGTTATACGTAAGTATAATCAATGGGGAACGAGGATGTGAATGATGATTATGTAACTGTGTTTAGTATTCTTTTTTTTTAAATTATTTGAATGCGTATATTATTATGGAAGGGAAAGGGGCTTTGTTTGTTATTGCTGACAGGATGGGGGGAGGAGTATAAAGTCTAAAATTTTGCTTACGCAATACTTGTGCAGCCTCTAAGGTGTTTCTAGGTAAACTACATAATACCAATGACAAATTTCATTGTCGTTAGTAACTCGCTACGGTTAAACTTTGCAATAGGATCTTCTGTATTTTTAAATGAAAGCATAAACATTACGGTAATGATAATATAATAAAATAACAAGTACTCACTGACATTCTTCCTCTGTCATTTTAGAAATATCAGTACAACTAAAAAATTTACCCTGAAACAAAATCTCATTAATTAATTCTGATATTAGTTAAGTCAACTTTTGAAAAATTAGTTCATGCCACGACATCTATTGTTACATTAGCTATTTAAAATCTAATGTTCTCTTTATAACATTTGATAAACCAGGTATTTGTATGTAACTCATTTCTCATGACGTATAACTAATTAATTTTACGTAAAAGCGTATTCACTAATTGAAGGATGTCAAAAACATTGATTTAATTCATATTTCGAATCATTGAAATGGGTTTCCCTGGAGTTATTAACTAGCATAGCAATTTATCATTGCAAACATGCAACATATATAATGTCAGTTTCATTATTTATTTTAACATGCTCATTGAGATCGTCTATTTTCTTTCTTTTAGCTGCGACAACTAACCAAATAGATGGTCCGTTAAAAATACATATTGCTTCTAAAAATTCTTATTAATGTACTTTATGACATTATTCGGGACTGTCTATATGATAGAAAACGAAATCATCTCCACAAAATTTTGTATTAGGAAGGACTTTGTATAATGTACAAGTAAAGTGTATTGAAAAAAAATGTCATGATACGTTTATTCCGTGAATCATTCTAGAGAGGATCGCCAGTCTCTTGCTAGGGTTTTAATTTCAGAATAGGCTGTATAGACAAACATCTTTTAGCTTATCCTATTATATAAATAATTTTACTACTATAATTACTGCTGGCTATGTTAATCAAATTTATTATTTACGTACTTAAAATATAACTCGCCATTTATTTAATAACACAAATTAGCTACATAATGTCAATTTCTATGGGTAAAATAGTGAATTATTTAAACAGATAATATATTATTACAAACACGAAGGTTGTACACAGATTAAAACTATTTTTGGTTTTAAAAGAAGTTTATAATGTATGTTAGAGAGAAGTTTGTAAAGTGGCTCCAGTGAGTAAAAAGATGAAAGGCAATCGTTTAATCTTGGTATGGACATGTTTTGAGAAGTGACGAAACGAAAGAAAGTGATGATTATGAAAATTGAGGGATGGAGAAAGAAAGGACGTCCAAAGAAAAGATGGATGGAGATATGAAGGCAAATAGAGTAAATGAAGATACGGTGTCTGATAGTGACATTTGGAAAAAGAAGACATACTGCGCTGACCCCTAATAACAAATTGAGAGCAGGACGATGATGAGGAAAAGAAGCTTATAATGCGATATTATAAAAGCAAATTAATCAATCGGTTAATCGTTAGGGACCGTTCAAGTATTGCGTAAGAGAATGGATATGGTTTTTTGCTTATTCTTGTTGCAATGTTTACTAATTTTATTTCAATCACTTAAGCAGAGTTTGTAATTAATATGCTAATGTTTGCGTCCTTATTGAAGGCATATGAGGAGGGGTAAGTCAAAAAAGTTTCTGGTTGCACAATACTTGAACGACTATATAGAAGATCTCATAAAGTTCAATAAAGCCTTTAAAAGTATTCAAAAATCTCACCTTAAACAACTGTACACCGACGACGGCGAACATAAATTGTAACAAATACGTAACTAACATTATATTACCTATAGTCTTAATAGCTACTATCACACATTTAACTACATACTACGATTATTTGGTTTGGTTTTCACGTGCAAGTTAGTTTCCAAGGTGTATACGTTACCGAATAGGGCAAGGACATTGTCCACGGTTCGTCCGGTGACCACGCAGCGGCGGGACATAGGGGGGACAAGCAATTTATATTTAATTACAGGGCAATATCACAGGGTCAGCAGTTTTACTATATTATAAGGGACTTTGTAAGTACTGTTCGTATAAACGCCAAGGTAGGGGGTTTGGGAGAAATGGTAAGATTTACACTAAAATTGCATAGGTTTAAAATATTAGTCGACTAATTATATAGGGCATAAGTACGACTGACTACACCTTTGGGTTTGACGTTTATGACATCATGCACTTCGAACTAATTTTTTAAACATCAAAAATAGAACAATAAATAAATTTTCTAATATCGATATTATTTATTTTAACTACGTATAAGATACATGCCTAAATTATTACTTGTAATTTATGTTACTGTTATTATAAAAATAAATGACAACGAAATGAAAGTGATTTTAGGAAGAAAGCGAATCACGACATAAATATTTTTACAAATCAAGTATAATCTTCCAAAATTGTTTTTTTTTATTTTGGAAGCTTTTTACAATAAATAAATACAAAAAAAAAAACAAGATTAGCACAAGAGTTAGATAAAGCAAAATATAAATACATTTGTATAAATAACAGATTCAGTGAAATCTCAATATATAAGAGAGATAAAAAAATAATAATCATGAGAAATGAGTAGTGTGAAAGAAAAGGATAGAAGATAGGTAATGTTTAAGCGGTAATTGAAGTTACCCAAAGGTGTATAAATGTGAACCAGTGACGTCACAGTGTGTGAATACACAAATATCATTTATAAATGTAAGAGAAGATTCCATAATGCTATATTATGCTTTCATTTGATACACGTAAATGCCCCCTACCTTGAACATTTGGACTCCCATGACGGCAAACATGAATTGTAGCAATGAAGTTACCAACAAAATATTGCCGATCGTTTTGATGGCAACGATCACGCATTGTACAACGTGCTATAAACCATGAAAAAACAATTATCACCCAACTATAATCATAAATATTACAAGATTATTTTCATTTAGACAGAATAATAAAGTGGTAAATATAGAAGGAATACACACTTCACCCCAAAACACCAGTTTCGGTCAAATTATCTTCTGATATCTAAAGCTATAGATGGACCAAGTGTCTCAATACTGATTGTATGAGCGAAATAGTGGACTGTATTTGGGTGATGCAAACGATACGCTAATGGGGACGACAAATTTAGGATAGGAAAGATGGGTACTTACGTGAGATGATGCCGATGCAGGATTCTTCCACGGATCCAGATTAATGGTGTTCACGATCCAGATTAGGTACACTTCATACACTTATCACTAGGTGGTATGTACGTGCGCACGAGTTTACAATCCATCAACGAAAGCGATATAACGACGAGTCAACGACAAGTGCAACGAGAGAGCGATGAGACAATGCCGACGAGAGAGCGCTGAGTGAGTGCCACGTACATCTCACAGGAAAGATATTGGAGCGGGGGGGTTGGGGGGTGGATTTAGGGATGGGACATTAGCATATCTATTTGCAATCACCCATCGACAATTACGCGCAACCACTGATGATACATATAAAATACTGAAAACTAAGTATCTAATAAACAAATACTGACCTTAAGGCCTTTGGCCCTGTTGATGGCCCTCAGCGGCCTGAGTACTCTGAACACTCGCAATATTTTCACTACTGATATACTACCAGATCTGAAATGTGGAAAGATAATTCATAAATTTTGAAACGACATAAAAAAAAATGATTATTCTGTCCAAAGGGAAACCATAAGAGAGATAGATTCGTTATTAATCATCTTTACCTAATCAGACTGCTTCATTCAGATCCAAAATAGGATATTGTTGGAAACAACAGAACAAGTGAAGAATTAAACAAAATCTGTACAAGTATACCAATCGGGTGATAAAATTCTAAGATGCAAAAGTTTTTGGTGGGAATTCAGAAGAACTACACTAATGGATTTTCCCTAAAACAAATGTTAATTTAGACATTATACGAAGCAGGAATGAGTTAATCTTGACAACTTCTTATATAAGTTCCTTATTTTCGATTAGATTTTAATTTTCTTTACAGGGATCAACTTAATTTATCGTCTATTTTTATACGAAATAATTAAAAAAAAAATAACGTACTATTGCTTAATTCCTAAGTTCAAGTACATTCAAGTTAGACGTAAATTTACTTGCCCATAAAAGGTTTAATGGGATTGTAGTATTAAAAGTTGCTTCTTCAGGCATATAATTAAAATGTATTAGTTTAAACAAAGTACATACATTAAGATATGGAGAGCAAAGTTGTGTTTCGATAAATAAATATACTTACTTGAAGCTCATAGAGACGAGTGACACACAAACGACTAGCATGTCGAGTACGTTGAACGCGGAACGGAGGAAGGCACCGCGGTGTAGTATCAGACCGTACGTCACCAGCTTCAGGAACAGCTCCAACGTGAATATACCCGTAAAGAATATGTCGAACTGACCCAGTAACTATACACGGGATTAAGAAAACCATTTATTATAATACGTCCAAAGAAAAACCGCCGCGTGACAAAGAAGAAGCGCCAATCACACAAGCACAATAAACTTTATATTAAATCTAAAATATTGCAATCCTTTCATAACTCTAGAGATATTTGAAACAGAATAAAGTCATTGAGTTGATATTACTAATAACGCAATCGGTATTAAAGGTCCAATTGCTACTGGTACTAATGTTCTAACTAAAATAGATTTATAGTTACTAATATAATGTCATAAATACAAATGGTCCAACTGCAGAGAATATCAAACATTGCGTAAGGTATATTAATGTAAGTTTGACCTTGAATACAAAAATCAGAATGAGAAAAATAATGTTATTTATCAATTAGGTCAACAGAATCATCTATTGTCAGTCGATAGTGCATTTAATTAGAGAAGCATTATCATTTGATTGAACAATTAAAGGCATTTCATGAATGATGTTGATGATGACTAATATAAAAGAAATTTACGCAGATTAATAAATAAAATCGTTATGAAAATAGTAATACTAACCCAATTTCTAAATTTCTTCTGTGTAGCATCGAGTGGATCCTCAGCAGCCAACATAGCGGAGGAGAGCATGATGCACACCAGAATAATATTACCGAATGCGGATGAAGAAGACATCTTGTAGCAAAGCACCCGAAACCTAAGAATTAGCATAACATTAAACTAAATTTAATACTTTATTTAATTTTATTAACCATTCAATAAAATATTTTAAAAGCTAAACATTTATTATAAGTTAAGCATTTGAGTATACGTGCTACGATTTCATGCTATGATGCAAAACACACTGCAATAATATATATATATATAATTTAAACATAATTGTTTAGGCACCTATATCAGTATCTACATTTATAATTCTAATATTTTGCATATTATAAGACGTCATGCTGCAAATACCTAGATCTAAACAACAACACCTAACTTATAAATCGGGAAATATAGTATTCTCAAGGTACCCAGTATGCTCATTGCTCAAGAATTTAGAACAGATCCTAGAGATTTACACACAAACAAAACGTGCAATTTTAGAGACGAGGACAAGTGAACTGATGGAAAAGATAAAGTTTTGGAACGATAACAGGAAGATGATGAAGTGATATTGCCAATTGATAAGGCTGTTTCAGACGACACAATGCCAATCGTTACAATGAGACACGGGTACCACGCGGTGATTCAACCACCAAATCACCTGTTCGTTTGTGAGAATATGAAGAAACTACTAGCGTTCGGTATTGGCGGCGTTTGGTTTGGCATATTCAGTTCTGAAATCCGCCGCGGCCTTGCGGTTACCAACTTTCCCTCCTCTTCAGTTTGACCGCCATCTTTGTGAGATACAAACACGTAACGATAGATTTTTATATCTAAATCTATCTAACCTAATATCTAAAATAATTAACAGTTATGTTTATAACCATGCCTATACAGGCATTGTACAATCCCCCTGTAAATTACCAGTACCTAAACAGCGTCGGAATTAATTCGCAATAAAAAAAAAATGCTATGACAGTGAGAATAAATGCAAAACACGAACCAAAATTATATTAGCTGAATATATAATAATGTAAGAATAATATAAGTTACATAAAGTAAACAAATATATATTTAGTTATATTGAAGACGAAAGATAGGCATAAGATGAACAAAGATTCCGACTTTGATTAGGTCGAAGTGAAAGTCGAATGCGAGTAGAAATAAATAATGTAAGTAAGTGAAATTAGACTAGTAGTAAATAAAGTAAAAGCTGATATAGTATATATAGGATGTTTGTGACATTCTCCGACTGCCTAACCTGTTCGTTTTGGTAAATATGAAGAATGAGGTAGCGTCGGGAATGGGTTTCTTAGTGTCGTGAATATCGACTTCGGAGAGGCGACGCGGTCGCGCGGACGACGTCGTCGGTTTGCGTTTCAGACGAGGCTCTTCATCGTACTCTGTGTTCACTGTTTTTGTTTGGTTAGCCATTATCACTACTATCATTGCCATCAAATTCTTTCAATCGTTCTAATTCATTTTTAGTATTACCATATTAAAATAAACGCTGTACCAATTATCACCAGCCATGAGTAGAATTTAAACATTGTTATTTTTTTGTTTCTTCATTCTTACCACAATCATACAAACACAACATGGCTACACTTTATTCTACATATTATAATCATTTACTTTTTTTATTACCTTATTAACCTTTGCACAATTTTTAAAAGTATTTTATAACCAACCATGTTTTCTTATAATAACTTCAAAAGTTATATACTTCTAAGAAGATAATATAATAACAACCATACCTATATGATTTCTTTGATGACTCTCTATCATCTCCGTATCTTCTCCTCTCTCTTGTTCTTCATCCATTCTCTCTACGGAATCGCTTTCATCTATACCTTCTTCTAGATCACATTCTATTTCCTCTTGTTGTTCACCTTCGGAACCAGTTTCTTCGTATTCTCTATCTGAACTGTAAATCATGTAATAATAGGCATTTATTTAAATAAAGGTATACTTAAATCATTAATTGTATCGCGGATATTTTATAAGAGCTACCTTTGCCGTCTTTAGTTAAATAATTTATAATAACATTGACTTACTTATCTGTTGTATAAGCATCATCGTCATGTATATATTCATCATCGGTATCAGCGAGTCCTCCTTCTATTGGGACTTCATCCTCTTTCTCTTCAGCAACCTGAATACCATTCTCAATTTAAGCTTAAACGCAATTGCTAATTAATTCATCTCATATGCCAGCTAATATGTTATATACGCCATTTAAGTGCAAATACAAACAAGTATAGAAAGAAAGAAAGTATTTATTTGCACCACACAACACAGTCAACACAACACAATAAAGAAACATTATATCAAAATCTAAAATCAAAATTTATTTATTCAATTTAGGCCCTAAGAAGGCGCTTATGAACGTCTAAAACACTACCACCGGCTCGGAAAACAACCCAGTCGAGAAGAGCCGGAAGGAAACTCGATCTGGTTTTTTTTTATAAATATAATATATATCATTTTTTTTTTTTACATATAAAAAACTATTCAAATCATAGTCTAAATAATGTTAGCGGGTGCGCACAGAGGTGTGGGTTAATACCAGACATCACTATCGTTCACGTAATGATCCGCCCTGTAATAACCTTTTGAGATTAAAACTTGCTTGACATAATACTTGAACTTATTGTCAGGTAAATCGGTAATGTTACTTGGGATCTTATTGTAAAACCGAATACTATTACCTATAAAGCTTTTATTACACTTACTTAACCTAAAGCGTGGGACGGCCAACTTGTCTTTACTTCTAATATTAAAAATAAAATCACTACATAATCTTTTAAAAGAGATATACACAAAATACAAAATGTTGTGCGGAAACAAAAAGGCTCAGCCTCAGCATTATTGCTTAAACCATGGGTTTACAGCGCAGCGCTGGTATTCTGGCTGTACCTCCTAACCTGACGTCACGGACAAAACAAAAATAATATATATTTATAATATACATTCCAATTATATATACGATATATACGTGACCCTATGTCTACATACTTATAAGTGCACATATATATACATCCACATACACACATTCATATAATATTAGTTAGAAAATTAATGTATAGATTGCGGGGGTAATAAACACGTTAGAGATACATGGAAATGGCGGTTAAACAACATTTAAGGACAAGCAGGGAAAAACTGTAAGGAAGAGTAACCAAGATATACTTATAGTTTAATGTTTTTTAAAATAATAAAATAGAAAATAAAGAAAAATTAAATACACATTGTCCATTGTATGCATTAAAGTGCATAAATAAAGTTTAATGTTGTTTAATTATTTGCAATTCATTGGGTTTATAACCGGCTGCAACGCTGCAGATAGCCAGAGAATAAATACAGAATATCAGGTCGATCGATCGATTCTTTTATTGACAGTTATTGAAAGTAGGATAAAGTATACATACTGTTAATAAAAATTAAATGCGGATAATTGTATGTTAGAAATATATGAATGTTGAAATATCACGTTGTTGGACTAGAAATCTAACCCAACAAAAAGCTTTCAGAGAAAAAATATATCACGTTGAATTTATAGGTAACCACTTGGAATGTCCGTTTACTTACCTTCAAGTTAAATTTAGAGAAACGCTACACAATACAATATAAAGCAAATAGAAAACAGTCTATTTTGTTCATACGACAATTTATTCCCTAATAAAAGTTTTCATTGATATTCGAAGATTAAAATCAAAAACAAAAAGAATATACTATTTTTCTTAGTTAAATTATATACAAAATGTATTTTAGTTTTAAACTAACTTTTTACCATAGGTCATACCTAATAATAAGTAACTAAAAAGTAACAATAATAATGCGTAATGCTCTAGGGGAATATATTTTTAGATAATGTTGAGCAAATTTTTACTTTGCCTAGTCAGACTAAAAGATGTGTAACTACCTTCAGTTTCATCTGTCGTCATACATTATTAATATTATAATTAGTCACTTACTCCTTCTTCTTTTTCAATATTTGTAAGAGATTCAGCATCAGCTAAATTATCGACAGCGATCGCCAAGAACACATTCAGTAGAATGTCTGTATGTGGTAGGTTAAGAATTTTATGTTACAGTCTTAAAAGCTTTAAAAGCTTTAAAATCTTCTAGAACTCCAGTATCTTGCTTTTAATTCAAAAATTATCGTTTTTGGGGATAGTAGAAATGTAGATACTACTTTTGCAAAGGTAAATTTCTTTAGCAGATTTTGTGGTTTGCAACTGATTACTGGTAGCAGAAGTATTCCAGCTTAGTCCTTAGGAGAAGCGGTTTATTTGTGACTAATTTTTTACTCTTTTCAGTAACGATCCATTATGTTGAATCAGTCATTATTCCATCAATCTTAGATATTATATAAGGTAGCATATCTCTATCTACTTATAATCTTTTAATTAGATAACTATTAAACCAAATTTCTTGGATTTTTTGGATTAATTTTGTTACATTAAGAAATGAGTCGTCTGTCAAATGGAAAAAGTGTGCATTTTTATTAACATCAATCGGATTTATATTTAGATTTTTAAATTTGGAGCAATTTAAAGATGAGTAGCAAAAATAAAAAAAGACATTTTTATAGGAATGCTTTATCCAACCAATGAATTATTGGAGATATAATAGCGTAGTTCAATTGTAAATAAGAGACTTGATTCCACATGTCAATCCTCATATAGGAAAGGATACAGTTACCACAGATAAATAGTATGATAAAATATATACAAGCTAATATCCCGACAGAGCCGACTCCACCGTATGCTTTGATCCCTTCGTACATCACAGCGTTCCAGTCTTCACCGGTTAAGATCTGAAAACAAATGTATTGTGTTCCTCAAATCATAAGTGGGCGCGTGCAACAAAAGAATGATCCTTCGAGCCGGTACCGGACTACATCTATACGCCATAACGTGTCACTTTTTTCACAACGTGAATAATGGTTGTTCATTTTAAAGATATAGCATAATCGGAAGTAAATTTAAATGATATTATTAACTCTTTTACCTGTAATAAAAACTATTATTGATAATGTGATTATTATTTAATTAATTTAGATAATTAATTTATTATAATTTTAATTTGAAAGTTTTAACTTTGTTCTGGCGTCAATAGCTTAAAATTAAACTTATAAACCTGAAAGACAGTGAGGAGCGCCTGCCAGAAGCAGTCGAAGTTGTGTCGGTCTTTTTCCTCGACGGGGTCGTAGTTGAACTTGCCGCCGAAGACCTGCATCCCGAGCAGCGCGAAGATCATGATGAACAGGAACAAGAGCAGCAGCAGCGACGCGATAGATTGGATCGAGTTTAGTAACGAGGCTACCAGGTTCGACAGCGATCTCCAATATCTTTGTAACAAATAATTAAGTTCTGTTTTCGTATGTTTTTCAAAATATCAATTGGTTGTTAAATCACTTGAATTCCGTTTGGAACAGCGGACTAATGTAGGTTTCATTCCTATATTAAGAGTAGCCTTTGTACTATGTAGAAATTTTGAAAAAAAAAAGAAACGAAAATTAATAAGTAAATATTGCTTACATAATCACCATTCATGTTTTTTTTTTTCACAGAATAGGCTTAGTGCTTTGACTACAATCTCACCTGAAGTTAAGTGACGATGTCGTCCAGGATGGTAAAAACACTAAGGCTAGAGGTAGTAGTACTTCTCATATCCTCCTGACTACCACATTATTAAAAATAAACATAGCATCGACTCCTCTTCCTTCAAGATGCTTACATCATACTTCAACGGTTTCTATGGCTGAATAAACTGACGTTCAAACTTTAACTAAAATAGGAACTTATTTGGTTTATCGAGGAGAGTTGGCGTCCGGCAGGCGGCTGGCTTTAATTTTTTTTGTCACAACTATTTAGTAAAAATGAATGAAAGGCATAATGAGGGCGTGACCAGAATGGATAGGATCAAGAATTAGTATGTTAGAGAAGGTTTGAAAGTGGCTCCAGTGATAGAAAAGATGAAAAGGAATCGTTTGTCTTGGTATGGATATATTTTGAGAAGAAACGAAACGTATTTGACGACTGATGACAAACAATAAAAGTTGAGGGATGCAGGGGGAGAGGACGTCCAAAGAAAAGATGGATGGAGTATGTCAGCGAATATATGAAGGGGTGAATGAAAATATGATGACTGATAGAGATGTATGGAAGAAGACATACTGCGCCGACCTCAAATAACAAATTGGGAGAAGGACGATGATGATGATGATGATGAGGAACTTACTTGGTGACCTTAAAAACCCTTAGAAGCCTGACACACCGCAAAACTGAGATCCCGAGCGGAGGCATCACTTCAGTCTTTGTAAGGACCATCTCACTTATCGAACCCACGACCACGAAACAGTCGAAACGATTGAAAAGCGACACGAAGTAACCCTAGAAATTGGTTAAGGTTAATATTTACTTATTGTGTAGATTTAGTCTTTAGTGATTAGTGTCCTTACTTGTAATCCTAAGCTATACATCTTCACCAACATTTCTAAAGTGAAGAGCGCGACAAAGAAAGCGTTCCCGTACTCCTGGAAGTGATCCAGCCACTCTGGTTGTCTGAAACACAGTTTGATATTGCTCAATGTTTGCAATAGTTGTAACTGACTACGTACTCATATATTCTTCACTGAACTGACGAAACAGTCCGTTAAGTCTGGACAAAGCACATCCTTATTTATAAAACCGGTAAACGTCTATAAGCTCGCGAGCTAAAAAGAAACTGTTTAGCGTTTTATGTGAAAAATATTTGCAAGTGCCTGGGAGTCATCGGAATTGTGTTACAATTCTTCGACAAGACCACAAAGCAGTTATACAGGAACTGACGTTATGGTATTAGACAGGACTGTAGGTGCAATTACTATTATCTCTAGATACTACATAAATGAAAAGTCATAAAAGTACAAGTTGATCTCAAACAAAAAAAAATTTCGGTACTGTCATAGATTAGAATCCTTAATATAGTTCGCTTATTAATATGTGAAGTGTGTATGCGCTTTCAAATTCGCCAATTGTAGCATATAATTGAGCCAACTTACGACGAGGTTTCATAATTCCGACTATTTCAAACATTAATAAAAGAAAAGTTCAAGTATCACGGGAGTATCTACGAAGGGGTTTACGTTTTACAAATAAAATTTGTGCTCTGATAAGGCACTTAAAAAACAAAACACTACCACGTGCAATGACGACGTTTGCAATTTACATTTACAACTGCCGTTCGTGACGTTTCACTTTTTTTTTTTTCAAACCTAGCTAACGCTGTTGACCGGAATGGCCTTTACAGCTTCACCGTGACTCTGGGGGCAAGTGCTGAAAGCACTCAGCCGCAAAAAGGTAACTAGCACAAGGGTTACCAAAATGGTACGAACCTCGCCGTCACCTGAGTATTCAAACTCGCTCGCAAATTGAATCCTAAATAAACCCTACATTTTTTATTTATCACAAAAAAAATGTTCCTTACAGGACCTATGTACCTGCGTGTTGTATGCAGGAGTGTGTTTGCAGTGTTGTGCGTGTAATGCTTGATGCATGGGCAGTGTCACTGTATCGCGCTGGTAGCGGCGTCAAGAACCTCCCCAGTTGGGAACGAGACACGTCCTGGGTCGCCGCCTGAGACTATTTCCGATTTATATTCCTGAGAGTATACTTACTGATAATGTTCACTAGCGAGCACAACTGTATTAAGAAACACGAGCACTATGATCAGCCAGTAAAACGTCTGGGACTTCACTGCGCGCCGACACGAGCGCTTCATTCGACGGTTCACCTGATAAAAATATATACTTCTCTGTCTCACTATTTACGTTTTGTAATTTTACCTCTTTTTCTTTCTTTGTCGAGACGATTTACGCGTCTGACATTGGTAACGTTTTCCTTCTATGTATTTCAATAAGATCTATTTGATTTTGATAATAATTTATTATTTTCTCAAAAGTAGGAGGTTTTAAGAAAGTGTTGGCGACTTAAGTAAAACTTTCCAATGATATGCTAATTGTGTATCATTTAATAACAGTACAGTTACTGAATAAAATCAGTGGGCATTTAAAAGTAACCAAAGAACAAGTATCTGTCTGAAGTCACAATAAAATATGTTATTTATTTAGTGAAGAGATTTTGGACAAGTTAATGTATCAGTAGATGTTGTCACTCTTGGAACGGAAAACTTAAATAGGTTCTACTATTAAAATAAATGTTAAGTCTCCATTTATATTATATCCTGTTATTAGATGTCAATATTAGTTTTGATTTAATCATTTACCTTATCGAAATCTTTCTTCCAAGCTATACCAGTTGACTTTTTCTGCGGCTCTATTACCTCTATACCTAAATGATCCGTGGAGTCGTGCTCGTTCTGTGTTTGACCTGCATTAGTTTTATAAAAACAATGTTCAAGTTTGAATTTAATTTCCGACG
This sequence comes from Samia ricini, assembly GCA_014132275.2. Taxonomy (NCBI): domain Eukaryota; kingdom Metazoa; phylum Arthropoda; class Insecta; order Lepidoptera; family Saturniidae; genus Samia; species Samia ricini. The sequence goes on from AP028158.1 coordinate 40,137,970, forward strand.
GTTTAATCAGGCTTTAGAAAAATGTATAGGTAAAAACAACCTGAATATATTTGCAGTGCAATAATCCGTAGTGCGTAGGCGCTAGAATAGCAAATATTTTTCTTACAGCTCTCAAGTTAAAGCAAAGATATGGGCAAATCTGCATGTGTAAATAGGCAAAGATAAAATAATTCAAGGCATTTTGTTCCTCCGTTTATTAACCGATTTCTTTTATTCGTATTTCGTTTGATAGCTATTAGTGTTTTCATTAAAAATTTGGTTTTTATTTTTACATTTTCAAAAATGACAAATTTTGACCAACGACGTACATTCATCCATAAATAACGATGTTAAAAGCAATAACAAGTATATACTAAGGCCTGAAAATAATTTTATAAGCATTACCTATCCCAATCCCGTAGTCCCTTTTCTGATCGACGTTATCATGTTGATCGGCAAGCGGTTCCAGATACTCCGCCTGTGTTATCCAATCAAGATAACCCTTTAGATCTTCTTCTAATTGTTGCTTTTCACGGAGCTTCTGGAAGTCTCCACGATTCTTCGCCTTCTCTCTTTCCTTTGAAAACTCCCTGTCATACAAAGAATATTGAAGAAGCTATCATGATTTATGAGAATAAAATGTGCTTATTAATTTACCAATCGCCTTACCCAGACAACACACCGAGAATGAGGTTCATGACGAAGAACGCACCCAAAATAACCATCGACACAAAGTATAACCATTCCCAGCTGTTGCCCATTGCATCTTGTTGTATCTGAAAGTTTCAATTTTTTCTAAAGCTACCTTATCTATTTATGAACAAAAAGAGAGCTAAGATTCACATTGAGAAGGCGTTGTTTTTTTTTTTGTGACTTTATAGAATTATCGTTACATACAAGATAAGCAAATCTCAAGCAAATTCACCTTTTTAAAATAACTTCATAATACTGTACTAAATAAATTCTATACCAGGCCAAGCGAACATGTAGTAAATAGCGAGATTATAAAAAGCTGACACTTATATGAGGGCAGAAATATTCAAAAAAACTTTAATCTCTTCCCAAAGTGACTAAATCCACAGACAGATTGCGAAAGATTGGAAAACGTTGCGTTGCAAACGTACATCTAACAGTAGACTGACACTAATTAATAAGGGAATCACTGAGAATCGCCCGTTGAAAATCGAACTGAATGGAGATAACTTGTTCAGATGAAAGTGAACACGCTTGAAATTCAATAAAGCTGTGAAATAGACTATAAGTGTGAACAATGAACATATTTTTTTACACGATATAGGCTCAGTGCATTCACCACAATCTTGCCCGATGTGACGATAGAAGTGACGATGTGTTCCAGGATGGTAAACACACTAAACCTGGGTAATGGTTCTCAAGTGATGCTGCCGGAACACACCTATTGGTATTTGGGCGACAGGTTTTCAATCTTGAGGGTGGTAGCTACCGAGACGGGCATCATTAGAAAATGCCCTACCATCATGTTATGGTTTCTTCACGATGTTTTCCTTCACCGAAAGCTCAGGCCGATTTTAGATTTGTATAGGTGGGATCGAACCCACGTCGATTGACGCGGAATCCGTCCGCACTACCCACTACGCAATCATAATACATCTTATAAATAAACAGCCTATTAAATTAAAATATCACCTTGTCGACGGTACACTAACGTGCGCTTTTGCGACCGTACATTTACTGCTACAATTGGATACGTTATGTGATTTACGGTATACACCTAAGCTCCTAAATAGAGCCTGGTCGTTGTTGCTGAAATCAGCTAGGAGGTTTAAATCTAGAGGATTCTATTATAATATTTGCGTATTAAGAGTATTCATGTAAAATGTTGCATTTATAACTCACATGTATTGTTATAGGCACGAACGTACTCACATTATACATAACATCGGTCCAGCCTTCTAACGTGATGCATTGAAATACGGTGAGCATGGATAGGCCAAAGTTATCAAAATTTGTGATGCCAAAGTTGGGGCCGATCCATCCTTCTCTACACTCCATATCTGAGCTGATCGTCGAGCAGTTGAAACCGTTGTCCACGTCGCAGGGATGTGGGCTTTCCATTATTTCATCTGTGTTTTTTTAAACATAAATAATGAAAAAAAAAAAATTGAGTGTGAGTTCACACGCGGTAGAAGTGAAAATTCGTTTTAGTGACATCTAGACTGTTTATTTTGTACTAAAACACAAACGTGTTGCAGCTATTAGGTATAATATTTAGTGACATCTATTGGTTAATAATGGAACTGTTGACTCTTTTTCGTTTCATAAAATGCAATTCACACCGTCCCATAAGAAATTTCACATCAATTTTTTTTTTAAAAACGAGCTAAACTATAACATTGAATAAAAGCTTGGTTTTATTTGATTTTTAAATTAATAATCTTTTCTGCCTTATTGAATTCAGTGTAACGTTGATTTATTTTCGTAATATTTTCATCAGTCTTTCATTGGATAATTGTACGCTGGGCGAGCATTTTAGAACTGCCCCGCCATTTTAGATTTATGATTACGAAATTTAGATAATCATACATTGTAATACAAATTAAATACCTATCTATATAAAATTTAAATAGGGGTAACTGTATTAAAACCCAGTTGTAAGATTTGACATTATTATGCTGGTATGCAAAATCATAGTTTATACCATCTATAGCTAGCTATATCGTGGTCACAAATCAGAATTGGCCTGGAAAATTTCGTATTGAATGTTCAGAGAGTCAAACTACACACAGTTATATTGGTGAAGAGATGTGCCCAGCGTCTTTTACACCGTAATTCTGCATTTCCCTAGAATGCTAATGCGAACATTGAAATTCCAAAAACTAAATGTGTTATGTGAAATAATTTTAGCTCCAGGATCTAGTACGCGGAAGGCGTGGGCGCAGCCTCTCCCAATTCTAACCATCCGATCAATAATTGCCGATGTATTTATTATAAATATTTTAAAGATTAAATAAATCGAGAGCTATCGGATTTTTTAACGGGAATTCTATTGGGCAGGTAATTTATTTTCAATTCATAAATCTGCCTTTATTTTCACCATGCAATTTGTAATCTATATTTTTCAAATCTTGTATTAGTATGCAAAGTTTTATAACGCACCTCAAAATAAACGTTCTCCGTTATTATTTCCATAACACTTCACTTGTGCACAATAAAGCAAACTATATCACGCTAAGTTACATAATAATGGGTCAATTAATTGAGTTAATGAATTAAAAACAAGAACTGCTACATGACTGAGATCTTTCCAATAAATGATAAAAAACATTCTCTTTTGTATACGCTGTTCTCAAGTCACTTGAGGTTGCCGCAATATGTTTTCTTCTTCCATAGGTACCCTTATCAGTTGTCGTATCTTCATTTAGTTCTTTTTCATTCATATTATCCATCACACACTTTATCTTTGGCCTTCCTCTACATTTCCATCCTTCCACTTTCATATTAATTTCTATATTATCCACATTTCTCTTTCAACTTTTATACCACTAACGCCAATTTCAATCTGCCTCTAATATATTCGTTCCTCAAAATGTCGTGCTATATTATTAAATTAATTTGAATATTGAATGTTCAAATGTATTTCTAAACTGAATGAATAGATCTTCTACCTAGCCAGTATCAAAACTAGGTGACTTCATTGACAATAGGACCTAAAAATGTATTTATTTACACAATACCTTAACACAATTTAACAATAAAGTATGTGAAATTTATAATCAAGAAAGAGGTGTGCACCTGTGTGTTTGTTGTAACAGCTCTTGTGCATCTTCCCGGAAAACAGTTCTAGGCCTATGATGGCGTAGATAATGATCACAAATATCACGAGTAGAGCGATGTGCAGCAACGGGACCATCGCCTTTAGTATGGAATTCAGCACGATCTGTAGACCTAGGTGATGAGAGGTTCTATAATTATTATTTACCATTCAGCCGATCGTTTTCTATACCTAGCTATTGATGAGTGTCATTATTAAGAAAATACTGTAAACAATTAAGTGTTTTTCTTTCAAATTTTCAATAATGGTTACAGTTGAATTGCGACCACCGGACGAACATATAACATAACGTCTGTTATCCTCTAAGGGTTAGGCAGAGGTGAAATAGCGAGCTACACCACCCACATTTCCCCGAGCTTAGTTCGGTCCCAAATGTGACAGTGGGCGAGCTTGTCGCCATATCGAGCACAAATTTCAGACTACGGGATGATTCTGAGTCGAAAAAAACCTAATATCACTTGACCCGACCCTGGGATCGAACCCGAGACCTCGAGAATCGTACAGTAACACAACTACACCACCGAGGCAATCATAATAAGAACCGGACGAACACTAGTAAAAATAATTTTGTCAGAATAAGGTGCTCAAAAGACCTCATGCGTGTCTTGAGCGTGTCTATAAGTTTGTATGAGCGTTACACACGAGAAATAATTATGACAATTAAGTGATAAAAATCAATCTATTCTAATTTTTTTTTATTTTCGTTAAATTGCCGAATTTTTTTTTTTTTTTTTACATTGTATAATAGCAGGGGTCGCCCAGTATTGGGGGGCAGGAAGTATATCCTGCCCCCTGGGTGGTTGACCAATCTTGGTCATGCCTCTTTCGAGAGGCGGGCGAAGAGGTGGGGTGGAGAAGTATTCTCCCCCATCCCCACTGGGCCATTGCACGACGAGGCCCGGCGGGTTCGCTGCAGGGGGCGACGCGGTGCTTGCGATAGCCACCCCGTGTCGCCCCTATCCCAAATGCAGCGGACGGCCCCGGGGGGTTTGAGTGGGTATTTCCGGGCGCTTCACGTCCGGGTGAGTCCCACACTGGCACGGAGCTCGTCACTCCGTGCCCCCTTATCTATTGTATTGGGGGACTTTGATCCCCTAAATACAATAGATAAGGGTAGTGCGTAAATGCATTTCCTCCGTCAAAAAAAAAAAAAAGGGGTCGCCCAGTAGTTTTAGGTGGGGTCCGGATACTGTGGAAAGTTATTAACGAGGTCTAGAAAAAGAAAACTATAAATATTTAAATCATATCAGTTATAGTTATAACTGATTCGCACAAACATACACACAGGCTAGATATGAAACTAATCAAACCATAGGGCGTTATAGGTACTTGTATAATATAGGTATACTATACCTTATCTACGTATTATGTTTGGTATTTGGCGGTTCGAGGTTCGACCTTCCGCGGTCCGCAAACTGACCGCGGTCCTCTCTTTGCGGACTGTTGCTGTATAGGCTCAGTGCTTTGACTACAACCTCACATGATGTTAAGTGACGATGTGGGCCAGGATGGCAAATACACTAAGCCTAAAGGTACTAGTTCTCAATTGATGCTGCCGGAACACGTCTATTGGTATTAGGCGACAGGTTTTCAAACTTGAGGTTGACACCCAAACGGGCATTATTAGAAAACCATACTATATAGTTTCCTCACGATGTTTCATTTCACCGAAAGCTCAGGCTGATTTTAGAGTTGGATACGAGGGTATGAACCCGCGTCTATTTACACGGAATCCGGCCGCACTACCCACTGCGCAATCATCGCTCTTTCTGGCACATATAATAATATTTATTACATTTGTACATATAACACGCAGTGTAATATAAACTTGCAAGGTCGTTTCGACCTCCTACCGTAGTGAATGTTTAAAAACTGTGTAATTACTTGGAACCCCTGAGACAAGCCGTAGCGGCCTAAGCACCCTGAAGGCTCGTAACGCTTTCACGTCGAAGGCATCCTTGAATATACTCGACAGGACTGTGCTAACCATCCTGGAATAATATTATAATTGTAAATATTATCTTCTCTTATTAATTCTTGAACCAAATGAATCCATGATGACGGTATTAGTTATAAAATAAAATCTATACTAATGAATAAAATTGAAGTGTCTGTCTGTAATGTCAAAATTATTTTTTTACTAAATAGATATGAATGTATACGATACCTTTACCAAAAATACGATTATTAAAATTTTTGTCTGTGTCTGTTTGTTCTGGGTAATCTCCGGAACGGCTGGACGGATTAGGACGAGACTTTTTTTGGTAGATAGGTAAAGTTACTCCAGGTAACTTAGGGTACTTTTAATTTTCGAAAATAATTAGGCTTCCACGTAAACAAATTTAAACTCTTACAAAATTTAATAAAATCCTATTCAATGCACAATTTTACGTGCAAGTGCTTGAATTTATGAGAAATATTTTTACTTCATCTTATTACTAAAAAAATTAGGGTTCTATATAAAAAAAATTAAAACAGTGAAGAATATATGAAACGTGAGCGCAGCCGCGGACACACAGCTAGCATATAATAGATGCTTTTTTGGACTGACCAAACGCTGTTGATCTTATGTGCCTTGACAGTGTCACTTATCTTTGAGGCGAGCACTTAAGTCTTAAAATGGTAATTAGCTGTAGTGCACGAGAAAAGTACCAAACTTGGTTTGGGCTGCTATCTATGTTAAACTGTCCTCGAAATGTGCCTTAGCTAAGCATTAGATCAGGGGTGGCAAAGACCTAGAACGTATAAACATCTTCGGTAGCCTGTAAAAGATTAGATAGACAATTCACTACATATAGTCACGTCATACGGCAGGACGGCGCAGTAATAAGGTGTTGTACGAAAAGAAAAGAAGGTGTAATTTCTTCGTTTCGTCCACTTATAGAGCTTTCTCTCATGAAATTATTAAGTGCGAAATTCTGTACCGGTAGACTGATAGGTTTATTTTCGGTTGAAATATGTAACGCACACTTAACAAACTTGGCCAACCCTAATCGATCATAGAATCAAACATTAATCTTATTTTATCTACTATTCTATATATCTGCAACATAACTGGTCCGTAATCTTTGGTTGCCCGCTATACTAGATTTAGGATGACGTCATTTAGCTAACTACACATTGTTATTCGAATGAAAAAATTCAGCTATATCACTGTTTTAAAATTCAATTGCAAAGTTTGACTCATACTAAGTCAATTAATTAAAAATGTTGTAAAAATAATCATGTAATAATCAGTTCAATCGTTATCAAGTAAAGAACTTAACTAAAGACGTTGGCATAGAAATAAGAAATTTAATAATAAATAACAACTCACCCAATAACGACGATAGTAAAGTCCAGTAAATTCCATCCGTTCCTCAGGTAAGAGCCAGAATGCATCACGAAGCCGTACGCTATGATCTTCATGACGCACTCCCCGGTGAAGATTACCAGGAACACATACTCTATTTTCTCCTGTCGAAAAATATTATCAAAAGTTATAACCCACAAGAATTTTTATTTCTAGAAGTGATGATATCGTAGTTCATAAATGTATTCAGAGTAACTTATCTTGAAGAAATTGTAGTTTTTTTACATGGCTATAAGCTTAGTGCTTTGACCACAATTTCAACTGATGTTAAGTGAAGATGTTATCCAGGATGGTAGATACACTAAGCCTAGAGGTACTAGTTCTCAATTGTTGCTGCCGGAACATATCTATTAGGATTAGACGAGAGGTTTTTTAAACTTGAGGGTGGCAGCTACCCAGACGGGCATTATTAGAAAACAGAAAACCACCATTCTACGGTTTCCCCACGATGCGGCTCAACCCCGCGTCCATTGACGCGGAATACGACCGCACTATCCACTGTGTCATCATCGCTTCATAGTGGTAGCTTGATTATCCCGTGGATGGACGTAGGTTTGAATCAATCTTATACTTTCGTTGGAGCTGTAGGCATATGGGTTCCATGCGTACTAAGGAAACCTTTGCAAGTGAGTTCAAATTGAAAATATTTAATATTAGTCATTTCAGCTAATGCCTACCTCTTCAGGTAGTCCTGAAGAGCATCAGGGAGCTTCACACAAATCGTAGACCGCGAATATAAGAAACAGTATAATGTATTCTATCTCATTCTCTCTCAAGTTATGTATGTATTTACCTGGTTTTAATGTCGTTTTTTCGTTTCAACGAGTTTCAAAACACATCGCTGTTAAAGAAATTAACATTTCACAAAAAAAATACGGTAACATTATTCATTAAAGCGTAAATCGACGTTTACGTACTGTTTTAATTATTTGAATTTACTACACGTGTAACTAACTAATTTGTAATTCAAGGATGAATGTTGTTGTAGTCTCGAACATCGGAATTAGAATTAAAACGGCATTAACATTCCTACATTCCAGTGTTTACGGTTTAGAGAAAATATTTATTGTATCGTATACAGATTTATGATTGTAAATAATTTATATACATTTATATTTATTTCGTATATACTATAAGACTACGAACTACGACTATAAGTGTCAGTGAATTTACTACTTTGAACTGTTAGTCTTAATTCTTTGTTTTGTCTCTAGCTGCTAATTGAGAGATTTATTACTTTCAAAGTTGTTTATACACTACACCAGTGTATTAAGAAATATCAATTTTGGTAGTTTATTTTATATTTTTTATTATACTCACCATTTTGATTACAATGTCATCTGATTGTAAGTGATACTGGTATTGGCTTTTAAGTGATGTTGCCGGAACATACCTATTGGTACATGGTGATAAGATTTTCAACCTTGAGTGTGGTAACTTGCCAGCGCTACCGCCATGCTAGGGTTTAATCATTTTTTCTTTATCTTAAGCTCAGGCTCATTATGTCCTACGTCCATCTACTACGTTACCACAAAAATATATTTCTGCCGATTGAAATCCACCCATCCATCAAACTGAAAAACGTCCAATGCTGGACATAGATAGCCCCAAATATCTCCACAATGACCGATGGCGTAACCATCAGCGGATTCCCGTGACCTTCATCAGTTCGTCAGGCCACCTTTCTTCCTGTAATTGGAAGCTGTACATGGAAGCTATTCGAGAACCCATTAGCCACATAGGGCATCGGTTCTACGAGCAATGTGCCCAACTCACTGCCACTTTAGTATGGCAATTCTTCGACGAACCTTTCACAAAGAAATAGTCATAATATAGATAACTTACAAGGACCCAATTGGTGTAATTGGAATCGCTGGCCGGATACGGTGTGTAGACAGCCAGGGCAATGCAGTTGGCGAATATTGTCGTCAGAATCATCCACTCAAATGGTCTGGTTATGGGGAGTCAAGTTTATTTATTATTTATGGGAATTGACAATGTCGTACGGTAAATGTAGCGCGGGATGTCCATGAGGACTAATTAAACAATATATATTTTAATATCGGTAAGTCACAAGGCATACTTTAGCCCGTTGTTATTCTTCCACGCGGAGAGAGCGGCCGGCTTTTATTCTATACAAATATATTTCTCTGTTTCTTCCCTCGATAATGTCATATAATTGTTACTCGCGTTTTCAGACGTCATCCAAAAAAAATTTGTTAAACAAATACAAGAAATATCACAATATAATAAATAAAAAGATCAGTTATTTTGTATAGGTATGATCAGCCAGAGCTTTGTAACTCTTTGTTTGGGACGAAAAGCGACAGCAACAGATTTCGGTAATACATATTCTACAAATTTGTTGCCGAGTACGTTTCCTCGTACTCCGTAGGTTTTAGTAACGCGACGCACTATAGTTATAATATTATACGTTGACGAGCCCTTATAGGGTGATTCTATTCGCACGTGCGTTATGAATCATTTCGAAAACGTGCCCCCTCATCATGACACAATAATTATTCCTCGAATTCTCGAGGGTACATTATTCTCATAGTTGGCATTTCCTCGCGATTGTTCCCGCGTATTTCCGTCCCCCATTCATATATCGTTTTTGGGAGTATAGCCAACATTTTTTACCCATTACCGTCCCGTACTGTGGACTGGTTATTGTCATATTATTATTGGTATTTTAATGGCGTCGGGATCGCGTGCCGATGATTCATTACATTTTGTTTTAGTTAGTTTTATTAATATAATCAATCAACGATGTATAGTCGAAAACATTTAGATGCTTAATGCAGAAAATCGATAGAGACGGTGTAATGCGACTTGAGACAAACCTTTGCTCAGAAGTGAATTAACACTAAGGATGGGATCTCAGACAATGTTAAATTATGACACGGCTAAATATGGTAATACAATAAGTCTAGAAACATAATTACTTTACAAACAAAAAAAAAAAACGTCTGTGGTCATATTTGTTGTTAGAAAATATTATAATATAAAATGACACTGAACTTCAAATGTTGAATTCGGATATCCTACCATTAAAATAATCGTATAGTTGCAAATTCTTCACAAAGCAAAACATATAATCTCCGGTAATGTATTGATTGAAGTTAGCGGTTTAATGGTTAACACTGGCTGAAATCGATAGAATATGTATCGATGCAAAATACACCAAGTATATGGTGATCAGGAATCAATAAAGCACCGTGTATTCTAACATCAAACTTGTAATAGTTTTATAAAGTAGAAATAACATGCATATCTTAATTGAGAACAAACGACTATTAAGGATAAAATAAATGAAGACCATTTACAATCATACATACAATAAGATCCCAAGTAAAATTACCGATTTACCTGACAATAAGTTGAAGTATTATGTCGAGCAAGTTTTAATTTCAAAAGGTTATTACAGGGTGGATCGTTACGTGAATGATGGTGATGTCTGGAATTAACCCACATCTCTGTGCTTCCACTAACATTATTAAGACTATGATAGTTTTTTATATAAAAAAATGTATTATATTTATTAAAAAAAAAGAACCAGATCGAGTTTCTCGCCTGCGCTCTTCTCGACTGGGTTGTTTTCCGAACCGGTGGTAGTGTTTTTAGACGTTCATAAGCGCCTTCTTAGGGCCTAAATTGAATAAATAAATTTTGATTTGTTTTATTTGATTTGATACAACAAAAAAATAGAGATTGTTAATACAAATAAGCTTAAGAGAGACGACAAGAGAACGAAAATAGGTAACTTCTTTTGATAACTAATATATAGCTACGGCTGGTTAAATCGCACCGTTATCGGTGCCTAAATTCTATGGCAATTATTAATACTATTTACTACAATAATTCCGATATAAGAACGTCAAATTTAGTAGGATTATGCTAACGTTAAATCTCATTAGGGTAATCATACCTTTAATACTTGGTTCACGCGAGTACACTTTAAATTTAGTATAGCCCTAAAAATATTTACGGATGATCGATAGATACACGACGTCATATTTGAATATATGTTCGGTCGTAAGGAACGAGTCCATTCCCTGGCCATCGTCCAACAGGGAAGCCGGTGCGACCGCAAATTGCTCCGACCATACGTTAATCCGATTTAAATCTAAGTGGAGGTTACCTCATCCTCGCTTTTCTTTCTTGGTCGTTATTGAGTATTATTTTACACGATATAGGTTCAGTGCTTTGACCACAATCTCACCTGATGTTAAGTAACGATGTGGTCCAGGATCGGAAACACACTAAGCCTAGAAATACTGGTTCTCAAGTGATGCTACCGGAACACTCCTATTGGTATTTGGCGACATGTTTTCTAACGTGAGGGTGGTAGCTACCTTTTTTTTTTTTTTTTTTTTGACGGGGGGAAATGCATTTACGCACTACCCTTATCTATTGTATTTAGGGGATCAAAGTCCCCCAATACAATAGATAAGGGGGCACGGAGTGACGAGCTCCATGCCAGTGTGGGACTCACCCGGGCGTGAAGCGCCCGGAAATACCCACTAAAACCCCCCGGGGCCGTCCGCTGCATTTGGGATGGGGGCGACACGGGGTGGCTTTCGCAAGCACCGCGTCGCCCCCTGCAGCGAACCCGCCGGGCCTCGTCGTGCAATGGCCCGGTGGGGATGGGGGAGAATACTTCTCCAAGGGTGGTAGCTACCTAGACTGGCATTATTTTAAAATGCCCTACCACCATGCTATGGTTTCCTCACGATGTTTTCCGTCACCGAAAACTCAGGCTGATTTTAAATGAACATAATATGGTTTAATATAATAATATGCTACGGTTAGGAGTCACTGACTTTAAAATGATGTGTCGAAACATATTTATAGGTGTTTGATGATACATTTTCAAATTTTCAATACAAATAATTATGCTTTTTGTGGAATCTACAAAAAACAAACTATTTACTATCTTACTACAAAAAATGTTTTTTAGAAAAAGGATACTTCCATTCAACGAAATCTATGCAGAGTTTTCTCAGTGGATTATTTAAGGTTAGGCAGAAGACGGCGCGCTTAGGGCGCTCGTGCTGTAGTTTGGGACCTCTGCGCGGTGGTTTCCTCGGCGCTGCCGGTGGGATTGGAATGAAGTGTCCCGACGCTCTCGTGTGCATGAGCTGTCACTGCCAGGGTTGCCGTACCGGTCGGTGTGGCGGCTGGTGCGGGAGGAATGTGATCATCGGTGACGCCGTCCACGACACTCATTTTGCTCTGGAATCAAAAATGTCAATCATTATCTGACATGATGTAACTCATAGTTTAAAATTAAAATCAGGAATTATTTACTCAATTTGGGCCCTAAAAAGGCGCTTATGAACGTCAAAAATACTTCTATTTGTTTAGAAAACAACCCAGTCGAGAAGAGCCAGCAAGAAACTCGATCAGGTTTTTTTTTGTAAATGGTATTATGTATGTACAAATTATACCATACATAATAATAAACGGTTTTAGTGGAAGCACGGAGAGGGGTGTTATTTCTAGACAACACTATCGTTCTCGTAATAAGCCACCATATAATAACCTTTGATAATTTAAAATCTACCTGACAAAGAGTTTGAACTTATTGTCCGCCAAGTCGGTAATGTGCCTCGGATGATGCCATATTGTATAATATTAGAATTACTACATCTAAAGCTGGCTATCACGCCAGGGGAAGCGGTAGTAGTACAGATCGCAATTCCCTCACCCCTGGTTGCAATGCGCGTTGAGGACACCTTGGAGTTTTAGTGGGTATTCCCGGCCGCCCATCTTGGCCGGGCGAGTCCCACATACCCCCTCTCCGTAATCGTACGTTGAGAGGGGGATGCATTTCTCGAAAAAAAAAAAAAAAAAAACATCTTAAGCTGGCTAGCAAAATATTCTTATGTCGCCATTAAGGTGTCTTATTTACTTTTATTTAATGATTAAAACTCAAAAATATATATAAAGGAAAATCTACTAATAACGATAAAATATTTTCAGAAGATCGTCTTTGTCAAAAATAATCTTCTAAATTTACAGTCTAGTTTTCGAGTTAAAAACAACAGAGAGAGAAACTTTCCTTCGATATTAACGTGATATATCTACACAAAATGATATCAAAATTGATAACAGAAAACACAAACACCTTAAAGCAATCAAAACATTTATTTTCTTATTCAAAAGAATATGTTTCTTGAAAGAAAAATGTTGGCAACCCTACACGGGTCACGCCTGTTGCTTATACATAAATATTACATATAAAAAACCCCCCCACAATATTCCAGTAGTAAACGATAGTAAACATGTAATTAATCATAAGATTGTATCGTAAGTCTGGTTTACGTTAATGTTAAGAAAGATTTATATGAGAATTCTGACGAAGCATTTACCGATCAATTAACTTTTTTCTGTTTAACCTTTTCTATAAGAGTTTCTTAAAAAGTCGTATTGTTTTTTAATATATATATATATATATATATATATATATATATATATATATATATATATATATATATATATATATATATATATATATATATATATATATATATATATATATACCCATATATATAGAAATATACCAATAGATTGTTAAGATACACTCTTGTATGACGTTCATTTCAAAAGCAACATGGGCGGACAAGTAAAAAATAAATATTACGTTTATATGTACCAGTATCAATTTAAACAGAGTTGAAGGCGAATAATTAACCGTATTTTATTTTTTTTAAAATTAATGGCGATTTGGCTATTAAAGTGAAAGCTTCTTTAGCTTCGTTGAGCGATTCTCGGTACGGGAAAACTTATAGATTCGCGTTACCAATGCTATGACTTCACCCGTCAATATGCTACAGTATGTCAAATATAATATAGCGTTTAAGTGCTGGCGCTCAGAGATAAATAATAAAATGTATGTCTACTTAGGCAGCCTATCGAATGTTTTGATTATTATTGAAGTACTAGCTGTGTGCCCGTGGCTTCGCCCGCGTTTGATATGTTCTTTACTGCATTTTAATTTTGCTATACGGAACCCTAATTATTTTCTTAAACCTTTTTTAGTACTAAGATAAATTAAATATATTTCTCATAAATTCATGCACTTGCCCGTTAAACTGTGCATTCAAGCTGATTTTATTCAATTATTTATTAGTTTTATTTTTTTTACGCGGAACCGTAATTATTTTCGAAAATTAAAAGTACCCTCAGTTACCCTGAGTTTTTTCAGCTATCTACCAAAAAAGTCCCGTCAAAATCCGTCCAGCGGTTCCGGAGATTACCCGGAACAAACAGACAGACAGACGAAAACTTTAAAAAATTGTAGTTTTGGTATAGGTATCGTATATACATACATTCATACGTATTTAGTAAAAAAAATTGACATCACAAACAGACACTCCAATTTTATTTCTTAGTATTAATATAAAAATGTGCACAATTATTGCTCGCTGCGCCAATAAATGTAAAAACCAGATAAATATTAGGTTATGTTAATAATTTTAATTAAAAAATATATGAAATTTAAAGAAAAAAAAAAAAAAAAAAACAGTTTTTTTTTAAAAGTTTAGAGTTTTCACTTCTATCGGTAATTTTTTTTTTGTGTCGACTGTTATCTTAATAACTTTTTTTTTATATAAAATGAAATATATACTAGAACCTAAATAAAGAAAATATCTGCACCATAATTTAATAATCATGAAAACATATTCATTACTTCTCGAGTAATAAGCCGTAAAATAGACAGGTCCTCCATTCAAGTCTTTGATTTAAAGCGACCATACGAACACGGTGTCATATTTCGTAAGGAACGCAATACGCTTAGCTGAAGTTATTCCATGTAAGTAACGGCATTTTCTAGTTAAAAATCTATCACCAATCTATATTCTAGACTTTATGAAAGTGCAGTCATAATCGCATTCAAATTTTTTGGTTTACGATTATTTTATATACACTCAAAAATCAAAATAAAAAAAAATCTTTATTGAATTTAGGCCTTAAGAAGGCGCTTATGAACGTCTAAAACACTACCACCGATTCGGAAAACAACAAGGTCGAGAAGAGCCGGCAAGAAACTCGATCTGGTTCTTTTTCTTATACATATAATATATATCATTTTTTTTTTCATATAAAAAAACTATACAAATCATAGTCTTAGCTAATTTTAGCGGAAGCAAAGAGATGTGGGTTAATTCCAGACATCACTATCGTTCACGTAATGATTCACCCTGTAATAACTTTTCTTAGCAGGTTTAAATATACCTACCTATATATGTTACTACATTAGGCAATTAATAAATCTAAAATATTAAATGCTGTATATGATTGTGGTAGTTTCAATATCACCGGAAGTGCGCGACGTGTGGACACTTTGACAGTTTCCCGTGTAGTCAACAAACGGCCCGGAACAGAGCAATGCAATATTA
This sequence comes from Samia ricini, assembly GCA_014132275.2. Lineage (NCBI taxonomy): Eukaryota > Metazoa > Arthropoda > Insecta > Lepidoptera > Saturniidae > Samia > Samia ricini. The sequence goes on from AP028158.1 coordinate 40,153,517, forward strand.
AATTCCCGGCAAACGTATATATATAACTACATAGCTAGAGATGAGGACACGCGGCTGCGCCTCGAGTATTCAGGTCGCTATGGGATACGCATCCCGCTATCTCGATGCAAAGCTGAGGTTGTATTACATACCGATTTGAACACATTACACTTCCACTGGTACTGTTTTGAAGGAATCCATGCTGTTAATCCAAAATTTCCAGGGACAAGCAATTGCAGAAGATTTGAAATTTTAAATGTCATTCTATTTCCGGGGGCGCCTCGCTCATCTGTCACAAACGCATCGAGGAACAAACTTCAGATCGTAGCATTTGCGACAATTTCAAGAAAAAGCCGGCAAGCGTTCATTTGAATTCTAACCCTTAATGTGTCGAGTACCCGTAAAAATAAAACAATAGACAATAGGAAAACAATGGAAATCTGGCGTAAACGCCAGGTAAGTGCTCAAGGTAAGCATCGGTGGTTCAGTGGTAGAATCTCAAACTGGGCCATTGCACTGACGAGGCCTGGTGGGTTTGCTGCAGGGGGCGACGCGGCGACATGCCTAGCAACCCCGTATCGCCCCCATTCCAATGCAGCGGACGTCTCCGGGGGGTTTTAGTGGGTATTTCCGGGCGCTTCACGCCCGGGTGAGTCCCACACTGGCACGGAGCTCGTCACTCCGTGCCCCTTTATCTATTGTATTGGGGGACTCTGATCCCTCAAATACAATAGATAAGGGTAGTGCGTAAATGCATTTCCCCCCGTCAAAAAAAAAAAAAAAAGGTAAGTGCTCAAGGAGTTAAGGATAACCAATTCGGTTTTAACTGTTAATTATTAGTCTGAGTAAGAGCTTTATTAAAATAAAGATATGATTATTTCAAGTATTTATTGCTGAATCTCAGAGATGTAGAGTGACTCGCAAAACATCAAATAAAATAAAACAAACCTAGACAAAAACATTATAATTCAATCAAATACAATAAATATATATCAGGAGCTCACATAGAATAAGATACATTAGTGATATTAAGTTGAAGACACAAATTAATACATATTTGTTTCCAAAAAGTGCAAACATAGCGTCTACGAGGCGCAAAGAAAGCAATGCATTTATTTCAGGCTATTTAAGATATACTAAGGAATATTAATAATAATGACTAATACATAAATATTTATATAGTTGAAAAAAAAGGTCGGATACAGTTTGACTTATCTCTAAACATCGACATTCTTTACAATCTTTTTCTTTTATCATTTTTAAATTTACTCTTTAGTACGTAAGATTCTTTAGAAAATCAAAATCAAAATTTATTTATTCAATTTACGCCCTAAGAAGGCGCTTATGAACGTCTAAAACACTACCACCGGTTCGGAAAACAACCCAGTCGAGAAGAGCCGGCAAGAAACTCGATCTGGTACTTTTTTTTATATAAACATAATATATATAATTTTTTTGTCATATAAAAAAACTATACAAATCGTAATCTTAATAATGTTAGCGGGTGCGCACAGAGATGTGGGTTAATTCCAGACGTCACTATCGTTCACAAATTCACATTCGAAATTCACAAAAATCACAAATTAGAAATTGGAAGAATGATTTTTTACAGAGGGTAATCTATCTATCAATGGAGAGTTTTTACTGTACAATAATTTACTTACTTACTTTATTGATATTTATTATATTCGCTATTTTATTTCCTTTTTATGTACAGTGTAATCTGAAAAGATGTGTTGTCTGAGTATAATTGCTTACTATACTATATCTTATATAGTGAATCAATATCATTTTCGTTTTGAATGGTGTGTGGAGTTCCTAATAAAATAAATAAAATAATTCAATGTATTAATTTAATAAATTATTTCAAAGACAAACGTTTAATTTGATTAATAATTTTGTTAAAAATTACTACACAATATGTACTTACGTATATAAGTAAATATAATACTTAACTTGTAAAACCCCAAAGTTGGGTCAAAGATATTTTCCTTATTGGTTTGTGTTAGTGTTTGTGTTTTTTTTTAACTGACTTATTTTGTTAATTTATGTAGTTAATTAATGCTGTTTTATGTCTGTTTTTTATATTTATTGAATTAGATTTTTTTTTACGTAAAACAAACTGTTATTGAATGAATAAACACATACATTAAAGTCAGTGACATTATGAAAATAACTTCTCACTTTGTGAATAAATCGTTCGGAGCGAGCGTTGCCCCGAAAATTCCTCGCATATGTTACCGACACCAATGTGAAAACGTTTGAGTCAATTAATTCGCATAATAAACAATCTCGTTATTTATCACGTCAATATGACTTGCGAGCTGTGTTGCCAGCTCTAAAACTCATATTTGCTGGAATGCGAGTGGAAGGTGAAAAAAATGAGTTTTGTGTTCGTCGGTCGAACTATGACAACGAAAAATAACACGATCATTATCACCATGTCTATTGCTGGAGACCGGTCTCTCCCAAAGGTCTCTGCAACGACCGGTCCTTCGCTACCCGCATCCAGCTAATCCCCGTGACCTTCACCAGGTCTTGGTGGGGGTGTGCTAAAAATACCAAGGCGTTAGTTAAACAACGACGACTCAGTTAAGTACGATAAATATATATAAAAATAGTTTCTCCAGGATATTTGTAAAGATAATTGTATATTTATATATTTTAGAATATTCTGCGTCTATAAAAGCGAATTTTTCCCACTTTTGTAATTCATCAATGAATATATCATATTTTAAAGTAAGGAGCAGTATGATAAGGGCACGCTGTGGTGTGGTGGAGGGTGTAGTGACAAACATGAGAAAGGATTGCTTAGTTGGTTCGTCTACTTGGAGACGATGGATTACAGATTGGTAATTGGTGAAAGAAATTTACAGGGTGAGGGTAACTGGGCACGAAGAAGTCCTAAAGAAAGGCCAAGTAAAATGTATCTATAATCGACAAGCATGTATAACAGTAGAAGAAGCTAAAGAGATGCGTGTCAAGATCATAGCAAGTGGTAGACCGAGGCCTCTACGTACCCTCATGTTAGAGAGGCGTGATGCTATGTAAATGTTTTGGATTATTGTGCAGGTAAATTCCTTCAAGATAAATGAGACACATGACGTCCCAGTTTTTTACAGAACCGTTGGCAACCCCGGTCTTGACTCAACCGATCTGAAATAGATTTATCACTGCCAAATGTTTTAATGTGTGTGTTTTTTTTAATTATCCTATCCAACTATCGTTGCCTAACTGTTGTTTAATTAATTTAATTTATTACGAGTATCGTTATACAGTGGTTGTAGAATCAGAATAATGTTAGAAAGTCTTGGGTTCTATTACCAGATAGAATGGACTTTTGTATGGTAAACGTGGTTGTCAGATTAATCTATACTAACAATTAAAAATTGAAATGTCTGTTTATGATACCAAAAATACAATTTTTAAAATTTTTGTCTGTCTGCCTGTTTGTTCTCCGAGACTTTTTGTGGTAGATAGGTGAAGTTATTCTGCGTAACTTAGGCTATTTTAATTTTTCAAAAAGAGAAGCATATTTGGTTTTATTTTAATACAAAAAAGTTTAGGAAAGTAATTAGGGTTCCGCGTAAAAAAAAATTAAAAATTATATTACATAGTGAAAAATATATGAAACCCGGGCACAACCGCGGGCACGCTGCTAATTTTTAACATAAAGGGAAGGGTTCCTGGGATTCCTTCGAAATACTCTTGTACAATCAAACGTATTTATTCTCTAAATCAAGTTACGACTTTGTTGTAATAAACGAAAAAAAAATACCATAGTCTTTTATATATCGGAAAACACATGAAACAAAAATAAAAATTATATCCATACCTACATATATGTATACCTAATTGATATTATTATTCGCCCTCAGTGAATGTTCCTGAAACTTGTGAATATTTTTCCATGGAATTATGATGATGCAAGCGACTCGGAATAAACCCCGGTACTAAAACGTTAATGAATCTTTTCTTGATTACTATTTGGAGGGTTTAATTATCTTCTCTTTGTTTTTTGTCTTATTTTTTCATCATTGTCTTAATGATTTCTCACGAATGAATGAGTAAGTGAGTGCAGTTTATTTTAGCTTATTGCATCACCAAAACGCATACCACAATTTCTTTTTGAAACTATATTCCCGAGTTAGTGGCGTGATTAATTTACAATTATTCAAGACGTATATAATTCTTAAATAATCTTTGAAATAGAATGTGCTGATGGTTATAGTTCTCGATTTAATCCATCATTATTTTCATAACTTCTTTTAGTTTCTACATGAAATCACAAAACATATTTTAAAAACTCATATTATTTAAAAATATAATATTGAGTTATAATTGTAGTAACGAACAGACAGACAAACACGAGCTTAGTCTTTAATAATATGTAAGAAACAATATTTACTAGGTAAGTACTTTATTGCAACGCGGCGACATGCCTTGGCAACCCCGTATCGCCCCCATCCCAAATGCAGCGGACGGCCCCGGGGGGTTTTAGTGGTTATTTCCGGGCGATTCTCGCCCGGGTGAGTCTCACACTGGCACGGAGCTCGTCACTCCGTGCCCCCTTATCTATTGTATTGGGGGACTCTGATCCCTCAAATACAATAGATAAGGGTAGTGCGTAAATGAATTTCCCCCCGTCAAAATTGTAAATTTTCTAAACAACTATATATATATATATATATATATATATATATATATATATATGCTAGTAAAGTGTTGTAATTAGATTTTATTATTAAATATAATAAAAAATTATAATATTTTCTTATAATAAAACCTTTAAGAAATAAAATAAATATTGGAAAATCCTAAGATTTTTTGTCGTTGTTGAGCGTTGACACTGTATTAATACTAGATTGGTATTCATTATAAAATAGACTTTGTTTGTTTCAGTTATGACCTGAATACCCAAGACGCAGGCGTCGGCAGCTGTGAACGAGTTTCCAGTGAATCCAATATATCCTCATTGCTCTGGGCCGTGCTGTTTGTTTATTTTCCCGGGAACTGTCAGTGTGTCCACACGCCGCTCACCGCCGGAGTTGTTACGCGTTTAGTATTAACTCCACGAACGATATTGATTTAACCGTATGCCTTGATTCTTTTCAAATAGAAACTAGCGTATTCTATACTTATACTATAATCTATGCTAATAAATAAAATTAGTGTCTGTAATGTCAAAATATTTTTTTTTTACTAAATAGATATGAATGTATATACGACACCCAACCCAAAAATACAATTTTTGTCTGTCTGACTTTCTGTCTGTTTGTTCCGGCTAACTGCTCTGGAACGGCTGCATCAAGTTAAGTCAAGAGATCAACGATACTCTTTTCGGCAGATAACTAAAGTTAATTCGCGTAACTTAGGCTATTTTTATTTTTCGATAAATTCGATAATAGGGTTTAGGGCTCCGTGTGTAAAAAAATAAAACTCATAAAGTTCAGTTTTACTAGCAGAAAATGTCTTTATTTTCTGTTAATACCAAACAATTTTCAGAAAAAAGTTAAGAATCCGTGTATTTAATGAAAATGTGAACATTTTTTTTATTAAATGGTCAGTTTAACTGGCAAAGGCTTGACGTTGGTAGAAATATCTTTGCTTTCTCTTAGTAGTAATTTTTTTTTAGGAAAATAAGTAAATATCCTTGTAAAAGAAATAAAACTCACGAAATTTTGACCAAAATACGTCTCAATGGACAGCACTTTCTGAACATTATTTTCCAATGATTATTTAAAAGCTATACAGTATTAATGCAGTGAAGAATTTAGGAACAACGGGCATAGCCACGGGTACACGGTTAGTAATATTATAAAAAGGAAAGATTTGTTTGTTTATGTAACGATCGCTCGATATTTTAAGGTTTAAATATTGTTGTTTTTAATATATCAGCCTGTCGCTCACTACAGACTTTCATTGACTTTACAGTTTGTAATCTATAAACTCTGATACTAGTGAACAGATTTCAATAATTCTTTTTATGTAAACACATGAGAAACCGGGGCAGATCGCTAGTTCAATTAAAGCAGAATTAAAATCGGTTTCCGGATTTAAAAAACTATCTAAACCCTGATATCGTGATATTAAGTAAGGATGCATTTAAGAGTACGTAAAGTCTAGACATATACAACTTTCCCAATTAACTATAATACAAAGTTCAAGTTGAAAACAATATGTCGATAAACAACTGTAGATATCTTCTGGATGAGACTGTGGTCAAATGAAATTAAAAGACAAAAAGAATGCTCTTAAAGAAAATGGAAAATTTTCAGTTTCCATTATTCTTATTACTAACGGTTTATTGATGTACTAATGTGATGAATCACCTCATCAATCGCATCGCGTTGAATCATAGCACACACGGGAATTTAAACAATCCACTTGCATACTGATGCACGAATGAACGTGTATCTTCCTAAGTGCATTATTTACAACCGCTGATAAAATAACAAAGTGTGAGAAAATACGCTGAAAATATTCGTCACGAGAGCCGAAGCTAAGTTTGTGCAGAAAGAAAGAAAAAAAAATGATTATTTACCAGTGAGACCCACAAAACACATATACTAATTATAAAATGAATGAAAAAATGGTTGCGCAATCATAAACACAAATGAGGACAATCTATACTAAAAAATAAAATTGAAGCGTCTGTTTGTAATGTCAAAATTATGATTTTTTACTAAATAGGTATGAATGTGTATACGATACCTACACCAAAGATACCATTTTTTAAATTTTTGTCTGTCTTTCTGTTTCTTCTGTTTCTTCCGGGTAATCTCCGGAACGGCTGGATGGATTTTTGAACGGTCTTTTTTGGTAGATAGCTGAAGTTAGTCTTGGTAACATCTGGTACTTTAAATTTTCGAAAATAATTAGGGTTCCGAGTAAAAAATGAAAACTCCTAAAAATGTAATAAAATCCTATTCAACTCACAGTTTTACTGGCAAGTGCTTGAATTTATTAGAAATATATTTACTTTATCCTAATAGTACAAAAAACACAGTAAAGATTATACGAAATACGGGCGCAGCCGCGGGCGCACAACTTTAATAAATCTCTTTCATCACATGAACAGGGGAATCCAACTAAGCATATTCTGTAGTACTAAAAGATACTCAGCGCTAAATTTCCGCTGGACCTCATATTTTGGACTTTAATGTACTCCATATTTTTAAATGGGCTGGCGGCGCATGCATGCCCTTAGAATTTTCAGACCAGAAATAAAAATTAATCGTCCAATGCTTTAGGCTTAGTAAGTCTAACCTTGGTCTAACAAAATCGTTTTAGGTAACAGTGTTAGTTTAAAAAATATTGTTCCCAAAACACATTACTTAATTATTTACACATTACTTACCTGACAATAAGTAAAAGCTGTATGTCAAGCAGGTTTCAATGCCCAAAAGTTATTTATTATATGATGGTTGTGAACGATAGTGATGTCTGGAAAGATGTCCCCTTGTGCTTCTGCTAATATCGATTATAAGCAGTGAATTATATATTTTTTAAAATAAAAAAAAAATGTTTCCATAAAAAAAACCAGATCGAGTTACTTCCTGCTTTTCTCGACTGGGTTATTTTCCGAACAGACGCGACGTTCATAAGTGCCGTTCCAGTGCTTAAACTGAATAAAATATTATTCGACATTATATTTTATACTATAAACGTGTAAATCGGTCCAACTATAACGGATATACAAATATACGTGTGCGTTAAAAAATATATTATTTAAAAAAATCCTAATGTAATTGTAATGCTTGAAATATTAATTATTTAAATACATGGAGATATTTCTAAATTGTAAACATAATTAATTTGAATTACGCTGCTCGCTGACGTGTTCATCGTCGACGGCGAAATGTCTTCCTGGGACCATATAATATACAAGACGTAAACTCGTAAATCTGTTTAAAATAAAATAAAATAAAAAAAAAAAACTTTAACCAGCATCGGAGTTAGATAAAAAAAAACTGACATAGAATAATAAATCCGTTATACACATGAGATAATTTCCAATGATCGAAACACATGTTTCTTTCGATCATAAAAAAAATCCGTGCTTTTAACAAACTCGTTGCGGATTGATTTATTTCAATTAAGAGGACACGCAGTCGGTGACAGATTTGAAAAGCAAGTATTACAGAAATCTATTGCTATCGCGTTGCGCCCAAAAAAAGAGTTATAAACACGAAAGGGGCAAGTTTAGTTCGTGCTGATTATAACCGTATGCAAATTAGACGAAAAAAAAATCCCTTCGTAGTACCCTGTTTTCTCCTCCAAAACTGAATTGATTTTTAATTTTCTTTCAGTTATAGGATAAGAAAGACTTTGGCTGCATCTACGTTGCTTTTTTGTTTTTCTTCATCAAATTTGTTTGACGAACGTTTGAAAATGACGGGAATAATCATGCATTTTTTAGGCTCCTAGTTTCTACAATAACTAATTTGTGGAAAAAATCAAATGGCGGTGGTAGATGTATATTGTTTGGTATAAAATATTTACCATAATGCTTTTATCAAGGAAGGAAACAGGAGATTGTGTTTGTATAGAAAAAATGCCGCTAACATATTCTTTTAACTTACTCATATTTGTGGTCTGTAATGTCTCAGTATGTTAATTCGAATTTACGGTTTACGTCACCGGGTGCGTGAAAACCGATGGGATCTTTTAAACATGGGAAAATTTAGTATGAGTATAGGTAATAATCTCAATAGTTTTGAGGTAATAGATAGGAAACCCATATATATATAAATAGATAGATAGAAGAATTATGTATATAGATGAACAATACCCGGTAAGCCACATATCAGAATGCTATGAGAGTCTCGTTTAGACATGAAAAAATCTTACACGAGATGTATACTAGATAATGTGGCAATTTGACCTTTCGTAAGACGGTTCGCTGTTGCGGTTTATTCAGGAGAATACAGTAAGGGGATATTCACAAAATCAAATCAAAATCAAAATTTATTTATTCAATTTAGGCCCTAAGAAGGCGCTTATGAACGTCTAAAACACTACCACCGGTTCGGAAAACAACCCAGTCGAGAAGAGCGCAGGCGAGAAACTCGATCTGGTTCTATTTTTTTTATAAATATAACATTTTTTTTGTCATATAAAAAACTATACAAATCGTAGTTTTAATAATGTTAGTGGAAGCACAGAGATGTGGGTTATTTCCAGACATCACTATCGTTCACGTAATGATCCACCCTGTAATAACCTTTTGAGATTAAGACTTGCTTGACATAATACTTGAACTTATTGTCAGGTAAATCGGTAATGTTACTTGGGATCTTATTGTAAAACCGAATACTATTACCTATAAAGCTTTTATTACACTTACTTAACCTAAAGCGTGGTTCCGGACAACTTGTCTTTACTTCTAGTATTAAAATTATGACGATCATTCACTAGATCGAGTTTGTCTAAATATATACGAATATGCATTAAGTTATCGAAGATGTATAGGGAGGGCAAAGTTAAGATATCATATTCTTGAAACTTGTTCTTTAGAGATTCGCGAGCTCCCATATTATATATTGAACATATTGCACAGATATCATAGGCGTCCATAGGGTACAGTAACCGGTTACTATATGCACTATCAAAAAGCTTCGTTAATGGAAGCGGTGCTATTGATTGGAAGCAATCGCATCGTATCTCTAAACTCAAGTGTAAGAAGTGCTCAGAGCACACAGTGTGACCGAGTAGCCTTTAAAACCGATTTTAATGTTTCTTGCATTAAATTTTTATAAGATGAAAAATTATCTATGCCTCTGCGTTTTGCTTTTTTGTTTTTATTTGTCGAATTTGTCCAAGGGACGTCTTAAAACGACGGTAATTGAATTAAGGTGTTCTAATTTCTATTAGTTTATGGAAAAAATTAAAACATAGGAACAAAGCTGTGTTTAAATATAGTAGGTATTATGTGATATAAAAAAATTAACTACTAGCTGTGTGCCCGTGGCTGCGCCCTCGTTTTATCGCGTTCATCGCTGCGTATTTTTTTTTTTTTTCATAGGGAACCCGAATTATTTTCCTAAAAATATTTCAGTTCTAAGATAATTAAAATAAAGCACTTGCCCGTCAAACTGTGCATTGAATCTGATTTTATTCAATTTTTATGAGTTTTATGTTTTTAACCTTAATTATTTTCGGTTACCCTAAGTTACCCGGAGTAACTTCAGCTATCTACCGAAAAAAGTCCCATCAAAATCCGTCCAGCCTTTCCGGTGATTAGCCGGAACAAACAAATAGATAGACAGACAGACACAAAAATTGTATTTCTGGTGTAGCTATCGTATATACATTCGTATCTTATCTTATATCTATTTAGTAAACAAAACTTAATTTTCGCATTACAAACAGACATTCCAATTTTATTTAATAGTATAGATAATATCATTACTCGGGGAGGAAAGAGGGAAATAAGTTTGCATGGTATAAACTTCGCAACGGTTGCAATAGTGATAGGCATGGGGTCTTTTCGACCTCATATCGCAACAGAAGTTTCTGGATATCGCGGCGTCGGCCCTGTGTTAATAAACCGGCGCCAGCAAAGCTCAAATCAATCCGGCGGCAATATGAATTAAATTTAATCCGCACCGGAATAAATAAATAAACACACACACAGTGTTGATGTCGGCGTACGATGAACACCCGGCCTCGTACACTTAACACGAGAAAGCGATCTGTGACCACTTTTTCGTTTAACAAATTTCAACGTCTTATTTATAGTTAATAGCAATCTTTCAGTTGCATACATTATTCTGGCAGCAGCGGTCATGTGGATAATGATATTTTTACGAATTTTTAATTCATATTTAATGTTTCAATCTTGCTAGAACATACAAGGTAGTTTTTGTTGCACGACAGAACAAACGTTCCGCGTTTATTATTGCCCATACATTTCGCTCGAGAACAAAAACCAAATTTACATACATAAATTAAATGTTACATAATAAACTGATATCCTGCCAAAAATTCAGTTCGATAACCTTATTTTTAAGTCCATTGCGGAACGTCGCGCGAGTATTTACCATTGTCAGTGAATTATTTTCTAAATGTCTAATTAATTATTTACTTGTTGACGATTATTTGTCTATAAGTGTGTTACAATTTTAGTGATACTTATATAAATCATTACCGTTTTAGTTTTACGTTCACCGATCGACTGAGCCTAAGGAGATAATTTAATCCGGATTTTTTACGCTCGCTGATTTCCAAATGAAGCACTATTTATTTATAAATTAAGAATTGATAACAATAATACAATATCAAACAGTTATCATGTGCTTAATATCATGTATATGGTAGTCGCGACAGAGAGAGAGAGAGAGAGACAATACACGTGCCTGATAACTAGATTATTATCTGCGTCATTATAACAGAAGTGACACCCAATGTGTGTAGATCGCGATCAAGTCTCCTGTGCCTTACGCAACCCATGCTGTTAAAGGAACATTCGTATGAATATCTTTTGTATTATTATAATATTCATGTAGATTAGTATGACATTAGAATTTTACAGAATTTTGAAAAACATGGAACATGATTTCATCACGTGATTGGCAAAAAATTAAAAGCAATAATCTAAAAGTAGATGACAAAATGCAAAAAAAATAATACTTGCATTTTACGTTACAAATTGGTGTAATATTTATGAACCTAATAATATCATACAAAAACTATTTATAACATTCGATCGATCGAGGTGTTTAATGGCATCCATTTTGTTATGACTTTCCACCTAATTGTGCTACAGCGTATCGACTTGTCAAAATGTATGTAAATACAAGCACGGAATTTAAAAAAAAAAATGTTTACCGGTTTGTGTTACACATATTATAAATATAAATATTTGTTTGTTTACTTCTTAATAATTAGCAAACAATTATAAATTTATACACTAAAATTTAAATTTAAAATTAAAATAAAATAAAATACTATAAATAATGAATGCCGTCCAGCTCGCCGCCAGACTGAACGTATCGGAGTATTGGAATAAAAAGAAGATGAATGAGAAACGACTGCATCCATCAGAGATGCGAATGTTGAGACGGATGTGTGATGTGACAAGAAGGGACAGGAGCAGAAATGAGTATGCTAGAGGAAGTTTGAAAGTAGCGCCAGTGATAGAAAGACTGAAAGGGAATCTTTTGCCTTAGTATGTTTTGAGAAGAGATAAAGCACGTGTGACGAAAAAAAAGTGATGACTGTGAAGGTTGATGGATGGAATGAGTGAAGACGGCTAAAGAAAAGACTAATGGCGTATGTGAGAGAAGAAATGAAAGTAAAAGCGGTGATTGAAGACATGTTGACTATCTATCTATGGAAAAGAAAACATAACTAAAAATTGATGGCAAGATGATTCTGAAATGAAATATGTTATAGAAGAACATTTTGACATCGAATTGATCCTAATGTGTTACCTCTTATAAGTCTTAATAACCTTGCCCAGTTACACAAAACATACACCAAGTGCAGTGGAAAAGCACTAGATTAATCATCGACAATAAGTTTAAGTATTGTGTCAAGCAAGTTTTAATCTCAAAAGGTTATTACAGGGTGGATCATTACGTGAACGATAGTGACGTCTGGAATTAACCCACATCTCTGTGCGCATCCGCTAACATTATTAAGACTATAATTTGTATAGTTTTTTGTATGAAAAAAAAAAAATGATATGTATTATATTTGTTTAAAAAAAAAAGAACCAGATCGAGTTTCTTGCTGGCTCTTCTCGGCTGGGTTGTTTTCCGAACCGGTGGTAGTGTTTTAGACGTTCATAAGCGCCTTCTTAGGGCCTAAATTGAATAAAGATGTTTTTGATTTTGCTTTTTATAGATTATTTACATATACGTCTAGATCTAGACGTCCTCTGTCTATTTCAACCTCGGTAGAAACTAATAAAAAGGTCGAAATCCGTTTACGCGTAGGAAACGTGGAAATCTAGAAATGAGATGGGAGAAAAAATATATTTAATGTGTTTGTTTGTAATAAAGACTTTCGAATTTAATTTGTCTAGGAATATAGGTTATGTGTTTTTTTTTTTGCTTTTAAACTCCCGAGTATTAATGGAAACATAAATTATAGAATAAAAGAAATATATTATTTACGTAATACATTTTCTTTTAGATTTTTTTTTCTGTATATCTTACTGTTAACCTTAATGTTAACGTGCAAAACAATTTCACCTGATTTTAAGTGACGATTTTAAGTGATTGAGGGTAAGTTTACAAATACTGGTTCTAAAGTGAGACTAAAGTTATCTTTTGAAATTCACTTATAGGGGCTTGATATCAGATTTTTCAACATGAAAGATTGTAGCTAGAAATAATATTAGAAAATACTTTATCACTATACTGTGGTTTGATTGTAGGATTTGAATCCAGGTCAGTAGAATCCGGTATCAGAACACAATACCACTGAGTCATTCTTAAAGTAATAGCACTACAAAAGATATAAATGTATATTATCTATGATATGGTTAATGTTCCTTTGCTGATTCCGTTTCAGATTCATTTAAACATCAGACAAAAATCTTAATAATGGATTTCCGCAAAGTATCGCCTTCATAAATCAAATATTTAATGAAACTATTCATTCTATAATTAAAGTATTGAGTAAGAAATAAATGTTATTTTGCAATTCCAAAGCGGGATAGGATTTACCAGGATAAAGAGGCGTGAAGCATCTTAATTTTGTTTACCTTTTTAAATATAATCCATTTAAATATCTATATAATATTAGGGGTACCCGTGACTACGCTCGCGTTTGTGATTTGAGTTCTAAACTTCAAAAATTAGCATTGTACGTTTTTAAATATGAAATCGTCCAGTTAAAATAATATTGCCAGATAATGTGATACCTAGTGGTAAATTATTTGTTACTTACTGCACTATTAACTCCATGTTTGGCCAGGTAAAATATCCGACGGCGACATGCCTTGCCAACCCCGTATCGCCCCAATCCAAAATGCAGCGGACGGCCCCGGGGGGTTTTAGTGGGTATTTCCGGGCGACTCTCGCCCGGGTGAGTCCCACACTGGCGCGGAGCTCGTCACTCCGTGCCCCCTTATCTATTGTATTGGGGGACTCTGATCCCCCAAATACAATAGATAAGGGTAGTGCGTAAATGCATTTCCCCCCGTCAAAAAAAAAAAAAAAAGGTAAAATATCCGTGTTTTTAAAAATGTAATTATATAAATCGGTTTACGGCCGGTTTCAATACGCGTTCTCAATCTGGTTTTACAAAATTTCAATCCTTTTTTTTCTCTAAAGCATCAGATCAGTGTCAGTGAGAAAACCCGTATGATTGTTTTGATCTCAATCTTAACTTTTAAGATTCGATATCGAAACCCCGCCATTAGTGATTCTCGAGCCAATTATAACGGACAGACATACAGACAAGTGTTGCCTTCTAAATTATATAGGAATGAAAAAAAAAAAAAAAAACACGATATTGGTAATTTTATGATGTTATTGTTCCATATTCAAAATACTTTTCCTGTGCACTTATAGATATTATTTAACGCAAAAAGCACTAAAACCTGACCAGATAATGTATCTACGATTTTACAAAAGAATCATGTAAAATCGGTTCAGTGGTTCTCAAACCAATTAACTGACAGACAGATAGATAGACGTTGCTTTTAAAATGTAATCAAAATCAAAATCAAAATTTATTTATTCAATTTAGGCCCTAAGAAGGCGCTTATGAACATCTAAAACTCTACCACCACCGGTTCGGAAAACAACCCAGTCGAGAAGAGCGCAGGCGAGAAAACTCGATCAGGTTCTTTTTTTTTTATAAATATAATATATATTTAATATCATTTTTTTTGTCATATAAAAAACTTTACAAATCGTAGCCTTAATAATGTTAGCGGAAGCACAGAGATGTGGGTTATGAAGATGTAAATGAACATATGTATGTATATACAGGTTGACTGTATTAAACCAACGGAGATTCAATTCGCTTTCACCATAACCTCACTTAATGTTCAGTGACGACGTGCTAAACACACTAAGCCTATAGGTACTGGTTCTCAAGTGATGCTGTCGGAACACACCTGTTAGTATTTGGCGATACGTTTTCAAACTTGAGGGTGGTAGAGCTAGTAGCTAACCAAGCAGTTGTTATTAGAAAATGCCCTACCACCAAAGTTATGATTTCCTCACGATGTTTTCCTTTGCCAAAGGCTCAGGCTTTTATTTTAATTGGATAGGCGGGTTCTAACGCAAGGTGGGGTAGGGGTTATCTTGTAGGGTAAGGTATTTTCTAATGATGTCCCCCTGGGTAGCCTTCACCCTCAAGTTTGAAAACCTGTCGCCAAATACAAAAAGGTGTGTTCCGGTAACATCACAGGCTTAGTGGTTTACCAGCCTGGACCAAATCATCACTTAACATTAGTTGAGATTGTGGTCAAAGCACTGAGACTATATCGTGTAAAAAAAACCTACATTCATCGAATTGATATCTGACCACATTATAACTGAGTCATCATCGCTTAATACTCTCTAAATGACCTAGTTTTTTTTTAGAAATAAAAACCAAAAAAAAGAAAAAGTTCCGATCTTTATGTTTATAGTAAGGAACTCTAAATAATCGACTGTTATACTAGTTATAATATCTACTAGTGGTGCCCGCGGCTTTACCCGCTTGGAATTCAGAGAATTTGTAGCCTATGTTCTCCCCTGGATTATCATTATATATTTCATTATCAAATTACATCTTTACCACCAAAATAGTTTTTGCGGGATTGGCAAACAAATTAATAGACAGACAGACAAATAGACAGACATACATTTTTTTTTAAACTATCGAAATGTGTTCTGTTTTCGGTTTTGAAACCCCGCATTGTATTTTTTCTTAAATATCTTCAATGTACAGATTTCGTCTCGTTAGCCTTTTATTATAAGTATACATTATATAATGTTGTTTATAATATTATATTTTAGATAATAATATATTTCGCATGAGAGTGTTAGGCCAGACGTAGCCGAATGGAATGCGGAACGATTAAAAATGTTTTATTTGATATTGCAATCATAGCGGTCGGCCGTTTCGCCCGTGATTCCTACGACTTTACCTATATTTATTACACTTGATCTGGAAAATGATGACTTAACCATCCCACAGACCACTCCCGCAGCTTCGCTCTTATAAATAAATTTTGTTTTACTGACTGCATTTTCACGTATTTAACTCATTATTATCATTCTAATATATCACGTTCACTGTCAAACAGATCTTTCCTTAAAGTTTTTGTGGTAACTTAGAATAAACGTTGCGCATAATTATTTACAATACAGCTCACCTGTGCACAATAGATTAGAGGCAGTAACTGCTGCATGACAAAACTCAAAAACTACGCGACAAAGCTCTCTGAAAAGAATGGTTTATTAACAATGAAGTCGCAAACGAGGGTTGGACAATGGAGATTGGCTTGTATCCTGGTAGCAGAACCAGGCGCGCGGCGACGCAGCAGCTGCAATCGACGAGGACGCCCGTTGGAAAGAAATAACGCGGGCTCGAACTATCGATGTCTTGCCATTTGTTTCTACGAAATGTCAAACATATCTCTTTCGAGACGGTTCATATCATGTTTCCTCTGAGATAATGGTATGGCATAACAGTAACGTATCGTGTGACTTGTTCTACATGTTATTCATTGCTAGCATGATAAGTGACACTTTTTGCACAAGTAACTCAACGTACTGAACATCACATACTTGCACATGGACGGTATAAACACATAGGTTTCAAGAGGACCCATTTTTTCTCTTTTGCAATACGAGTTAAGATGGATAAAGCTCACTATAAAAACTTTAGATAATAAACATTGTTGAATAAATTAGAGAAATTATTATGTATAAAGAAATAATTATAAAGAATTGAGATTTTAAATCAAGTTATGACAAGAATATACAGAATGAATTGGATAAAGAATCTAACTTAAAAAAAAAACCGTCATACACAATTACTACAAAGCGTTAAAACGATGTTGGCGCAGTGGGTAGTGCGGCCGGATTTCGCGTTAATCGACCTGAGTTCGATCCCACCTAACCAACTCTGAAATCGGCCTGAGCTTTCGGTGAAGGAAAACATCGTGAGGAAACCATAGCATTTTCTAATGATGCCCATCTGGGTAGTTACAATCCTCAAGTTTGAAAACCTGCCGCCAAATACCAATAGGTGGGTTCCGGGAGCATCACTTCAGAACCAGTACCTAGCTTAGTGTGTTTACCATCCTGGACCACATACATAGTTACCTTTTTTTTTTTTTTTGACGGGGGGAAATGCATTTACGCATTACCCTTATTTATTGTATTTGTGAGATCAGAGTCCCCCAAATACAATAGATAAGGGGGCACGGAGTGACGAGCTCCGTGCCAGTGTGGGACTCACCCGGGCGAGAGTCGCCCGGAAATACCCACTAAAACCCCCCGGGGCCGTCCGCTGCATTTGGGATGGGGGCGACACGGGGTGGCTTTCGCAAGCACCGCGTCGCCCCCCTGCAGCGAACCCACCGGGCCTCGTCGTGCAATGGCCCAGCGGGGATGGGGGAGTAAAAACTTCTCAACCCCATCTCTTCGCCCACCTCTCAAGAGAGGTAAGACCTAGCGTGGTCTACCTTCCGGAGGGGCGAGATATATTCCTCGCCCCCTAATAGATTGAAAAGAGATAGGTCAGTGGCGGGCACAGAGAAAGGGGAAGAAGCCCGCCACTGAAGAAGAAAACCTAACCTAACCTAACATCAGGTGAGATTGTGGTGTAAGCACTGATCTTATATCTTGTAAAAAAAAAATTGTTTATGACTGTACCAAACGATTAAAGGAGAAATCCGTTTCAATCGCGGCGTACATAAAAACGAATGCCTGTACTCGTGTAATCTCATCACAACAATTGTTACATTTCAATTCGTTTGATATATATTTTTTTTTATTCTCTTCAAAGGCAAACGTTGAGTTTGGCCTCGTATCATTCGGTATAAAGTAAACGATTTTGTAACTACTTAATGGCAACGATATAGTCAGTATTAGGGATGGGGTTATAGGTACCTTATGAAATTATTATTATCGATAAATAAAATTTAATAATGTCGATATATTAATATAAAATTTATCTATATTACTTTATCGAGAATCTGCAACTTTAGAGTTTAGTAAGTTGTTAAGTATTGATCATAAAAAAAAGGGGCACTTGAATTCTTTCGTGCCAGCGAGAATTGTCGCAGGGTTCAGTGTTTGGAAATAACTTGACGCGAGAATACACGTTGATATAGATGAAAGTTATTTGTGATTAGCGGTAAATGTTAAATTGATTGTTTGTTGATTGTTAAGCCTTCCTAGCTATTACTCAGTTCACGCATTCACACTATACACCGGTTACTACACACGGGCTACGGAAGGTGAAGCAGGACACCGGCGTTACTGGAGAGGTAAGTGTCGATCTTACATTATTTTGGTCTACTGCGAATCGCAGGTCGTCCAGGGTTAATCACGACCCCGAATCGTTTAGACTAGGGCCCAGCGCGATTCGTTTGATTACAGTCGTGACTAACTCGAACATAAGTACTATCTCAGAAGTTAACGAAGAAACAAATTATTTGACATTTAAATTTATGCAATTATATTTGAAATAATGAGACAGATTTTATAAGTTTTTTCCTTTTTTTTTCTTCCATACATACCTGTCATGGAAGTCTTATGCGCGATATAATTTATGAATTTAATAATACACTTTTACTTAATCATTTCAAAGATGGTTGATTTCTTTATGGAAAAATGAAGACGGCAATGGATTAGCTGATATTTCTTGCGGGAATATGATAATAATAATCTGTCCAAATAAAACCCTCATACGGGAATTTATTACCACGAGTAAATGGAGTTGCCAATGGACTTCATCAACTGCAGGGCTTTACTTTAAAAAAGGTCTGGTTTTACATACTCTCGCCTGAAAAAATCAGGATGATGCCGTGTATGTTAGAGTAAAATTTTATCTTTTTTGGAAGCCCCAATACTTGTTATAATTTATTTTTATACTAGCGGTTTGCCCGCGGCTGCGACCGCGTTTCATATATTCTTCACTGCATTTTAATTTTTTTATACAGAACCCTAATTTTTGTTAAGTACTAAAATAAACTAAAAATTATTATCACAAATTCAAGCACTTACCCCAAAAACTGTGCATTGAATCGGATTTTATTCCACTTTTTACGAGTTTTAATTTTTTTATGCGGAACCTTATTTATTTTCGAAATTTAAAAGTATCCTAAGTTACCCGGAGTAATTTCAGCTATCTACCAAAAAATGCCCCGTCAAAATCCGCCCAGCCGGAGATTACCCGAAATAAAGAGACAGACAGACAAAAATTTTATAATTTGTATTTTTGGTATAGGTATCGGATATATGTACATTCATATCTATTTAGTAAAAAAAAAACATTTTGATATTACAAACTGACTCTTCAATTTTATTTATTAGTATAGCAAGTGAACATTTCAATAGTTTTTTATTCTTCTTAGTTGTATTCTCTTGGTGAAGTAGTCGTCGTCATATATCGTCTGTTATGTTGGTTGCTATTTTTACGAGGCTTCTACATCTTTTATTGCATGTATATTTAGTAAAAAGTACTTCATAAATAATCAATTGATGTCTGTCCATCTTATGAGCAACTGGTCGCTAGAATATTAACCCTATACTCTTCTTTGATCCATTAATCATTCCAAAGAGCTTTTCGGTTAATATGTCCAAACATCTCAAGTATGCGTATTTACAGTTGATGAAAATCTCTATTTGTTGCAAGACTCTTTCAGGATGAAAACTTTAGTGTGGTGAGTTGTCTCCAACACCATATCTAAATATTTTGATATAAAAGTCCATAAATTCCATGGATGTAAACTTAAAAGTAAAAAGTATGTTTGTTTTAGTCACCAGTTATTTGAGGGCCAAAATCGAAGTAATTGAACATCAGAGTCGAAATTTTAAAGAATATATTTTTTTTCAAATATATAATTTAATCTTGGTCACAGTATTCGCATAAAAGTGTTACATCAGTCAAACTGACCTACTCTTTTTAAATGCATACATTTAACAGGCTTTAGTTACATCTGAGGACCCAGAAACAAAGTATTTATGTTATATTTAGAGCAAAATCAATATAATTGAGGAAGTAACAATCATCAACAAAAAAGTAAAAAGTTACAAAATTAACACAAAGTATAGACGGAAAGCAGCCGATATAAATAGTGTAAATATTATGCGCTTTTATGTAAATGAAGATGTAAGGAATCTCGAGGCAATATTATCATAGGAAATGGCTCATAATTCATTTGATCGCATTGAAAACCGGGTCATAAATTATACGGAGCTGTTTCTACGGCAGTTCAAAGATGGGCGGCGCGATTGAACAGCTGTCTTTATAAAGTGTAGTTGGTATTAATAATGTTAATTTTCTATTTTAATATTAATCTCAAACTCAAATCTATTAATGTTTGAAAAGTATTTTTTAAATCTCGTTACAGGCTGTCGCGTCGTGTCGTTACAAGAGGTCTGAATGATTACGAATCATTTGGGGTATAAGCCATACCATTAAGACGCCCCCATCCACAATGTCATCAAAATTAATCAAAGTCTAACCTCAATCTTATTAAACGGTTACAAGATTTCTCATGTATGGTTGTTGAGAGAGTCTAGCAGACATTTAATGAAATATTTGGTACTAAGTAACGTTGTCAACAAACTTACCATAGTGACTAACTTTAGTTTGTGGCGTTTCCAACCAATGTTATTCACATGTAGAAATAATTTCGGAATAGATCGTACGGTGATAATCTTTGGATTGCACTGTACATATTATAAGGTACATTGGATTTCGTATTCGTGTTCTATTGTCAGACTATAATTTAACCGTTACGTTATTTTTAACCGAAAACATAGGTACAGTATGAAATAAGAACCAACGTTGTTGAACGCAGTGACCCAGTTTATTACCATTGACCCATTTACTTACATATTAGAAATAATAACCGGACGTTAAACTCACATTTATTACTACTAACGGTAAAACTGGACGTTGTAATACCTTTTTAAACTTCAACATTATTATTCTTAGGCTCTGTTCTCAACTCATTTGGTATGTTTACTTCTTCCATACGCCCCTAACAGCCGACATCTCTACATTTACTCATTTCTCTTTCATATGATTTCTTACACACTTTCTTCGTCCTTCCTCTACTTTTCTATTCTTCCGCATTCATATTCTCTCAACATGTCACCACGATATTCCACGATAATCGATTCTCTTTCAACTTTTCTATACAACTGGCGCAACTTTTAAATTACCTCTAATATATTTATTCCTGACTTTATCCATTGTACCTGTGTCTTACCTACTCTTACATATGGATGCCAATCGTGGGCATACAACACCAAAATAAAAGATAAATTAATAACATGCCAGTAAGCTATGGAAAGGAGTATACTAAAAATAAGAAAAATACAAAAAGTGAAAAGCGTACAGATAAGACAAAAAACAAAAGTTATAGATGCTTTACACTATACCCTAACACAGAAATGGAGATGGGCGGGGCACATAGCGAGATACACAGACAAAAGATGGACATTAAAGACAACTACATGGGAAGGACCAACAGGAAAAAGGAGAATAGGGCGCCCCAGAAAAAGGTGGATGACGATATAAAAGCGATAGCAGGAAATCAATGGATAAACAAAGCAAAAGATAGAGAGGTCTGGAATAAGCTGGAGGAGGCCTTTACCCGAGAAGGGGTTCCGATCAATGGTGACTAAAAGCAATATAGTTAAGTCATAATAAACATATAAGTAACAATTAAAATATATTTATGTTTATACTTAACTTTAGATTGGAAATAAATGGGCTTTATTATTATTATCCATTGTACACTTTAATATTGATAAAAAAAACTTTTATAATTAAAAACAAAACCGACTTTAAAAGAATAAATTATAAAAATGTCAATAAATAATTACTTTATTAATCCCTTCAGCACTAACCTGGCGTTTACACCAGCTTTCCATTGTTTTCCTGTTATCTTCCTATTGTCTCATTTTGATGGGTAATCGACAATATTAATCTGGTTCATTAATTTATAGTTAATTCTTTTGAAGTCGGTTCTGTTTTTAATTACAGAAGTTTTTTTTCCTACTTTTTAGTTTAAGTGTATACTTTTAGGTATAGCTATGAAGCCTAATTCATAGTTTTGGTAACGAATATATGAAACACTTGTAACATATCGATATAGCATGCCGATTACCAGCACTAAGTGAATGTCTAGAGTAGTCCTGATACCAAATTATGGATATAATAGAATTGAACTTGAGTTCCTGGACCTGTGTTCCTAGGTTAGTATATCGTAGAAAATCTTGACTCTCATTTCAATACCAAGTATCGAAATGAATTTAAGTGAAAATGTATTTTTAGCATTATTGCATTTATGAAAATGAAACCACAGTGTTGAGTGATAGTTTCAGGTCTTCGGAATAACTTGTTAAACTAAATTTTTCAATTCTTGATTTATTTTTGCAATTAAAATGGGTATATTCAGTTCAGGTACATATTTACGTATTATAAAAGGCGAAGATTCTCTATGTGTCAAGCACAGTCGCAGCCAAAGGCTTTCGTTGAGTCACATATGATGAAGTTATCGACGTTCACGCATTTTTCAAAAATATTTTGAATACCAACCTATTTTTTATTTAATTATTTAGACGTTTTAAGTAGGAGGTTCATTATCATATAAAACAATATGTTATGAAGTGAACAATTCTACCAAAAAATTACCAACAGCGCGTTTGTTGTAAAATGTTACCTTAAACCATTGAATATTTAAGAATTTTATGAAGAATGATACGAGATTAGGGGCATCTTGGTAGAAATTGTCGTCAGCAGTAAGGTCACTTTTTGTGCTTAATAAAAAACTTAAAACAAATATAATGCAGTGAATAGTACTAAGGTACGAATAGAAGATATTACATGCAAGCGAAACTGAATTTACAGGCTAGTTAGTAAGACAACCTGTCAATCTCAAAACCTTATAAAATATCGTGTCAACAAGTCGACAATAACGACAAAAAATTATTGCGTTATTACCCCTAATCAGTTTTCCAGTTTAAACTGAATCTTATGTTATGTTTTTTTTTCTTGTTTACTGTTTAAGTTTGATATTCGATCCCAATAATATGTAATGTTAACTGAAGATGTGTTCAAATGCGCTCTAACTCTTGAACCAAATCGGCTGAGTATAAAATTATGCCCTTGAAATACATCTATAAATGCTTTTAACTCGAAATAGATAAATAGATAAACTTAAATTACTACTTGTATTGTACTGTCAAAATCAAAATCAAAATCAAAATTTATTTATTCAATTTAGGCCCTAAGAAGGCGCTTATGAACGTCTAAAACACTACCACCGGTTCGGAAAACAACACAGTCGAGAAGAGCGCAGGCGAGAAACTCGATCTGGTTCTTTTTTTTTTGTAACTGTAACGGCATAGTGTATATTTTGTATACGAGCATGTCATTACCGGCGTTGCCGTTTAGACTCCTTGAATGTTCTACCATTTGGTATTAAAAAATCCATAATGTTGATTAGAATTTAGAGGATATTATTTAAAAGGTATTTAATTAATGTATAAGCTAAATGATTGTCAACTTCGCCACAGCCATGTTTATTTTTCGGCTCCCGCCAGAGCGTAACACTTGGACGGCTAACGCATGAGCGACAATATCGATGGAGTCGTCATAGTGGCGACATCAGAGCAAAGGCTTTGTTTTATGAATAAAGAGTTTTTCGCTGTAACACTGTGGTCTTTGTAAACGTTATATTGTTAAAGCTGAGATAAATTATGAAATAAATCTTGTTAAGCTATGAGCCGTGTTTGAACTTAGACTAACGCCTACAATAGTTTGATGGACATTAGAATAGCTAGACATCATACTATTGTATTAGTTTTACTTCGGATTGATTGCAGAATTCGAACGCTAAGTCCCCCAATACAATAGATAAGGGGGCACGGAGGGACGAACTCCGTGCCAGTGTGGGACTCGCCCGGGCGTGAAGCGCCCGGAAATACCCACTAAAACCCCCCGGGGCCGTTCCCACAAACCACCTACAAGGCAACCTCATCGCTTCAAATATAATTTTAAAAAGGCCACTTACATCAAATATGATGTCAGCTGAAAAATAAGACTAAAACAAAAGCAATATGTAACACATTTCAAAATATATGAATCAAAGCGTATGAATGTAATGCAAATATCAACAGTCAAACAATCTAGACGTAAAAATCGAATTTTATGATAAATGTTTGCAGCGAAATTTTACAAAAGATCATAAATAAAATTTAACGAGATATTACGTTTACAGATTATTATTATTATTTTACCTACGTCGATTGTGTCGAATAGTTTTTATATCGACTATCGATATTTATGTATTCAACAACACTAGAGAGCGCGTGGGCTTTGTTATTATTAACAAGCTATCGGAATGTTATTTGGGGGGGAAACGAAATGCGAATATAAGAATCCTTGTATTAAAACATATTTATATTCAAATTCTTTTACGGTTTATTAATCTTTGTTTTTTTTCCTCACCATTGTAAATTCTATATTATTTTATTAACAGCCCATATACAGATTAAACTGTGTGTCTATTTGCCAAGAATTTTATTTTTACAAAAACTTATTTCATGTTAAATGTCGATTTGGGTCAATGTCTAAAAATGGGGATGTCTTAAATATAGCTGCAAAATGCTATAGATCATGTTTCAGGTGAAAAAAGCGAAGACACCTCAAACCGTAGGCTTTTTTTTTTTACGTTGGGAAATGTATTTAAGCATCCCTCTACCAGCTCTACTGTGGTAGCGATCTTTCGCATGGGACTCGTCTGACATGAAGTGCCGGGAATACCCACTAAAATCCCACGGTGCCGTCTGCTGTCATTCACGGGGCAATACGGGGTTATAAGGACGCTCTGCGTTGCTTCGGCAGCCAAATGGCCAGGCCTCGTCTCTTGTGTTGTTGAGTCTTCTTCTTCTGCTTTCCTTCTTTCTCTCTTCAAGGTATCCCTCTCCTTCCTACGTCTTGTCGACTGAGACAAGATGAGTGAAGGAGAGGGACCTAAGCTCCCTTTGAAAGTAGTGGCGGGCTACTTCCCCTTTTTCTTTGCCCGTCACTGCTCTGTCCCTTCTTCGTTCTTCCCTTTATGGGGGCAGGAAGTACATCCTGCCCCCGGACTGTCGACCTGACGGTCGTGCCTCCTTCCGAGGCGGGCTAAGTGGTGGAGGGGAACTATTCTCCTTCATCCCTACCGGGCCATTGCACGGACGAGGCCTGGTGGGTTCGCTGCAGGGGGCGACGCGGTGCTTGCGAAAGCCACCCCGTGTCGCCCCCATCCCAAATGCAGTGGACGGCCCCGGGGGGTTTTAGTGGGTATTCCCGGGCGCTCCACGCCCGGGCGAGTCCCACACTGGCACGGAGCTCGTCCCTCCGTGCCCCCTTACCTATTGTATTGGGGGACTACGGTCTCACTAGTACAATAGGTAAGGGTAGTGCGTAAATGCATTTCCCCCCGTTAAAAAAAAAAAAAAAAAAAAAAAAAGGCCTCGTCTCTTATCTAAGACACGTATTAGGCTGGTAGTCGGGCACTGGTAGCCCCCTCTCTCCGTCAGCGACAGTTCACTTCCTCCCTCACGTAGAACCCTAGGTAGCCCTAAACCAACTTTATAATGAGCCTGAGCTTTCAGTAAATAAAAAGATCGCGAGCAAACTATAGTACCATAGTCCATACAGCGTTTTCTAAGAATGCTCTCATGTGTATCGACCACCCTCAATTTTTTAACTCTGTCGTCAAACACCAATAAATGTCATCATCATCATCATCTCCCTACCCTTTTCCCATTTTTATTTGGGGTCGGCGCAACATGTCTTCCTCTTCCATTCCTCTCTATTTGTTGTCATCTCCGCATTCACTCCTTTTCTACACATATCATCTTTCACACAGTCCATCCATCTTTTCTTTGGTCTTCCCCTTCCCATGTAACCGTCCACATTCATATCCAATACCTTTCTTACAAACATTCTCTTTCTCCCTGCGCATCACATGTCCATACCAGGATAAACGACCGCCTCTTAACTTGTCTGTTATTGGTGCCACTTTCAAACTTCCTCTAATATATTCATTCCTAATCCTGTCCATTCTTGTTACCCCACACATCCATCTCAACATTCGCATCTCAGCTGCATGTAATCTTCTTTCGTCCGTCACCTTTATGGGGTAACAGGTGACGGACGAAAGAAGATTACATGCAGCTGAGATGCGAATGTTGAGATGGATGTGTGGGGTAACAAGAATGGACAGGATTAGGAATGAATATATTAGAGGAAGTTTAAATAAATGTGTTCCAGCAAAATCCTTTGAGAACCAATACCACAACGTCAATAATAGTGACAACACTGACCTTGGTCAGTATTTAAAAAAATGTTAATTGAAGGCCTACCGACTAAGTAGTTATTTAATTGGTTGCTACAACTGATCAGAAACACGTATACTTTGAGACTTGAATAAAAACACACATACATCTCAGTATATATGCCCTACTATTAGGTATGATTTTTGTACAAACAGTGCCGGCAATTATCCCATGTTATGACAACCGCACCACAGAGCGACCTGGATTGTGTTGAAGTTCTTTGAACTTGTAACACAGTTTCTCTTCTAGACTGTTTATTTATTAATTCTATTTTATAACTGTCCGTGTCAGTGACTACGTTTGCAATAAACTTTTTTAATTTTTTTTTTATTCACTGCATTATATATCAAAGGGTTTCGGTTTAATATTGTTAGAAAATGCGCGTGTTTTAGTATTTAATTTTTATATTTAATTCACGATTATTCCTATTACTTATTAATAACAAGTTCCTTAAATATCATTGAACGTAATGTCATCTCACCGCCCCTTTGTATGTTTCTAACTCCACTCAAACGATTTATAAGATTCCTTCTTATATCATGGTAATATTTCCTGTTTGAATGTATATTTTATTCTTGATTCAATATCATTTCATAGAAAGCCATGACGATAATTGTAGATTAAATCGACTAGAAATGACAAAATAATAAAGTGAACCAATATTGTGTAAAGATTTAAGTAAAATATTATAAAAATTTAATATAATGTTATATAGAATTACAAAGGCATTCTCAGACAGACAAAAAGAGGTTTCTTCATAAAAAGCAAAGTATATTAAATACTATATACATTATTCGGCGTTGCCCGGGCTATTTTATCGTATAAAACATTTAATATGCAATTAAATTTTTTTGAGTACATTATTCGGACATGAACTATTCGATCTTTTAAGTTAGGCAACTGGTTTATTGAAAACGGTTGAGTAGTTTCTAGTGATACGGACTTTTTATCTATCTATACTAATAAACAAAATTAATGTGTATGTAAAAAAAAATATTTATATATATATATGTCTTATATTTATTTAAAAAAAAAAACCAGATCGAGTTTCTTGCCTGCGCTCTTCTCGACTGGGTTGTTTTCCGAACCGGTGGTAGTGTTTTAGACGTTCATAAGCGCCTTCTTAGGGCCTAAATTTAATAAAGATAATTTTGATTTTGATCAAAATAACAACTTTTTTTACAAAATAAATTATACGTATATTATAAATAAAATATATTATAAGTACATAACTATACCAAAAACACAATTTTTAAATGTTATATCTTTCTTTCTGTTTTTGTCCCGACTAATTTCCGGAACGGTTGGATCGATTTTGGGGGCACTTTTTTTGGTAGATAACTGAAGTCACTGCGTGTAACTAAGGGTACTTTTATTTTTCGAGAATGGTTTGAATTCCGCGTAAAAAAAATAAAACTCATGAAGTTATGAATTAAACCCGATTCAATGCATGATTTTACTGGTAGGTGTTTGAATTTGTGGGAGAAATATCTCTTAGTTTAGAGTATTCACCCTCATTTACTACATCGTCACTTAATATCAGATGAAATTGAGTTCAAAACGCTGAACAAGTATAGTGTAAAAAATAAATAGAGACGAAATGATAAAATTGTTTTGATTTTGTTTGGAATAAGAATATTTAATGACTAGATATAAAAAAAATGATGATTTAAAAAACTTACCTATCAAATCTTTTTGTTTTTAATGAAGTATCCTTCTCGAAAATTCCATAAACATCAAGAAAACGTAGCGAAATCTTCCAAAACACGCACAACACTTACGAATTTGGAAAACACTCATATACCTTACATGCTAGGTATATAAAAACTTCACACACAAACACACAAATTGGGTTTTTTTTTGTTTATTTAATTGAACTACGAACACTGTTTTATAGTAATATAATTATTTAAAAAATCGTGAATTATTTTAATATGTTTCAAGGTGAGTTATTAATTTAAAAAATGTAATTTGCCCTGTCGATTTAATTATGAAGATTGGTCCCCTGTAACAAAAAAAACATATAAATTATAATTTCATGTAATCAATTTCTATAATAAAATTTGAAAAGGCAAATGCCTTCCTATGCATATGTAAGTGCGATTATAAGTCGTAAAACACTAAACCGATTTAGATGTTTCTGTACTGATAACATAATTTATTGGTAGCATCATATAAGCCGCGACTTTCTTTACATGGGATGTTCTGATTTTTTTTTTTTTTCACAGCCAATCGCTTATCGAACGACAGTTATTTTTATAGCCTGTCAATCGCCAATTAATATTTACTTTATTTACTCACACAAAATTTCATCAAAATCCGTCAAGTATTTTTTGAGTTAAATTCGGCCATAGACAAAGGGAGACAGACAAATATTTAAAAAAAGGTCAAAATTGAGATTAATAATGGGTAAAATAGACATTTTTACAAAACATCTAAAAATAATGGAGTGTACAGACAATACTTCACTTTTATTATTATCATAGATTTATAGCCGGCAAACCACACGGCTTAAAATCACTATTTAGCTTACGTACGTTATTATTTATTATACACAGACGTCTAATATCACATCCGTTTCGTTAACTCTTCATTGGAATTATATTAGTTAGTTATTTCAAAACTTATTCTGCCTTTGTTTATATAAATATCCAAGGACGATAAACAGACAAATTTTAACATAAGTAAACGTTTTTAAAAGCGATGTTTGTAGTTTTTACAACACCGCACCTATATACGTAATATAGACAGAGTAATCTAGATAGTATGACGTAGCTAAAGCTCTAGGGAGCCAGCGAACCGTGAATGTTTGCTTCAGTAAACACACTGAGAGCCCGTTGTCTTTGCTGAAACATGATGAATGAAAATCACTTTAAATTTATAATTTAATAGGTACTTAGTCGGAAATTATTATTAAAGTACAAAAACAATCTATAAAAAATGTAATTCCTTCATTAAACGTCTGGCGGTCGAAGAGAGCAGACGGATGTGTACCGCTCCGTTCTCGATATATTTGAAATCGAATTTAATTTCACAGAATGATACGTAATTTAAAGTATTATATAACTATTTATGAACGCTTTGAGAAATATTGATAATTATACCTAATTATTGCGCTTGAATTGCGAGCACGGCGCGAATATTTATTAAATTAATCCGATCATTAAGACAGAAAGGTGACGTAACTGATAACAAATATAGCATCATAATGACGTTAATTTCAAGAGCACGCCCTTGGCGACGTCATGTGCCATACCGCACCGTAAAATGGATAGCGGTTACATAGGTACACTGTACTAGCCGCCGGGGGCGAGCATCTCGGTAGGGGGGCACCGGATCCGGGTGAAGGCCCAGATGAAGTACCTGGGCCTCACCCTGGACGGTAGATGGCGGTTCGAGGCCCATTTTAAGGGACTTGGACCGCGCATCGCCGGTGCCGCGGCGGCACTGGGGCGGCTCCTCCCGAATGTGGGGGGGCCTGGCCAGAGGTGCCGCCGGCTCCACGCAGGGGTCGTGCGGAGCATGGCCGTCTACGGGGCACCCGTGTGGGCGGACGCCCTCAGCTCCCACAACATCCGTGTGCTGCAATCTGTGCAGCGCACGGTGGAGCTGAGGGCGATACGTGGATACCGCACGGTGTCTGTAGCGGCGGCCTGCGTGCTCGCCGGCTCCATGCCGTGGGAGCGGGAAGCGGAGGTGCTCGCTGCCGTGTACCGGCACTCGGCAGCGAGGAGGGATGGTGGTGGGCTCCGCTTCCACCCGGCGGAAGTTAGAGAAGAGCGGTTAGAGAGGCGGGAAGAGGAAATGGTGAAGTGGGAGGAGGACCTGGCGGATGCGCGCTATGGACGGCCTACTATAGCCGCCATCCGCCCGGTCCTCCGGGAGTGGGTGGGGAGGAGGCACGGCTCCCTCAGGTTTAGACTTGTGCAGGTACTGTCCGGACATGGGTGTTTCGGATGGTACCTGCATAAAATAGCCAGGAGGGAGCCGTTGCCGAGGTGCCACCACTGCGACGCGGCGGAAGACACGGCGCACCACACCCTCGCGGAGTGCGCCGCGTGGGAGGAGCCGCGTCGAGCAGTGGTGGCGGTGGTGGGGGCGGACCTCTCGCTGCCGGCGGTCGTCAAGGCCATGGTCAGCAGCGAAGAGGTCTGGGGGGTGGTTGCCTCCTTCTGCGAACAAGTTATGTTGCAGAAGGAGGCAGCGGAGAGGGCCCGTGAAGAGGATCCGAGGGCGGATCCTCGGAGGCGGAGAAGGCCCAGGGGGAGGGAGGCACGCTACGTGCGGAGCTTCTTCCGCATGTAGGCGTGCCCGGGGGGGGGGGGTGTTTGTGTTGTGATGTCTTTTTGTTGTTTGTGTGTGTCGTTGTGTTGTTGAGTCTTCTTCTTCTGCTTTCCTTCTTTCTCTCTTCAAGGTATCCCTCTCCTTCCTACGTCTTGTCGACTGAAACAAGATGAGTGAAGGAGAGGGACCTAAGCTCCCTTTGAAAGTAGTGGCGGGCTACTTCCCCTTTTTCTTTGCCCGTCACTGCTCTGTCCCTTCTTCGTTCTTCCCTTTATGGGGGCAGGAAGTACATCCTGCCCCCGGACTGTCGACCTGACGGTCGTGCCTCCTTCCGAGGCGGGCTAAGTGGTGGAGGGGAACTATTCTCCTTCATCCCTACCGGGCCATTGCACGGACGAGGCCTGGTGGGTTCGCTGCAGGGGGCGACGCGGTGCTTGCGAAAGCCACCCCGTGTCGCCCCCATCCCAAATGCAGTGGACGGCCCCGGGGGGTTTTAGTGGGTATTCCCGGGCGCTCCACGCCCGGGCGAGTCCCACACTGGCACGGAGCTCGTCCCTCCGTGCCCCCTTACCTATTGTATGGGGGGACTACGGTCTCACTAGTACAATAGGTAAGGGTAGTGCGTAAATGCATTTCCCCCCGTAAAAAAGGTACACTGTACTAATTACATATATTAAAAGGTTGAACGATAATTTTACGGTTATTTATAAAACGAATGTACGTAAGTGGGTACAAAATCAAAATCTAAAATCAAAATTTATTTATTCAATTTAGGCCCTAAGAAGGCGCTTATGAACGTCTAAAACAATACCACCGGCTCGGAAAACAACCCAGTCGAGAAGAGCCGGAAGGAAACTCGATCTGGTTTTTTTTTTATAAATATAATATATATCATTTTTTTTTACATATAAAAAACTATTCAAATCATAGTCTAAATAATGTTAGCGGGTGCGCACAGAGGTGTGGGTTAATACCAGACATCACTATCGTTCACGTAATGATCCACCCTGTGATAACCTTTTGAGACTAAAACTTGCTTGACATAATACTTGAACTTATTGTCAGGTAAATCGGTAATGTTACTTGGGATCTTATTGTAAAACCGAATACTATTACCTATAAAGCTTTTATTACACTTACTTAACCTAAAGCGTGGTTCCGGCCAGCTTGTCTTTACTTCTAGTATTAAAATTATGACGATCATTCACTAGATCTAATACATTACCTATTATCAATGAAAACACTATTAATGAAAGGTGTAACTTGTTTGTTTTAGAGTTGAACATGAAGACTTTTCCCTAGAGAACCATGAAAATAATTAAATATTATTAAAAAAAAAATATTGAATACTAAATACGTGACTGTTTAATATTTTTACATTGGTATTTATTTATATTTCGTTTTTAGAACAATTATCATGTACTGGCTGTGGCAGCGGCTCCGCTCGCGTCACACATACGGGCGCTGTGTTTTATATAATGTAAGGAATGAGTAGGGATTTAATAAAACGACCAGTTCAGTAGTACTCGAGCCAACTGAAGGATAGTTCAGATGTTTTAATTTCCACATTAGGTGATTTTTTTTGGATATGTCGATAAAAAAGCCCTTGACATTTGTTGTATATTATATTAATTTTAAGTAATTTTTTATTGAGCGTGAAATTATTTTTTTATATTAAATACACGTTAATCAAGAATTAAAAAATATATTCTTCAGCTCAGCGGCATTTTATCGCGATTTATTTTGAATTAAATAAATAATCTACAAAAGTGTTTATGGCGGCAAAAGCGTAACTTATACTGGTGAGTTGTTAGTGAAGTTGGGTCATAACTCTCGTTATATTTGCTGTTATTTTCGAAGCAATTTACGAAAAAACGTGTAAATAGCATTTCCTAGAAAAAGGTCCTATAGTCCTTAGATCAATATTTCCTGATATATTTAACATTAACTCATTAGTGGTATTAAATTTTTATGGGTTTTATTCTTTATCAAACGTTTGAAATTATTGATTTTTTTTATTACTGACACTCGATGGCGAGAAAGCGATATACCTAAGAGTTTTATTAACCTAGTTGCGTATTACGTGTAGTGAAACACAAGCGGTAGTTGCAAAACTATTTATTATAAATACTAAATACCCTACACCTCCTTACATAATTACATTAATTATAATTGCCTATGTGGAAGAGGACGTAACCTATTTTTATAACTAACAGGAGAGTGCTTATGACTATCAACCGCCTTAGGAGACTGGTCTGCAATACTACCATCAATATCGTTTCTTTCTGCTATATCATTCGCATTATCTTCTGTTAGATTATCTTGAATAGAGGTGCGGGTTAGAGAAAACCTATTTTTATTTGCCTGCTTGGGTTCTAAGATTTGGTCGATATGTCTTTTTACCGTATTATTTTGTAGTTTCACGGAATAAGAAGACGGCCCTTCTTGGCTACTAACCTGCCCCTCTATCCATTTATCTTTACTCTTTGTATAATCTCTAACATACACTCTATCTCCTACATTAACTAAGCGCTCTGTACCGCCCGCACGCTCTATTTGTTTATATTGTTTATTTTGCACGCGCCCTTCAATATCTGGCCGTAAAGCATCTAGACGACTCCGTAGTCGCCGTCCTAACATGGCCTCAGCCGGAGCAACTCCTGTGGTAGCTTGTTCACAATTTCTATAATGAAATAGCATTTTGCTTAATGCTTCATCCACATCAACCCCTTCATAACAAGCCTTTTTAATACAATTTTTTACTGTTTTGACAGCATTTTCTGCAGCTCCGTTTCCTTTAGGCCTATACGGACTAGTTAATGTGTGTATTATACCGTTTTTATCGAAATAATTTTTTAATTCATATGATGTAAATGGAGGGCCATTATCAGTCACTATTTGTCGTGGTAAACCAAAACGAGCAAAAATTTCTCTGACTTTATTTATGACAATTTTCGCAGTGGTACTATATAAATAAATGACTTCTATCCATTTACTATATGCATCTACTATAACAAGATAATGTTTACCCTGATATTCTGCAAAATCAGCATGCAAGCGTTGCCAGGGGCGCGAAGGAAACTCCCAGGGAGTGAGGGGTGCGTGCGGGGGCGCATCACGCTGTTGCCGACATGTCATACATTCTTTACATAATTTTTCAATATCACTGTCTAACCCTGGCCAATAAACATAATTACGAGCAGTATTTTTCATCTTCACCACACCCAAATGACCCTCGTGCAATTCATGCAAGACATATTGTCGAAATTTAGGAGGAATAATTACACGATAGTTGTATACCACACAACCATGATCCACCAGCAAATTTTGCTTGCGATGAAAATATGGTTTTTCTTGATCCACTTCAGTGTCATTCGGCCAACCGAAGATTATATTTTTATATATTACTCGTAACACAGGATCATTTTGAGTCTCAGCTGCAATACTTTTATGATTTATAGGAAATTCATTCTCTAAATATAATAAATAAAACATTGACTCATTATTATTTGCACGAGAATCATGGGTTAGTGGCAGACGCGACAAACAATCGGCAGGCGCGTTGCCCGCCGAGCTCACCCACTCCACGGAGAAATCGTAAGCTGCTAGGCGCGCTGCGTGACGCTGCAAGCGGCTCGCAGCAGTCTGTGGTATGCCCGCCTTCTCACCAAAAAATATACGAAAGCGGTTTATGGTCCGTACGAATAATAAAACGCCTACCAAATAAATATTGGTGATTTTTAGTAACACCGTAGAAAATAGCTAAAGCTTCTTTATCTAACTGGCTATACGATTTCTCCGCTTCATTAAGTGTACGGGATACACAACAGATTGGCTTCTCTGAGCCGTCAGGATATTTATGCGCCAAAATTGCACCAACACCATAAGCACTACTATCTACACTAAGGATCAGTGGCAAGTCCGGACTGTAATGTGCTAGACAGTTATCTTTACATAAAATCTCTTTAATTTTACAAAATGCTTCATCACATTCTGATGTCCAGTTCCACAAGACTTTATTTTTTAGCATTTTGTACAATGGATACAATATTGAACTCATTTGGGGGACAAACCTTCCGTAATAATTTACGAAACCTAAAAAAGCCTTGAGTTGATGGACGTCAGCAGGACGAGGAGCATTCGATATCGCTTGAACTTTATTTATATCCGGATGCAACCCGTTGCTGTCTATTACGTGACCTAAATACTTTACACTCGTTTTAAAAATTTACATTTTTCAATTTTAATTCTCAGTCCTACAGATTGTAAACGGCTTAAAACTTCTTTTAAGTTTCTGATATTATCCGCTTTTGAACACCCTCCGACACATATATCGTCTAAAAAAACTACCGTCATGGGTATGCCCTTAATGACCTCGTCCATCAACTTTTGAAACTTTTCAGGAATACAACTAAGACCATAAGGAGTGCGGATATATTCGAATGTACCGACGTGGGTGCTAATCGTAGTACATGCACGAGAATTTTCCGATAAAATTACTTGTTCGAACGCGTGGGCCAAATCAATTTTGGAAGAAAATATTTTTGCACCGCTTAAAGTTGCGTAAAGCTCCTCTATCCGTGGCAAAGGATACGGATCACGTTTCAGTTTAGGATTTATTGTTATCTTATAGTCACCGCAAATTCGAATATCTCCACATTGTTTAATCACGGGTACGATAGGCGTACCGTACTCCGAATTATTCACTTTAACAATTGTACCTTCGTTAACAAGACGTTCCAATTCTTTTTCTACCGGGCCACGCAGGGCCAGTGGCACAGAACGCGCCTTATGAAAGATAGGCTCGTCGTCGGTCAGTTTCAACGAAAACATTTTAGAACATGTCCCTAAACCGGGTGAGAACACCTCAGAGAATTCTTCTTTTAATTTTTGTAGTACAATAATTTCATCTTGAGAATCATAGTCATCATCAAAAATTTTTTTAATGTAAATGTTTTTAAATCCCAAACGGCGTAACCACGCTCGACCGAGGAGCGGCGGCCCGCCTGCCGGTATTATGTACAAGCGCAGCCCGGTCGCTTCGCGTCTTTCTGCCGACCCCAAACCATCATCATAAAGCGCAGTCACGGTTAAAAACCCGATAGGACAAATTTTCTCGCCTGTGTATGAGTTTAATTTCAATTGAGATTGTGACAATAAATACTTTTTAAAATATTTGTTATAACATTGTTCACTGATAACAGATATTTTGCTACCAGTATCTACTTCAAATTTTAACGGAATATTATTAATAAACATTTTAACTACATACGGTTCGTCTGTTCTAGCGTCGACTCGCATATTGTAAAACTCACAGTCGCTCTCATCAGTGTCAGACTGTATGTAGAATTGGTTCCTAGTAGGAACCTGCCTCACTGCCGTTCGATCCTTCACAGTTTTATCACGACACATCACTTTCAGGTGACCTTTCATACCGCACTCGTCACAATTATAACGCCTAAAACGACACTTATCTGGGGTATGTTCCCGGCCGCACCGCCAGCAATGCTGCGATCGCGTATCCCTCGTTCGATAACTGCTCGTCTCGTTCGCGCCGATCCTATGTAGTGCCGGTGGTGGTCCGGCGCCGTCCGCCGCAACTGCCACTGCGCCCGGTGCCGTGCCACCCGAACGACTCGCCTCTGCGTGCCGCTCAGCAGCCTCCAGCGCCAGCGCCAGCTCAACCGCCCGCTTGTAGTCCACATCTTTCTCCGCGAATAAACGGCTACGCATTTCGTCACTCGCAAGGCCCGATACGAACTGATCCCTCAAGTTTTCCTCTAATTTATCACCGAAATTACAAGTACTAGCGAGACGCTTCAAATGTTGTAGATAAGTGCTCAGATCTTCATTCGGCATCTGACGGCGCAATCGAAAAATGTGTCTTTCAGCGATGTCGGATCGTCTGGGCTCTAAATGTTCTTGTATAATATTAGTCAATTCACTAAATGTTTTCTGTTCTGGACTAATCGGTGCACATAGATCGCACATAAGATCGTAGGTTTGTTCGCCGACCAAGGTAATTAACGTTGCCGTGTGTAACGATTCTTTTATTTCGTTTAATGCGATAAATTGTTTGACACGACTCACATAAGTTGACCATTTTCGCGTAGACAAGTCAAAACACTCTATTTTACCAAAAGGCATGTCAGAACACTGTTAAACACTGATAAAAACAATTTAATTTTAATAATACTCGTCGCCAGTTGCGTATTACGTGTAGTGAAACACAAGCGGTAGTTGCAAAACTATTTATTATAAATACTAAATACCCTACAAACCTAAGTATGTATTTTTAAAGTTTAGTAATTATATCTATTTATATTGTTTACTAGCTGTGTGGCCGCGGCTGCGCCCGTGTTTCATATGTTCTTCACAGCGTTTTAATTTTTTTATACGGAACCCTAATTATTTTTCGATTTTTTTAGTACTAATATAAAGTAAAAATATTGCTCATAAATTCAAACACTTGCCCCTAAAACTGTGCATCGAATCGGGTTTAATAATTTTTTTTATGAGTTTTAATTTTTTTCCATGGAGCCCTAATTATATTCGAAAAATTAAAGTATGTTATGCGGAGTAACTTTAGCTGTCTAAAAAAAAGGTCCCGTCAAAATCGGTAGAGCCATTCCGGAGATTACCCTGAGCAAACAGACAGACAAAAATTTTTTTTTTTTTATTTTTGGCCTATTTAGTAAAAAAAAAATGTTATTAGGACATTGACAAACAGATGCATCAATTTTATTTGTTAGTATTTTCAATAGATTAAATTCACTCTAACACCATATAGTTAGAGACCACGTGTATTTGTTAGAAGTCAGTCTACGGCCTGGATTCGTTACAAAAATAGACAAGCGAAGCGCATTCGATACGAATGCGTTTATGCATTTTCATTGCACAATGATGCATAATTTTGGTACGCACGTTTCGATTCACCTACTTCTTAATCTTACTGTCGAAATCAAAGAATTTATAAAGAAACAACCCTAAAGATAAGGCATGGTAACTGATAATAACAATGTTATAAATTGTTGTGCAATTAAGAGGCGTTAGTGTCTGCTGCCTAGTGTCATGTTTTCAAACGGTTAAATGGTCTTATATAATCACAAAAAAATACCATTGTATTACAGAATTTAATAATAATTACTTCCTAATTCCATCCATCCATTCAACTGAAAGGCGTCCACTGCTGGGCATAGGTCTCACCCAAAGATCTCCACAACGATCGGTCTTACGCCGCCCCCATCCAGCGTCCTTCACCTCCACCAGGTCATCAGTCCACCTTGTGGATGGTCTATCGACGCTGCGTATTTCGGTACGTGGCAGCCATTCGAGAACCCGTTAGTCCCATCGGACATCGGTTCTACGAACAATGTGCTAAGTCCATTGCCACTTCAGTTTGGTAATTCTTCGGGCCGTGTCGGTTAATTCGGTTCTTGAGCTGATCTCCTCATTTCTGATTCGATCACGCGGGGAAACTCCGAGCATAGCCCTCTCCATTGACATCCTAATTGGTACCATTTAAATGTTACGACTAATAAATTACTGTGAAATGAAATGCAATTTAAAAAAAACAATATACGAGAAAAATTAATTTGTATTTAAAATTAAATAATCAAATAGATTGTTAAATACTAAATTAATAACAATCGTAATATTTTTATTTATATCAACACCCGACGGTCGATATTTGATCATAATTATTTGATTAAATGTGGGACGTCCTGATTTTGGTTTCATAACCTATCAATTAACAAGCGACACATACTTTCCGTACAGCAAATTATATTAAAATCGCTATGAAGGATTTAATTAAATTATTATTTTACATAGGGCGTGCCAATATTT
Source organism: Samia ricini (assembly GCA_014132275.2). NCBI lineage: Eukaryota > Metazoa > Arthropoda > Insecta > Lepidoptera > Saturniidae > Samia > Samia ricini. Next base: position 40,192,159 of record AP028158.1, read on the forward strand.
GACACAGCGAATAAGCATTGCCATCCAACGTGGCAATGTGGCCAGCCTTATGTGAACCTTCCCGTCTGGCGGCGTGCTGGACGGCATTCATTATTTATAGTTTTTTAGGTAATAGTAATGATTAGGTACTTTTATTTAGTTTTAGTTTTTTTTGTTATTTAATTATAATGTACTTTATATAATTAATGTATGTACTTTTTGATTTGAATATTTAGAAAAAAAATGGTGTTTATAATAATTTCTAAAAATTATATGGATAATTTTTTTATAGCCTATCAATTGATAATTAACCAATATAATAAGTTTTTGAGTCTATGCCGACAAATTTCTTCTCTTTCAGAATACCTTATTATACAGCCCATCGATAGCTTCTTAGACTTTCTCCTTACAAAGTTACAACAAAATTTTAAATCATAAAGAGTTAAGTCCTGGTATACACAGACAGACTAATATTTTTTCAATGTCATATTCGAATTGAGATAACGGTTAAAATATATCTGTTACAAATTTATAAAGTAAATTAAATGTACAGACAAAACTCCAATTATTTTATTAGTATAAATTATAGTATAGATACACTTTAGAATAAGATATTTTCTCATCTCTCTTCGTTCATGTTCATCACCTATCCTATTTAACTCTAACATTTGCACAGATAACTCAGATACATATAAAACTTACAAAATTATAGGGCATAGGCCTATAATAATTGTTTGCGGAATTGAAGCTCTATATCATTATAACTGCCTTTTAATACATGATATTTCAAAAAAGTTTAAATCGATTCCCAGGATTAATAACAAAGAAATAGTAACATTTAACAGTAACAAGAATGGACAGGATTAGGAATGAATATATTAGAGGAAGTTTGAAAGTGGCGCCAATAACAGACAAGTCAAGAGGCGGTCGTTTATCCTGGTATGGACATGTGATGCGCGGGGAGAAAGAGAATGTTGTAAGGAAGGTATTGGATATGAATGTGGACGGTTACATGGGAAGGGGAAGACCAAAGAAAAAATGGATGGACTGTGTGAAAGATGATATGTTTAGAAAAGGAGTGAATGCGGAGATGACAACAAATAGAGAGGAATGGAAGAGGAAGACATGTTGCGCTGACCCCAAATAAAAATGGGAAAAGGGTAGGGAGATGATTATGAAATAGTAACATTTCTTAAATTTCTTAAGAACACTAGTATCAGCTATTTAATAAATTGCAAGACTAATTTCTATTAACATCTCGATTCCGTTAAACAAATGTTTTCCAAACAGACTGAAATTCTCGGAAATTATCTTACGTTTACGGTCAAGGAATACAGGGGTGAGGGAGCGCGCACAAAACACGTGATTTAATTTAGACCTTATTTGATTTGTATTAAACACTTTTTCAAGTGACAACTTCTTGTTGTGATTTCACACTCGATGAAACGAAAAAACGACATTAGAAAGAGTTAAAGACAAAGAGATAAATCACATAGAGCACTTATCTTGCGAGAGAATGAGATAGAATGATGTTTGTTTCTATTCACGGTCTCGCTCTTTGTACGGTCCATCGTAGTTAATGTTTAGAAAATACACCGTGTTGGGAATCTACAACTTTGCTCTTTTACTAGAGATTTATACCGTGTGTAAAGAACTGCAAACATATTTTTTTTTAAATTTAGCATATAAAGTTTCATAGCATATAGACTTTCATGTGCAGTTAGTTCAGGTTATTATAGGGTGAATCATTATGTGAACATTGGAGATATCTGGTAATGACTGACACCCTTCTCTGTGCATATATACCAATAAACTTTGTAACTATGATTTGTATAGTTCTATAAAAAAACACATGAAAACAGATAGTGTTTTTTGCCGGTACATATCTTCCCGTGGGTGTCTTAAAAGGCGACTAAAGGATAAATTAGAGGATGGGCTGCAGCAACATTTGAGTACCGATTATGGCAATAAACCCTTTTTATGTTTTTCTGTTGAATCAATCAAACAAAAAAAACTATTTTACGAGGAACTATTTAAAAAAAAAAAGTTTAAGCCTAAATTAGGCCTTTAGTTATCTGCCAAAAAAGTCTCGTCAAAATCGGTCCAACCGTTTCGGATATTAACGGTAATAAACGAAAACGTAAACATTTTAAAAATTATGTTTTTGGTAAACGTTCCGTATATACATTCATATGTATTTAGTAAAAAGCCTTTACTTTGATATTACAAACCCCAGGTCAAGTATTTTAGCGAAAACATGTTATCTCTATGTTACAAACAGACACATCAATTTTATTTATTTGTATAGATGAATATTTGTCATAAGACGAATGTGAATTATTATATGCAAACGAAGTCGTAACCACCGCTACTTACTTTATGAAACACATATGATATAATTTATTTTAATGATTGACTACTATCTACCAATTGCTCTTAATTAGAATAATAATTAATGAAACATTATGAGCTGGGTTTGTTCAAGGGAGACATATATATTAATTGTTCTTTTCTATTTTGCTTAATAAAGTTGACTTAAAATGTTTGTAAAGCGTGTGACCTCTCCTTCATTCATATTCGTTGTGACATTTATAAATTTATTTTGTGAGAATAGTTCATTATGATTTTGAAGGTTGTTGCGAGGTTATTTGTATTTTAGAGTTGTAGTAAGGACACTAAAGTTCGTATATATAATTCTTTTCTCATTTATATAAAATAGCTGAGTTGTAGATTATCTCGGCAGCCACTTTTGTAGTCTAATTCATTTAGCATAAAAAAAAACAGGACGTGAAGTGACTTTATGGTGGAGGGATATTTTACTGTCAGAGTTATAAAGGGGGTAGAGACGGCCTAGCACCATGGCGGTCTTGCGCTTGACTTTCTTGAGGTGAGCATTGAAATTTATTTTGGCGTCTAGTTAAATAAGTTACCTGATTATTTTTTTTTCTTAGTTACCTAAGTATCCAACTTCGGTGCTGTAGGGGATTTCCGTACCTGCGTACGTGATGGGACGAGGGAGCTGGTTCGAGCGGGCTCTATCGAACAGATAGCGGTGCTCTTACTCGGCTTTAACGCGAGACGCCACTTGAAGTACCAATAGCTGAGATCATCGACGGCTCTTTGGGTATCTTGACGTATTTTCGGAGAATTACTTTCTTACGGAAAGCGTAATAAATGACTGTGGCATCCGCCTAAAGCACTAACTGAACTCTTTCGAGTGCAGGGCAGGAGGTCTGCTAGGTAAAGACTAATTGAAGGATGCTGCTGCCCATCATCGTATATATGTGAACATACACATGTATATATTATGTTTTAGGAATTAAACGAAGTAGTTTTTAATCGTTATCTTGGTTTTCCCCAGAGTGCGTGCAAACGCGTTGCTTATGAGCGCTCCCTAAAAAAACGTGTAGGTACATAGCGCACATGAGCGAACTGGCTTCGCTCAATCAAGCACTTTCATATAATAATAAATACACATATATTTCCCAGGTGACTTTGCTAGTGTGGGAAAACTTTGATAAGCTATGATAAGTAATCAGAATGAGAATAGGTAACCTGAACAAACACGTATCACAATCAATTTACTTTAATTATCCTCACGTTGTATTCGGCAAAATGTGTTCTGTCATAAAGTACTTTACATATCGTATACGAATCATATGATTACTTCTAATAAAAATACAGTCTTTTTCGAATTAGTAAGTAATTAAAACTATAAATTGGATTCGTCACTATTAAATTATAATAATTACATACATTTCATAACATAAGCTCACGCCTGTTATCCCCGAAGGGTTAGGCAGAGGTGGAATAGCGAACTACACCACCCACATTCCGCCGAGCTTAGTTCCGTCCCAGATGCGACAGGGGGCGAGCCTGTCGCCATATTGGGCACAAACTACAAACTCCGGGATGATTCTGAGAAACAACGAGAAAAACCCAATACCACTTGACCCGACCCGGGGATCGAACCCGAGACCTCAGAATGGCAGTCGCACCGTAATACAAGTGCGCCACCGAGGCAGTTTTTTAAATTAGGCGTAATTATACAATCTTTTTTTTTAATTCAAGCTCAGAAAAATGACTGCTCTTCAATTGATGTTAAATTAAGTCACAGTCTGAGAATGATGATATCACAGGACTGATGAGAAACATTTGACAGTCGACGTTATTATGTCTGACTAGCCATAGTCACGGTTAGTCTCTAGGTAGCTCCGGATGTTCATGATTCCGGATACGCAATGCCTCTCAACGTCTCCTATTGATGGGTGGATCAGTGGTAGTTTGTTAATAAATCGCGTCGATGGACTTAGGTACGAATCCACATATCCCGAGCCTGAGCATTTGGTGAAGCAAAATATCGTGAAAATCTTAGCGTTATCGTGAAAATGATGTTAGGGTATTTTCTGCTCGCCCAGTGAGGGGGGCTAGGTAGCTGGCTTAAGGCCGGGGAGGAGGAAGGAGGTTAGCTGGGGTTTCAGCCAGTATAGTTTAGGCAGCTGTGTGTTGGCACCTTTCTCGCTACACCCTGTTGCTTATAACAGGATGAGATGAGGGGGGGGGGGGGGGTCCGCGCCACAGATGCCGGGAGGGGAGAGGAGACACTCTCTACCCTCTCCCGGTTGTGTGTAGGATTGTCATCTCTTGGCGGCCACTGGAGCATTCGCGGTGCATGCTTTAGTCCGATCCCGTGTTTGCTCCAACTAGGTGGCGGGAGGTACCGGGGGGTTTAGTGGGTAGTGGTCAACGGCGCTTCTCGCCGCGAGTCCCACACTAATCCTGTGTCACAGCCCCTTGCACTTACGTGCGAGAGATTGTCACACATCTTTAGACGCGTTTCAGCCAGTCCTGGAAGGGTACGTCCCTATCAGGTCTGGCTGGACAGCAAGTGCGTAAATGCATTCCCCTCGAAAAAAAAAAAAAGAAAAAAAAAGAGTATTTTCTGCTACCCGCCACACTAGATATTTTCGTCAAGTTTGAAAACGGTCGAGATTCAATTACAAGTACAGGCCGATTGCTCAGTGTCCAATCTTGACGTAACTATGATAAATAATTATTTAGTTTAATAAAGAACCAAGTAGGCAACGATCCAATGTTAAAATACTAAAAAAAAACGATCTCAGATAATATAATTACTTGAAGAAAGCGTCATCTATCTAAGTAAACTTTCTATGTTTCATGCCATTAATAATTGTTATTTTTCGTTCTGTATTGTTACGAGAATTCACGATTTATCTGGTTGTTTTAATTATAGCAACATTTATCGCGTGCTAAATATAAATTACATTTCGCGTTTAGCGTGCTGAATAAATTTTTCAATAACTCTTACGTTTGATTATAACCAAAGCACTAAACTTAAAACAGTCATATAAACATTGCCACAACTTGTAATTTTAAAGCGATGATTGCGTCAATCGACACGGGTTCGATCCCCACCTATTTAATTCTAAAAATCGGCCTGAGCTTTCGGTTAAGGAAAACATCGTGCGGAAACCATAGCATGGTGGTACGGCATTTTCTCATGATGCCCGCTTGGGTAGCTACCACCCTCAAGTTTGGAAACCTGTCGTCAAATACTAATAGGTGTGTTCCGGCAGAATCACTTGAGAACCAGTACCTTTTTTTTTTTTTTTTTTTTTGACGGGGGGAAATGCATTTACGCACTCACCCTGCCTATTGTATTGGTGGGACCGAGTGCCCCTCCAATACAACAGGCAGGGGGGCACGGAGTGACGAGCTCCGCGCCAGTGTGGGACTCAAACCCGGGCGAGAAGCGCCCGAAATTGAGAGAGAACCAGTACCTAGGCTTAGTGTGTTTAATCATCCTGGACTACATCGTCACTTAATATCAGATGAGGTTGTGGTCAAAGCACTGAACCTATATCGTTTAAAAAAACTATAATACTAAATTGTACCGAATGAATATTTTAATGTTATTTATATCAAATATGTGTAGCATATAGGTATTAAACGTTAGTCTATCAATGTTCCGTATCGCTCCATTGCACACGGTGAGAGATTGAATCTACAATTCTGTAAACACACCGTCCGCTATTCTGTATGGCGATACTTCAGATTTTTCATAACAATATTCCTAATGTGCATTTATATACGTTTCTCACTGGATTTAAAACACCATTAATTAAAAACCAACCAACGAATTCGTTTAAGTATTACGTACGTAACAAAGGGGGCGGAGGTTTATGATTTGTTTATTTTTGATTACCGTCAACCGACCGACGACTGCCTCGATAGTGCAGTTGTATTACGGTACGACTTTACGGTACTGTCTTTCTGAGGTCTCGGATTCGATCCCCAGGTCGGGTGAAGTCATATTGGATTTTTTCTTCTTAGTATCACCCCGGAGTTTGGAATTTGTGCCCGATATGGCGACAGGCTCGCTCCCTGTCGCACCTGGGACGGAACTAAGCTCAGCGAAACGTGGGTGGTGTAGTTCGCTATTTCACCTCTGCTTAACCCTTCGGGGATAACAGGCGTGAGCTTATGTTATGTTAAAGGATTACGTCAGTAATTCTTGATTTCTTACTTTTCTTTTACTAGGAATAAATTTATTAAAACTATATGTAATTTATTAAAAATATGTCATTGCTTAAGTTACTATGGAGGGAAATATTTTTAGTCTATGTAATGTAGAAAACATTAGTACTTAGTACCAAAAATAATTAGGAAAATAATTAGTTTCGTGTAAAAAACATTTAAATCCATGAAATTGTGAACAAAATACAACTTAATGGACAGCACCATTAAAGCATTATTTTCCAATGATTATTTAAAAAATTTATTACGCAGTGAAGAGTATATAAAACGGGGGCGGACGCGCGGGTAGACAGCTATTCGGCGGTTTCTCAGGCGAGGACTTGTAAATATGTTACCATCAGGATACGGCTGAACTATAATGTTTTATATTCCCGAAAGATTGGACACTTGTACTGGAAGCGAGTTATAAGACGCGGCGTCCAAACGCAACGTCACTGTAGTTTCCGCGCGTAAAATCTTTCCGTATGTCGCCGTGACCCGGTAACAAGACTTTACTATGAATGCGTCTCTCTAGCGCACTTTTTAAAGCGAACACAGGTGATGCTGTGGCGACATCTGTAACGTAGTTGTAGATTTTTCAACTTTGAGTACCTACTATTTGAAATTAACACAAGGTCTATATACTTAGCATTTAATAAGGTCAATTACACACTAGAAAACAACTATCTCACACATTAGAAAAATATATAGGTTTAGTGCGTCATGGTTAATTATCTTTTATACAAAAAAAAATGGTGTGTCTGTTTGTACTAAATACAGCTTTTTGCTAAGTACATATGAATGCATATAAGACAGCTATATCAAAACTAAAAATGTTATAATTTTTATCAGTCTTTTTGCTACGGCTATTCTCCGGAACGGCTAGACCGATTTTAACGCGACTTTTTCTGGCAGATGGCTGAAGTTTGTTTCTGAAGTTGTTTGACTTTTATATTTAGAAAATAATTAGGGATCCGCGTATAAAATTCAAGTCCAAAAATCCGAATAAATGTCCAGTTCTACTGACAAATGTTTGAATTTATGACAAAACTTTACTTGCTGATAGTATCAAAAGAATTTGGGGCTTGTACAACAAACAAACAAACAGTGTTAATTCTTTTACATTGATTACTTAAAAACTATATTACGCGGTAAATAATTGTGCGGAATAGCAAAAATGATACGCAAACGGAACCGCGGTAACAGCCAGTGACAAATTAATTAATTTCTTTGCGTAATTACGAGGAAATCACAGTAAACAAAAATGGCAAGAGGAGACAATTTCTTAATCAATTTATAATGTTATTGAGTTTAGATATTATGTATTTATTTAATGACCTCAATGCGCTGTAACTGGGAATCCCTTACTAACATTCCTATAGCTTAGAAGCCTTGTAGTATTTGAATTCACTTCAATAAACGCTATGTATGAACTCGCTACAAATTAAGGGTAAATATAAAAACTTTTACTCAGGGTAGTGGAACTTTAGTTTTTTTATGTACCAATCATTGTTCCGGGCTCCTGCTGTGTAGTATGGATTAATTTAGCAGCATTTCCTTCCATACTAGAAAATTCCTTCCAGCATTAACCTACTTGTTTTTACATCCACGCCAGTTTTGAACACTTTTTTTTTGTTTTTATCGCATACAAATACTATAATTTATTTAACGATGTGATATATAATAATTTCGAATGTCTTTAATGTTACTAAATAATTATTTTAATATGGTTAAGTATTTTTTTTTCGTTGTAAAAGTTTGCATCAAAAGTTCATTTAGAAAAAAAAAAAAAAATCTCTAAAGAGTAAATTTACAATTATATATACATACATGTTACTGTAATGAGCCAAATAATTCTATAATTAATTATTTAATCATCCGTTTAAATGTATCATCTGGATCCAAAATGTATTAGATCACTTAGTTGATAATGAGTCGGTGATTGATTGGAATGAATTTATTGAGCGGTACACGATAGAAATAAATTTTTTATTGATAAAATGAACTCACGGAATCATCTGAGGCTTGATACAGGCTGTACACATTTTATCCAAACACTATAATACGCCTGAATATGTTTACTTCACAAATATATATATTATACTGTTCACTTTGTGTCCCGTACATTCGCGACATATTGTCGAGATTTATAAAATTATCATGCACATTACGAAACCAAAACGAAGCGGCACGCCATTCTATTCAGCAAATGAGACGAACACCTCGATTTTAATATATGTCTTTTTTGTGTTTTAATTTATTTATTTATTATTATTTTATCGAAGGCTTGCACGAGACTGGGGCGGCTCGGTTCGCGGCGCGCGCAACCTGCGTCAACTTCGTTCGGATGCGCGACCGAACGCAACTAACTTCGTTGGATTTATATGACCTCATTTTGAAAGTGATGAATTATTTTTCGAAATGGCAACGCACCCGACTCACCCGATGCGTTAACGCATCTTATTTTTAAATCAGGCATATTGATTATACATATCGTATAATATAAGTTGATTGTAATCATTTCAGAGTGGGATTTAATTATTAATATAGAGCGATACGTAGCCAGGGTTTCTGTCATTAAATTAGGTCGTGACCTCTGTACGGCACGGCGTTGGTCATGGAAACTACTAGTAACTGCCAGTGGCGTCGCTCATGTTCTGTTTTTTTTTCTCCTACAAAATTACTGTTCAATCTCCGATAGCAAATCGGGTCGTTTCTTTTTAATAGATATTGCCTTGCGACACAATAAGGTTTTAAATACGTAATATACGAAAACATGATGAAATATCATAATATTGTAATTTCATTCATTCAGTAGATAGCTAATTAACTAAAATGTTCAGTACATATTACAATTTAAGCTTAAACTCTCGTGTTGGGAGCTTATCAAAATTAATTGTGTAAATAAAACTAATTTAACGACCTACTAAAGTAATTGTTTCGCTAGTTCAGTCTAACATAATGCGTACAAAACAATAATTTTGTTAATTAATTGTGAAATAACTTCGGTGAAATTTTACATAACAGTACTGTTTAATTATAACGCTCCATTAATGATATGATTTTCTATTGTTTTAATATATAAAAAAAAGGAATGTTTCATTTTTCACATTTTTCTACTCTATTTTGATTTCCTTTATTTTTTTTATTTTGTTTATCATCTACTGACGAGCTTTAGTGTTATCAATAAAAAAACCATTAGGAAGGAACAGGAATAACAGATGTGAATACAAAATATACATTTTTCATACATATTTAAAATACGGTAAAGATTATCCTGATAAATTATAATTATGTTTTTTTTTTATATAACTGTTAAATTATCTATAAGTTGTTATAGGAAAAACATAGGGCGTGTTCTTAAGAGATTAATTACCACAGGAAATGAAATGCAACCTTTTGTACCAATTTTCTTTTTAGATTAATTCACATTTTTAGATTTGTTACACGTTATGAGCTCAGTGGTTTGACGACGATCTTACCTGATGTTAAGTGACGATGTGGTCTGGGATGGTAAATACACTAAGTATAGAAGTATGGGTTCTCATCTGATGCTGCCGGAACACACCTGTTAATAATTGACTACAGATTTTTAAACTTGATGGTGGTAGCTACCCAGGCAGACATTGTTAGAAAATGTCCTACCACCTTGCTATGGTTTCCTCAAGATTTTTTCTTTCACCGGAAGCTTAAGCTGATTTCAGAGATGGATAGGTGGGTTCGAAACCACGTGCAAAGACGCGGAATCTGGCAGAACTATCCACTGCGCCATCATCGCTTATTGTGCGTCGGGACTGAAAAAACAATAGTCGTTTAAAAAAAGCACCTTGATATTTATATTTACAAAAAATGTACTGAATTGTTTTCCGAACCGGCTGTAGTGTTTTTGACGTTCATAAGCGCCTTATCGGGGCCTAATCTGAATAAAGTATATTTTGATTTGATTTGATTCCCATCCATCGCATGACGTCATTTGTTATTGGTATGTACTTTATTTAACATTTTATAAAGAACAGTCATTTTACCGAGTTTGGAAGAAACATTAAAAGATAAATCATACCGTAACGTAATAATGGAAGCGTAGCTAAAGGCACTACGTCGTAGCAACGTAGCAAAAATGCTACGTCTATTAGACCTCCACATAATTATCATATAACTGTTACGATTAACTATAATTACAGATTTTTAGTTGGAAAATAATTTTGTTTTATTTTAATTTTTATAAAACCATCAATAATTACATAAAGCGATGATGGCGCAGTAGATAGTGTGGCTGGATTCTGCGTCAATAGACGCAGGTTCGAGGCCACTTATTGAACTCTAAAATCAGCCTGAGATTTCGATGTAGGAAAATATCAAGAGGAAACCATAGCATGGTGGTAGGGCATTTTCTAATAATGCCCATCTGGGTAGACATCTACCACTCTCAAGATTGAAAAAACCTGTCGCCAAATACTAATACATGTGTTCCGGCAGCATTACTTGAGAATCAGTACCTTTAGGCTCAGTGTGTTTCAGCTCCTAGACCATATCGTCACTTAATATCAGGTGAGATTGTGGTCCAATCACAGAGCCCATACGTTGTAAAAAAAATTATTAAACAGTATTAAAAAATAAATATTTATCGTATTTCAAAAATATTCACAGATATACCAGACCTCAGCGTGTGAACATAGATATATTTTCTAGTCAGGGTTTACAATACATTATGTAATTAAGAATTATTTTTTTATTTATTTATTTATTTGGGAAACAAACAGTACATTACGCTTAAAACTAAATACATCATACATTAAAATTTCATATTCCAACAAAGTTTCCACGTATTACTAAAACATACAAGGCTCAGTCCTATGATCACATTCTCACCTAATGTTAAGTAGTGATGTGGCCCAGGATAGGAAACACAGTAAGCATAGAGGTACTGGTTCTCAAATGTTGCTGGAGCAACACACTTGTAGGTGATCGGTGATAGCTATCCACATGGGCTTTATTAGTAAACGCCCTGCTACCATGACATGGTTTCCTCACGATGTTTCCCTTCACCGAAAGCTCAAGCTGATTAAAGAACTGGATAGATTTGAACCCAAACCTGTGTATATTGACGCTGAATTCAATTACAGTACCAACTGAGCCATCATTGCTTGAAAAAGTTCACAGAAAAATCATCATCAATATGTAACTAAGTCATTAAATATTACTTAGTACATACTTATATATTATAAATCAATGCTCGTGTAAAACGTACAGTTAACTCTGTACAATTTTTGATACAATAGATTTTATATAATAATTCGAGTGTGACACACCTTTGTCAACCCCGAGAATATGGTAGGCAACACGTCTTTCATTATTTAGAAGGCGCGCACAGGCGGCGTTGGTCCGATGGGTACTACTGTAGCGACTTGGAGCCACTAAACAAGCGATTTTAGACGTTTATTTATTTCTTTTCTCTCATTAACTCAGCTTAATTACTCTAGTACATTCTATGTACATGTATTAAGAGTCGTTGTTTATATATCACTTTTCACAAGTCTCTTTTTTATCTATTCACTACACTTAAGCCCAGTCCATTGAAGTCTCAGTCTGCCTTTGTTATGCCGACCTGCATAAATGCATAATTATATCAAGTTTGAAAGACTCTATGTTGTAGGAAGGAGCGATCATATTAGCCGGGAGATTATTCCACAGACTCAAGGCATAGCAAAGTTAAGATAATGCAAACTTATTGATGTCGAGATGATTACCGTGAAACTATGGCTCCGAAGGCGGTGTGGTGGAAAAATGTAGAGGGAATTGAAATTAAATTAATAACTGAACTTAAAATTGTGCGTAGGCATCAATTTACTTCATTTTAAACTATTACATTTTTTTGTAATGAAATCAGATAATCAAATAATAATTAAATGTACAATTTGGTTTTTATTGCTAGACAAAGCGGCGGCTATTGGGTGACAACGTTTTGTTTTTAAATAGAAACGAGAATGGATAATGTGTTACATAGACTAAAGACGTGCGTCTCGGGACGCCCGGTAGAAGTAATAACTTAAACTATTCTAAGTTGATGCCATCCGCTGTCATATGCATGAGTGAAAGGGAACCCAGACAGACTGGCGCCGTAACTCGTTTCGTAACGAAGCGGTTTACCCTCCCAAAAGAAGTTATCACTTCAAATAGAGCGGGGGCATATAGACAAGATAGCTTATGGTCAGGATTTATATGTAGTAAAAAATAAATATATTACAATACATGGCGTTGATAGCGTATTGGACAGTGCGACCGGATTCTACTTCAATGGACGCGGGTTCAAACCCACCTATCCAACTCTAAAATCAGCCTTAGCTTTCGGTGAAGGAAAACATCGTGTGAAAAACATAGTACGGTGGTAGGGCATTTTCTGATGATGCCCGCCTGTGTAGTTACCAATAGCAAAATACAAAAATATAAGGTGCTTGAGGACGGCGCCTGCGCACGGCACGGGCTAACCTATAAAAAGCTACGCTGCTGGCTATTGTTAATCAATTTTCAAAAATCAATCAAAATTGAAAACAGTTAGTTTCTTTTTTTTCGTCAAATTCAGTAATAATCATTGTCAATTTTCAATCATTAGGTAAATACTATTATAGTAAAAACGAATGTAAATATATTTTGTATAATAAACGTTTGTCTTGTGGCCCGACACGCAATGTTCGCAGAGATAACGCCTTACATCCAACTCGGCCGTATAACTTTCGTTCACGTCACGATGTGTGTCCATCACGCATTGTACTATGGAGAGACGTATCTACCTACTCTATTATCGTACATTTAACACATCTTTTAATGTCGCATTTATCTGAGACACTAACAAAGATAGAAAATCAACGACAGTGATCGTTTGTTCTTACGAGGTAGATCCGAATTTTACACACGTGGGGATGTTCAAATATTATGAGTATATTAAGCTGTGAAGAATTGTCCGGAATAGATAATATGATACGCGGGCGGAACCGCAGGAACACAACTAGTTTTGTAATGTGTATAAAATGATATGACAAAAAAAAAATCGATTTTATTCCTAGAGTTCAAACTGTATTTTTTGTTTTAAAGAGGTTTACACTGTATTGCTTATCAGAGTATGTACAACTGTTCGGATGGTTATAAAAAAATTCACCATTTTGTGAGAACACTATTTAAAGATTTAATAATACAAAGTCCGACTTAAAGAGCTTGGATTCACTAACCATAATTATTAATCAAACAAACGGGAATGAAATACTAGGACGTGTAATATATCATTATATATTTACCACAGATATACTATATTCTATTCGGGACGTCAAATACATAATACCCGGTGGAATGTCATCGGACATTCGTCAGAGCTTTCAACGAATCTTTTGAACGCAAACGATATTTAACTTTATCGTGATAGTAATAGAGTTTTCAACACGTTCAATGTATATTCGAATTTTTTTCTATTAAAATGAAATGTATGTCACGTGTCAAAAAATAAAATTAATTACCATATCAACACAGTTCAAACGGTGCAGATGTATCACTTCATAAAAGATAATATCGTTGAGAACAATAAACCTCGCGTATAATATGGGCTCGTAAATATTATTTATTTCTTTAAAACATTTCTTTTCATGTTACAGGTTAATAAGATAGAAACAAAGAAAAAAACAGTTAAAATGTTGCAAAAAACATTGCAATTATTTTTACATCATAATAGCGTTTACACTAAGTATTTTTTTACGTAAACGATACATCTTAATACGCATGTCAGAATAAGGAGGGAGTTAATGGTTAATAATAATTTTATGGTTCGTTAAGCTTTTGTTTATAGCTGTAGTGACTCGTTGTTTTATTTTAGATTTAGTATCTTAGCACCTTCGATGCTAAAAGAAAGGCTTTATAAGCTTTTGTTTTGTACAGTCTTCATCACCAGGTTTGTCTAGGCCATAGCATGTCATAGCGCAGACACTATGTTTTTCTACAGCAGAAAAAGGATTTGAACACGTTATCCAAATACATTAGGGACCGTTTATTATATTAACAAAAGTTTGATCATTTAAGCATTAGTAAGCAAAACTATTACTCTTAGGAATTTTTTTTTTAAAAACGAAAATTTTAATCTCCCTTCATATCATTTATACTTCTATACTAATAAATAAAATCGAAATATAATGTCAAAATATATTTTTTTAACTAAATATATATTAATGTATATACGAAACCTATCCCAAAACTACAATTTTTAAAGTTTGTATCCGTCTGACTGTTTGTTCGGGGTAATCTTTGGAACGATTGGACCGATTTGGACGGGATTTTTTTGATAGACAGCTGAAGTTACTCCGCGTAACTTTTATTTTTCGAAAATAATTAGGGGTTTGCGTAATAAAATTCAAACTTATGAAATTGTGAATAATATCCGATTCAATGCACAGTTTTACTGACAGTCATTTGAAATTGTGAGAAATATCTTTGCTTAATGTAAGTAGCAAAATAAGTTTAGAACATAATTAGGGTTCCGTATAAAAAAATTAAAAACTATATTAAAAATAATTAAGCTAGTTAAAAATAAGCAAAGCATTACGTAGTACTTGAAAGGCCCCTTACCAGTGTGCTATCATTACTAATCGATAACATCAAATATAATAGATTAGCTGTACTCTATAAATTGTATTAATCTGCAAGATATTTGAAATATATGAACGATAGACCGCCGTTTTGACGGTCACCGTTCCGGAGACATAATGCGGCGGATGTTTTTTATTACCATTTTCTATTTAAAATTTTATTATTATACTTAGTTAAGAAATATAAATAGATGGGTTATGTATGGTTTTATATTTACTAAATAATGGCTCCGCTGTCAAGTACAAATTTCAATATTCGATGGTTTTTAAAATATGTTAACGTGACTATGATAGCCGAGTTCTTTAAGCCCAGCTTTGTATTATTTTTGTAATCTTCAACGTTTTTGTAAAATCTCTTAATATACACTCCATGTTTTGCTATTTAAACTATTTCAATTGTTATATAATTAACCGTAAGATAATTACGATAGTCATTTATATGTGGACTTCACTCAGTTTTATTCTCATGTTTTGTTTATAAAACCACTTAATTAAATAACGAGAAGGGCTAAGCTGGAAGATTCACAGTGTCATCGAATGTTTCAAGTTTATGTGGAAATAAACGATTTTAATTGCAATTTAAACATACATTATCCACATAATAAGATTATAAAACTAAGAACCAAATAAATCAGTTTAGTGGCTTCGAAGTTATAAACATTATATGACAGAGGGAAAGGGCATTTTAATAAGCATAATTCGACAGCCGTCCACAGTTTTTTCCCGCCTACCGAAAGTCTAGAAGCTAAAAAAAACGCTTACTAAGTAATAATTTGAATAAAAAATCAAATTGCATATTATAAATATTAATTACAGAATATTAACAAAACGTTGAACAAGTGAAATACATACAATGCTAATGAAAATGCATTTAATTAATTGAGTACATAATAAATTTCCGTTTAACCGTAAACACACTTGCGTCAGAAGAAGATGTATTTCGTAAATCATTAAACTAAATATTAAGTCTCGATGAAAAAGTTTCCAGAATAAACCGATGGAAGTTTTGCGATATATTTTTAATTAAACAGTCGTAAATAATTACCAGGAGCAATATTGTATTACCACTAAAATTGGAGCTCACTCTGGAAATCCGACGTGCGTTCGATGGAGACACATGTCAATGTGCATTGCTCCTGAACCATTATTACATAAAAGTTTTGTATTAAAATTAAATCTTAAATTGAAATAAAAAAAGAGAAAATACATCAGATTCTAGAATTAAAAAAATAATTCACAATTAATTCTGTTTAAAAAACATCAAAAGTGAACAGTAAAATACTTACATGTCTATTTGCGAGTTTGTCAAATTTTTTTGTGAATTATTTTAAACTAATAAAGAATCATGTTTCCTTAAATAAAAAAAGACGTTTTTATTGACCGACGTTAAATAAGTTTATAAAAAAACATTAATAAATAATATAACTATTCAGCAAAACGTTCACATGAAAGTTTCTGGAGAACTAGTCGTATAGTTTTTGAAATATCATGCGCAAATATACTGGGAAGACAGAAAAAAATCATGATTTTTAGGTAATTTAAAAAATATGAATAAAATCTCCGTAAAAGTAAATTTAGTAATTATATTTTTATTTTCATTTAATAATGGAAAATATCTCCCAGCATTAATCAAGGTATATTTGATAATCATTTTTAGGATCACTTTATTTAAAACTAGGTGTGTGCCCGCGGCTGCGCACGGGTTTCATACATTTATCACTGGGTTTTAATTTTATTATACGGAACCCTAATAATTTTCATAATAACTTTGTAGTGCTAAGAAGAAGTAAAAATATTTTTCATAAATCATAGCACTTGCCCGTAAAACTGTGCATTAAATCGAATTATACTCAAATCTTTATGAGTTTTTTTTTTGCGGAACCCTAATTATTTTTGAAAATGAAAGTTACCCGGAGTAACTTCAGCTATCAACCAAAAGTCCTGTCTAAATCGGTCCGGTCGTTCCGGAGATTACCCATTAAAACAGATAGATTAAAATTAAAAAAAATTGTAAGTATTTTTGGTATAGGTATCGTAAATACATTCATATTTACATAGTAAAAAAAGTAATTTTGACATTATAAACAAACTCTTTAATTTTATTAATTAGTAAAGATAATATTCGATTTTTAATAACTTCATTGAATAAGACCTTTGCCTTAACTATTATGTTATTTAAACTAAATTTAAAAAACGTTACTTACGTTTAACACTATAACACACTTAAAGAACTACAAATTATTCAGTAGACACTACGTGTATCAACAGTAAAATTTCTATTGTAAAAGAGAAAGCACCAAAATGACTCACAATGTTATTATAACATATTTTCATAAATGCAACAAAATTAACAACAATTCACCGAATTAACGCACACGCGATTTCTTAAAATGTTCCTCATCTTATGTCCAAGTCGTAACTGGACATCGATTATTAATTGTGCGCCTTTCCTCATTTTCGCGTTTGAAAATTTTCCCTCGTGTCTTAAAACTATTTATAATGAGTTTATATGAATCGGTTGGGTCGATCGGAAGTTTTCGTTAAAAATAAACTGACGCGTGGCTACGAGCGGCTACTCGACGAATGCATATAGTACGGAAACGAGTACGGGTTATCGACTGTCGATATTAAGACAATTATGATGACTGCAGATCGAACTTGAACTAAACATTACCATAGAGGTACCCTTCACACGTGTATACTGAGCACATCATTTTTTTTTACCCATTTACTACATTTATATATAATGATTACTACAATTTAGACTGATATTATTCTTCATTCATCCTAATATTTAGACCCAGTGTAACGGCTTGGATCCCAGCTAGCTGGGTTCTGGTAGTAATAGTCTTCTTCCGCCCACTACAGTTCTATCGGTGTAGTATGAGGAAGAACACTGGCCTGCAAAAGATTTCCTTCCGCCCTCGGTGTTCCTCTAGGGGTCTTAAGGTGGCAGCCAGAGTCCTCCTTCCGCCCTCGGTGTTCAGTTGTTTGTAGCAGGTAGGTGATCCTGGAAGCCCAAGACGTAGGCAAGCATTATAACTGGCTAGACAACCCTCAACAAGCTCAGTGCATCCCTAACCACACTGTAATACTTTTCCTACGCAAAGCAACTCAGCATTTACATAGGAAAGAACACAATAAAAAGATAAAGGTTACTCACCCTAGCGGGATGTAGATATTTAATTTTATATTTAGACAATACAATTAAAATAGGAGGTAGTAGGTAAATTTAATTATATACTAATAACGCGACCGTCTCGATATAGCGTTCCGACGCGTCTGCCGCGAGGAGCTGAAAGAATCCCGTTATGCGCGTGAAGTTACAACGTTACACCAGAGCTATTAATAATTACAATAATAACATGAATGCGTTAAGCGATGACAGCTCAGATGTCACGTATTTCAAAGTGTATAATGAGTTTACACTTTGGATAAAAGAAAATATTATAATGAAATCATAGCATGGAGGTAGAGAATTTTCTAATGTCTGGCTAGCTTCAGTTGAAAACCGCTTTCAAGTTTGTCGTCAAGCACCTGTAGGCTTAACGTGTTTACCATATTGTATCACATTCTCATCGAGTCGAGTACCCATACAAATGAGACAATAGGAAAACAATGGAAAGCTGGCGTAAATGCTAACTTAGTGCTCAAGGGGTTCAATATTAAATGAGATTGTTAATTAAGAGTTGAGTGTATACTAAAAAAACAGTGTAATGTTGAAGGGTTTTTTAAATAACACGGTTAAGTTTTTTGTTGTTTTTTCGGACACGGCAACGGCACTTTATCTGATAATAAATAAAGTACATCCCAAGGACTATGATAATCACGGATAGATGAGAATCTATTGACTGTCGTGATTATCATGCAGGCTTACATCTATCACGGCTAAAGCATCTAGTTAGCTTTGGATGTGAACTTGCTGATTCTAGATACGCGGTGCCATTTAATGTGTCACTATAGCCAGTTTTTCATTATTTGCACGATAGTCGCAATCCAGACCTTGTATCTATTTTTAATCATCTATACGTCTGTTCTAGCAGCTGTACAAGAGAGCCAATTACTTTTGACTAAGCGTGTCACCATTTACTGGTACGTATTCACATGAGATCAGTTGATATAGCGCTTAAACCCAATAAGGGATTTCGACATTTTTACATGTTACATATGTTGCCGTTTTTTTCGCACTAAAGTTTGTCAAAACGTTTGATAGTTTTAATTTTTATGTGAGACTATATTATATTTAAATCGAAAGAAAGGTAAATAGAGGATGCAAAATTAATCAAACCAGCCAATTTTTAGTAAAAAAAATCCGGTTGATGCTGTCTTTATTTGTATCATCTTGTGTATGGCAATTCATTCGAACATAATTATTGTCCTACCACCCTTTTCCGTTTTATCCAATTGGGTATTATGATTTTAAAAAGGCATTTCAAACAATAATAATAATTCAAATGGTATTAAGGAGGCGAGCATAGAGTATTTAAGCCTCTAATATTAAACAACAAATTACATTATGCGAAATATTAGTTATTTCCGCCTTTAACTTCACTCACACATATTATTTGTCTGTACAAATTATTTCAATAACTTGTGTTAAAATGATAATAATATCGATACAATATTTTTTTTTTTTTTTTTTTTTTTTTTTTTTTTATTAGCTCTGGCATCTCCCCTGGCGTGACCAGGGACCTTGGTACTGCTCATTAATTTTAAAAAAAAATTGTGTGCTCTTTTGTTTATTATATTATATTTCATTTTTAGCGTGTTCTTTGCTGTGTTTTATTATAATATTACATTGTGCTCTTTTGTACTTACTACTAATACTATACAACTACTAAGGCCATAATTCATAATAATAATAAAATAATAAAAGGCATTCAGACTGCTATCGCAAAATCAATAAAAATCTGAGGAAACTGTAAAAAGGTTGAACAATTTTGCCAATTTTGACCACCGCCTATTTGTGCCTTTGTCCAGCTCTCCTTGCAATCTCGCCTATGAACTGCAGGAGGGCTGGACGGTGGTCATCGTCCAACAGAAGACCAGCTAATCGATACAATATTTATCGATAAACGGTACATGTCTACGCCCGCGAAAGCTCAGAACGAGCGATGCCGCAGCGCTGCTCCCTCACGGCCAGTGCGCCGCGCCGATATAATATATTTGTTTTAGTGATTATAAAACATTGTATATTTTATATAATATCTTCCAAGCGGCTGGCACAGGGCACGGGTATCTCTTCAAGGTTCACGGTACGATTCTCAATTAGGTACTAGATGTAGGAACACTTCAATATTAAATATATACATTTATTTTACACTTGCTTCATAGATTCTTCACTGTGTTTTATTTATTTATACGGAACCCTATCATTTTCCTAAGAAATATAGCACTAAGATAAAGTAAAAATATTTCTCGTAAATTATAGCAGTTGCCCGTAAAACTGTCCTTTGAATAGGATTTTATTGAAATTTTTATGAGTTTTATTTTTTTTACGCGGAACCCTAATTATTTTTACCCGGAAGTAAAGTTACCCGGAGTAACTTCAGCTATCTACCAAAAAGTCCACTCAAAATCGATCTATCCGTTCCGGAGATTACCCGGAACAAGCAGACAGACAGACAAAAATTTTAAAAATTGTATTTTTGCTATATTTGTCGTATATAAATATCTATCATATCTATTTAGTGAAAAAACAATTAATTTCGACATTACAAACAGATACTTCAATTTTATTTATTAGTATAGCTATTGATAGATTCAAATTAAAAAAATCTTTATTCATTTTAGGTCCTGATAAGGCGCTTATGAATGTCAAAACACTACCACCGGTTCGGAAAACAATCCAGTCATCGAGAAGAACCGGAAAGAAAATCGATCTGGTTTCTTTTCTGGATGTTTTTTTTTGAACTCGACAACTAATAGTTACGAAGTTATTAGTAGATGCACAGAGAAAGCTGTCACTTCCAGACAGTCACATAACAACTTGATGGAAATACCACCGTAATCAAGAACTCCGGCCATTACTGACAGGTTTGAGTTAAATTATGTCATTATAATCTTCTGCTGTAATAATGTGCCGTGCTATTCACATTTTTATAGCTTGTTTCGTTATAATATAATAAAAACCCCCATATAATCTAGAGTTGAAAAAAATGAAAGGTTCCCGTTTGTCGTGGTGTGTTATGAGAAGAGAGGAAGCGCATGTGAGTAAAATAGTAATGAATGCGAATGTGGAAGGATGGAAAAGTAGAGTAAGGTCAAGGTCAGTGTGGATGGAGTGTCTCAGAAATGATATAAAAGAAAAAGGAGTAAATGATGACGGCTGTTAGGGATGTATGGAAAAAGAAACGTACTGTCTCGACACCAAGTGAGTTGGGAAAAGGCATGACAATGATGATGTCCATATAATGTAACAGGCACCCATTATATTTTATCAACACTTAACAGTCAAACCAAGCTAAAAAAAAACTAAATCATCAACAGACGACAGTTACAATAATTTTCAACATTGAGGTGTTTTTTTGTGAGGCTCAGGTGCTTTGACCACATTCGCAACTGATGTTAGTGATGACGTGATCCATGATGGTAAACACACTAAGACTAGAGGTACTTGTTCTCAAGTGATTCTGCCGGAACTGGTATTTGGCAACAGGTTTTCAAACTTGAGGGTGGTAGATACCCAGGCGTGCGTTATTAGAAAATGCCCTACCATCTTGCTATGGTTTTCTCACGATGTTCACCTTTACCAAAAGCTCATTTTAGAGTTAAAAAGGTTGATGTGAACCCTCGACCATGGTCGCGAATCTTGCCGTACTAACAACTGTGGCCTCATCATTTTATTATAAACGAATACTAGCTGTAAAAGCTGTAACTGATTTTATTAAATGAAAAACCAACAGTTATGCTCTAAATTTCTTTTTTGTCATAAAGCACTAAAATTTGAAGCGGACGGCAAAGTGTATTTCCGGCTTAACAGACCCACAGGCCAAATCACGCAAGATTTTTCGTGTCACTATATTTGTTTTTTTGACCTAACTAAATGCTGATCTGATGTGCCGTGAGAGTTACATTTATCTTTTAGGGCGAGCTTGCAAGACAATCAGCGCAGTTTGAGCTCCACTACACTTGTTCATACAATAGCCACTCATATTGTCATTAACTTACTTTTTAAATTTATCGAAAATCTCGTCAAAAGGCGCGAAGTACGCCGCAATGGGGCTTGTTTAGGAGTCATTCATTAATTACGTAGAGGGAGGAGGGGTTTAAGAAAATCTATACATGCCCTTATATTGGAGAAGGGAGAGGGTATTATTACGTAATACTTTAAAAGTCGAAATGTAAAAAATTCTATTTCTATTTCGGATGCTGAATTATTTTATTCATTTCATAATGTGCACTTTGATTTACATTTTATTTTACATATGTTAATTTATACTGAATTCTTCCCGTGTATTAATCTTATTTTAATCATTTGGAAAATAAAAAAATAATTGGTTTATTTTCAAGCAACAATAGCGTAAAATTATTACAATTTTTTTTATTCAATAATAATTGCGGTCACTACAAGATATTCTTTCATTCAAACTGTTATTTATTTTATAACATTGAATGTCCCGCGTAGTTCCCAAGTTCAAAAATGGCGGCTTTAACCCCTTTCTCTTACTCTATACTACAGTCCTTAAAACCGGATCGCCAAAAATAATAGTAAACTGTGAGTTTAACAGTAACTGATACTTTTCTATGAACGTTTTATTAGTCAGAAAAATGTGTTTGAATCCTATGTAAGAAGAGGAAGGGAAGGGGGTTTTGAAAAATCTTATGTATCCTTACATGGGGTGTGGGAGGGGGTCAAAAATTGTCCAAATCGTCCTTACGTAATTAATGAATGGCCCCTTATTTGTGAAAAGTAATAAGGCGATACAAAATTTTAATGCGGTGGTATAACATTACCTAATGATTAGGCAATCATTAGTAAGCTAGTTAATACCAGTCTTATGTAGATTTATTCCTTCATTCTCCTGGATATTTATTTCAAGTGTCCGGAATATAGTATCTTATATTTGCCTTCCCCAATATATTCTCGATAACTTATTGATAGTCCGCAAACATTTAGATAACCTTGTAAATAACTAGGATAACTTTAATACAAGGAATAAACATAAATGAACAGTTCCATGTTTCGAGACTTAGTAAAACTAATAAGAGTTTTTTAGGTAATAGTGTTGGATTTTACAACAAAGTCCCAATGCGCATAACATCGATCTACCGGACGATAAGTTCAGGCACCATGTCAAGCAAGTTTTAATTTTCAAAGTTTGTATTATAGGCTGGATGGTGGATGTGAACGATGGTGATGTCTGGAAATAATACCCTTCTCTGTGCATCTATTAATAAAGCTTATAAACAATGTGTTGTATAGTTTTACTAAAAACATATTAACAAAAAATCAGATCGAGTTTATTGCCGGTTCTTCCCGATGACTGGGCCGTTTTCCGAACCGGTGGTAGTATTTTGACGTTCATAAGCGCCTTATGAGGGCCTAAATTGAATATAGAGTATTACTTTAAAAGATCCATCCATCTATTCTAGCTTCCTTTTCTAAGCTTAACATTTCAGAAAACCACAGTTGCTCGTTTGCAAAGGATTCGCTCAACTTGAAGTTAATTAATATAATATAAAACCTCCTCCAATATAGACAGGCATTTAAATTGACCAATTTCAAATCGTATTCCAAGTGACAGATCAATCAAAATTTCGTTTCCCTCAAACTGAAAACCGCAAAATTACTATAAAAATTCCAGTGTAAAAAATCCCTTTACAAAAATTATAAAACACATCGACATTATTAAATAAAACAATCACGTGAGTTACTTATTATTAACTTCTTTAGGGTGTGTAATATTTACTTACATGATATTGAATTTTTTTTAAACGGAATTTGACTCAAAATAAATAAAGTTATGAACACAATATATAAAAGATATTCGTAAACTATCAAGGTAGGTGTAATGAGATTATTTACAGTGTTATTACGGGCCCGTGCCGTTCATCATGGTGGGATAAGATGTTTGGATTTATTGACCACAGTTATCTGTTAGTTGTGTCGCCGCAATCCTCTCTCTGCTTGGTTTTGTCAGTGCTTGCACTAGAAAAGTTTATATCGCGTGCCGATCCCCAGCGCCTTGCAGTAAATAATAACTTCTATAAGGTTAGTTTTTTATATTACTGACAATTATAATAAAAATAAAATTTTTATCACTCTTTTTAAATATTATACTATAATTACATTTATGTAATTATCTCTATATGGATAATTTCATAAGGTTACAAAAGAACCTATGTATTGATAATTATTTGTGCCTATTAGATATAAAGCCAAAATATTAGATTATTTGAACAATAATGAATTTTTTTCTTGATATGAGTCGCAGGCGGATGTTTTAAGTTAAAACTTTCTATATAATTTAACAACAAAAATACATGATTTGTTTATTGTTAGGTGTTATTATCAATCCAAATAGTTTTAAAATCTTTATAGATTTTTTCCAAAAAAATTCTGTTTTGAGAAACATTAATCGCATTGATTTACAAACTCGATATACTTACTTACTCTGTTTAGTCCATCCGTTACGTATATTAATAACATTGTTTCAGAGATAAATAAAATGGCAAAGTTTGGAATGCATCGACTATACATTGTAATTTTGGCTTTGTTTTCTATATTTATTTATGGAGTCTCTTGTTGCAAGAAACACTTATCGTGCGCCGGTCGCGCTCCTTGCCGACGAGGACCTTATAGAACTTGAATAACTTCGAAATAAAAATGGTTAAATGTATGAAAGAAAAATTAGTCTTGATATTATGACTAATTAATTCAAGTGAAATAGTAAAATATAATTCTGATAAAGATTATGAGGACTATAAACTTACACGTGTTACCAATTTTAAACCAAATTAGAAAGAATGATGCTAGAACGAAATAGAAGAAACTTTAATGGAGTAAACACGAAGAACGAATTACGAATTCTGTCGAAGGTGTGGTAATATGAGAACGAAAAAGTTAGGAATATCTTGGTTAAAACTTTTTATAAAATATGACAATATTTTTTTAAAGGCTTGCAAAGCGGATGAAACACAATACTCAATCTTGAAAACATTTTTTACCGATGTATTTGCGTATTTATTTCTGTAACAACAATCCAATATCCATTTA
The DNA here is from genome assembly GCA_014132275.2 of Samia ricini. Lineage (NCBI taxonomy): Eukaryota > Metazoa > Arthropoda > Insecta > Lepidoptera > Saturniidae > Samia > Samia ricini. The sequence goes on from AP028158.1 coordinate 40,217,518, forward strand.
AATAAATTTATTAAATTTACTTATGTCTGTTTTTTTTCTTCAATTTGTATGTTTTCAGGTAAAACTTTTTGTAAATGAAAAGCATTGTTTTGGGTCAAATTCCATATCTTATTTTTTTTTTATATTTATTTTAGTAACATAATAATTAATGTTTCGTTTTATTACGGAATGACTCAAATCGGTACTTTTCATTTCCAGAGAGATCCGGTTGGAATGGAAACCTGAAATGATATGATGAATTAAAAAAAAGATATTATTTACGTGCTACAAATAAGAGCTTTTTGGAATATTATGTTCTGTAAGTATTTCTTTATTAGTAACAGCTACACCGTCTTCACTCACGTGAAAAATAGACAATTTGCAGCCTATATTCTCCCTCTAGATGCACTCTATCTAAATAACAAATTTTATTAAATATGCTAGATGTTACTATAGAGTATAAACTACTACCATAGCAATTTTCATCGAATTTGGTTGAGTAATTTTTGCGTGATTGACGAACAAATTTATAAACAGACAAAAATTGTAAAACTGTCGAAATGTAGTCGTATCTGAAGCCTCGCAAAGTATTTTTTCTCAAACATCTTCAATTTACAGATTTACTCTCGTTAGCCTTTTATTATAAGAATAGAGTACAGATTAATTTTTATTGAATTTTATATATATATAAAAACTTTAACTTTCAGCGTAGAATGATTACGATGTTTTTGTAATATCGTTGTACATTCATTAAATAATCAAAGAGCTAGAACCGGTTTACTTGTTAGCTTTCATGTGTTACCATAACGAAATTTTAATAGCAATAACTTTCTTGATTTGGATCATTAAATATTCATTTTAAAAGCACATCTTTTGAATTGCGATAAATTTCCTTAAATCTGACAAGAAATTGCTGTTGTTAAAGTTTATATAATGCAGATTGTTGTAAATGTTTTCTGCCAAATTTATGTTTTATTGAACTAGATTTTAAAATTTTCAGATTGTATTTAGTTCGTTTTCCTTTTGAATTATTGGTAACTTTGTATGTGTGCCTATAAATAAATCTGCGAAATACCAGGTAGATTAAATTACCTATAGAATATTTGAAACGTTTTTGTTCGTATTATGTTAGAACCATCGAAGGAGTTGTTGTGTGGGACCGCAGAATTAATGTGCCGTGTTATTTCGTGATTACATCCTAACAACACGTGAAAATGCCACCAAACTTACATAATATAGAATTAAATAATTCAAATTAATTAATGAAAAACAACACTATTACACGATAGACTTATATCCCACCAAAAACTCCCTAAACCTTTTTAATCGATAAGGATTATTCCCGTGAGTTTATTGGCTTGAAACAGCTTTAAAAGAATTATATAATATATTTTTAAATTCTGAAATTAGTTTTATATTCCATTTACAAAATTTGATGTTTGAATTTTTTTTTTATTAATTCATAACTTGTAAAACTATTACAGATTCTAGAATGAGCGGAGCTTGGAAGCGTGTTCTACTTATATTGTGCATTATTGTGGCTGGTGGGTTATTGGAGGCGGCTGCTTGCGGGAACAAACGTGTCACTTGCGGTTCTAAGAATCCACCGTGTAAACAATAAACACTGCGTAGGTTCCAAATCCATCGATTCAAGCGAAAGGTGCCCACTGCTGGACATAGGTCTCCCCCAAAGATCTCCACGACGACCAGCCTTACACCACCCGTATCCAGCGGATTCCCGCGACCTTCAACAGGTCGTCGGCCCACCTTGTGTGGCGCCTACCCACGCTACGTCATCCGGTGCGTGGTAGCCATTCGAGGTTCCAAATATCTGAGCTTATTTCAATCGTATTATAAATGATATTATTGGTTAGTTACAGCGATATTAACGACCTGTCGAATATATGGCAACTCAACATCAGATTAGACCGCGGTCTTAAGATACGTACTCTACAGTATAAAGAAAATATATTTAAATCCCCGAGATGTGCAGGTCCATGGGTTCTGTAAAGAACCTTTTTCTTCGTTTCAACAAGGGTTAACAAGGACAAATACCGTGGAATTTTTTAGACAGATAACTGCTCAAGCCGATGTTTGCGCCACCTTGATTTTGGTCTGTTGCGCTTGCCCCAAAAGTTCGGTGAAGCTGTCAAGGCCTCTTAGGTCATTTAATTCGTTAAAAAAAAAAACAAACCAATTTATTGAATCAGGTATGGTGGTAATGGACAAGGCTATACTCCAGGAGGTTCTAGTGCTGTTGGTTACTCTGCTGCTATCGTACCTGGAGAGTTGTCTGGGCTGTACTCGGCATCAGTACGTCACTTGCAGCGATAACGACGCTAAGTGTGAAAAGAAGTGACTTTCACCAGGCGGTAGGATTGTATGTATTTATTTTGAACTTTATTGATCACTTTCTGATACAATTATGGATTGTTTTTTCTTTAATATGTCGATTACCTATAAAAATGGGACAATAGGGAAACAATGGAAAGCTGGCGTAAATGCCAGATCAGTGCTCGAGGGGTTAATATACACTATATAGTGTCATCATATAATAAATTATATAAAAGGAAACGTCTATCTGTCTGTCCATTAGTTGGCTTATAACTCTAGAGCCAATGAACTGAATTACATCATTCATTTTTTTTTAATCGTAGATATATGTTATCTGGTCAGGTTTTAGTATGTATTTTTTACGTTATATAACATAAATATTTGGGAAAAGTAATCAAGAATAATAGAAAAAAAGTGTGTGTGTACTTATGTACGCACGTAACAAGTTATACTTCTTTGACGTAATAATAGAAAAAACTAAAATGTTAACAGCTAACTACAGGATGTCGTTTTTACGTGACGGTTGCGCGCGCATCGTAAAAAATTACTCTCATCATTTTTCCCTAAAGCGCCAAAAGAAATATAACTTCAAAAAACTGCACTTTGATCATTATAAAAAAAACTCTACTTAAATGAACATTATCGTGTTCCTTCTAACATCCTTACACACGTATTATTTATTTCATTGTATTAAATAGAGGGCAACGTCTGTACGTCTGTTTACGCTTTAGTATATGCATGCGGAACCGCGGGCACACAGCTAGTTGGTAACTAAAGTCACTTTTGGTGCATTTGAGGTAACAGGTGACAGTTACACTTTGCTGTCTAAAGTCATTGTGGTGAAATTGCAAAGATCAATTGTACACCAGTCCGATGTTCGATTTTCGAAGCGATGGTTCTGCGTTAATTCGAATCATACAATGGGTTTACGCTTAATATGGATGTAATCGCGAAGAAAGTTTAGTAGTTTGAAGTTAGAGCAATTTGTAATGTCTACACGGGGAGAAATGCATTTACGCACTACCCTTATCTATTGTATTTAGGGGATCAAAATCCCCCAATACAATAGATAAGGGGGCACGGAGTGACGAGCTCCGTGCTAGTGTGGGACTCACCCGGGCGAGAGTCGCCCGGAAATACCCACTAAAACCCCCCGGGGCCGTCCGCTGCATTTGGGACGGGGGCGACACGGGGTGGCTTTCGCAAGCACCGCGTCGCTTGTAATGTCTACCTGGCTAGTTTCGCAGAACACTTGTGTCGTTGTTATCATGCTTACCATATCGTCACAAAACGTCACCAGGTGAAATTGTAGACAAACTTGTGTAACTTCTAAAGGCGGTTAAAGTGAAACTATAATTTTTTGAAACAAATTTAAGACAAACACAGAACACACGCAGAAAACATTTCATTTGGCTGATAAAATTCTGAGATATATTATGCATTTAAAGTTTTTTTATGCCAATTAAAAGGGATTGAAACTTAGTATACTTGAAGTAAATAAGGTTGTGTGACGTCATTTTGCTGTATAATACACAGTCTCTCTAGTATAAAAATTAAAATGCTTGTAAGTTCCATATTTTTTTTACGAAATTTTAAATTTGGTTTCAGAACATTATCTATGGTCTGTTATTGTTTTAAACATAATCAGTTATAACTGCATACGTACTCTATGCAAATTTATATTAATATTTGTAAAAAAAATGTTTTATTCTATAATATTTACTTTTATTTGACTTACTATTATAAATTTTATACATAACTTCCATAATGTTACGTAACTTCTGTTACAAGTAATTTCTTGTCCAAAGGAATTTAGCACTAACAAGTTTTTGAACACTGTAGATACATTGTGAAGAAAAACATTAAAGATTAGGCGATGTGGACGGCTTAACGCTATCACAAAGCCGAGCAATACGTTTTGAAAAGAAACGACTACTGTCAAGTACACTTATGCGGTGACATATTTGTCTTTGTACCCTATGAATATTAATTATCCGTCTCGCTCACAGAGCCTACACTCACTGAATTATTATTCTTTATTCAAGTGCCTACGTTTTTTTTCTCATAAAAATAATTGAATTAATAACAAAAAGGTTCTTTGATGTTTACTTCAATTTAAGCGGTTGGTTTAAAATGTCAAATATTTTTCTGTGTTCAGTTTGATCTCACGATGACTCTGCTCAATGAATTTATCCTGGTGTTCCTCCACATAGCGGTCTGTTTATTTGATATAAAGAATAGGAGAAACCAGAAGAAAAAGGGTAGTGAACAACGAGCTTTCACGAGGAACGCTGGAGAACTAGTGATCAAAGAGGTAGTTGCAGAGCAAATATCGAAATTTATCGACTGACTCCTATATACAAAACTGATGATGCGATTATTTAAAATTGAATTTGATGAAAGCGATGATGGCGTAGTGGGTAGCGCGGCCGGATTCCGCGTCAATAGACGCGGGTTCGATCTCCACCTAACCGACTCTAAACACAGAAAACATCGTGAGGAAACCATAGCAAGGTTAGACTGGGTAGGTACTACCCTCAAGTTTGAAAACCTGTCGCCAAATACCAATAGGTGTGTTCCGGCAGTATCACTTGAGAACCAGTACCTAGCTTAGTGTGTTTACCATCCTGGACAACATCGTCACTTAACATCAAGTGAGATTGTGGTTACAGCACTGAACCTAATCCGTGTAAAAAAAAATGTCTGTGGTACACAATTATTATTTAGTACATTGTGTTTGTTCAATATTAAGAAATTATTGGAAGGAAATAGGTTATAGTTTATATTTTTAACAACTTATAAAAATAACATGTTGAGTTGTTAGGAACGCATTTTCATTTAGGGAGGTTTTGACGATGTTGAAGTCGTATTATTTTCAAACTGTTAACTTTACCTATTTCATCCTACAGCCACGTGAAGAAGAAAATGCAAATTTCAAATTATTATTCATAAACGTGTATGTATTTATTTGTTTTCAGCCGAAATGAAGTCAGATTTGAATATATTTACTCTGATGCAAATGATTTGATTAGAAAACATTAAAAATGATATCGTTGTAACCATTTGAATAAATATTGTTTACAAGTTTTATTATTTATCTTTTATTTACTACTTACCTTTTAAAGAAATAACTCATGTTTATTGCGAAATAATTGCTGAATTGTCAATTTATTTAGCTATGGATAAGTTTCTACCTTTGGTCTCGCAAATCTCCAATGGAGAAACTCTCCGTTAATAATGTAATCGAGCTTGTCGTACGGTGGGTTCAATGGGGCCTTCTCAGCACATATATATCCCCATAGGTTTTACACTATAGGCTCAGTGGTTAGATCATAATCTCACTTGATGTTAAGTGATGATGTGCCCTTTTTTTTTCTTTTTTTTGACGAGGGGAATGCATTTACGCACTACCCTTACCAATTGCATTAGGAGGATCAAGTCTCCCCAATGCAATAGGTAAGGGTGTGTGGAGGGACGTCTCCTCACCAGTGTGGGACTCACCCGACGAGAAGCGTCGGAAATACCCACTAAAAGATTGCCGATGCCTGACCCACAGGCTCTCTCCCCACCCATCTCTTCGCCCGATTCTCGAATAAGAATGTTCGTCCGGAGGAAAGGGGTGATTAGCTCACAGGCTCTTCACCCCTCCCCCCATTAAAGTGATGATGTACCCTAGGATGGTAAATACACTAAGCCTTAAGATGCCCGACCGCCATGCTATGGTCCCTTCACAGTAAGTTTAATTTTTATAGATTTATATGCGAGCGCGTCCGTTGACACGAAATCCGACCGCAACACCATTTGCACTATTATCATATGTTCATTAGTCCTGTTGTATTATCAAGTTTGTATTAAAATCATACATTTTTCTATTCATAAATAACTTGTATTTTTGTCTTTGCGATGTTAAAATTAAAGGAATGCACGTTTCCCTAAAGGTTACCGCACGGAGAAGTCTGTGACATATAGTATTACGCTTTAAAGGGGAACGCGGTAAAAAAACATGAATACAAAGTTTGCAATTTACAGAAGTTATCGAAGTGTTTTACTTCGTTTGGCTTAACAACAGTCAAGGCTCTTTCAGCCACTAGCGTTAATTAAAAAAAAACTAGGCAGTTACGACGGGGTCTGCCGACAGAAGTGAAGACTCGTAAATTTTTAAAAACTTTTGTTTTTTAATGTTTTTGTTTTATGTTGCGCGGGAGGCAACACGCTGATAGGAAGACGGTTCCACAATTTCACAGTGGGACAAAAGTAAGAATCGCCAAACTTTTAGTTCTTGAATTTATGGGTGTCACCGTGAAACCGATACACCGAAAACCCGCCCGCGTGGGGTCTGTTGTGGAATCAAAATCAAAAAATCTTTATTCAATTGAGGTCCTAATAGGGCGCTTATGAACGTCAAAAACACTACCACCGGTTCAGAAATCAACCCAGTCGAGAAGAGCAAGAAAGATCTGGTTCTTTTTAATTATAAAAACTATACAAGTGTTAACCAATGTTAGCGGAAGCACAGAGGCTAATTCCAGACATCAAAGAATCTTTTACAATATCATTTACAATGCGGACAGCCCGCCTCTGCAACCTGTCTAAGGCATCGATGAGATATTTGGCGCATCCATCCCAGAGGTGTGAACAGTACCATGCACGGCCGAACTTGAGCCTAATTGAGAAGGTACAGCTGCTCGGGCAGGAAAAACCGTCGCACTAAGTATATATTTCATAATTTGTTATTTTAAATTATTAACATAACCCCTAATATTTAACATATGTCTGGGTTTTTAATCTATCGGCGTTCGGAGCAATAGCTATGTGCATTTTCATATAGTTTATTTATAATCGAAATATATATAAATATACATTTTATTATTTATCTCTGAGCACCAGAACTTAAACGCCATCTTATACTTGACATACTGTAGCATGTTGATAGTTGACGTCATAGCATTGGTAACGCGAATCTGTAAGTTTTTCCCCAACCGAGAATCAAGCTCAATGTCGCTAAAAAACGTTTTTACTTCAAGATGTAAGAAGCGAACATGACATGACTATATTCAGGTTTAAGCTATGTGCCTATACATTACCAACCCTTAATATCTTCTTTTTTATAGGGCATTGCCTCATAAGGTTCTACGGGTTCCAAATTGTCTCCTGGGCCATGATAGGTTATAACGTCGACTTAAATTCGACTGGATTGCACGCTCGTCTTAAAAACCTATACACATTAGTGAAATAAATACAAGAGAGACTATTACGAAATTTAATCGAATCAGTGACTCAACCTTCTTGATGAGGTGACCACAGAGAATATATATTTAGATCAGCTTTACCGCTGGATTTAGTAGGTATTTAATTGCGATATATCGAGTTGTTTTTTTTTAAATTATCTCGTAAGATATTGTAACATATATATAAATGTTGATTCACGCCGAGGTGTGGCACTGTTGCAAATTTAGAGCGAGATTAATGCTAGAGACGAGGAGAAAATGTTCATGGAATATTTGTGGTTGTGATGGGAAACTTATTTACACGCGATAAGAGTGAAATTTCAAGATCACCTTACGCGTTGAGCGTCACGATTATTTTTTTTTTAAAGAACGTATGTAGTGACAGAGAAAGAGGTATCGTAGAATAAGATATTTTCTGTCCTTTGTGCTGTAATCGTTCTAGAAGCTTGCGCTCGACTGTATTTTAGAAAAGTGGGCTTATTACATAAAATTAATACACTGAAAACGGCAGCAGTCGCACGTGGAGTGAAACTATTTTAAATTGGCCTTAAAAGGCCACGTTACGAGGCGGCCATTATGAGGAACATTAACCAATTTAATCTCTTAAAACACACGCCTCTCCTAACATACATAACGCATCTCTTAATGCCCATTTAGGGCATTATTTACTTTTTGCGTCGCAAAAAATCGATTGCGCATACCTAAATATGCAGTAAACAGACAGACAAACCCTCAAGAAGAATCTTGCTCATTTCTGTAAACAATAATTTTTTTTTTCGAATGTTATTTTTAATTACCTTTAAAGCAATAAATACTAATTTTGTTCATAAGATTTTTTACGCTTAAAAATCAACTAAAATATTGTGTAAAAAGTAATCTTCTTTTGTATAGCTAAACTAAATAACAATTGTTGCCAGCAGTAAAACCTGAGTTAAACTTCAGCCAAGTTCAATTTTCTTGATATAAATATCAAAATTTGTAAAAAAATAAAGGGTAGCTAGCTACCACCCTCGAGTTTGAAAACCTGTCGCCAAATACCAATAGGTGTGTTCCGGCAGCATTACTCGAGAACCAGTACCTTAGTTTAGTGTGTCTACCGTTCTGAATCACATCGTCACTTAACATCAGGTGAGATTGTGGACAAAGCACAGCCTATACAGTATAAAAAAAAATAGCAAACAGGGGGTAACAATAAATAAAACACAACGAGATAATTAAAATAATTCCAATATTTATTTATTTACATTCCGGACATAATACGCGACCGTGAAACTTATTCAATACGTTAATATCATAATTAAACGAAATTAAAAATAGTATATAATATTATTATTATTGAATAAACTAAAAAAGATCCACTTAACATTTTGAAACCATTCTCCGGTACAATATAAATTACAATTACTAATCCTAATTATGTACAGTAATACCCCGCTTAGCGCGACCCCGTTGCGCGCGGTTTCACTATAACGCGAATGTCAAATTTCGCGCTCATTTGCCTCGCATTACGCGAAAGAGTGCGTATAAACATAATGTAAAGACAATAGATGTATTTTACCGTAAAAAATAAGAGTATGTATGCGCATAAAGTGTTCTTAGAATTAAAGTGATTGATAAAAATGATTTGATTTTTTTGTATTAAATTTTGACGTATGTTTGATCATAAACCTCGATATACGCGAATTTCAGTTAACGCGATTTTTTTCGGAACGTATCCCTCGCGTAAAGCGGGGTATTACTGTATTTAAAACCATATTATGTGTTAAATTTGCCAGACTGCCATTTATGCGCAGACGCACGTGTCCCGCCACTATCGTCAAAGTTTATATAAATGTATATTATATTAAAACGACTTGCTTTAAATAACGGACAATTCCTTTTATTAACAGCAATGTTAAAAATGTCGTTAATAAACAAGAAATTCTTGTGTTCAAATTATAATCGGTTTATAAATATATTTCATCGACAAGTAATAAACTTAAAAAGAATGACCCTTTAATCTAAAGTGCCACTATAATTATCGTTTATTATCACGTAATAATTAGAAATCGATCATGAGAATTAATAATCGACAAAATAATATTATCGATATACTAAAAATCTTTAAACCCGAATGATACACTATGTAATAGTAACGCAAAGGTTATATAAATATGGCGTCTTAAACTATTGGAAGTCGGAATCAGTGCGGGGATATATTGTTCTTGTCGATAAAACTGATCTACAATATCGATACTTCGTTCATTTTTAAACAACACTATTATTAACAGCATCTTTATTATCGTTAATTTTATAGATATTTAGGCATTATGAATAAGATTTATTCGCATCCGCAAGTAAGCTACACATTTGAAAATTGTCAAAGTTTTGTAATTTATAAATTACATATCAAAAAAGAATCAATAGGGGTGAATCATTTGAAAATTATGTACGGATCAATCAGCTTTTGACTTCAAATAGGAGGAAGTTCTATATTTGTCTGTATGTATGTTTGACAAAGTCAGGAATAGTATGATAAGGGAACGCTGTGGTGCGGTAGAGGATGTGCTGACCGAAATAGAGAAAGGTAGGCTTAGTTGGTTTGGACATGTAGAGAGGATTAACGAAACGAATTTATAAAGCGAGGGTGAATGGGCAAGTCGGCAAGGGTCGACCTAGGCGAACGTATCTAGACCAAATCAATCATGTGTTAAATAAAGGCCAGGTAAAAAGTATTCATAACCGACGAGCATGTATGAAAGCGCTCATGAAAGTAGAGGAAGCGAAAGAGGTGTGTCAAGATCGTAGCAAGTGGAAGGACGTAATCTCTGCCTACCCCCACGGGAGAAAGGCGTGATGCTATGTATGTATGTTTGTTACGCAATGTCACCATCAATTGTGAACCGATTTCTAACTTTTTTTTATTCGAAGGAGTGGTCCCATTGTCATTTAGTCAGGACCTCGTGATTGGAAATCACTTTTATAGTATATTCTTTTAAAGTCAGTTTTGTTTTTAATGAAAAAAAAAAGTTGAAATAATGCTGGACGAAATTTGGAAAAATATAACGGGTTTGACGGACTGAAGCTACTTTCTAATAGTACTTTAGCACAGCATTTTTTTTAATAAAATCACTACAATATTTTTTAATGGAATGCAGCACAGCGTCATTAGTAAATAATCACGAATATTGTTCGATAACGACATGTAATGTTTCACCGGTACAACTCTAATATATATCGATATTGAACATCGATAAAATCTATTTAAGAGACTACGTAAAATTTGAATTTTTACAAAACATTGGAAGGCGTAAATAACTTTGAAATTATTACATTAGCATTGATTTCAAATTTTGTAACAATTTTTTTTTATAAGTGTCTCTCTCTCTTCCATATGTATCGACCATATAAACAGAAACAAGTTATCAAATGTTAATTTCTGAACAAGTCGCTGATAATTTTATGAAATACGTTAAAGGCACAAATTATTTTGGAAACACAGAATTACTTCGAATGTAGAATAAATATAGAGAATTAAAAAAACATATTATATAAAAATAAACTATTAAATATACTCGTGGCTTCGTTCGTTTTGTATATTTAAAATAATAAAATATATACTAAAACAAGCCTAAAGAATATGTCTATGATTTTAAGGGGAATTATGTAAATAGAGACACGAACATATAGAGAGAGATATTATGATATCCGAATTAAAAATGTCTGCAAATTGTACCGATCATTAAAATCTCTTTACATATTATGCCATAGATTAAAACCGTTAGTTGCCTATGACTTAGAGCCGATTTTTTGATCCGTAGTCAAAGTTACTATATCCATTTGTCAATTTTACTATTACTATTACACAAACCAATGGTTATAATCACAGTGTTTTTTTTTTTGACAAAATCTACTCTGGTTAAATTTAGCAATAGTTATTTATGTTGCCAGTAAAATGAACTGTATAATAGAATACTTTTGATTCCGGTATTTTTTTTTGTATGATCATTCCGAGTAAAATGTGTCAGGGTCTATAATTCGAGACTTTAAACAAACATTACAAAAAACAAAGGGTCGAGCTACTCTCGAACATCTGTGTCCATTATTATTTCTTGTAATAGTTTTGTAATGATATTAGCTTTTTTTATTTCGTCTCGTCTGAAATATTATTTGATTTTATAATTTAATTCTCGAATTTAATATATTTTACAAACCAAATAAATATTTGTACGAACTTGATATACTATACAAAATGGAATACCCAATTCTTATAAAAAACCCAATTCATAAACAAAAATATTACGAAAAAGATAATAAATAGCAATACGTTGTATTTATTTAACAAATTATTTTATATAAATTAATGTTATGTAATGAAACTTAAAATTAGAAACTTCAAATGTTACACAAAAGCAATGGAACAGCTGTTCGCACTGGAGTTAACCATCCGCCATCTTGCTAACCCGACTGGGCTGAATGGTAATTTTTTTTTAACAAATAGTCACATTTTTGACAAATGGTTATTTTAACTATGTTTAAAAAATACGCATCAGGGCATTATTTTAACCATTTGTTACAAATCTGACCATTTCTCGAATTGACTACGGATCAAAAAATCGGCCCTTAAACTGCTAAATTGTACTGGGAATCGCATGCGAGTCGAAATATTGCTATTTCTTTTCCTCCTACCACAATTGCGACCACTTGTGTTCTCTTTCACGCAGAGCATATGAGTGAAAGATTACTTAATGTGGTCAAATTATCCCAGTTAAAAAAATGCAAATAAAATTATAGGCAGTCTAATAAAAGGGCACCCATCGGTTATACTGGTAGTCGATTCAGGTAAAATAAATACAATATTTTATTTCTATTAAGATATTGTCGCCTGACACTGCAGCATGACGAGAAGTGGACTAAAAGACTAATATCCAAGCCGCCAAAAGTTTGACAGTTGACGTCTGTCAAACAAACGTTAAACACAAAAAAATGGCTAGCAAGTACTAGTCTTTTGAGCACTATTTGTGATTGATAATTTCAAGCGGCTGAGGCGCTAAGTAAAAATTGTGGTCTAATTGCAAACCAATATAATTTCAATTTGTATGAAACTAGATAATTTGATTTTATTTGTCATTTAAAAAAAATCTAAAATAAATGTAATTACTATTGCTAGTTTCCGTTGTGTTCAGTTAAAAAAAAAAATAAAAATAAAGAGCATATTTTAATGTTATTTATCTGTTATGGTGTTGAGATTAGTTTTTAGAATTAAAATCTGGTATATTTTCATACGAATGTCTTTTGCGTGTTGCAACCATGGCTTACAGGATATTCCACAAGCGATCAAAAGTTACAACTATGGACCTTTCACAAGAAAAACTCACAATGGCCACCGAACCCCTTTTTTTAAATATACAAAAATTATGTCTTGCAACTGTCCATAATCTATTTACATATTAACTTGACTTTTCCAAACTTTTATTATGTTACTCGCTAGCCCTTAAGAGAAGTCTGAGATACGAGTAGGAAGTATCGATGATGCAAAGCCGATTTCCAGGTCGAAAACGTATCTTTAAGTCTAGATTTCATAGTTATAAGAGTCTGAGATACAGGTAAGAATTATCCGAAGATACGAAGATCTTCTGGTGGTGATCTAGTGGTCATACGAGTGCTATAGTAGTTGCCTGATCTCCTTGTGTATGTGGCAGAGGTAGTCCACGTAGGAGGCGCTGCCGTCGACGCCGCGGTCCTCCACCAGGAAGTGACGTAGAACTGCCTCCATCTTATCGTGTTGCCGCATTACAGTTAACTGTAACAATCATTTTACATTGACCACTTGCCGACCCACGTTTATGGTCAATAGGTGGTCATCGACATGATAACCTTTCTAATAGTTATATATATATATAAAACAAAGTCAGGTTAGTTACACCACCCCGTGTCGCCCCCATCCCAAATGCAGTGGACGGCCCCGGGGTGTTTTAGTGGGTATTCCCGGGCGACTCTCGCTCGGGTTTGAGTCCCACACTGGCACGGAACTCGTCCCTCCGTGCCCCCTTACCCATTGCATTGGGGGGACCTCGGTCTCACTAATGCAATGGGTAAGGGTAGTGCGTAAATGCATTTCCCCCCGTCAAAAAAAAAAAAAAAAGGTTAGTCACACCACTTTTAACTCAAGAATGGCTGAACCGATTATTATGAGGTTTGATTTGTTGCCTTTGTCTCCGCCGCGATTATCAGAATTAGAAGTACGGAAAAATTCATGAAATAAATCTTATCTTATTCATAATCGTTATGACTATTGCCTTATCGATTGCACGAATCGAATCGATAAAATAGTAACAAGATATCGAAGTCAAGCCAATCGATGTTATTTTATTAAATGTTACCCTATTCATATCGAGTTGTATAACTTAGATCGCGTCAATTTCAATAGAATATGTCATGTCATAAACACTTATTTTACAACAACCACATGAATAAAAAAAATATTTAGTTACGTAGTGTAAATTAGGTGCATAAAGAATTTATCCTTATAAAAATCATTTTAATGTCTTTTTTTTATTTTAAGAGTTATTTACCGTCACCACAAAAAAAAAAAACGACAAATAAATCCAAACACCATTTACAAAATTAATAAATTGTATTGTGTGAAATGGTACGGTTATGGTAATGGCAACAAAAAAGAAATTCAAATGAATGAATTATGAATTTCGATATTAAAATCGATTTGTCCTTCACGGATAGTATCGATTCGATAGTCGATTAGATCGGAATTAATGATTTAAATCAATTACAAATGAGTGCACCCAATATTTGTTTATGCGAATGAAAAACACTTGACAAAATAGATACAATCGATTTCTTTGAAATCTTATCGATAATTAGACACAGCTTTATCGATAACATTAAATTCGATTTTGTAAGGAAATGAGAAACGGAGCAAAATCGAACTAACAGCATCAATTACAAGACTAAAAAAACGCTAATGATGCGAAAACACCACCACCGGGAACCAGAAACGTCTCGAAGCGTCACTCGAAATCACACTCCCCCCAAAACCCCTCCCCCTTTTCCAAGGGCACGTACAGCATTTTCTGGACGCGCTTGTGCGTCGTCATCAGATACTCCATGTAGGATTCCGCCCCGTCCAGGCCTCGGTCCTCGACCAGCCACCGCCGGAACTGACCCTCGTCCTTCTCGCCTTGCCGGACTATGCACAGCTGGACGAGAGACGAAAACAAACAGACACCGATACCAAAAAAAGTATCAACAGAGTAGAATATATCGATATTCTATCGATTATCGAATTTAAAATATCGAATACATCTTGATGAAGGATCTACTAGTTCTGTACTGTTTAATAATAGTAACGTTTCCCCCTTTACAGAAGCCCATCAATCTAATCAATAATCTGTCACACTTTCTGGAAACATGCCATTTTTCACACAATTCATTCATTTTTTTTTTTCTGTCATCATCATCTCCCTACCCTTTTCCCGTTTTTATTTGGTGTCGGCGCAACATGTCTTCCTCTTCCATTCCTCTCTATTTGTTGTCATCTCCGCATTCACTCCTTTTCTAAACATATCATCTCCCACACAGTCCATCCATCTTTTATTTGGTCTTCCCCTTCCCATGTAACCGTCCACATTCATATCCAATACCTTTCTTACAACATTCTCTTTCTTTCTACGCATCACATGTCCACACCAGGACAAACGACCGCCTCTTAACTTGTCTGTTATTGGCGCCACTTTCAAACTTCCTCTAATATATTCATTCCTAATCCTGTCCATTCTTTTTCCCCCACACATCCCCCTCAACATTTGCATCTCGGCTGCATGTAATGTTCTTTCGTCCGTCACCTTCATGGGGTAACATTCTGACCCATACAAGACGACAGGTCGTATTATGTTCTTGTAAATCTTCCCCTTTAATTTAAAGGGGATTTGCGGATCACACGTAGTAGCCGAAACCTACTGCCATTTCATCTATGCCGCGTTAATTCTATGCTTTACCGTCCGTATTCGCCATTGCTTTGCAGGAGTGAGCCGGGGTACTTGGACTTTTCATTTTCTTTTTTTTTTTCTGTCACTCTTTCATAATCTCCATTCACATTATATTAATAAACACGATATCAGATATAAATAAAGTTTCTTTAAATAAGTCACATTAGGTCGAATTTAGTTCCCCTTAAATCTAGTTAGCTCATTCTGGATCAAGCAGTGCGAAGTGACCGGCGTTAGCATTGCTTATTAAACATAAAACTGCTGACAAAAATCTCCAAAAAAGTATTCGAAATCATTATATCGGAGTTTTAGCTGTATAATAGTAAAATAATAGCAAGAAGGGGTGAATTCGGATATCGTAAACTATTAAAATTTAATGCAAATCGTTGTAACAAAAGGCCGCCATTTTTTTCTGACATCAGAATTGGCTGTATGGTTATAATACCTTTGCCATATTTGATATAAATAAAACCGAAAAGAAATGTTCAGGTTATGTTGTTAGGTTGCGCACTGACCCGCATGTATGAGCGTCTCTTGACCCTGGCGTCGTGCAGCAGCGCACGTACCGCCTGGCTCTGGGGGGTGTCGAGGTCCGGCAGCTCGCAGACCTGCGTGTCCACGTGGAGGGGGGAGGCGACCCCGAACACGTCCCGCACGAACTCGCTGGAAGCGTTCGCTCCCACCCACACCAGCATATGGACACCGTTCTCTGTAAACACGCAACCTTTCACTTACACTTCCCAAAACGGTTTTATAACATCGATTATTTATAGCGCACGCTTTTTCCATTAATTTAAACACTTAATGACAGACGGGATTACCATTTATTCTTAGGTTATATTATTTGATAAACACTAGATGATAAAATTGTAAGACACGGAACTAACTTATCTTCCGACATCATATTAAACTTGGTCTCGCAAATAAATAAAGATTTTTCTAAAAAAAAAAAAACAGTACGCCTTTATATATTAAAATTAGCTGTGCGTCTGGTGCTGTGGCTGTTTTTTATACAGAATCCTAATTATTTTCCTAAAAAATTTTAGTACAAGATAAAGTAAATATATGTCTCATAAATTCAAGCATTTCCCCGTAAAATTGTGCATTGAATCGGATTTTATATATTTTTTTTATGAGTTTTAATTTTTTTTACACGGAACCCTAATTATTTTCCAAAATTAAAAGTACCCTATGCTACCCTGAGTAACTTCAACTATCTACCAAAAGAAAATGTTCCGTCTAAATCGGTCCAGCCGTTTCGGAGATTACCCAGAACGACAAACAGACAAACAGACAAAAAATTAAAAAAAGTGTATTTTTAGTATAAGCCTTGTATATACATTCATACCTATTTAGCAAAAAAATAATTTTGACATAACAAACGGACACTTCAATTTTATTTATTAGTACAGATTAAGGATTACAATAAGTACTTGTAGTTTTTTTGAAAAGTTTAGGTTTATATTTACGAAAACTAGCCAATAGAAATGATAAGATACAATTAACAAGGAAGTAAAAAAAAAAAAAATAGTCTACCTAGGAGATAGACGCCGTGCTCGTTCATCTTGTCGACGGAGGCGCGGAGCGGCGCCGGCGGCGGCTCCTCGGGGTCCTGCAGGCGGTGCAGCGGAACCAGTCGGGGGTAAGTGTACACCAGGGAGGTGGCCACGTCCGCGGTGAGCGCGCGGTACATCGCACACGAACGATCATCGCAAGTTATGTCCGGACCTGTGTATACATTCTTAGGAATTTATCGACCGCAAGTCCCAATAAAGTGTTCACGTCAAACTACGAGGACAATTGACAAGTAAATTCTTTTATTATTTTAGGGATCGTCCATTAATCACGTGAGGCTAAAATGAGAGTGAAGGGGGACGCAGTGATTTATAACTTTCATTTATTTAATGCGATGCGTGTCCATGACTCGCCGTTAATAAGTAACGATTTCCCAAAGTTTCAACGATTAAATAAAGTTTTCTTTTAACCCCTTGAGCACTTACCTGTTTGTTTTTTTTTTTTGTCGGGGGGAAATGCATTTACGCACTACCCTTACCTATTGTACATTAGTGAGACAGGAGTCCCCCAATGTAATAGGTAAGGGGGCACGGAGGGACGTCTTGAGCACTTACCTGGCGTTTACGCCAGCTTTCCATTGTTTTCCTATCGTCTTATTTTTATGGGTACTCGACACATTAATGATATTTTGTACCGTCAAAAATATACCTGATTTTAAGCATGAACGTGGGGGTAACAAGTTTGCATGATTAATGGGCGACCCCTTGAAAAAGAACATACGCAGAGTAAGCGTTTACATTTTTGGTAACTGTGTGCTTTTATCTAAAAAGAATAATATTGTAATTAAATAAATAAACAATTTTCTTTTTGTTTTTAAACAATCAGAAATGTTGGTCCCAGTCGCTTTAGGGATTTGAAGCCGGTGCTTACCGCCGGCGATCGCGTCGGAGCGCAGCATGCAGCTCGTGTAGAGCGGCAGCAGCTTCATGGACTCGGGCAGCACGAGCTGTCCCGCGGAGGAGGGCGAGGCGCAGTGCCTCCGGTACGCGGCCAGGGAGCGCGCGCACCGGCTGGAGAGCCCCTCGCGGACCGCACGGGGGCTGTGCTCCCGGAGCGCCCACACCGCTGCACATACACAGATATATCAATTACAAATTACCAAACCATTTCACCAAACACCCCCCTAACTTAGTACGCCAACGCCAACTACTATCTCACAATATATAAATAAAAGCCATCCACAAATGACATACAAAATCTATTGTTTTTGTCCTGATCTCAGTCTGTATATATAGCAATTATTGTGTTTTTAATGAATAATATAATTTATTTGGTAGTTTTGAGTGATATTTTGCACAAGTGAAATGAATTGAAACGTTTATTCTGAAGTGCCACAAAGATCCCTTGAAAAGTTCTAGCATGAACGTCGCCATTTCGCTAGGACGTGGAAGCATTTATAATATTGGAAATATATCGAAATGATACTGCCCAACTATTATAAACTGACAGTAATGATTATATGAATTAATTAATTGTTTAAATTGTTAATATGACTACTATAACCATAAGACTGGACTTTATTTTATTAATTTAGACGAACAGACTGTATTGTTAGATTTAAGAGAAATAAAAAGTTTTTTAAAAAGAAAACATAAGCAAAAGAACATGCTATAAAAAACGAAAAAACAATAAAAGATCACAAATAAAAGGACAGTAATAACAAGGTCTCTGGTCATGCCAGAGGGAAAAATTGGCGGGGGTTAAAAAAAAAAAAAAAAAAACTGACAGTAATTCGCCAGGAAAAACCACTTTTTTAATGTTAACATGTTATCTTTACTAAATCACCAGTTAAAGTCAGCTATAACTAGATTAACGTAAATCTAAATGTAATTTAATAAAAAAATAATGTCCAATATGGCCGTAATTATTAGGAATAATTCTCAAATGCTGATCCCCGAGGACCTGTACGGGGGATGTCTGTATGGAGAATAACATTCCAGACTATTTTAGGTAATAACTTAGATAAAAATCTAGACTTTGTGCTTGATTAACTGACACCATGTAAATAGGGACTCGCTTCAAATATTATCAGTGGTTTGTAAGTTCTTTTGCAGGAAAGTACTAATATTTAATTACGACCAGCTGTCCGCCCGCGGCTGCGCCCGCGTTTCATATATTATATATATATATATATATATATATATCTGGGTTTTAATTTTTTTTCTACAGAACCGTAATTATATTTCCTAAAAAATTTTTAGTACTAAGGTAAAGTAAAAATACTTTTCATAAATTATATAATGTTTTAGGAGGTATTTTTTTTTCACACGGAACCCTAATTATTTTCGAAAATAAAAAGCACCCCCAAAATTACCCGGATTAACTTCAGCTGTCTACCAAAAAAAAAAAAAGTCCCGTCTAAATTGGTCCAGCCGTTCCGGAGATTAACCGTTACAAACAGACACTTAAATTGTGTTTATTAGTGTAGATCTCGGACGATGGCAAGTAGTGACCTTGTTTGGTGAGGAAGTTGATGCAAGTGTCGAGCTCCATGCTCCGGTACACGTCGGCGAGCTGGTGGGCCACGTTCAGCGCCAGGTTGAGGATCCGCAGCCGCCTCTGCCCGGACCGGTGCGTGTACAGCAGCGCCGCCTGGATGTAAACCCCGTCCTCCCCGGTCAGCTTGTCGTCATGCTTTATCTCGATACCTATGGCTTTGTCCGCATCTGGAAGTTATACAACTTCATTAGAACGGTGTCATTGATATTTTCAGTCAGTTTAAAATATTTTCATGAAGCACGTTTCAGTCTATAACAATTACTTTCTAGATTTTATCACGGAAGCTAATTCAAGATTGTCATTTAAGGCTAAATCAGCAACTTTTCAATACCCTGATGAGGTTTTATATAAATCTACAAAAAAAAAATCAGACGAATTATTACAAATTTTTTAAACCATCATTTGATTTCTCGCTGATTTATCTCGGTTAAAGGGATGCTTTCCGGGTTATTGGTACTAGTATATAAGTCGACTGCCTCGGTGGCGCAGTTGTATTACGATGCGACTGCCGTTCTGAGGTCTCGGGTTTCATACCCGGGTCGGGTCAAGTGGTAATTGGGTTTTTCTACTCAGTATCATCCCGGAATTTGTGCCCAATATGGCGACAGACACGCCCCCTGTCACATCTGGGACGGAACTGAGCTCGGCGGAATATGAGTGGTGTAGTTCGCTACTTCACCTCTGCCTAACCCATAGCTTATGTGTCTACGTCATAAGTCGATTTTCAAATTGTTTTTGCCCTTATCACAAGAAAGCGAACGAAGCGCCCGCGGTTTAATACGAAATACTATTCGATATATACTATACGAAAATCCTTAAAAAAAACACGTGCTACCCCCACCCCCAGGGTTCGAATATCTGACCTTTCAGCAATATCATTTAGGCATCACGCGGATTAGTCCACAGGGATAATCACGCTCACAAAAAATTTGATGTACAAACCGGACATCCATCAGAAACGTACTGTCGCTTTTTCGTTTCATCGACTTTAACAACGGTGCTAAAGAGGTTTTCATTTGAAAACAATTTGTTAATGATGGAGATATTTGATTTGAAATTTATAAAGATAACATACCAATGGCAGCGAGTTCGACATCAGTAGTGTTGGACATGAAGAAGTGTCCGTAGAAGTCGGTGGCGCGCACGCCGGTAGACGCGCGCACGCGCATCACAGCGTCGTGCGCCGCGCTGCGCGCCACCACGCGCGTCACGTCGCTGCCCAGCCGGTGCCCGTCCGTCTCCGCCTGGGACAGTACAAACCGATGCTATGACGTCACCCAACGACTTCCTACACTACGTCAACGTATACCGTTACACATCATTGCTGGGGTTTAGAGATCAATATGATTAACTTTAGACGCCCTAGAGCTAATGCCAGAAATCGATTTTTGTTTAAATGCGGCATTTTCCAAAACAAATTTTATTACTAATACATTTTTACATAGAGCATGTTATTCACATAATTTATATTTTAATGAAATTGATATGTTTAATAACTCGCTTGTCACATTTAAGAAACTAATTCAAACTAAAGAGTGATATTGTTAAGATTGGATTGCATAAGTAATTATTTAATATTTAACTGGCTCGCTGTTTGTAATTTGATTGTCGGACTATTTTTTTTTTTCATTTTATTGTGTGTGTTTAATACTTTCTTTTTTTAAAAAAAACAATTTTTATTGTCAAATCAATATTTTGTATGTTGTATGTTTTAGTAATACGTGGAAACTTTGTTGAAATATGAACATTTAATATATGATGTATTTAGTTTTAAGCGTAATGTACTGTTTGTTTCCCAAATAAATAAATATTCAAATATATAGTATGTTTTGATTATGAATTGTCACGTTGATGAATTCGCACCTGACATTTATTTAAAATTCCCGCCTTTGCCACACTCCTTTAGCAATAGTGGTATGAATTCTACATTTTTAAATTGTATTTATCAGTGATTTTACATTTATAAATAACAGCCATTATTAATCCTTAATAATATTTAATATTTTCAAATCATTCGAGCAGTCTTGCGATGACAGTCGAGTCCCAATACGCTCGTATTCATTGTCAAAGTTTTGACAGCTATGATTAAAAATATAATCCGGGTTATTATATTTTTCGTTTTCCGACTGGACGGTGCGAGCCTCGTATTTCACAATTTTTAATACCATGTGGTGCTGGTGATCACCACCGAAGTCTGCTGCTGGTTGATTGCAGCACCGGAATCAGCTACGCTACCGGATCTTTTATAAACACCGATTTTAGGCAGGTTTTTTTTTAAATTCCATTTATTAAACTTACTGTCTTAACGTGACAGAATAAAATTATTGCTCCGAACGTTAATAGGTGTTATAAATGTTAGGTTAGGTTCGGTAATTTCCTTGGGGGGCGGAAAGTATGTCCTGCCCCCCGGATGGCTGACTTTTCTGGGTTTTACCTCTTACGAGAGGTGGACGAAGAGGTAGGGGGAGAAGTATTCTCCCCCATCCCCACTGGGCCATTGCACGGATGAGGCCCAGTGGGTTCGCCGCAGGGGGCGATGCGGTGCTTGCGAAAGCCACCCCGTGTCGCCCCCATCCCAAATGCGGCGGACGGCCCCGGGGGGTTTTAGTGGGTATTTCCGGGCGCTTCACGCCCGGGCGAGCCCCACACTGGCACGGAGCTCGTCCCTCCGTGCCCCCTTACCTATTGCATTGGGGGGCTTCGGTCTCACTAATGCTATAGGTAAGGGTAGTGCGTAAATGCATTTCCCCCCATCAAAAAAAAAAGGTTCGGTAATTCCCATGGCTGTCTAGTTATTTTTTCTTTCTTTTTTTTACACTGATGTCAAGCCTGAAGTCTGAAGCCAAGGTTCAGTATAGAGTTGTATAGATGGAATCGAACCTACGTCCACCGGCGAGGGTTTCCACCGCACTACCAATTTTTTCATCACGACACAAAACTTTTGCAGATTCTTACCCCTTAAAGGCTATACAAATAAAGCTGAAAATAAAATTGGTAACTTTTTTGGGATTCTTATTAGACTTCTATTTCTATAGGTTAGTTACTACCTTTGGGAGACATTTACAACAATTTTTTGAGTTCATCATCGTCCTTGAGGTATATTTTAATCACCATCAGCTGAAGACTTACCGTGAAGTAGGTGTACTTGTGAATCTGGCCGCCGGTGAGTCGAGCCAGCTGACCGATAGTGGCGCCGTCCACGTACGCGTTGTTGCACACGAACAGCTCGACGCTGACTCCGGCGGCGGAGCACGACTGTCCCACCTCATTGTACTGAGTCGTCTGCGGACCTGACGTGCAATACTTATGATGATGGCTCAGGCCTAGCTTCCAACCCCGGGGGTGGGTTCTCTATAAATATCGTGAGGAAATGAGGATCCTCGCCTGCTAGCTACCACCCTCAAGTTTGAAAACCTGTCGCCAAATACCAATAGATGTGTTCCAGTAGCGTCACATGGAAGCCAGTACCTACGTTTAGTATGTGTTACCGTCCTGGACCACATCGTCACTTAACATCAAGTGAGATTGTGGTCAAAGCGCTGAGCCGATACCGAGTAAAACAATTTAATAGTTGTGATCGGATCTTCAAAGTCAGTTTAAATTCAAATTTAAAGACAAAAAAATTTAAATTCAACATTTATCTCTCTTACAATAAACAATTTATAAAATCTTAAAGTTATGCTTCCCCCACCCCCCTCCATTCAACCAAAAGACTGCTGGACATAGGTCTCGCCTAGAGATTTTCCCCCCTCCCCCCTCCATTCAACCAAATGACTGCTGGACATAGGTCTCCCCTAGAGATCTCTCCCCCCCCACCATTCAACCAAAAGACTGCTGGACATAGGTCTCCCCTAGAGATCTCCCCCCCCCCCCCCAGCATTCAACCAAAAGACTGCTGGACATAGGTCTCCCGCAGAGATCTCTCCGACGACCTAGTCTTGCGCTACTAGCTTCCAACGTCCTGGTTATAATTCCCTCCATTTCCTAATTGCATCTTAGGCAATGACGACATTGTGTCTTCCCCACAACGATACTTCTATAGTTTCATTAGACGATATAATAAGTTATTGGATCCATATGAACGAACGACTTACTGAGTATCTGCTTCTCCTTGTCAGTGCCTAAGACCTTCCTATCTTCACGGTTGATGAGCTTGCCGGGCGCGTTATAGCTCGGCAACGTTGTATGGAAGACCAGCAGCTGTCCCGCTGTGTCAGCAGCTTTTCAGGGCTTCCAGACCGGCCTGGGACATTATTATCCCAAATATTTATTTATTTATTATTAACAGTGTAATAACATATTTACCAATAATCACATATATAAATCGGTTTAATTACAAAGAAACTGCGGGCACGTGTGACGTTGCTGACACTACTATAAGAACCAATGAGAACCCAAAAATTAACTATAGAAATCCGCAAATCCCCTTTAAATTAAAGGGGAAGATTTACAAGAACATAATACGACCTGTCGTCTTGTATGGATCAGAATGTTACCCCATGAAGGTGACGGACGAAAGGTTACATGCAGCTGAGATGCGAATGTGTGGGGGAACAAGAATGGACAGGATTTGGAATGAATATATTAGAGGAAGTTTGAAAGTGGCGCCAATAACAAACAAGTTAAGAGGCGGTCGTTTATCCTGATGTGGACATGTGATGCGCGGGGAGGAATAGGATGTTGTAAGAAAGGTATTGGATGTGAATGTGGACGGTTACATGGGAAGGGGAAGACCAAAGAAAAGATGGATGGACTGTGTGGAAGATGATATGCTTAGGAAAGGAGTGAATGCGGAGATGACAACAAATAGAGAGGAATGGAAGAGGAAGACATGTTGCGCCGACCCCAAATAAAAATGGGAAAAGGGTAGGGAGATGATGATGAGAATAAGAAAAGGGAACAATTTAAGTATCAAAAAAGGTAAGACCTGAGCACCTTCTAGCCGAACTAACACTCATTCGGAAAGGATCAAGGTTATACCGCTCACATAAACCTTTGAAATGTTTACTAGCTAGAAACTAAATAAGTTTTTCGTATAATTAGATAAAGCAAATGGAACTTGCGATAGGTAAATGTATCGAGTTAGCAGCTTACATGGAACACTACAAATAAATTAAACAATACGTAGTCATAAACACGAGTTGACAACGGTAATAGATGGTATCTTTTACAAAATTGCATTGATAAGGTAGTTTTTGATGAAACCATAGATATTTGATAAATCATTTACGTGCGCTCTCAATTCGTTCAGTATACTTATGATGAGACGGATTCCATATTTGAAATGCATATTCCAAATGGCTTCGTACAATACAGAATTTTTATTATGTTTTAGCTTGAGAGAAGCATTTGGATGACCGCATAATAAAATCCAATGATATTACATATTAGCTAAAAGTTACTTTCTGTGGTTTTATATATCTAAGTTTTTGAAGTGAATATTTCTTTACTTGGTAAAGGAAAGCAATTGCCCCCCCCCCCCCCTCTCTTATTGGGGGCGACCTATATCTAATAGTGGACGTCTATCGGTTAGCCGATAATGGTAGAGGAAAAACTTATAAATCACGTCAACTGTCAACATGCTACAGTATGTCAAATATAAGCTTTTTAATACACTTTATAAGATTTTTTTCCTCTCTCTCTCTCTCTATAGCATACGAATAAATAAAATAAGCTCTTTAATTTCCATTAACAGATTATGAAATTTTGCGCGTTTTCATATGGTCTTCACAGCGTTTGAATTTTTTTTTTATACGAAACTCTTAATTATTTCCCTTAATATTTTTCGTTACTTAAGATAAAGTAAAAGTATTCCCCGCAAATTCAAACACTTGCCAGTGAAACTGTGCGTTGAATCGGATTTCATTAGAAATTTCATGAGTTTTAATTTTTTTACAATTTTTTTTATTTCATCAAAATTGATTCAGCAGTTCCGGAGGTTAGCCGAAACAAACAGACAGGTCGACACGAATTTTAAAAATTGCTTTTTTGGTATACAGGCTATACATTAATGTTTATTTAGTAAAAAAAAAAAAACAATATTCTGAAAATGACACCCTTCTCTGCGCATCTACTAATAAACCTTGTAATTAGAAATTGTATGTTTCTATAGAGAATATATGAAGAAAAAAAAAACTAAGAGTTTCTTGGCGGTTCTTCTTGATGTCTAGGTTGTTTACCGAACCGGCCTTTTTTTTTTTTTGACGGGGGGAAATGCATTTACGCACTGCCCTTACCTATTGCATTAGTGAGACCGGAGTCCCCCAATGCAATCGGTAAGGGGGGCACGGATTACCGAACCGGCCTATATTGGATAAGGTATTTTTGATTTGATTTGAGGACCAGTCGCCTGGTTGAATAACTAATACTAGGTTTACCACCCGGAACCACGTTCAGATCGAATGACATTATGATCGAAGCGCCCGAATCCATAAAATACACAAACTCAATACACTTGCTGGAGCCGCATACTCACTTGTACCGCGGGCAATAGTATAGTTTCCGTCTCCTTATTATCCTGGAACATCGTCGGCAGCTGCTGTATCAGCGCTTGCAGCACCGGCCCGCTCTCCTCGGGCAGCACCAGGAACCCCTCCAGCAGGGGCACGAACATATCGCCCACGTCGCCAACTGACATCATCTGGGGCTGGGCCAGACTGCCCTGTGAAAGGAAACGTCTTTAGCGTCGGCAGGGAATCAAACTTACAGATTCGCGTTACCAATGCTGTGACGTCAGCCGTCAACATGGTCAAGTATAAAATGACGTTTAAGTGCTGACGATAAACAGTGTGTACTTACCGAACCTATAGCATGTTTCGATTACGAATAAGCTGTATGAAAATATATCTAAATAATACTCGGAAATCATTTACTCTAATGTACATTTTTTTTTCGCTAATAAAAACAAAAGAATCCCATTTTCCTTTATCCATTTGTTTTTTTTTTAGGTACACAAATTAGATTTATCCCCCCCCCCCTCCATCACAAATGCGGCGGGCGGCCCCGGGGGGTTAGTTGGCACGGAGTCGTCCCTCCGTGCCCCCTTACCCATTGCATTGGGGGACTCCGGTCTCACTAATGCAATAGGTAAGGGTAGTGCGTAAATACATTCCCCTCGTCAAAAAAAAAAAAACAAAAATAAAAGATATACAAATTAGGTGTAAAAATATATGAACGCGGGCGGAGTCGCGGGCACCAGCTAGTAATTTTACATTTCAATTAACGAATTATGAAATTTAAACACTAATCAATGGTTTTTCCAGAGTTTCACGTTTTTATTTTTTTTTTATATGTTTAGTGATCAGCTTTATTTAAGGTCTATCTTTTTATGAGACAATTGAAAATAATTAGAAACAGGGGCTCTATTGTTGTATGTGCAACTGTGCATAAGCAAGTGCAAAGAGACACTGACCTTGATATTGTAGAAGTGGACCGTAGAACTGTAAGTAATGAAGCCGACTCGAGTCCAACTTCTGCCAGTCTGTTCGTCTTTCGGTAACGCCTGTAAATATATTCAGTGAAAAGTCATATCATATGAATGAATATAATAAAAATAATAAATAAATATATTACCTCTATAATATTGGTGATGTTGTCGCAAACGGTTTGGAGTAAACCGTTTTTGATAGAGTTGTAAGAGACATCGATGACGAAAACTATCGCCGGCGGATTCGGCAGCGTGTTGTTCTGGAACGAAATAACACATTAATCTCGTTTGAATTTATCTCTCATCACTTTACAAATATAATTCGAGGGTTAAAAGCGATGATGGCGCAGCGGGCAGTGCGCCGGGATTCCGTGTCGATCGACGCGGGTTCGTGAGGAAACCATAGCGCATGATGGTGCATTTTCTAAAAATGCCCGCCTGGGTAGCTACCACCCTCAAGTATTACTTGAGAACCAGTACCTAGGTTTTATTTTTTTACCATCCTGGACCACATTGTCACTTAATGTCAGGTGAGATTGCGGTCAAAGCATTATACTCACCCTGCAGTACTCCTTAGTGGCTACGATCTCGTAAGTACCGAGCGCCATCTCTGCGGGAACACGGCCGTACTGCTGCATGCTGTTCACGTACTGCGTGTACTCCATTGCCACTGGAACAAACGCACACCGTCAACATTTCTCCCCCCCACCCAACCCTCTTCCTAACAACCTGGACGCCCAGGTCCATATCCTCGTGAACTCACCCTCAGTGGTGGCTTTGCAGAAGGGGCACTTGAAATGTCTACCGGCGTCGACGAACTTCATGTTTGGGCACATGTAAGCTTTACACCGGCTGCAACGCACCGGACCCATCGTTGGGGATCCAGTCAGGGCTGCAAAGTCCAACAGCGGCGGCTCGGGCTCCGTGCCCACCGTCTCCGCCATTGGAGATATCTGTAAACAATGTCATTCTGGTGAAGGTCGCGTCGCAAGACCAGTTTGGAGGAGACATATGCCCAACAATGGACGTCTTTCGGTTCAACGGATGGATTTTATAAACTTGGGACTGCTACAGTTGTAAGTATGTCTTTCATAAAAAGACCATGAAAAATAAACCATAAATCATTTAAGAGTTATTAGGACCCAAAATGAGCCTGGAAAAGTACCAATCACTGGAACCTGTGAAAAATCCATCATCAAATGCATATTCGGAGCTACCTAGAAGTTTTACCCATATAATGTAGTCCATAATGATGCGCCTGACTGTAGATAGATTCTCATTAACCGGTGGTCATAATAATTTTTAGACTGTGCTTTATATAGAAATATTACTTAGCTTGAATAAAAAAAAATCGAAGGAATTAAAAATTATCTTTGCTCTATTCATCAAGTTACAGAATCATCAACCAATAGAATTCTTTCTCCTTACAAAATAATACTCGTAATGGAATTTTATATGACGGGCGTTAATGAGCTATTAATTGACGATAGAACTTTGAAAACATTTAACATAATAATTATGCCAGTTAAAAAAAGACATAAAATATATGATATATGTGACTGATCACTTACAACTAAGCAAAATGGCATGGCAGTCTGTTTGAGCAGATCAGCTGTCACTGGAACGGAGTACATCGAACTGCGAATGTAGCGAGGACCTGAAATTATTAGCATAGATAACCAAAAAAAAAAACCTAAAAAAACTGGTGAAATTGTTCAATCAAATGGTTTCATGGGTATGGTAACTTCTCCAATAAGGTCCTAGTATCAAATTAGACAGGAGTAAACACTCTGTAAATTGCAGGCATTTTTTTTAAATTTGTTATCGGCTAAAGTAGAGAATACTTATTGCCTTTAAGCTTTTGGTTGTAGGGCGTTTGTGGCCGAGTTTCGTCGCAACCATCGACCATGGTATTCTCGCGTTCAGGTATCAAGCCAGTGAAGATCCAGCAGTTAGCAGGGTGGCTAAGGCAATTGAGGATTGTGACCACGATATACTTGTAAAAAAATCAGTCATAATGACTCGTAAATGCGCGCAGTGCTCCAGGATCAGCAAGTATATTTAGCCCGGAGTGTTGATACAGACTGTCAAAAGATTTTTATCTGTCGGCAGATGTCGTCATCACTCTTTAACTGTACTTAATTTAGCACTACTTAATCGGGTTAAGCACAATCATTTTGTTGAGATCAAAATAATAAAAAAATTATATGTATTCTATAGTATTATAGATTTAATTACCTATTAAAACGGTTTTGCTTAACAAACATAAATGTTGTGAATTAAAACATCTTTAGTATTGTTTTTCATGGTTGGAATTTGAACATATCTGTACTGAATTTTTCTACTAAAGTAGTATGACAATAAAATAGTTAATCAAATGGACAATAAAATAAAGTGTTTAATGTAGGTTTACTATGACTTTATTGATGTGTATTGTTAAAAGAAATATAGCGTACTATTATATCAACTTACTAGAGTTTCCTTTGTCGTCGACAATGAAATCTGTGGTGACCAAGGGCGGGACCAAACCCTTCTCGTTTGTCACGAACAGACCGCCTCGGTTCTGTTGGTCGTCCTCCATCACTTGAATCTGGTTTAAAACAAATTAACGAATAATAAATTAAAACTCTAAATCTACACTAATATTACAAAGAGGAAAGGTTTGTTGTTTTTTTGGTTGACGAATAAACTTAAAAACGACTGGACCGATTTTGATGAAATTTGGTATGGAGATAGTTTAAAATCCAGGGAGTGACATAGGATCATTCCGAAAACACCACAGAAACGGGAACTAAGCGGGTAAAACCGCTAGCTAGTATTTATTATATACATATGCAAGTTCAAGACCTTATTCCTCTGTTTATAAATCGTTTTTGTTTTTGTTTTCTCTAGTAATTCTTGACGAGTTTTTAGTCATCAATTCAAAAAACTTTTAAATTATTGTCAAATTTCGACTATTAGGCAAACACTAGTATTTATAAAAATATAAACATTTGTATTTCTAATTATATAAAATAACGTTGATGTTGCAAAAATTTGAGACTCTTATGAAATATTTCTTTATATGAGAATGACTATGCATGAGTCATACACACATGCACATTTTGTAACACCCACACTATTTAATAAGACACTATTTATATTACTCGTATAAGGGGTTTGCGAACCCCATAGCAGGAGATGGTTTTATTTGCGCTCTTACCGCATTTAAGGGTGTTATCACTTCACTCAACTGCATGTTGTCACTAATAGATACAGTTCGTCTCCGTAGCCAGTCTTTTACTATACTTTTCAATTCTCTCCATACAAAATAAGCAATTATGACCACCAACAATGCGTTGACGACATTCATTATCATCCCTTGCTGCATAATTGACGGCACAACGGAGGAGGCATTGCTACCATTTTTGGCAATGGTTAATTCCTCTATACCTTGCGACTTTCCCATTATAATTATAACCGAAGCTTGAACAAAACTGGACTTATTTAAAATGAAGAAAGTTATTTTTATACTGAGCAAATTCTAACAGAAATGCTGATTAAGAGCATCATATTACAAACGTATGCGTAGATTGCAATCAATCGTTCTATAATACGTTACAACAATAAAGTCCTTAGGTTACATTGCAGACTTCGCTTTATTGTTATATTTTTATAATAAAAACGCATCCAATTAAAAATCATTTGTGGTTCTTAAAATAGCGAGCGATTTTTAAACACCTAGTACAGTAATACCCCGCTTTACGCGACGGATACGTTCCGAAAAAAATCGCGTTAACTGAAATTCGCGTATATAGAGGTTTATGATTAAACATAGTCAAAATTTAATACAAAAAAATACAAATCATTTTAATCAATCACTTTTATTCTAAGAACACTTTATGCAATACGTACTCTTATTTTTTACGGAAAAATACATCTATTGTCTTTACATTATGTTTATACGCACTCTTTTGCGTGATGCGAGGCATTTGAGCGCGAAATTTGACATTCGCGTTATAGTGAAACCGCGCGTAACGGGGTCGCGCTAAGCGGGGTATTACTGTACTTACGAACGAAAATAAAACATTTTTTAAACTAATTGACATTCCATTAAACATCCAATAAACATTTTAAAATAAAATATATAAATTAATCGTTTATCTAAATTTCACAGATTCCACATTCTCGCAAGTTTTCTGAAAAACGTATTTTTTACACGATATAGGCTCAGTGCTCTGACCACAATCTCACCTGATGTTAAGTGACGATGTAGTCCGGGATGGTAAATACAATAAACTTAAGTAATGGTTCTCAAGTGATGCTGTCGGAACACAACTATTGATATCTGGCGACAGGTTTCAAACTTGAGGGTGATAGCTATCCAGGCCAGCATCATTAGAAAATGCCCTACTACTATGGTTTCTTCATGTTTTCCTTCACCGAAAGCACAGGCCGATTTTAGAGTTGGATAGGCGGGATCGAACCCGCGTCCATTGACGCGGAATCAAGTAACACTACCCACTACGCCACCATCTCTTCAAAAATGTAGTACTTACTTTTTAATTTAGTAATTAATTAAGTATGAACTTAATTTTAAAACTTTTACATCCCCCTATATTCGAAGGGTCCATAGTAAAGTGATCTTAAATATTTCTGTAAAATATCGTCTGTAACTCAAAGTAAAATCTTAAAGTTCAGGAGTATTAATGTCGTGAATAATATCTGTTCAAATAATTCTGCAAATATTTTCCAATAACCTACGAAGAACACTTTCCGACTTTGTATACGGTCCTAATGATTTTGCCCGCTGTTATATTTTTTACGGGAAAAGCTTTTAGCCAACCAGTATATCTTAATATAATTATAATAAGACCACGTGAAGATATGAATTCAGCTTTGTCCCTATGAAGGTATTCAAAAAGTTCTACCCCCGTTAATCTTTGTAAATCTGATATAACATGTCCAATCATATTTGATCATTGGCATGGATATATTATTTGGTACGTATTTAGAACAAAGACCCAAACATAATGGTTCATACCAAGTCAGAATAAACTTCAAGATTCTATTATAAAAATTATGGACACTTGGTTCAACATAATACGCCGGAATTTACTGCTAACTGCCTCGGTGGCACAGTTGTATTACGGTGCGACTGCCGTTCTGAGGTCTCGGGTTCGATCCCCGGGTCTGGTCAAGTGGTATTGGGTTTTTCTTCTCAGTATCATCCCGGAGTTTGGAATTTGTGCCCGATATGGCGACAGGCTCGCCCCATGTCACATCTGGGACGGAACTAAGCTCGGCGAAATGTGGGTGGTGTAGTTCCGCTACATCACCTCTGCCTAACCCTTCGGGGATAACAGGCGTGAGCTTATGTTTTTATTTTTTTACTGCTAAGTAAGATCTATTAAAATTTATACAAGTTTCGCAACATACCTTCACGTTACACTTAGGTATAGATATAATTACTAAACTAGAACTGTTATTTGACCCAACTGTGACACACTTAGTCGTAGGATTGCGTTTCTGTTAAGGTTGCATAATCAACGGCCGACCACGTGTGATAAGACATCGGCTGAAATATTATCTGAATAGTAGTGTGTAACGTCGATGACCTTAATTATAAACATAAATCATCCAGATCAACTTGGAGTCTTTTATCTATTTTAGAAAATGCGCATGTGAGCCATCATATAAATATATTTCAAGAAAATTCTTAAAAGGCCTTACAGTCGCAAAAAAAGCGATCAGATTTTCGAAAAATAGCCGCGTGGTTTTCATGATTTACTCGCATATTGTTGTGATAACTACAAATGTATGTAATGTAATAACATAGGGTTAGTTAAAGAACAATGTAAAAGCGGTTGTGTAGGCTCTCTCTTGTGATTTGAAAGGTGAATAGGAAAAAAAAAAAAATTAACATCATTAAAAATAAATGTAGTTCGTTAACCAGTTTGATTTATTTCTAACCTAGCTAATGCAACAGCATTCCGGTCAACAGACCGCAAGGGGCGTTACAGCTTCACCGAACTTTGGGGGCGAGTGCTGAAGGCACTCAGCCGTAAAAGGTAACTACCACAAGGGTTCGAACCTCGGCTTGGCCGCTACCTATAAAAATTCCCGCGGAATTTGAACTTAGCTAAACCCTACATTTTTATTTGTTAAGTAATAAAAAAAAGGTTCCGTACAGCACCTATGTACCTGCATGTTATGTGCAGGAGTGTGTATGCAGTGTTGTGCGTGTAATGCTTGATGCATGGTCAGTGTTACTGTATCGCGCTGGTAGCGGCGTCAAGAGCCTTCCCAGTTAGGGAACGGAGCTCATCTTGGGCTACCACCGGAGGGGGACCCGGAGAGTGTGCGGGAGGAAAATTAGCCGCCTGTCCCCGACAGCGGGAACGGCGGTTACGCGGGCGTGGGCGCTGATACGCAAATGATCGTGGTTTATATAAGGAAAGATTCTATTACTGCGAGTCATTTTATCGTCGCGGTCGATTAAAATGTTACGCGGACGCCGCCTCTTGTGGACGGCGTGTCGGACTGGCGAGTACGAGACGGCTCGTACTACGAGGAGGTTCGGGAGGTGTCTCTGCGCGTTCGAAAAAGGGACCAATTTGAGATTTGTGGAATTCTCTAATTGCTGTCTTTTCTCGCCTGAAGGCCCTATCTTTTCATTAAATGCATTATATTGTCATTCCACGTCAAATCGACCTATAGTTAGTAACAACCCCTTTCGATTTGGACAGATTTTGCACAGAAATTTTCTTCTATCATGTAAGGAAGTTTTCCCAAAAGAGTACCCTCTTTAAAAAGATTTGTGGGATATTTCTGTATCTATAATAGTTTTCGAGATATTTAAAAAATATCGAAATTTTGAATTATGCATAACTTAAGAAAAAAGAACTTCGTTATATGATCAAAGAAAACTTGTGACCAAAATTTGTACAAATCAAAAGGGGTCGATTCCAACTATTGGTTGATTTGACGTGGAATGACCGATAATCTAATAAATCTAACTCAATTATCCGAAATAACAGTAATGTTTAACGTAAATGTTTGCCGTAAATGTTCTTAATACAGAACGACGTCATCATCGCTTATTAATATGTCATCTATGTTATTAAAAAAAAGCGCAGTCCACTATAAATAAATAGACTAAGATAAAACAGTTCAAGACGTTTTTCTTATCTGTTTATTTACCGATATTCTTTGTTTTTTTTCCTTGTTTAGCAGCTATAGATGAGCGTAATTAATGAAAAAAATTAGTAAGTTTTTGTAATGGCTTAGATATTTTGATCCGC
Organism: Samia ricini; assembly: GCA_014132275.2. Classification (NCBI taxonomy): domain Eukaryota; kingdom Metazoa; phylum Arthropoda; class Insecta; order Lepidoptera; family Saturniidae; genus Samia; species Samia ricini. The sequence continues at coordinate 40,251,827 of AP028158.1, forward strand.
AACCATTTTCTTAGGTGACGAAAAATCGTGGAGGTAAACACAGTAAAATTTACAAATCAAGAGTTTACATTACTTATAAATGTATGATAAACACAATCTATGCAATTCAAAAGTAATTTACGAATAATTAAAATCTTTCCCTGTAAATAAGAAAGTTTCAGTTCTATCACGAGCATCACGACATACCTTTATTTTTTTTTTTTTATATTGAATATAGATTATGGTCGCCATTAGGCGAATACTAGTATTGAATAATAGCTGGAAATACGTTCAATGTGTTTCATTTTTGTTATTCACTCCCCTTACATCTCATACATGATCTGAGTTTTGTTTACTTTTTTTGTGGCTTTCCCCTATTTTTTGTTGTGCCTTTATTGTTTTCATCTTATGTCTATTTTACAAACTTATTATCCATGTGTTCCTATTGCATTGTGGTTATGTCGAATCTTTATATATTTACTTAAATCCTATTTCTAATTTACAATCCTTATTTTATTTCTTACTTCTTGTTCTATTTCGTTTTGTTTTGTCGGATCTTTATTCAATCATAATTCTTATCATTTAGTTTTTATATATTTATTTCTAATTGTAAATTTTAATCTAATTTTTTGTTCAGTCTTATTATAATATGCTGTTAGTTTGTTTATCACCTTTTTGTGTATAATTTATAATTTTATGTGTTTCATATTAAGTGTCAATTACTTACAGGGCTGGGCATGTGATCAGGATCGAGTCTCTTCTGCTGTGGCTGCTGTTGGTATTGCTGCCCAGGGTAACTGGGCTGTTGGCCAGGGAACGGCGGCTGGTATTGTGGTGGATAGCCAGACGGTTGCTGTGCAGGAAATGGTTGTTGTCCAGGCATCGGCTGACTTTGTAGGGGCTGGTTAGGCATAGGTGGCATGCCTGGAGACGTTATATCATTTACATTTGATTATTATAATTTAAAAAAAGATATTCAAATGTTACATGAACTTACCAGGATAAGCGCTAGTTGGCGGTCCAGGTGGAGCTCCAAATCCTGGTTGGCCGACAGCAGGCGCTCCGGGATATTGTCTCTGTTGAGCTAACGGTGGAGGCATATGTGGAAGGCCAGACATTGGTTGGAACTGTTGGCTAGGTGGTAGGCCCGGTTGCCCTGGCTGTGGAGGAAGCCCAGGTGCTGACATTGGACCTTGTTGCGGAGGAAAGCCAGGTTGCGAGGTGAAACCTGGCTGACCAACCATTGGCCCAGGTTGAGGAGGCATGCCTGGTTGGACTGGTCTCTGACCAGCTGCTACAGGTTGAGGTGGTAAGCCTGGCTGAGCCATGTGAGGCGGAAGTCCCGGTTGTCCTGGTTGAGGTGGCATACCAAGGTGTCCTGGCTGCGGTGGCAGGCTTTGCCCTCCAGGTAATACGGCGTGAGCTGGTAGTTGTGCTGATTGTGGTTGAAAGCCTGGTTGCGCAGGCAGATTAGGCTGTGATGGTAAACCAGGTTTTCCAAGCTGTGGTGGCAAAACTGACTGTCCATGTTGCGCCGGTAAAACATTTGATCCAGGTGGTTGTGGAAGTCCAGGTTGTTGTAAATTAATCTGTCCAGGCTGGGGTAGATGACCTGGTTGACCAGGATGAGGTGGTAAGCCTGGTTGACCAGGCTGAGGTGGCAAGCCTGGTTGACCAGGCTGAGGTGGCAAGCCTGGTTGACCAGGCTGAGGCGGTAAACCAGGTTGTCCAGCCATAGGCCCTCTGGGTTGAGGTGGCATGGCTGATGACATACTTTGTGGTGGCATACCCAACGGTATATTTGTAGGACTGGGCTGCGATTGACCACTCATAGGTTGAGGAGGTATGTTAGGCTTTGGTAGTACTGGAGGCATACTTGGTTTATCTACTCCAAACTGGTGTGGTCCTAAAGGTTGCGACAATGGAAGCATTTGGCCTGGATTTTGAGCTAAAGTCATAGGAGGTAATGACTGCCTATTGTGAGCACCTGGAGGATGCTGATGATTCATGTTATCAAAACCTTGTGAAACAGGTACTGGTCCTGGAGTTGACGATGGTGGTCTTGGAACCATTGATGGTGGGTACTGTGAACCACTTACTGGAGGTCTACCGGGCATCGAACCTTGATTCTGACCAGGCCCTGGACTATAACCTGGCGAAAATTGACCTGGAGGTAATTGTGATGATGGAATTGATGTAAAACCTTGAGGACCATTCAGATTCATATTCTGCATTTTATGTGACATGTCAATGTGGTCATAAGGTTTCTGGGGCCCATTTGGTGGCATCTGACCATATATATTTGCATTTTGAACACCGTTATACTCTTGAGATGTAGGTGGAAAGTGAGGGTTGCCAGGAACATTATTATTTTGGCCCGGAGGTGGGTATTGTGGATTCATCATATTGTTTTGAGCCAAACTTTCTGAAACAGATTAAGAGAGATATACAATTGCACATGGAGGTTTCGGTTTTATTTTAAGGGATCATAATTAAACTTAAAAGAAATAGACATTTTTTAAAATCTTATATCAGTACCTTAAATGAATGAGTCACTACTGACGGGTTTTCAATACTTAATCTTAAAAGTCAAATTAAAGTATCAATCCAAAAATATATTAATTTTTCTGACTGATCGCTAATAATGATTTGATTTGACGAATGATTTGTATAGTTTTTTAAATGACAAAAAAAATGATATATATTATATTTATAAAAAAAGAACTAGATCGAGTTCCTTGCCGGCTCTTCACAACTGGGTTGTTTTCCGAACCGGTGGTAGTGTTTTAGACGTTCATAAGCGCCTTCTTAGGGCCTAAATTGAATAAATACATTTTGATTTGATTGATTTGATTTTAACACTTTATGAAAAAAAAAAGAATTGTAATTTGGAAAAACAGATTGAGATTACACATTGGAACTGGCCATATGAGGCCATAGAAAAGATAAAATTTAATTCTTATTGTCGACAATTAAGAGTAGCAGCAAAATCCTTTTTCACTTACACTTTAATAATTACTATATAATGTAAAATAATAATATGCATAAAAAACAGTACAATTATACAATTTTTTTTTAAATTTTACTTGTATAAAAAAAATATAGCATCAATTTAAAAGCACTGAGATTAATAATTACCAAATTAATTATTTGAATTAAATAGAATAAGAATGTAATAGAAATAATAAAAGTAAATAGAAAAAAACATTTTTTATTTATTGCATAGCAGTGATTTTAAAAGAATGTTGAGTCTGCATGAAATGAGAAATATAATGAACATAATTTATATTATTTAGAACTAATATTTGAATATAATGTTACAGTCAATTCTTATAAGTACTCTTTAAGAGTAATGTTTTAGATAAAATGTATTTTAGTAAAAGAATTACAAACAAGTGTTTTAATGAGATTGTAGTTGATGAGTTCAACTTGTTCTGTTTATATTATATGATTTATTTAACAGTTTCAGTTTATTTAAAAAATATATTTAATTTAGTAACCATAGAAGAACTCTAAAGATTCATAAGAAATTTCCAAAACCATTAAGTTTAAAACTAGACTGTAGGCAGTTTAATATAGTTTTAACAAATTCAAACATGATAGAAAGTTTATTACCTTTGAACCTATAAACCTTTGAAATACTTCCACTTTACATTGCAAATGATTTCACTAGAATCAAAACAACTTTGTAATTACTGTTTAATCCTTATGAAACAATATGTAACTTAGATTCATTTAATTTCTACCCTGTATTAAACTAAAAACTGCATTTAAATTGGTTCTGTTATTTTTCAGTGATCAAAGTACAAATACAAAACAATAACAATTTTTCCAACAATATTTATATACCAAATATCTACAATTATGTTATAAATTATCCACACAGTCAGACAAATAAGTTTATATAATGTATTTAGTATTCATCCTATCCTGTAAATTAATATGTTACAAATGACAAATATACAAACTTTTGAATGTATATTAGTAATCCGTCGCTACATTCATGCTACGATAAGGAAATAACCCCACTGGAACTATTTTATTACGTTAAAAAATAAGTGTGTCATCAAAAATGACAAGATTATGATTAATAAACAATCCTTATTTAGTGAGTTATAAGGTTTCAAACTAAATCTTAGTTTTATATTATTTTATGATAAAACTCCTATAATATATATAATTTGGTAACTATACGTAATAATGATTACAAAAACATGATAATAGGTTTTGGAAAATATTAAGAATACATTTGAAAGACAAATGTAATTTTTACACTTCCTAAACAAGAAAATAGAAGCTTCGTGTAGTTTTAAATTGTATCTTCGCTACCTACCAAACATTGTCAAAATAAATAGAAAATATATGAAAATTTCTCAAAATAGTTTTACAATAATTTTGACAGCTGCCCTATAAATTTCTAAATATTTCGTGTAATAGTTTTATGTCATGTAGCCAAAAAATGAGAAATACCAAAAGTATAACTAAATAATTTTGCAAACTTACGGCTTTTTTTAATGAAAATAACGAATTAACGCAATAAAAAATATAAACAAGACACATACACCACACAGAACTTCGGGGCCACGTATTCGGCGGTGTTGTCAGATGAATACCGCTTATGTGGAAGTTTTGATGTTTATACCAATTTGCGTCAAATGGAACTCAAACCTTGATATTTTTTCAGTTTTAATGAAGTTAATCCAGTTATTAAATGTAGTGGTATTTTATAAAATAACAATAAAAAGTTCAATAATAAAGTTATTGCATCAATTTTGTTTTAAAAGTCTCATAATTTGTGGTTTGTTTAATGTTCCCTGTAAATTGGAACGTTTTTAATTGTTGTCAATGTCATAAGGATAACGTCGAAATATTTTTAAAATTATTCTAAAATTAACATTATTCCAATTCAGTTGAGTTGAATTTGGTTTAAATGTGTTTTCTTTTGGTTGACTAATGAAATTAATTTTACAAACAAAAAAAAAAATCACAAAAAATTAACAAAAATAATAAGAATTACTTTTAAAAAAATCTCTTAAAGATTTCCATAGGATCATTATACCACTTAATTCAACCCTCTCAGTGAAAATTTCGTGGTATACCCGTATTTCAATATTTTAATGTAATTTATAATGACGTTACGAGATAGTTAAGGTTAAATATAGGTTTAAATATGTCTATACGTTTACTATACGTTTCGTTGTGATAACTATATTATTGTTATAGTATTGTTAGAGAGTTGTAGCTAATTAGATGCGGAATAAAAAATCCTTCCACCAGCTATGATTTTAATACAAGATGAAACTTAAGCACATTCGCATATACGTCGTCCAAAAACATACTGCCCTCGTATATTATATTAGTTGAACATTCTACGTTGACCAGTATGATGCACCTTACAAGTACCGCGCATGCGCAAAGACATTAGGGACGTGCATGTACAAAAAAATGACAATATCGATTTCTAAAAAGTAAAATTATCTGATGTCAATTTTGCTTTGAAAAAACGATGACTCATTACTTTGAAAATCTTTATCATCAATTTTAATAATAATAATAATAACGATTTATTGCCAAAACATAATACATGAGCTGAATAATAATCATGGCGTGATATAATAATTTTGGCAATGGAACAAGCTCAGCTGCTGCTAGGCGGCATTACCACATATCGCTGATTTTCAGCCTGCCCCAGCCTCCGATACATTATTAAATAGTAACAATTTTGTGCAGCCACTCGGCCCGTAAACTATTCTAATTGCTATAACATTCGAATACATATATGTATTGGAGAAATAATATATAAGTTGTAAGTACATGAATATGTAATATATATAAACATACACATCCACACATACATACATATATATTTATATAAAGATAAGAAAAAAACATAAATAAAAATAATGAAAGTGATAAATCCTCTAGTAGACTCAACATAAATCATGCTTGTTACTCCGTACTACGCATATTTACGCTGTATGTTGTTGTTCCTACAAAATTCTTATCTTGTAACACATTTTTTTTTTACTTTAAGAAATGTACGCTTTATTAGATTTAAATACGTTTTTTTAAATGTTCTAGAAAGAACTTGATTGCTCTTGTAACGCTTATGTTTTGCAGTTATTAAATTGTCACTCTAACCCTTCTTAAAGAAAACAACCTTTAAGAATACCGTAATTGTGAATAATATCATTCAGTAACATACATAGCTAATTAAATTAATTTACAGGTATTCTTCGTTGCCAACTAGTTCTTACTAACAATATTTTTGTTGCAACTACTTGAATAAATTGATATTACTTTGCTGATTCGGTTTGGAAATTATTTTTTACTGTGACAGTTTTGTTAAATAAATAAAACATCATAAATAAATAAATAAAAATACCGTGGCAGACCACGTAAGTACAATTACATCGATATTTATATACTTCTACATCGCAACACTAGTGGCTTGTACACATCCACTATCGATTTGTTGCGACGAAGCCTAATTTTGTTCGTACATTTAAAACGCATCCAAAACTATACCATAAAACAATGGAATAAGAAGTAAGTTTCTGAACTGCAAGAATGCCTAAGCTCTTTCGTTAGTAGGATGTTATCTTTGCGTGAAATCGTTGTAGTTATAATCTACGTTCTATACTTTTTCGTCTAAGATTGAATTTTGCTTGTAGGTTGGTTAGAGCAGGTAACAAACCACCAAGAAGGCTGCATAGCTTTCCCGATAGAACATGGTTTTTCATTTGCAAATTTTGTTCATTTTTGTTACTTTTATTACCGAAATATAAGTAAATTAATTCACTGTGAGGATTTAAAACAAGATCGGAGACGTCGTTGTTATTTTTCTACATATTTCTGTTAAAAATTATCCAGGGTTGTGCTATTTTTAGTAATTTTTCTTCATCGCTTCATTTCTCCTCCATTAAGCTTCAGATACTTTCCAACTTAATTGATCATTTTAAAGCAGTATTCTATATATTTCAACGGTCAAGAAATTTGTAAAGTGATCTCGTTGTGTAAATCACCAAGATTCTTCACAAGACGATCTAGAAGCAGGTATAGAAGTTTTTATTACTATTCTTTTATACATTTATTATGTAGATACTTATTTGTTTTTAAAGTCGTTCGATTTATTATTCAATGTCTAGTTCACCGTGGTAAAGATTTTAATATTGTTTGGATCTTAAGCGAGGAAGTTCAATACAAAGGTCGGTGTATTTGTTTAACCCGTACAGATCGAAATAAAAACATATTTTGGATATAACATTACATAGGTAGATGATTACTAGTGTTCCTTCATCGAATGGTCGAATACGCTTTAGTCAAAATTATTATTAAAAAAAAAACTGTGTCAACTTTTTTAATTATTAATTAGTAACACTAATGCTAGTCAACAGATACTAACATAGAGTAAAGTAATCTATGCTAATCTATATCTAAACTAATAAATACAATTGAAGTGTCTGTTTGTAAAATCAAAATAACAATTTTATACTAAACACTTATGATTGTACGTATATACAGTACCTATAAGCAAAACACAATTTTTGTCTGTCTGTCTGTTGGTTCTGGCTAATCTCCGGAACGGCTGGACTGATTCAGACGGGACTTTTTTTGGTAGATAGCTGAAGTTACTTCGCGTAACTTATCTACGCTTTTTCGAAAACAATACAGTTTAGCGTTAATAAATAAAAACTTATTTAATTGTGAATAAACCCCGATTTAATGCACAGTTTATACTGGCAGGTGTTTGAATTTGTGAGAAGTATCTTTGGTTTCTTTTAGAACCAAAAATAATTTCAGGCAAATTGTTATAAGGGTTCTGAGTAAAAAATAAAACACAAACAGTTTGGAAAAAAAAATATGATACTTGATGAAAGAACTTGGTGACAGATTTTAAAACTTGTTTGTCTAGGACAGGGGTTGGAAAAATGCGGCGGACGGCTCCGGGGGGTTTTAGTGGGTATTTCCGGGCGCTTTACGCCCGGGTGAGTCCCACACTGGCACGGAGCTCGTCACTCCGTGCCCCCTTATCTATTGTATCTGGGGGACTCTGATCTTCCAGATACAATAGATAAGGGTAGTGCGTAAATGCATTTCCCACCGTCTTTCAAATTTCGTGAGCCGCAGGTTGCCGTCCCCTGGTCTAGGATCTAGGGGTCGTCGCCCTGCCTGCCGTCGAACTACATCCATCGACTTGTTGTCATCAAGTCATCTTCTTGATAGCTGTGTACGTAGAACGAATCACAGTACTATTATAATTTCTTCCAATCACTGCACAATATTCCGGCTCTAATATTCTTGCCAAACAAAATTTAGCTTCGTTGTACGTACAAGATCATATAGATAATACATTTTTGATTCTTCCTTCTTTTCTATCAAGGAATTTGTGATTGAATTATGAGTGGGTTAATGCTAAGATCAAAAACTGTTTGCGGATTAATTGCGAAACCACTTAAAATATTTCTTCTTCAATACTTAGTATAGAAACTTTTTTTAGGATTATCTCCAGTATGTCGCCGTTGCTACTCTTAGCGCTGGTCAGCATCAGCTACAGCTTACCGCAGAAGCCGAACTTGGATGCGATCCTCAACAGAAGAACTGACGTGTACATCGCTGGTTTTTTCCCGTTCGGAAAGGGTGTTGAAAATTCAAACACTGGTATCTATCTACTTCTTGTTAGTTATAGTCTTTAAGTATTTTGAAACTCACCCCAAAGTGGATGAAAAGGGAAATAAAAAAACGTGATATGTATGTTTAGTTTGATATCTTATCTGTAAATATGTAAATAGGTGCCGTCTATAATGTATTCAAATCGTTGTTACAACCATGGAATTTCACGAACGGAGTCCCAGCCATAACTAGTTTTCTTGCAGTTTTAGCAGAAATGCCTACGTAAGAAATATTAAAACTAAACATCCTAGGTTACATGGTATGATTTTGTCAACGATAATGGCTGCGACAAACAGTGGGCATGCAAGAACGGTAGCGGGACGCCAGCGCAATGTGAGCAGTTATAATGTACTATTACTTAGTATAGAATATATAAACCCGTTGCGTTTATCTCGCATTGGCACGACATATTCTATAGTAACAACGCGGTAGTGTCATGCCACCGTTCTGACGCGCCCATTGTTTGAGGAATACTGAAAAGCGAGGTACCAAATTTCTGTGAACACTGCTGTAGGTCGAGGCGTGATGCCGAGCGTTAAGCTGGCGCTCGATCATGTGAACGAGCACGACACCGTGCTCAGGAACTACAGACTTCACATGTGGTGGAACGACACAGAGGTCAGTATTAGGTTTAAATTCTAAAATGGAATCCTAACTTTACGTTATTACATAGATTAAGTTACGAAGAAACAAAACAATTGCTTATTAAGGATACGTAATTCAAGAGTTACTCAGATTGTTATTGTTTTTGCTTTCTGATAATAATAAACTTTCTTTTTGTTTTTTGTTCCATTTTTGTAATTAGGGACCGGTCAAGTATTACGTAGGCATAAATGGATGATGGTTTGCTGATAAGGAGGAGGGGGAGAAGACGGAAAGAAATTGTTCAAGATTTTGCTTAAGTAATACTTAACGGGCACTTAGATAGTCGATTTAATATTTATATACGAAATTACATTGGCCTACAAGATACAGGTAAATACCTAGTTTGTAGGATACCAGACAGAGCTTCAAATTGTAAACAGTTATAATGGAAATAAATGATTAAAAAGTTACCTTACGTAATCAGCCCATAAGCTCAGTGATAGTGTTAGTCAGTTCGAAAAAAAGGTGAGTATAGGAACCTCGGTTTTTTTGCTATCTAATATCGGCACACAAACTTGTCCAGAGAATACTCCCAAGATTAAAAAAAAGATTCTTGTGAACTAGATCAATTGTTTCTAATAGATCAAATAAGTAAGAGATTTAATGCGGTAAATAATAACTAGGAATTTTTATATTATTAAGATTCGTTGTATAATTTCTTTGTTTTTTAGTGCAATGCTGCAGTTGGTGTAAAGTCGTTCTTCGACATGATGCACAGTGGCCCTCACAAACTTATGCTGTTTGGAGCCGCCTGCACCCACGTCACGGACCCTATAGCGAAGGCTTCGAAACATTGGCATCTCACGCAAGTAATATACATGTTTGTTACGCGATTTCTCCGTCATTCGTGGACCGATTTACAAAATTTTAATCGAAGGAGTACACTTCCGATGTGGCCCCATTTCCACCACATCAGGATCTAATCAGTAGAACTCTGGGAAATCGAGAAAAACCCTCGAATATTATAGACACACGCGTTTCATGTATTCGTTTCCAAAGCTATGAAGTAGGTTTCACAGCTATACCTAAAAGTTCATACTTAAACTAAAAAGTACAAAAAATCCTATTTTATTTAAAAATAAAACCGACTCCAAAGGAGTTATCTATAAAAATGCACTAAAACATCAATAAATAATTACTTTATTAATCAGGTTCGTTAATTTTACTAGAGTTAACCAATGTACTCATTTACAAATGGAAATAACTGGCTAAACTTTATCCCAATTACATATAATCTAAATAAAGGATCAGGGTGATTTTAACCCCTTTAGCAATGACCTGGCGTTTACGCCAGCTTTCTATTGTTTTCCTATTGTATTTCTATTGGCTCATTTTTATGGCTAATCGACATATAGAACAATGAATCAAAATTGGATATAATTAGCGACGTAAATTTAAACCACTTTGTTATCCGTAAACTGGCACCGACGCCAAAATTAACGAACCCGATTAATAAAGTAATTATTTATTGACTTTTAGTGCATTTTTATAGTTTTATTTTCCTTTGAAGTCGGTTTTGTTTTAAAAAAAGGTTTTTTAGTGCATAAAAACTATACATTTCATGGTTGTAATCGCTTTAGCGGTAGCACAGAGAGGGATGTAATTTTCAGAGATCATTATCGTTAAGGTGGTAAATCACGAACTCTAGAAAGAGGAAAATGGGCTAGGAAGATACTACAGGCTTTGCCTAATTTAGAAGACATTGTTGGCACTGTAACATTGTAACTTTATAAAATAAATTTTGAAGATACTTGAAGCTAAGCAAGTACTAGACAGGCGATTATTATATCGCACACAACTAAATAAAATGTAATTTTCAAGGACATCTGAAACCAATTATACTAATGTTATAATAATATAGCCAATGTCGTGTACTTTTGTTTTTGTGTAAAACTGTTATGGTTAAATTATTTATTATTATTACTAAAATAAACCGTTTTGTTTTGGTATTTGAGCATTTTATGTTTGTTTTATCAATATTTTTCGGGAGATGCATTAGACATTAGTCATTTGTGTGTTAATTTCATTATCTTTAATTACTTATCTTAACATACTTTTAATATTTAAAATATAAGTTCATAAAAATTAGATAAAGGTCATGGATTAGCATTATTTTAACTAAAAGGAGTTTCGCCCATAAGAATTACAAAGATATTTTACTAATCTCGCGTCTATTTTTATGCTAGCTGTCGTATGCTGATACCCACCCGATGTTCACCAAAGAAGCGTTCCCGAATTTCTTCCGTATTGTACCTTCCGAGAACGCCTTCAATCTGCCCAGGATCAGGTTACTGCAACACTTCAATTGGACTAGAGTTGGGACCATCTACCAGAATGAACCGAGATATGCGCTGGTAATAAACGAAAATTAGTATGCTATCATATGAATTTATTTAAAACTAGCAGTGCCCGCGACTTCGTTCGCTTGCAATTCAGACAAATATATTCTAATAGATAGACTATATGCTCTGTCTAGGTGCTATCTATCCCGTCCCATTCCATCCCGTCACCCGCGGTAGAGGTCATGCTAGCCTGACCAGGCCACCTCCCGGACAACTTTCCCAGTGCAATGGAAGGTCAGAGCCCCTACCTCTTTTCCCCCTTGCTTTGGCAATGCGGCAGACCCCAGACCCCACCGGTGCGGTGTCTGGAATGAGCCGCCGCCTGCGCTTAACCTTCGCGGGGCACCTCTGCTGAAACTATGCGTCCAGCCATTCTTGCTCTAATAGGCCTGAATGTAAAATATTCGAAAATGCTATAGATTTTATTCGTATATTTCAAACCATTCAAGAAGCGCACACTATATTATATAATTATTTCCTACTTCAATAAATTGATTATGATTAATTATTGAAAATATATATTTACCAAAATAAAAACTGGCCTATATATAATATACCTTTCTATCGTTGAAATAATTTTCAAAATCGGATCAGTAGTACCGGAGGTTACCCCGGAAATCCAAACTCACAAATTTTACTTCTTAACAATATTAGAATGGATGCATACACTTGCTTTTTTTATTTTATTTATGAATCTAGATAAACGCTTTTCATACATTATAAAAATACATATATGTGTAAAAAGTATGCCAGATGTTACTATAGAGTTCCGAATTTAATACCAAATTTCATCAAAATCGGTTGAGTAGTTTTTTTGCGTGATTGGTGAACAAATTAATAAACGGTCAGACAGACAAAATATTTTAAAACTATCGATATGTGTCGTGTAGTAGAATCTAAATCTCTATACAGGTTTTTTCTCAAATATCTACAACGTACAGATTTCGTTCATTGTGCAGTATCTTTGTCTTTGTAAGGTTTAAAAACATTCCAATTTATTAAAAAACTAAGTAAAGCGCCATCTATGCATAATCGTCAGAATTACACATATGTAATGTAAATAATTTATGTTAGTATGTTTGATTTAGTTTTATTTCTGGTCATTTTACTATTTATTTATAATACTATTATACAAACACATATTTATTATTTTAATATAAATATAAATAAACGTTATTTACGCATTATATGTATAAATGTATTTTTAGGATGTAATGTATGAAAATCTGTCCGTTCTGGTAACACTTAATAAAAATTCGGATAAATATATTCAAATCTATATAGAGAATCGAAAACGAAGAGCGGCAACGTCGCATGCTACGAGCCGTGAGCTGGCAACGTGTTTATTATAATTTGGCTCCATAGAGAAATTGGGGAATAACTTCATATAATTGTTGATTGTGCATTATTAAGATTCTGACGTCATTATAGATAGACTTCTATTCAATTTGAAACACTTAGTGACACCTTTTATTTTAATAAGTAATAATAATAAAAAAAAAAACCACTCGAAATCTAGCCCGAGACCCGAGAAATAGATTAACCCGACCCTTCACTGTACATATCCCAAACGTCAGCCTGTACGAAATTCGAATGGCTCTCAAACAGCTCAAGAACAACAAGGCGCCGGGTGATGACGGAATGACAGATGTCCTGCTGAAGGCGGATGGAAAACCAATCCTTGAGGCCCTTCAGGAGCTCTTTCATTCCGTAATACTTAATATTAAATGTACAGATTGCCCTAGTTACAGTTTTATTATGTTAATATATATTATAGATACGGTCCATACCATCAGTAAATCTACCAACTTAGCCAGTTATTTATTACAAGAAATGAATATCTCATAGACACTGCAGAATTTGTATATTGTGTAAAAAATATTTTTATTTACAGGCACATAACCGTCTTTTGGCAGATTTGGACGTTAACGGATTCCTGATAGAAGAAACCCAAAGTTTTGCTACAGAAGTAAAAACAGCTTTAGCAAAACTTAAAGAGAAAGATGTGAGGATCATTCTTGGGAATTTCAACGAGACGTGGGCGTTGAAGATCTTTTGCGAAGCATATAAGTACTTGATTCATATTTAAATAACGTTCTAGTGATTCTTATAGTAATGGTTTCTGTTCAGGATTTGAAAATAAGACCGCGGGAAAAACACTTTTAGACATTATTTTATGAAATAAAAAAATGTTCTTTTTGAAGATTTATGTTTTGGTATATTTTATTTATAGGGTAACAGTTACATCCGCATTGACTCACTTAATCTAAATTCAGTTAATTTTAACGGGTTTTCACGCGTTACCTTTGCTTTTTTCTATCCCGACGTTTCGGCTGGGTTTCACCAACCGTGGTCACGGGCTGACTGGTAGTGCGCGGCGTCGCCTGCTGCGTTGAGGGGTATTTTGATGAACTACCCCCGTTTGGTCTTTATATTTATTATAGTCACAACACATAACACTAACAGTGTCCATCGACGATGCCTGTGACTAATCAGTTAATGTAATTATAAACAAAATTCAGAGAATAAAAATAACACTTATTTTACAATGTTTTAGGTTAGAAATGTACGGTCGAGCGTACACATGGCTTCTCCTAGGAACGTATAGTAACAAGTGGTGGATGCGACGGGCTCCATGCTCCAAGCGGAATTTGACAACTGCACTGGACACCACTATCCTTACAGATCTACTGCCCTTGTCCACTACCGGAGAGATGACTGTTTCTGGGATTGTTAGTACATCTATTTAATTAATCATCGGCTTAAGGGGGTGTTTAAAAGTAAATTAATATGTAAGCATCCGTTGGGGGTTTATGTCATCTTGATTTTTTTAATACACGGTATAGGCTCGGTGCTTTGCCCAAAACCTCACCTGTTGTTAACTGACGATTTGGTCTAGAATGGTAAACACATTAAGCCTAGGTACTGGTTCACATGTGTTGTTGCCGGAACACAGCTATTGGTATTTGGTGACAGGGTTTCAAACTTGAGGGTGGTAGCTACGCAGGCGGGCATCATTAGAAAATACTTTATCATCATGCCATGGTTTCCTCTCGATGTTTTCCTTAACCGAAAGCTCAGGCCGATTTTAAAGTCGGATAGGTGGGGATTGAGCCCGCGTCGATTGACGTGGAATACGGACGCGACGCAATACCCGCTCTCCCGCACACTCTCCGGGTCCCCCTCAGGCGGCGACCCAAGGCGTGTCACGTTCCCCAACCGGGGAGGCTCTTGACGTCGCCGCCAGCGCGATACAGTAACACTGCCCACGCATTGAGCATTACACGCACAACACTGCATACACACTCCTGCACATAACATGCAGGTACATAGGTCCTGTAAGGAACCTTTTTTTTTATTAATAAATAAATAAATGTAGGGAATAGCTAGGTTCAAACTAGCGAGAGAGTTTTACACTCAGGTGACGGCCAAGCCGAGGTTCGTACCATTTTAGTAGCCCTTGTGCTAGTCACCTTTTGCGGCTGAGTGCCTTCAGCACTCGCCCCCAAAGTCACGGTGAAGCTGTAAAGGCCCTTCCGGTCAACAGCGTTAGCTAGGTTCGAAAAAAAAAAAAAAAAATGCAATACCCGCTGCGCCATCATAAATTTTTGATGACATTAGTGACGAAAAAGCATGAATAATTGTTAGGTAAGCCATATTTACTTATTATCTTAATTTTTTTTTGTTCAAAATTATGTCAATGCTTGCTTAATATGACGGGGGGGAGGGGTGTAAAAAATGACCAAAATGTTGCTTACGTAATACTTTAACGACTCCTAATGAGACGCAATTTGATTAATGTAATTATTTTTAAGTATAAGTTTTAATATTTTCTATCACTGAAGTCTAAAAGCAGTTAGTTAAATAGGCATATGATAGAATGATTCATTGATTTTAACCGAAAGACGTCCACGTCTGGATATACGTCTCCTCCAATTAGGAAAATTTGCCATAATAGGCACGCTTGGCTGGCGGGTTGGCGATCGCAGTCAGATGTTTGTGGTACTCAGAGGATGCTGCTGCCCATCCTCTGGGTTATCCTTTAGTTAGCTTCATATTTAAAAACACCACAATATTTCTATTTTGTAATAATGACTACACTTTTAGTTATATTTTGTAATAATTGTCGTGTGGTGATACGTAAGAATTACTACCACCTCACATCGTTTCCGTGGATGCCGTAAAAGGCGTTTATTAATTATTAGAGAAAGGTATGCTTAGTTGGTTTGGGCATGTAGAGAGGATGGATGGGAGAAGATTAACGAAATGAATTTATAAGGCGAGGGTGAATGGGCAAGTCGGTAAGGGTCGACCTAGGCGAACGTATCTAGACCAAATCAATCATGTGTTAAATAAAGGCCAGGTAAAAAGTATTCATAACCGACGAGCATGTATGAAAGCGCTCATGAAAGTAGAGGAAGCGAAAGAGGTATGCCAAGATCGTAGCAAGTGGAAGGACGTAATCTCTGCCTACCCCCACGGGAGAAAGGCGTGATGATATGTATGTATGTATGTGTATTAATTATTACAAAATAGAAATATTGTGGTTATTTAAATATAAAAATGTTTTTGATACATGCATATGACTATTTCATATATATATTCGACTATGAAGCCATGAAATCATCAAAATGGGAGAATCGAATGTAAGTTAAATAAAAAACTTCTTCACCGCAAATAGAGTAGAATAAAATAATGTAATTAAAAAAAGAAAGAGATTATTTTTGAAATTAATATGAATGAGTAATTACTTAAATTTACAGACCGCAAAAGACTATCAGGTCGAGTACGATAGAAGACGAGGCTTGGAATATTCCAGATTTCACGGTTACACCTATGATGGTACGTATGATGATTATAAAAAAACAAAGTTAATATATTGCATAGAAATATCAATATATAAATAACTTATTCTGTACTCTTAATTAACGGCCGGTTTCAATATGCGATCTCGATCTATTTTTCGATTGATGAAGGCGATACTTTGCGGAAATTCATCTATACTACTAAGATTGGCGTGTCTGTATGTAATGTCAAAATAATTTTTTTTACCAAATAGATATGAATGTATATACGATACCTATACTAAAAATACACTTTTTATTATTATTGTTGTGTGTCTGTCTATGTGTTTGTTCCGGGTAATCTCCGGAACGGCTGCACAGATTTTGACGGGACTTTTTTTGGTATAAAGCTGAAGTTACTCCGGATAACTTAGGGTACTAATTTTCAAAAATAATTAGAGTTCCGTATAAAAAATTAAAATGCAGTGAAACACACATTAAACGCAGGCGCAGCCGCGGGCATACAGATAGTCACAAATAATATGGTTGACTATTTACGTTACTCCGCTTCAAGCAACGTAAATAATCAACTATATTCGATCTGTTTTACCGGCTAAAAAATCAGAAATTGAAATATTTTTTTTCTTTCTTAAAGTTCAGTTACAAAAATCGAAATATTTTTGGTTTAATCTCAATCTTAACTTTTAAGATTCGACAATGAAACCCGTCGTAAATCGTCATAGGTACTGATATTAACAATACATATAGGACCATGGAGATGAGTCATAGGGTCTTGTTTGATTTGAAAACCGGGCTGATACAAAATAAATAACAGTGAATTATATGTTTATGAACAAAGAAATAGAGGAGTCCTTAAGTTTAAATGCATGAAGCGATGCTAGCTCAGCAGTAGTATAGTCAGGCACTGCATTGATGGATTTAGGTTGAAATTTATCGATTCTATAGCATAATAAGCCTGAGTTTTGGCAAAGAAAAACATTGGATACTGTAATATGGTGGTAGCTTTTTCGCTCGCTATCATACTCATGTTTAGAAATCTGTGTTTTTATAGCTCCGACAGTATTATTTAAGAACCAGTATATCAAAGCTTAGCGTGTTTACCATCTTGACGCACATCATCACACAGCATCAGGTGGGCACTTAACATTCCCGAAAGTGAACTATATACAATTAATTGGAAGTACACATATACCTAACATAAAATCATTAACCGCCGCGTTCCCGCCTATGTACTTCTAATTATGCTAGGAGCCTGATTTTCACAAATGACTTTCAATTAAAAATACGGGTACTTTTGACTGCGTCCTTAATATAAAACGTCCTCCATCTGGTCGAGATACATTCGCCTGGGACGACCCTTAGCGGCTTGCCCAGACACTCTCACTTTGTAAATTTGTTTTATCAAACTTTTTTTAGCCGTGCTTTCCTCCATATTACTTATTTACTTACTTATTACCGTGGTTTTCAAAATGATAAAACTATAAAATAAATATTGATTTACAGAAATTTCCTTATTATAATTTTAACAACAAAAAAAAACAGTGCACATGTTGATATTTAATACAATGCCATGTAAATGTCGACAGCTCGAATATATCTATTCATCGATAGTTCATCATGGTAACGCTTGTTAATATCTTAATTAACTTTATTTAATTATATCTGAAAAAATGTCCCTTTAATGGTACTTTTTACCACGATATTATGCTATGACGATGATTGGCATTTAACTGAGTAGACAACATCTATCAGCAGTCTAAAATAAGTTTTTTTTTAAACGTTCTCAAATATTCTTTCCACTGTCCAGGAATTTGGGCAATGGCGTTGGCCATACAGACTGTGGCGCAGCGAGTCAAACTAAAATATAAAGAGAAAAACAGTACAAGATTTCCGCTACCGGGATAAAGAATGGGAACAGTTGTTCCTGGATGCACTTAGCAATGTTACATTTGAAGGAGTAACTGTAAGTATACTAGCTGCATGCCCGCCGCTCCGCCCGTGTATTATATTTTCTATTCCACACAATTCTTCACAGCGTAATGTTATAATAAATAAAAATATAAAAAATATAGTTTTGAAATAATCATTGGAAAATAAAGTTTTATTATATATATATTCGGGGTACTTATAGAAAGTAAAGACATTTCATATAAAATCAAACACTTATCAGTAAAACTGTGTATTGAATCGTATTTTGTTCACAATTTTTTTACCTAATTATTTTTTTTACTTTTTTTATACTAAAAGACAGAGAAGATATTTCTAACAAGTTCAAACACGTGGCAGTTAAACTGACAATTGACTCGTTTTTATGAGGTATATTTTTTGACGCGGTTCTCTAATAGTTTCGAAAAATCAACGTAGCCTAAGTTACGCCGTTTAACTTCAACTATCTGTCAGAAAAAGTCGCGTCAAAATCGGTACAGCCGTTCTGGAGATTAGCCGGAACAAATAGACATATAAACAATTTCAAAATTGTGTTTTAGTAAGTATATGTTATATACATATGGAATATGTATAGCCTATCAATTGCTCCTTAACACACACTTCCCGAGTTCAAAGTTTCATCTAAATCGTTCAAGCCGTTTTTGACTTGAATCAGAAACAGAACAGAATACAGACAGACAAAGCGTACAGATTTATTATTAGTATAAATCATGGACGATTATACGAACAGTCCATGGCAAAGATATATTAGATTGTATCAACATTTCATTTATAAGGAAGGAAATTTAATTTTGTTGACGAAGTTTCGTAATTATAGACTTTGATTGCATAAAAAGTAATCATGTCTTTAGTTAACCATTTATAGTATTATATTATTAGGTTCACCTTTATTTTAGTTATTTTGATCAGGTTAAAATATTTTAGATTTTTTTTAAGTTATGTCAACTTTGTAT
Source organism: Samia ricini (assembly GCA_014132275.2). NCBI lineage: Eukaryota > Metazoa > Arthropoda > Insecta > Lepidoptera > Saturniidae > Samia > Samia ricini. Next base: position 40,271,171 of record AP028158.1, read on the forward strand.
CTCTTGGCAGCACAGATTATTTTGTGTAGAAAGTTTAGCAGATGTTAGATTTTGTGATGTTTTGTTTAGCTTTCTTGTAGTTTTTCTCCTCAATTCTCATCAACTTATATTACTGTGTGAATTTAATGGTACTACGTTAAATATTTTATTGAAACAGGGTCCGGTAAGGTTCTACGACAACGAACGTAAAGCGTCGATATTACTGAAGCAGTTCCAAGGCGATGAAGTCGGTGAGGTGAAAGTCGGCGAGTACTGCGCGGAGAGAGACCATCTCGAATTGAACGGAGGAGGATCTTTCAAATGGATTGGGAAGTACGCTTACTATTGAAACTATTTCATAGTGCACATATTCTAGTAAGGACTAGTTTACCTAATCCTTACTAATACTATAAATGCGAAAGAAACTGTCTGTCTGTCGAGCTTTCACGTGAAAACTATTGAACCGATTTAAATGAAATTTGGTGTACAGATAGTCTAGAGCCTGAGGAAGAACATATAATGCGAAAAAAGGGTTGTAATGGGTTGAAAGGGGGGATGAAAAGGGGGCCGAACGCGGCCTGGTACGGCGCGGTGTCGGTGGGGAAATATGCCTAAGTGTGCTTACCCAAACAGATAGACATGTCAGGGCAGACGGCTGCGCCACACGCATGCGATTACTGATGGCGAAAGATGGGGAAACAAGAAACGTAGTTTATGAAAATGTACTTAAATAAACGCATATTAATATTTTATACCTTTTGTACTTATATCCTTAACTAATTTGTGAAACACTGTAAATAACTCATTAAATTATTTATACGTATGTGTCTTATTTGTAAAATAATTAGCCTAAATAATTAAAAACGCTACCCAAAGACACTGTTTCACGCGGAGCTAGTTTAAAATAATATGAGTTGCGAATGTCGGTCGCAGAATGGCCTTTGATATATGTTATGTTAGTGTTAGATAATATAATTTGAATCCAGATAAGACTTCAAAAATCATTTAAAAATAAACGGAAAGAATGCAGATGTAAAAAGATGTTAATAGCTAAAAGAAAGAAAGTGAATCATTATTATGTCGAGTGTTTACAATAAATAGTGTTGTGACTTACCCATCACAGTTTTGCTTCAGGGCTTTAATATGAAGCTCTTCAAGAAGAAACTGTAAAACGTCCTCCAAGGTCAACACAACAATAATGTTTGTGGTGTTGCAGTGGTTCATAGGTGACATTAACTATTTCCCATCAACTGGGGAGTTTGGCTATGTGCTGCCCTTTCACATAAAAACGCAACTGTCACTAAGGCTAGTGTTTTTTGCGTTTCTCTCTGTGAAGTCCAAATAGCAGAGAATTTATGATTATCGGTTTCAAGTGAAACAACTACTTTCTTGATAATTAGACCGGAGCGTATTATGTTAATTATAAAGTAGAATAATGATTGTTCTTGTTAAAAGATCTGGAGATTATCAGCATACCACCAATCTACTTTGTCTAGAACTATTGCTCTATTAATAAAAAAACTATAGAGAACTATAGAAATAGAGAGTTATGCTCCATCTATTTTATCGCACAAGAACCGTAAATTTTATTATCCGATATAGAAACTGTTCTTACGAAAAAAAATCATGTCGATCTGTTACTTCTTTGGTTCACGGAAGAAGAATAATTAAAAAATATGTTTTGTTTCTAATGTAGCTGTTAACTAACTAATGTAAGATATAGCTGTTGGTCTTCCAATAAATAAATAAATAAAATAAATAAATAAAAATAAATTACATATCTGCTCAAAATTGCGTCCAATAACGTTGATTGTCCCGAACTACTTTCCAACTTACGGTTAACCGTTCCAACCAAGTATTTACGTACGAATGCCCCCCTATCGCTTCCCACAGTTCCTACTAATTACCGACAAAATTCATTTTTATGGCGATCTAGTTACTCCTTCAATAGTCTGAGTGAGATTAGTGATTTAGATTTATTTAATACCACCACAAATACGGCGTCAACGTCCTTAAGTAGCCTGTTCTTTAATGGTGGCGGTTGTAAGTAGTTGTAATTAATTATAATCTTTCAGTTTTTTATTATTATTATTTTTTTTTTTAATTTTTAATTTTAGGTTCATGTAGTAATATGTTGTAATGTAATAGCAAACCACTTGATTTTTTAATTTGTTACTTAACGGCGAGGACCTGTAAATGGCTTTTTGTTTCTAATGTAGCTCTTAACTAACTAATGTAAGATATAGCTGTTGGTCTTCCAATAAAAATAAATAAATAAATAAAATAAAATAAATAAATAGGGTTTTGCATTTAATTCATTAGTAGCTACATATTAATGACTAGCTGTGTGCCCAAGGTTGCGCCCGAGTTTCATATATTCTTCACTGCTTTCTAATTTTTTTATATGGAACCCTAATATTTTTTTTAAGTAAAAACATTTCTCTTAAATTCAAGCACTTGCCCGTAAAACTGTGCATTGAATTGGATTTTATTACATTTTTTATCGGTTTTACGCTGAACCTTAATTATTATCAAAACTTAAAAGTATTCCAAAGGTGGAACTGAAACTGCAGATTTATCTGATTTTCTTATTTCACAGGAATCCGCCAAAAGACCGCACACTGAGGCTGATTGAGCACACACAAGTGAACATCACCATCTACTCCATCTTGGTCTCGTGTTCCGTACTGGGTATCCTTCTCGCCACTGGCTTCCTCGCCATGAACATACATTACAGGAACCAAAGGCAAGGAAAGATGCTTTATAATGCTTCATGAAAGTAAAATCGTTGAACCACAATAAAATAGCATAGCACATATATAAGTGTTTATAATATGCAGTTTTCTATTTATATGTTTGACTAGCTGTGCCCGCGACTTCGCACGCGTGCTATACAGGCAATTATATTCTAATAGACAACATATATTCTCCCTGTTATCTATCATTCTATTCCATCTCGACACCATTTTTTAAAACTATCAAAATGTGACTTGTCGTAGACTCTGAAATCATACATAGTAATTCTCAAATATATTCAATATACAGATTTCGTCCCGTTACCCTTCTATTATAAATATAGATTATCTACGTCCATGTAATGTTTCAGATCAGTTCAGAACTGAACAGAACAAAAAATAAGTGCAGCGCCATGTATGAGAATAATCTGCAGAAATACATATATCATTTGCTTACGTAATTACCATTCATAAGACTTTCTTTATTCAATTTAGGCGCTAAGAAGGCGCTTATGAACGTCTAAAACACTACCACCGGTTTGGAAAACAACCCAGCCGAGAAGAGCGCAGGCGAGAAACTCGATCTGGTTCTTTTTTTTAATAAATATAATATTTAATTATTTTTTTTCATATAAAAACTATACAAATCATAATCTTAGCTAGTATTATCGTTCGCGTAATGATCCACCCTGTAATCTCATATGATGTTAAGTGACGATGTGGTCCAGGATGGTAAACACACTAATCCTAGATTCAAGTGACACTGCCGGAACACACTTTTTGGTGTATTAGGTGAGAGGTTGTCAAACATGAGGGTAGTAACTACCCAGATGGGCATTACTAGAAAATGCCCTACCATCATGCTGTGTGGTTTCTTTACGATGATTTGCTCCACTAAAAGCTCAAGCTGATTTTAGACTTGGTTCGAATGCCCGTTCATTGACGCGGAATTAATTATAAAAATCAACTAATCACGCATTTGTTTACAATATTGGAGTTATGTGAACGTTATAAATATCTTCTCAAGGTACATAAAAATGTCATCACCACATCTCAACAACTTGATTATCGTTGGGTGCATGCTCACCTACTTGAGCGTCATCTTCCTCGGCCTCGACTCCAGCCTCAGCAGTATCGGTGAGTATCGCCAAGTCAATCAGCTTCCTGTCTATCTCCTCCAATGCATTGTTATTGATCTTTGTGTTTTCTCTATTCTGGATTGAAGGTAAAATAGTCAAATTAATAAAATTTAAAACGAGTTTCACTGTGTGGATGGATATTTTAAGATGGTTTAAAGAATCTAGACGTTTTACCTCTTACTTTTGATTTCGATTAAATCAATTTACAATTTTTTAAAATTCTGAATCATTTTTAAAAGTAGATATAACAAATCTTGATTCGGATGTAGCATTAAAATTGATTTGAAATAAATCAGAATATACCATTGCATTTTGATTCTGCGTTCTTAGAAAACAGAGATTTCGTTATTTTCCTTAATTGAAATATGTTTTAAAATCTACGATCGGAGTGGTTGTTTATTGAAAAAAATAACGTTACAATTTCTAACATACAGACTGTAGAAATTTTGTTAAGTGATAGCTTAGTAAAAATTCATCTCTACAGTGATGAACTCCTAAATAAAGAATAAAATATAAATCTGAACTAGCACCTTCGATTCGCATGTCGCCAGCACATCATCACGCTGTGTTCATAAGATCTCATCATTGTCATTGATTCTTAGGTCTTTCTCAGGACTCGCCACGCGGAGGTAAAGCTTGATCCATCCCCCAAAGCTTGGCTTCAACCCTGGCCAATGTGGATCCTTTCGACCAAATTTTGGGAACTTTTCATAATTATAATTAATATCATCGATTTATTTTATTTTTTAATTTATCGAGTTAACTGGTAAATCTTTATGTTTACAGTTATTGTATTCTTCTAAATATTAGTTACCTACCTCCCTAAACACTCAAAATCAACGATTAATATTATCTGTCTATAAGTTTATTTATCTAAATGGATTACTTAAAATTTGCAGGCAATTGGGACCTTTATTGACACAGTACTCATTTCTTAATTTATGGTCATATTTCAAATGAAAGTCCTAAGAGGCTCTTAAATATTGTTTTTTTAATGTTGAGATATTGGTGCAGCAAAGTTATTATCTGATGTCTTTCTCTTTATTTCATGTTTTATCACGGGAGAATTAATAATGACTATAAACAAATGTTTACCAGTTTTCAAGTCATATTTATTATTATTATTCTGAGAAAGACCTAGGCCATTTTCTAGGTCGAAGGAGTCAGCAGCATGTTTCCAAGTTTTGGTTTGTATGTTCCTTTATACGTCATCCGCAAGGCTTTTGTCTATCAGTAATGGTATGTCATAAGTTGGATTTGTTATTGCTACTGTTGTTAAGTGATTTTTTTCTTCTTCTTTTGTTTTCTTATCACCAAACGCTTTTTTTTCGATCTCTGTGCATTTATTATATTTTGCAAAGCGGCTTTTCTTTTTGCATTTTTTTTATTGTAGTAATTTAGTCGATAAAATTAAATATAAAATAGAAAGTAAATAATTCTTTAGACAAACGGCAAGTATTTTGTTTTATATCTCCTTGTTTTCTCTCGTACCAGTAGAATGAGCTGGCATTTTTTCTGTTCTTTATTTTTAGGTTAGAACGTAGACCTTCGTTCTAAGATAAGAATGAATTGAAACTACATTATTAATATACACATTATTGCCCGCTATAATTGTACACAAAAAAAATCTTTAGTAGAACTTTTTGTTAAATTTACATTCAGTCATTCAAAATCAAATCAAAATCAAAATTTATATATTCAATTTATGTCCTAAGAAGGCGCTTATGAGCGTCTAAAACACTACCACCGGTTCGGAAAACAACCCAGTCGAGAAGAGCGCAGGCGAGAAACTCGATCTGGTTCTTTTTTTTATATAAATATAATATATATCATTTTTTTTGTCATATAAAAAACTATACAAATCGTAGTCTTAGCTAATGTTAGCGGGTCTGCACAGAGATGTGGGTTAATTCCCGACATCACTATCGTTCACGTAATGATCCACCCTGTAAAAGTTGTCTTTTCGTTCCGTCGTAATATTTCATCTGTTTCTTTGTAAATACCCACCCACGTCAATCACTTTTTGCTGGACTATGTTCTTATATGTATAATACAGAAAAAACATCGCTTTAATTATGTTTTATTGATTACCTTATATAAATATTCGCAGCCGCATTTCCTTATATATGCACCGCCCGAGCGTGGTTACTAATGGCCGGTTTCAGCCTGGCTTTCGGTGCGATGTTCTCCAAGACTTGGCGTGTCCATTCCATATTCACTGATGTAAAACTGAATAAAAAGGTTAGCAGTATAAATAACTATACTTTTCATAATTAAAACTAATTAAATTGTAAGTAATGTTCACCGCTTTGATCACAATCTTAACTGATTTTAAGTTACCATGAGGTTCAGGACTGTAAACACACTAAACTTAGATACTGGTTCTCAAGTGATGATGCCGGAATACAAAACATACATTGGTATTTGGCGACAGGTTTTCAAAAATGAAGGTGGTAGCTACCCAGGTGAGCATTATTAGGAAATGCTCTGCCAGCATGCTATGGTTTCCTCACGATGTTTTCCTTCATAGACCATGCTGCAAACCAAGCCATCATCGATCGTTTGATATAAATTTAGAAAATTGAAAATTCATAAAGAAATAATTTATTTAATTTAAAATTATTAGGTTATCAAGGACTACCAGCTGTTTATGGTGGTGGGTGTGCTTCTCGGGATCGATTTAGCGATTATGACAACATGGCAGATATCCGATCCATTTTATCGGGCGACGAAACAAATGGACCCATACGTTAGTATTCGAAGTAAATCCTTACATTATACTATAAAAAGGCGACGTTTATGTCTGTCCGTTAGTAGACTTTATAACTCTAGAACCACACTGCACTGATTTGTAGATTACTTTTCAAATCGTGGATATGTATGTTATCTGTTTATACGTTACAAATAAGTAGAAATATGTAGGAAACGTATTCAGAATAATAGAAAAAAAAATACTTCAAGAAAATCATCATTATCGTATTCTTATTTACACTCTTAACCTTAAATTATATAAAAAGCAATGTCTATTTGTATGTCTTTGATTTTTGAGTAGGACGTGAATGAGGTTAGTTTAAGGCGTCCCCACGTATCACCAGGGAGGTGGGGGATTAATAAGTTACTAATGAATTACCCCTGAAACCCTTATGGACATGCAAAAGTTAAAAAAAAATCCATTAACATAATGGAAAAAGTCACATTAAAATTCATCGATATATTTCTTTGAACCATATATTTATTCATTCAGCCACATCCGACGAGCGAAGACATTGTTATTGTCCAGGAGAACGAATATTGTCAATCGGAACGGATGCCCATCTTCATTGGCGTCATTTACGCTTACAAAGGTCTACTCCTGGTATGTTATTATAATGCAGTTATGTTTATTATAACTTTACCCGCATAAAAAACTATTGTTTATAGTTTAAATACAATGAAAACTTAAATATATTACTAAATAAAGCAATACTTGGCAGGCACTTGACTGTTTGTTTATAGTTTATTGAAAGCGACGATTAAATTAAATACATAACATTTTTAACATAAGCTCACGCCTGTTATCCTCGAAGGGTTAGGCAGAGGTGAAATAGCGAACTACACCACCCACGTGTCCCCGAGCTTAGTTCCGTCCCAGATGTGACAGGGGGCGAGCCTGTCGCCATGTCGGGCTCAAATTCCAAACTCCGGGGTGATACTGAGTAGAAAAACCCAATACCACTTGACCCGACTCGGGGATCGAAACCGAGACCTCAGAATGACAGTCGCACCGTAATACCACTGCGCCACCGAGGCAGTTTAAATAAATACAGTTAAATACAGTCTTTGATAATACTTATATTGAAATAAAATCATTCGTCTAGTAAAATTCTGAAATGTAAGCGTTTATAGTTTTTGGTGGGGATTGAGAGGGGGATTGTCATGTACGCTTTCTCTAGTATAACAAATTAAAATGCTCATAAGCTTAATCTTTGATCAGATTTAAAAGAAGGTCAGAATATATAAGTGCGTTATAAGATCTGTCACACTATATATTGGGCTAGTAAGAAGATGGATGAAAAACCGCTGCATACAGCAGCGAATGTTGAGATGGATCTGTGATACTATTAGAAGTGAGTTTGTAAAGCAAGTTTGAAAGTAGGTCTAGTTATAGAAAAGATGAAAGGGAGTCGTTTGTAGTGACATGGTTAAAGAAGAGACGATACGCATGTGACGAAGGAAGTGATGACTATGAATGTTAAGGGATGGAGGGGGAGCGGACGCCCTAAGAAAAGATGGATGAAGTGTGTGAGGGAAGATATATATGCAAAAGGGGTGAATTAAGATATAGTGGCTGATAGAGATATATCGAAAAAAAAAAAAAACATAATGCGCTGACCTCAAATAACAAATTGGGAGCGGGGTATTATTATGATCTTTGATCAGATTTTAAATTTGCTTTCAAAGATCAGCCATATTGGTTGTCTGAATTAATGTCACAATAATAAATCTGTCAACTTTTTTATTAACTAAAAAGGAGGAATATATAGGAACTATAGTACTGTAAATGGTTTCGTGAAATCATTCATTAGCTCTGTTACGGTTTGTAAGACTAAAATTATAGAAATATCTGAAGACAATCGAATTAAATACCTCCATAGAAAATGACTTCGTAAAAAGAACTGTTTTGAATCTTCCTGTGTCAACAAATCCGCTCTCTTGTACAGAGTTAATAGCATTCGCCGCTAATAGCATATGTCAAGGAGATTATCACCTTAAAACATCTTTATACTTTTCAAGGTTTTTGGAGCATTCCTGGCTTGGGAGACCAGACACGTGTCTATCCCAGCGCTTAACGACTCACAGCATATCGGACTTTCTGTCTACAATGTACTCATCATGTGTATTATGGGTGCAGCCATAACTTTGGTAAGAATATAAACGTCTATATTAGTAGCAAATACTGAGAAAAGCAATGATGATTCAGTGGTAGCAAGGATAGGAACCACGTCGGTGGACGTAGGTTCGAATTTACCTATCCTATTCATATGTCATTTATGCTTATTATCATCAGGTATAGGATCTTAAGTTCTGTGTGTTTACCATCTTGGGCCCCCATCGTTACTTAACGTTAACTGAGATTGTGGTCATAGCTCTGAACCAATTTAATATAATAGCAGAGAACATTTATGGCAGAGTATATTACGACAAGATAGGCCACATATAACGCCATATTATGCTGAAGAAGCAGTATTTGTGTTAGTACAGTGAGCAATGAAATACATTTCTAATTAGTTCTAAATAGTAGTAATAGATTTAAAATCAGCAATGGGTAAACCTGTAATTGGTATTGATTCATCATAATTATGAACTGCTTCCTCCATATTACTGTCTCACCTCATTCTTAACGAAAAGAATCAAAGGTTGGTGTTATTTATAATTGCAGGTTCTGGCAGATCATAAGGATGCCTTGTTCGTACTCATTGGTATATTCATAATATTTTGCACAACTGGAACTCTGTGTCTAGTTTTCGTTCCAAAAGTGAGTATACTTAATTATAGTTAATAGAGGATATTAAAGCCTCTGTGATCATGTATCTGTCAATAAACTCAATATATTTACGGAGAATATTTTGTCTTCCCAGCTTTTAGAGCTTCGTCGTAACGGGCAACCGGGCTCAGCGTCAGGCAGGATAAGAGCAACTCTTCGTCCAGCCTCCACTCACGAGTGCCGCTCTCCCGGACCTGAGCTTGAGAGGAGATTGAAAGAGTTAAGGCAATACAACAACAGATACAGGCGCACTCTGCAGGCGAAAGAAAATGAGTTGCAGGTAAACGAATTCAAATCTGTTTTCTCTTAAGGCATATTTTTATTTATAGACCCTGTTTAACGTAGGCGTTTAGAATTGGATAGGCTTTTAATTTTAATATCCATATCTATACTAATAAATAAAATTAAAGTGTCTGTTTGTAACGTCAACATATTTTTTTAACTAAATAGATATTAATGTATGTACGATATCTATACCAAGAAATACAATTTAAAACATTTTTGTCTGTCTGTTTATTCCGGCTAATCTCGAAGACAGTTCAACGGATTTTGACTGGACGTTTTTTTTGATAGATAGCTGAAGTTACTTCGCGTATCTTAGGGTACTTATAATTTTCGAAAATAATTAGGGTTTCGCGTAAAAAAATTAAAGCTCACAAAAAATCCGATTCAATGCACAGTTTTATGGGCAAGTGCTTAAATTTATGAGAATTTTTTTTTTTGCTTTATCTTAGTTCAAAAAAAATGGGAAAAATAATTAGAGTTCCGTATAACAAAAAATCACACTGAATAGTATATGAAACGCGGGCGTAACCATGGGTACACAGCTAGGTTTTAAATAAGAATATAGTGTTGCTCAACTGATTTAAAATGCTACTTCAGTCATAACTGTAGAAACCAAGTTACTTCCAACAGTACATGTCGATTACTAATGTATTTTTTTTATTGTCTTGATAATGGCGATTAGCGATCATATGAGATTCTAGATGATTAACAATTTTACAGATAAATCTTTGTATGAGAGACTAAATAATATAAACTAAATTATCTTATACGATCGTTTTCAGATGTTACTAAGCAAATTAGGTAGCGACGCTGGTTCTGAATGTTCACTGAGAGACTCACGGTCTCCGGCTACGCAGAGGACTAGACTGCCGATTACAAAAGAAAACATCAGCCATCCAGGTATATCCTATTGTCGAGTTTGTTGCCGGTTCTTCTCAATGACTCGATTGCTTTCCGTAGCGGTGGCAGGTGACGCTCATAAGCGCCTTATTAGGGCCTAAATTTAATAAGGTTTTTTGAATTTGTCCATTATTTAGAGAAACACTAAATGCAGGTTACCTTTAATACTTCGGGGATTTAGGGCTGTCATGCCCGACTCAGACTGGATCGTGAACACGGTACACTTGTGATGAAAACCCGTCATAGTGACTCGTTTTTTAACTCGCTATACTATACTATTTTTTAATAATTTGGACTGTTCTGTAAGCTTACAAGACATAGATAACCTATACATATGATAAAAACTAACAAAATCTACAGATAGGAAATTGAAGATTTTTTATGTGCATTGATGATGTTTGAAAAAAACCTACGTAGGGATTTTTGAATCCCTCTATTACATGACACATTTTGTTTGTTTGAAATCATGCAAAAACTACAGACCTGATTTCGGTGAATTTAGCTATGGACGGGAGGGGACGGGACGGAATATAGTTGTCTGAGTTAGACGCGAGCAAAGTCGCGGGCAGTTGACAGTACACCTAATTATTGAATCGTTTCATTTGTCACAATCTCTTGTGTTTTATTATTTTACGCAGAACAGTAATTATTTTTGAAAAATAAAAGTAGCGTAAGTTGCGCAGAGGAATTTCAGCTATCTGCCAAAATTAACCGGTTTTTGGTATTGGTTCTATCACAGCGCAAATACATACATATGTATTTAGTAAAACGCTGTTGTTTTGATGTGTTAGAAGCAGACTTTTTTTAAGTATAGATCACATGAAGTGTAGTCATTTTACCGAGCTCGAATAAAAATCGAAATTCTAAATGAAGATTGACAGAGCTAAATAAGACCTATGTATTTATTTATTGTGTTCCAGGAAGGAAAATAAAGCTTATTTAATTGTATTTCAGAAACCAGTGATATAACATCGGTTTGCAGCCTCAGTGCGTCTGCTGGAGCTGAAGTAGAATACATTAATCTACAAAATCAACAGCCAATTGAAAAGTAAGTAATCCTTTTATTGCAGATTTACGAATTACTTGCAAATATCAACTGAAACTAAATTCAAAAATATATTCCACAAATGGCAATTAGATTATATTTTAATGAAGCTTTAAAAATAGAGAAGACTGATAACAAGTTTTTTAATAATACTATCTCATGTAGTGTTTATTTATTTATTTATTTATTTATTTCAATCACCAACAAGGTATACAATGTGTTTAGCTTATTATAAGTTAAATTATTATTACAATATATCTTAATGTAACCTTAATTATAGGTGAGTACGGCATTATTTATTTGAGCAAAAGTTATTTATGCGACAATGAACTTCAGTTTTTTTGTAGATCTAATCTGGTCTAATCTAATCTAATATGTTATAAAAATATAAAATAAAACAAAAACAAACAAAAATTAAACTAAAACTAAAATATAAAAAGAAATACTACGAACTAAGAGCAAAAACTAAACTAATATAAAAGTTATTAATTATTCAATTTTCAAATTGTAACATCGAAGACAATAATGTCGAAGACGAATTAGAAGGAGATTTATTTTTTCTTTTTATCCCTAATTTAGTATTTATTTAATTTGTTTACAGTTAGATTTATGTATATTCACGCAAACTATTTTGGAATATATCAAGATTCGTGGTTTTGAATATTCTGTTGTATATCGACAGTATTCTATTCATAGGAGAATAAAGTCCTAAATTCGTACGATAATGATTAGTTGTAAAAATATTAAACTGTGAGGCTCGAGGTAATTTAGTGGGCGCATTTAATTTAACTCTGCTTAATAGTTCTGGTGTGTTAAAAATGCCATTTACTAATTTAAATAGAAATGTCAGATCTAAAATCTCTCTACGAGTTTCTAAAGAATCTATCTTGAAATATTGAAGTCTGTCTTGGTAACTTAAAAGTTTTTTACCTAAATGTAATCCGTAGGTTAAGTGCCACAGAAACCGATTTAAGTGACGATGTGGTCTAGGATGGTAAAAACATTTATAAGTTCTTATAGGCTTATCCAGTTGATTTCAAGTGATGCTACCATAACACATTTATAGGTGTTAACCAACAGTTTTAAATTTGAGTATGTTAGTTAGCCAGGTGGAGAAAGTTTCTATGATTTTGTCACGATATTTAAGAATAGGATTATTGAATACGAACATACGTCCATCAACGCAGTATCGGAATCAATTTACCGCTGAGCTATCGTTTTTTTTTCATTTCAGGTGTTGGTGATATTGACAATAAATATTTGAAACTATTTAAGTACAGAATTTGATAATAAGGTTATTCAAAATGCTATTTTAAGTACACCTCTACAGATAACGAAATTAAATTTCAGACCTAAACCTTCAGCACCTCCAGAACCGATCAAAGAGCCGCCACCGAAGGAACCGAAAAAAGAACAACAAACTAAAAATGTTTCATTCAAAAACCACTTGGATTACACGAGCCCACCATCCTCAAAGGCTGTCCCTGAGAAAGATCAACTAGCTAAATTGCCTTATGGATGGACTGCAGCTGAGGTAAGTGGAATACTCTTTATGGATTCTAATTGAACTGTAAGATGTAACTAATAAAGAGTATTTCCCTTAGGAGTCTGAACCAGTACCGAGACCAGTAACAAAAACAACAGACTCAGGTAAAGCTGAAATGAAAACAATTTCTGCGTTAAAAACAACCGAGACATCTAATGCAAAGTCAGTTCCAGCTAAGCTCCACGAGCCATTGTATACGAAAGCAGCTATACCGAAGGTTAATAAGGTAACTGTTAAGAATTCTAAACCAGCAATGTAAATGTATATATAACCAGAAAAATATGTTTACTTTTTCGATATAAGTTATAAAGTTTAGATTTAAAAGAACTCTCCTTTAGAATTTTAGCAACTTTGTTAATAAGCAATTTTTTAAGTTCTGAGAATTGCAGTCAAACGATGATTTTCAATAATAACAGTTATTTTATAATTCGCATTTTTTTTGCAACTTGTAAGTGAAATTTAGAATTTTACATATGATTATGTGCCCTATAATAATAGCATTTTTGCTCATTCTTATCATTTTTTTACTACTGTATATAGGTTCAGCGCTTTTTACTACTATCTGAGCTGATATCAAGGACGATGTGCTCCAGGATAGTAAGGTCACTAAGACTAAACGTACTGGTTCTAAATGAATGATGCCGGAACATACTTATAGGTTATAAAAATTGAGGGTTTATTAGAAAATCCGCAACCACCATACTATGGTTTCCTCAAAATGTATTCCTTCACTTAGAGATCATGTTTATTATAGAATTGAATAGGTTGATTCGTACCTACGTCGGTAGACGTAGAGTCTAACCACACTACCGGTTGACCCATTAGCTTTCTTCTTATATGACTTTGTCTTCTCCTTGTAACCTTTTCATTTCGACGTGCTTGTACCTTAGTAAAAATAATTTGACAGACTCCAGAACCACAAAAGAAAGTAGTCAGGACGCAGGATTCCCTTTCAACGAAGACAACACCGTCACGTGAGCACAAGTCAGGGTCGAGAGGGCACAGGCGGATGTCGAGTGTCACGCAAGGAGCATTGCTTGCAGACCTCATGCATGTATCAGTAGATCAGGAAGACTTAGAACCACCTCTCGGGATGGAAAGGAAGGTTATAGGTGAAGATCATATAACCTCTCAATTACATATTATTAGTTTAAATTAATCATGCTTTAAAGGGTTAATAGGGTCTTACAAATTGGATGTCTAAATAGTAAGATTGGCTCTGCGCTGTTGAATTTGCAGTTTTTTCAAGTACTACAACAATATTTAGTAGTTAAATAAAAAATAAACTAGTTTTAACTTTCGCTTTTGATGAAGTTAATAGTTTTTATAAGTCTATAGTCATAGTTGGTGTGTTAAGTTTTTTAAAATTACAGGTCAGGAGAGAGATCCGCTACCTCCACCAAGACCTAAGCAAGAACCTGAAGATATTCTAGACGTTGACCGTGATTACTCGTCTACGGAGAGAAGAAAATCTTGTAAGTAGTCTTAATGATGACAAGTTAAGGTAAACTTTTAATTCTAATGTTTAAGTATTATGATGTGCATTGAATAAGGAACTGCAACGGATAGTGCAGTTTTAGCTACACTGGAAAATGTATTATGAAAACGTATAAAAGGAAGGCTGCATAACATAATTTGCAATATTTGTGGTTCAGGTCAAAGAAGAGATTCGGAGAAGAAGAAGAAAGAGAACTTCATCGTGGTTCAAAGCGATTTGTGGGACACGAACACTTTCCAGTACACGTGCCAGAAGACACCTCCTAGTAAGATTTACTTGCTTTTTATCATTCTTTGGAGTTCATATATACTTACGATTGGCGCAAAAACTGATTGTGATTCTTTTAAATTCATATAAACATGGAAACTAGGAGTTCCAAGATCAGATTCCGGTAGGACTGAAATTTTAAGTCTAGACCAAATTAAAAACAATTTCAGGTCATCACCATTCTCCCATGCAGAGGAGTGTGTCTGAGAAAAGTAGGCAACAGCCATCACCACATCATCCCAGGTATAACAACGTCTGTTTAGATGTTTTACTCTTTAAGGAATAATTTTACATTAGAAATTAGCCCAACAATGCAGTTAAGTGGCTATGGGCTGAGCACATTGCTCGCAGAACCGGTGCCCGATGGGTCCAACGGGTTCTCGAAAGAAGCAGCTCGGGTGTTCGCCTCCCTAAGATGGACCAACGAACTAGTGAAGGTCCTGACAATCCGCTGGATGCGAGTGGCGCAAGACCGGTCGTCGTGGAGATCTTTGGAGGAGACCTAAGTCCAGCAGTGGACATCTTTCGTTTGAATGAGTGGATAAATTAGCAACTGTTGACCTCAGAAGAAAAGGTGTTAATAATCTAGATCTGGTCTAGATAATCTAGTTTAATTTTTTAAGTTTCACTGCGGGTCCATTTTAACTAAATTTCACGCTTACTAAAAGAATATTTTTGACATCTTTGAATATAACTTTTTGGTTTATTAAATCGCCTCTGTATTTTTTTTAACTTTTAAGCTTTTAAATAGCTAATCTTATCTAGATATAGAAATATTTGGGTAGTTTAAAAGCATTCACGTTTGCGAACTATTTGATAGTCTATGTCAGATTATAAATATACTTATTCATGTGACGTTAAATATATTCATTCAGTAAACTTAAGAAATTAGTAAATAAGTCAATGTATTTGAATGTATGAGCAAATTAATTTATGTTTCGATTTTAGAGATACTGATACGAAGCCCGTTGAAAGGAGAGCATCCAATGCTTCGATCAATCTCAGTAAGTTTCTTTTGCTAAATATTGTTACTTCAGAAGTGTCAAAAGATTAGGAAAGAACGGAAACATGCATGTGATGTCATTTGGGTTGTAAGAATTCATTATGCTAGTGGTCTCTTACCATCAGGCGAATTAAATTAACCCACACGCCTTAATAATAAAAAGAATACTTTTTCTAAGCATAGGCATTTTGTGAAGAGGAGAAGGAGTAGGATTTATAGGTAAAACATTTATGGTTTTTTAGTAAAGAGGCTGATTTTTAAATAAGTGTTGCGGACTATAGCTGTTTTTAACTAAACTATAAAAAAGCATTCCTGGAACCCGTCAGTATATGTTTGCGTCTCCAGAGAAATGAGTTGGAACGGCTCATATTTCGGTTCATGTTGCCAAAAGTATAATTTAGATCAGCATAACACAATTTTACTTTCGAAGCAAATCCAATACAACCTTGCAGAAATGTTTACGCTCCACGTTTATTTAAATTAATTACTTAGTCCCTTCTGCTGTTTCATTTGTAAGAATCTGTCAGATGTGATTGAGGATAAACTAGCAGAAAAATGGCAATATTCCCTTGCTTTCAGCTGGTCCAGCGAGAGGTAATACTCCTGAGGGTTATAGAGAAGCCGAAACCCTAAGAATATCCGATCGACTATCAAAGGTTGGTTCATAATTTGTCCCGAATACAAGTAGTTCAATTTTTGGAGGAAATCGAAAATGGTGATATTTAAATTTTCTCAGAAAGTCTTATTTCTAAATCTTCCATTATGAATGGTTACAGATTAGACGTATAATTTTATAATCATCTATAAAAAGCGATAAATTTAAAATGGTTATTTTTTCTTCTGGATTCCGCAAAAACTAATGGTGTTAATACGCAGGTCGTCACTTTGCAATGTTTTAATTGTTTTTTTTCGCCTTTCCGCTTCTTATGTATGCAAATTACGCTGAATGTGCGAAATGAAAGTAAGAAACTCAAGGATGATCAATTTATTCCGCTAGTTATTTTGCTTACAAAATAAAGCAAATATGCAGTCTACCTTAAAAGTAGTTATTATAGTCTAGTATATAGTATAGTCTAGTAGTTATTATAGTCTAGTATATAGTATAGTCTAGTAGTTATTATAGTAATATATGAGGTATTTTCCAAAAGAATAACAGTTACAATAGATATCAATTAGTAATGCGTTAATTCTTCTGAGCAGTGATTTGTGACCCTTATGTGCTACTCCATGTCATCATACTCTTGAACCAGAAGACATCAGTTGCTTTGTAACAATAATATACCATCTAATTCAAGATCATTACCTAAGATCCAGTATTATTTCATTCCAGCGTCGTGGATCTGAATTCCCACAACCTGTGAGTACACCCCCCCAGCAGAGTCAGACGAAGCGAAGACAGTCTTCGGCTCAGGTATGTTATTCAATGTTCATTAAATGTATCAAAGTTTTTCTGTATTAGTTGTTTTACAATTTTTCCCTTGAGTAGTTGAAACTGTTATACCTTGTTACTCTTCCTTAATTCTCTTACTCATTTTGTATCTTTTTTCTATTCCGAAATAGCTAAATCAACAATATGATTCTCCACGTCCATAATATCCTGCCTCTTGGCTCGCCGTCTTAATAATCCGTGCCGGTTATATAATATTCAATAATTTTGTACTAAAGTTACTTTAGTGAGTGAACATAGTTTTTTTTAAAGTGATTTAAAATTGATAACTTCAGTTTAGTTGTTACCAAAAAATTACAATATACAACAGCATCCAGGTAGCAATAATTACCGTCGATAGGGGGTACTGAAAACAGCAAATTATTAGTTTAAAAATGTCTTTTTTTATTCGAGATCGTCATAATTAGTGATTCATCTGGTGTTAAATAAATTACATTCCGGGAAAGTTGACGACCGCCAATAGATGTGAATCTATCTCGATTTGACATATCTATCACGGGTAAAGCCTCTAGCTAGCTCATCGATATACACTTTTGGTCCGGGACGTTTGATGCGCCTTAACGTCTCACTCTGTGAGCTTTTACCATATCCATGTTGGTCGCTAGGTCGCTACCCAGTCAACCATCCTGTATTACCCCGGCATTATTATTAATGCAAAAGTTATTTGTTAACTGAATTGGCTAAACATATAACCATACTGTTAGACAAAGCGAAAGCTATTTACGGCTTTCCATTCTGTGTATATTATTCACAATCTTAACAGAGACTAATGTATCCGCTCTATAACTTTATTCAAATATTTCAAAGGTAAGAACTTATCAAGAGGACAGGATAACAAAACCAGACATCGCCCGAAAACATGAAGACGTTAAAAGACCTGTTCCCGACGTCGTCCAACAAACGGAAACCTGGAAGCCAGATCCCGATACGATTAGAGTTTCTAAAGGTCAGGATTCTCCAGCAAAGAGGTTACGACAAGAAGCAGAACCCTTGAAGAGAGCGAAAACTGGAGACTCGCCACGATTAACGCAGGCAACTCATCAGCCCAGGCCTGATCACCATAAGAGTAGCCCGAATGTAGCATCTAGACATAAATCTGGTAAGTCCTTAATAATTCCGCCAGAAGTTCCTGAAATATATTGTTGTACTTTGAATCTAGAATGAAATGAAAATAACGAAGCGATAATAGCTCAGTTTCGGTGAAGGAAAATATCGTGAGGAATCAAACCATAGGTGGTAGGACACTATTAATAGTAACCGCCTGAGTAGCTATCATCCTCGAGTTCGAAAACTTGCCACCAAACACTAATAAGTGTATTCAGACTGCATCACTTAAGAGGCACCCCCTAGGCTGTGTTTACCATCCTGGATCACATAGTAACATAACATTGGGTGAGATAGTGGTCATTTTTTTCTTAATAAAAGGATATTGAATTTAAGGTTCTCCAAACAAACGAGAGGAACGTAAATCGGCCATATAGAACCGATTCGAAACGACAAGACTCTGCTGAACAAAGGAAAATGTACACAGCGAGTTCTGAATCGGAACTATTCGAATGCGCGATCTTACCGATCTTCCACAAGCTGCTGACCGAACGGCACAAGAGCCAACCGCACGGCTTGAACCTCAGCTACGGGGTCAGCTGCCCGAATATATCTATCAAATGCGACATAGTTGAATATTTGTAAATATAACACATTAAAACACGAACCAAATCTGTGAGGTGCAAAGCTCAAAGTAGGAACTGCACCTCGCGCATATAGGGTGTATTTTAAATTATCGGTTTAGATAAATAAGTACTTCTAATTAGTGTTAGGAATATTTTCAGTACGTTAAAAGCAAAAAAAATGATATTTAAAAAAAAAGCAATTAAATCTTATGTTAAATGCAATGTTAGATTTGTTTTATAGATCTTAAAGTTTTGAGTGATTATAAGAAGAGGAATAAAAAAAATTATGTGTCCTTTTGGCATTAAACCCTATCCAACTGCTATGATACGGCATTTTTATATTTTACACACGACATATAGTTCCACAAACTTTACTAACCCCGGTAACAGAATTAATACTCCGACCCGGTGTTGAAGTCGCTGTGATCATTTTTAGTGTTGCCAGTAAATACTACTAAAGTTATAGAAAGTTGGTGGTATCAACGATATATACAAATATTTATGTTTCCTCAAAACATGTACAAAATAATATAGGTTTAACTAAGGCTCCAAATTATTGAAATTTTTATATGTCAAAGACAGTTCCCGTTTTATCCGCCTGGGGCAAGTAAGTCCGACGCTCTATAATTGCTTTTCATACAATTTTTTAGACAAATGATAAAAAGACAAAATCTAAGAACATATGAATATTTTCGGAATGAACGTTGACAATGAGAAATGCCGCATACCACACCTTGTAGTAGTCAAAAGAAGGAATTAATTACTCATTGGTAGTTGAGGTTTCTTATAATGAACATTTTTTCTACTTATTGTAAAATATATTATTGTTATTATGAAGTAAGTTTAGATTATTATCCAATAACAATTAAAAAAAACTTTTTAATGAAACTCAGGACACAAATACCTCTTAAACTTTAGTCTAGTCATAGTTTCGTTATTTTAAGATGTTTATAACGTAAGAATATTAATGTAGATGACGTAATAATACTTAGCTACCTAATTTTCCATTCCATTTTACTCACTTGAAAACAAAGCTAGTTTTAACTCAATTCTTAAGAATGTTAAATATACACAATCCATCAATCAATCTGTGTAGCAATCAAACAACAAACGTAGCACCACACTTATTTAACACAATTGACATTTTTTCATAAATTCATGCAAATTTTTAAAACGGTTCACCTTCTTTTCTATTAACCATAAAGTTAGAGTTACCACACGTCTCGTTTATACGAAACGCAAACCCTTGTTCACATGTATTGATCAATATATTGTCTTGTCGAGTTGGCTCTGTTGTCGAAATCATCTTTGGAAACTTTGCCTTTTTACATACATAACGTCACGTCTCTCTCCAATTAGGGTAGGTAGAGATCGCGGTGCTGGCGAAAGCCACCCCGTGTCACCCCCATCCCAAATGCGGCGGACGGCCCCGGGGGGTTTTAGTGGGTATTTCCGGGCGTTTTACGCCCGGGTGAGTCTCACACTGGCACGGTGTTCGTCCCTCTGTGCCCCCTTACCTATTGCATTGGGGGACTCCGGTCTCACTAATGCAATAGGTAAGGGTAGTGCGTAAATGCATATACCCCCGTCAAAAAAAAAAAAAAAAAAAGGTAGAGACTACATCCTTCCACCTATTACCAGCAATGGCTGTACCCCTTGTAGCGCCCGTGTGCCAACGATTTCCAGGCACCCTTTGACAGCGTTGGCGGCTCCCTAAAACCCCGCGCCTGTGTGCGCTGCACATCTTGCACTATAGGTAAAGCCGACTCTGCCTGTTACGATCCTGACACACGTCTATCGTTTCTTCTACTTTCATACATGCTCTTTAGTTACGGGTACTTTGACCGTGGCCTTCGAACAGAACGTGCTCGAACTGGTCGGGATACGTTCGCCTAGGACGACCCTTACCGTCTTGTAAAATTGTTTCGTCAATCTTCTTTGAATCTTGAATCCGACACTATATAAGTTCTGTTTTATTTAATTTGTGTACGAATCCTATTGGCTTTTAGTAGCATTTGATATAGCTTTTGTGCCATATAATTAAATAAATGTTATAATAGATATAATACAATATGAATTTAATAAGATATTATTAAATGTGTTTAGAAAATCCAGCAAGTTCGTTTACATACGGGTCTATTTTCAATATTTCTAATGCATTTATTATATTCACAAATTAGATTATGAACGACTTACATCAAACTATTACAATGATGACAGCATTTACAATGATATAGCTATTAGTAACGTAGTTAGTTATACGTTATTATAATATTTCTAAGTGATAGCACACGATCAGCGACGAGTACTAATTTTAGTGATAAGGATATTCCTGTACTCTTAATATTTTAGTATAATCTTGATATCATATTTCTAAATTGTGTTACATTTAAAATTTGATGCAATTTTCAATTATTTTACGTTGATGTCTGTAATATAGACATTTGTGTTAATCGCGTTAATAATTAATAACAATTGTTTTTATAGACAATTTAGTGTTTAGCATTAGAACCTATACTGTAAGGTAATGATTGTGCATTTGACACTAAGCTAGTACTTTTTTTATAGTTCTTACTTTATGTTTAAGCCTACTCTACATGTACACTTGTTGTTTGAATATTCATGTATTTTTTAAACGGCTTAAGAGGATATGCGGTCAGCGACAAATTTGAAATGCAGGTATTTCAGAAATCTATTGTTATCGCGTTGCGCCCTAGAGGAAGAGTTATGAAACACGAAACGGACAAGTGCAGCTCGGGTTTTTTTTACTTATGGAAAATAGACGAAAACATCATTGCGTAGTACCCTGTTTCCTCCTTCAAAACTGAACCGATATTTTATTTTCTTTCAGTTATGTATGTTTTCTAGTCTTTTGTTATAGAATAAAAAAGACTTTGGGTATGTCTCTTTCCTTTTTTATTTTTAGTCGTCAAATTTGTTTGATGAATGTCTGAAAATGAAATCGAACATTTTTTTTCATTTTCAAAGGCTCCTAGTTTCTATTTCATGGAAAAAAACAAAACGTATGGGCATGGCGGTGGTGGATATATATTATTTGGATTAAAAATATTTACCATAAAAATTTATCATTTTCCAGGAGAGAAATATGGGACTACGTTTGTATGGAATAAACATCGCTAGCATATCCTCCTAACTTTACCAAATTTTGAGCCATTGATTACTTAGTTACGTAATCTTTGCTTTTTAATAACTATTTATTAGCATAATAGATCAAATTATTAATTTAAAGTATATGAATGGTTTGGTGGTAGGGAATGTTCTATTGATATCCGCCTATATGCTAAAACATAATGCTACTCAAGTTTGAAAACTTGTCGCCAAATAGATAGGTGTGTTTCGACGGCATCACTTGAAAACCAGTGCCTAGGTTTAGTGTGTTTATCATCCTGGACCACATCGTCAATTAACATCAGGTGAGATTGTGGTCAAAGTACTTAGCCTATATTGTGTAAAAAAAATATAGATTTATCAAATATCATCGTGTTATTTGCAATATTGTTATTTTAGGAATTACTTACAAACAGAATGCTTAAAACTATTTCACATTATTAGCTGTATTAAAGTGTAGATGTGTTGGTCATCGGAAACCCAACTATACCTAGTAGTGGGTTTTAAAATAAAAGATTAGTAATTAACGATATTAAAATAATGTTATATGAGTACTTTAAGCTTAAAAAAATTATAAATTACATAAATTATGATGTTAATATAGACGTGGATCTATTATTACTTAAAAATTAATTAGGTATTTCGCATGTATGCAGTTAAATATATGCTGACGCCATAACACGTAAATACATTTTCTCTATAAGGAATAACAGTTAATTCAACAAAAACTTAGTTCTATTTTCATATTTACGACTCCTTCTTAATAGAATCGAGAAACGAGGTTCAATATTTATAAAATCATTATCGATCTATTTGAACAAACTGTAAGTTATGTATTTTGATGTGAACTAGTTTGTAAATTGTAATTTTTTTCTGTAATTATATCTATAAAATTATTATGAATCAATAATTCTAAATGAATGTAGTGCACGTGCTGTTGACTGTACTCGGAGTAATTCACATTACCTTATTCATATGATTAATTAATAAACAATTCACTAATTTCCAATTAAGGTTTACTATAAATGTATAAAATAATTGAATAATAAATCAGCTTTATTGTTTTCTTGGTTTTATTTGTGATGTTTAGGTACATAATATTAATCAATGCTTATAATAAAAGACTAACGAGACGAAAAACTGTTCATTGAAGATATTTAAGAAAAATTACAATGCTTCAGAATTGACTGCAGAATACATTTCTATAGTTTAAAAAAATGTTGTATGCCTGTTTATTAAGTTATTCACGCAAGAAGTACTGAACTAAATTCGATGAAATTTGGTAATGAGATATATTGCATGCAGTGGAAGAACATAGAATGAAAATTATCGAAATTTCAAGCGAGGTCAGCCGTGGGTAAAGCTTGTTAAAAGCTAATTGAATTACTCATGTTAACTTCGTTGGCATGGTATAATTATATCGTTATGAAACAAATGTTTTGAATTATAATTCATATTATTTTGTGGGTTCAAAATGCAATCGTTTGCATGTAGAGACTCAAAATTTTCCAAATTCAAATCATCTGCTTACTTCTATATACAGGACCAGATTTAGGGACCCAATCGGGTCCCGCACTTGAAGGGCTCCATATCACTATCAAAATGAACAAAAGGTTATTTTTCGAAATTGACAGATAGAAACTTTGTAATATTTCGTACTTATTGTAAACCGGCTATTTTAATTTTGCATTGGATGCTGGGAGACATTGCTTTTGTTTAGCTAATTCACGCTAGTTCTTTCTTCACAAACTTGAGCTGTTTTCCACATTAAGTGACGATGTGGTTCAGGATGGTAAACACACGAAACCTAGAGATACTGGTTCTCAGGTGTTGCTTTTTTTTTCTAACCTAGCTAACGCTGTAGACCGGATGGGCCTTTAAAGCTTCACCGTAACTTTGGGGGCGAGTGCTGAGGGGGCACTCGCCGCAAAAGGTAACTAGCACAAGGGCATCATAGTGGTACGAACCTCGATTTGACCATTACCTAAGTAAGCCGCAGGTGGTGAGCCGGAACACACCTATTTGCATTTGGCGACAGGTTTCATACTTGAGGGTGGTAGCTACCCAGGCGGGCATTATTACAAAATGGCCTACCACCATGCTATGGGTTCCTCACGATGTTTTCCTTCACCGAAGGCTCAGGCCGACTTTGAGGTTGGATAGATAGTTTTTTTTTTTTTTTTTTTTATTTGACGGGGGGAAATGCATTTACGCACTACCCTTATATAGGGATCAAACCTGCGTCAATTAATCCGGAATCCTGCCGCACTATACGCTGCGCCAACATTGCTTATGATGCATATATACCTATTAAATTTTACTACGCAATTTTGACTCACGTCAAACATCAAGATGACGTTAGCGTAGGCAAAAATGTAAGTAAAAATTCGTAAAATGTTATTTGCAATATTTATCCTTCAATTTGATATCGTCTTAACGCACTGTATATATTGTGATGATTTAATATCAAAAATAGAGAAAAAAACCATGAAAACACTGTTTAAATTCTTCATATAAAAGATTAAATATATCTAGCCGAGTATAAATTCGTATGCGTATAAAATTAATTATTGTTATTATTGCAAAATTTTGTGTGAATGGTTCTATGACTTTTTGTTACTACTTAGTGGACAGCGGATTATAATGAAATTTGCTATGTTGATTTAATTAGACCAAAAAGCAAATCGATAAAATATAAGTGGTAGCAATTTATTAGGTCATATTCATTACAACGCGGTGCTTGCGTAAGCCACCCCGTGTCGCCCCCATCCCAAATGCAGCTGACGGCCCCGGGGGGTTTTAGTGGGTATTTCCGGGCGACTCTCGCCCGGGTGAGTCCCACACTGGCACGGAACTCGTCACTCCGTGCCCCCTTATCTATTGTATTTGGGGGACTCCGATCCTTCAAATACCATAGATAAGGGTAGTGCGTAAATGCATTTCCCCCCGTCAAAAAAAAAAAAGGTCATATTCATTAATAAAAGCACAGGCAGTGATCGCTCTTCGTGTATTATTAAATAATAAATAACTATAGATTCTGGTCAATTAAATTTTCATAAAATAATTATGATCGTCTAAAGGGCTAATTCCACTCATAAACCAATCGCTATCACTGTCTTCAATTTCACTGCAGTGATCATCATCGGTACCACTATCCACTCTCCGTTGATATAATGAACCTTTCCATTTTCTAGATCCGTCATCCCATAATTTTTAAAATATTCATCTTCGTGTTAACTTTGCACTTTCCTAATGTTACCGTCAGTTTGACAATCTTTTTTTCACTGGTTTCTTATCTACTAACCTTTTTTTCCTCATCCTCTCTATTTAAAGAGCACGAAAATAAAAATACAAATATCTTTATTACTCTTTACAAATTAAACACAAAAAATACATCTCTATGGATCCCGCACTAAGAAATAGTACTTTTATCGCGGGAGATCTTTCAAATCGCAAGTTACAGTGATTGATTACGCTGTGGTTTATGTCGTAAGTGTGTCAAATGGATTAATTAAATATATATTTGTGGTTTTTAATTACATAATATTTATAAATAAACGATAAGGCAAAAAGGAACTGAATATAAATAAACATTAATATACATACATGTGTATTTATGTAATATCGCTCTGTTAATACTTTGATTCTAGATTGACATTGTTTAAATCGAAATCCAATTGCAATCTTCCAATCCATTCTTTGCAATGTGGTATTAACTTCTATTAAAGTTTATATCTTGTTTTAATTCAAGTCTCAGTTTATTAACAGTAGGCAATTCGTAATTAAGCTTCGTATTTTTAACGTAAAGCAGAAAGATCAAAATAATCTAAGTCTACTTTTATAGCATATGGTCGGCTTTTTCCTAGAGTGACAATTTTTTAGATGTACTGGCTGCGCATTACACTTCTTTTGTAATTCTTGTAACGGTTTTTTCAGAAATAACTGATATTGAAACAAATTTATTAATGTCATCAGTAGAATTATTAAAGGTTGAAGATTGAACACAATTAATTGCTCTAAAATGAATAGTTGTACTACATTCCAATAACATTTTATATATAGACACGGCATACGTCAACATCATTGCATTAAAATCGGCATAATTAAACTATACATACAAACTATAAATAATGCTTTCCAGTTACATAGTACGCAAAAAGGGAAAGAATATGAAAGACATTGTATGTTATTTTAGAACCAAATGAAGATATATTTTGAATTGTAATGACGTGTAACTGCGACCCTATATGCAAATGCACTCTGTGACCGCGACTCTGGATAATATGTGACTAAGAGAATGTTAGGCTATTTATTACCTGACTTTAAAATTGCCAAAACAATAACGCATTTGCGCGCATTATGGATCAGTGGCAATTTATATGAACTACCGATCAATAAAAAAATCTGTTTTTGTATTTCATCATGACGTAAAATTTGAATGAAAATATTGCATACGTTTAGGGAAATTAATATTGGATGGCAGCCGCAAAATATATCTGTCATTTGTTAATGGGATCAGAACGTATTTGCTTCATTTCTGCATTGCAAAACTCCTTCACCTTCAAAATAATTTCTCAACCCCCACTATTCACTACTTACTAAGCATCGTAAAAACACCTTAGTACTCGAAATAAAATAAAAACTGTGCAACCGCATCCGCTCGTATTAACCTCACAACAACAACATGGCGGATCTGTCAATTTGAGTTCTACGTTTTGCCGCGGGACTTGCTTTCGTGGCGTTGACTCTACTTTATAGTCATGTAGTCATTATTATTCATCTCAGATGTAGTCTGTGTTTTATTATTTATCTCTGGTCTTTGTCTAATGAACAGCGGAGTTAGTGTATTATTATCTATGTTTACTGACGTTGAAGAGTTTCCAATTGCTAAGAGTTGACAGCCGTCAGTAAATAAATGTCGTACTGACAATGAGCCCAAGCTTGAGAACTTACATTAAGTCACTATAATCAAAATGAAAATACCCATTTAACCTACAAAAAGGTCTCCAATAAGTAACAAATAGTACAAACTTACCAACTGATACATATAAGTTACAAGTGATGGAAATGAAAAAGTAAAGCGTAGTTCGATTTACATAGTACGCATTTATGTAGGAAATATTTAATTTTAAATCTATAATACCTGAAATTAATAATGTATCTCCCGTCCAAGATTAAACTCGAAGGACAAAATATTAGTAAGAGATAGAGAACAAATATTGAGAAAGAGGTAAAAAATATGTCTACTATCTAAAATACAGGTGTGTGTTTTTTTTTACTGATCAACGTTGACCCGAAAGGCCTTGACAGCTTTATAGGACGTTGGAGTGAGTGTTTAAGGCACTCAGCGAAAATGGTAGCCAGCGCAAGATCATCAAAATAGTACGAAAATCATTTTGAGCTACCTGTGTTAAAAATTCCGTAAAACATACCTTACGAGCATACTTCCTCAACAACAAATATACCACAATTTTTTTGTTTTTTAGTTTTGTCTCTTTCTCGTTCATTATGTAGTTCTATCTGCTATGTAATAAGAAATACCGTCTTTCTAATAAGTAGAAACTAAGTAGATTTGTAAAATATATTAGTAGATTTGTTGAAAATATGTGGTCACCCTATGCACTTGTCAAATCACAAATGTCTTATGTCAGTGTTTGTCCGTCTTTCTCGTCTTTCGGTTGTTTTTTTTTTTTTTTTTTGTGATTTTATTGTGAAATTATTTTATTTTTATTTTTGTCGTCTAATGACAAAGTGAAAACAACAAAACTAATCAAGATGCCTGTCTTTCACACGAAGATAATTGAAAGTATCCTCGAGCCGGTAGCTCAACAAGTAAGTTTTGCGAAAACTCTTAATAAAACTGCTTCCTAACTATTAATAGACGGTTGTTCCCGTTTTTATGTGTAGGTGTTGGTTGTTGTTTACACCGGGGCCTAAAGTGTACATAATCGGCATATTATGTCATCGATGACGACACGGTGTTGATAAATTATCATGTAATTTGTAGTAATTACTATGTTTGGTGTTAAACGGTGTTACCAGTTTGTTTTCAAGAAATTACAGGATTAGTAATGTAACCTACCAAGTGGTAACTTATGTTTGGAGTCTTGTGATCCATTATAATTAGTCATTAAGAATATTCTTAGTTACTAACTTTTAAACTTATGTTACAACTATAATCTTTATTATAAATCCCTTTTAAAATATGTCCACGGAGTAATTGTTATATTTTGTTACAACTGATATGATAAAGATGTACTTACATAAAAATTATTTATTTTTGTGTAGTTCATTAATGTTATAAAATGAAAGATGTATTTGGTGAATTTCTAATGTTGGCAACCCTGCTAAATCATAAACTTGCACTGTATGTCTCAGAATGTGCAGTGAAGCTTATTGCTTTCTAACCTTGTGTGTAGTATGACTCAGTGATTCACTCATTTACCAGTTTTGTTTTCTTATTTTAGTAAGAAGAAGTTGCTCATTTACTGTGTATTTTAGTTTATTTTATATTTATAATTATTATAATAAGAATTAGTTTTGTATAAGAAAGTAAAACATGCATCCAGTTAACTTTATGGTTGCTGCTGCCTATGGTTCCATCTATCTGATCCTAAATCTGTACCTTTCTCACAAATAATATGGAAGAGTAAGATGAAATAACTTATTTATTTGTGTACTTGTAATATAATATTAAAGTTATAATGTAAGTAGGTTGTTACACAATAGCCTCTTATTAACAATAAATAAAAATACATAGACATCAAAAGATTTTATACTCCATTTGGCTATCAGAAAGAAATATCGCAAACTTTGGGATTCCTTTCAGTCTTTACTAGACTAAAAATTTGGTGAGGCACACCATAATTATCCTTGTGGTGTTTATTTTTGTGTACTTATTTTGGTAATATTTTGATTAGCATGATAGTTACAGATAAAAAAAACATTACTAGAGATCACAATCATTTACATAATGGTACATCTTATAATAATATCTTTGTACATTGAAACCGGATTTACTGCTTCTTGAGTTATTATTTTTTAAATGTGCTTCAGAATTAAAATTCACTTAAGTTTTAATCAGTTAAACTAATTAATAGTAAACATCTAATTATAATTTGATATACTTATCAAGTCTTAGATTATACTATTAAACTCTTCAGCATAGTATATGTATATATAATCCCAAACCTGGCCAGGTAATACAGCTATGATGTAAAAAAATAATTCTGTATATGAACAGACAGATAGACATTAGTTTTTAGATGATGTAAGGATGGATACAAGCTCACTCAAGTGTTGAGAGTAGATTTTTGTTTATGGAAGGTCTATAAATATTATGATTCATACTTTTGTTACTTCTTGCTATAAATTCATGGAATTTATAAAATAAAAGATGGTTTCATTGTTCATTGGTAATGGTACAGTCATAGGTTATTTTAAGCAAATTGTTTATAGTTCTTATTCGACCTTGCCCTGCAAAATGGTGTGTGAGGTTCTGAGGTGTTAGTCTTAGATCAAGTTCACCACTATATATAAAAGTAAGCTATTATAAAAAACAGTGGGTATGAATCGAAACTTCTAAACTTAAATGCCATCCAATGCAGATGTGATGGTGAATGATATTAATAGTTAGTTTGAAATATTACAGATTTTGAAAAGAAGTTCCATTTTTAAGCTTAAATTACTCAGAGATTATTCTGGTAGCGGTTACTAAACAGAAGTTTTTAGGTTTCATATATGTTGAAAAATTCAGTTTTTGACATTAAAACCCATTTTTTTCAAAAGTGGATGTGGCACCCTTTATTTTATAGGACTTTGTGTAAAACGTTGTTTGTTTTTGACATTTACTGTTGTCGCCAGGACAATTGAATTAAATTTAAACTAAGGAATAAATTTAAAAAACGAAATGAAAAATATATATAACGGAAGGTTATCTCTTACATTAAATATATATCAAAATTACAAAAATAATAATAAAACCTGCTACTTTAATCATGCTGCAGGAAGATCCTCCCTGACCAGCAAAGAAATATGTCCAATCACCTAATTATGGTTGCATTACATGATGGTTGAATTATAGAATGAGCACATTAGGGGAAGTTTGTAAGTAACAAAGAAATTATGGAGCAGTCACCAGTCCTGGTATAGGCACATGATGCGAAGGGAGAAATGAGGATGTTGTAAAAAAGTTATTGCACACAAATGTTATAGAGGTAGGGGAAGATCAAAAACAAGATGATGGATTGTATGAAAAATTATATGCTTAGGAAGGGTGTGAATGTGGAAATTATTTCAAATAGAGATGAATGGAAAAGGGGCAGATCCCAAATAAAATGGAATAAGGGTAGGGAGATGACCTAATTACGGTTACAGTACAATGTTTTCATTTACCTAATCTTCAAAGTTAATTACAGGATTCAAGGACCCATGCCTATGGTTGCTGTGTCCAAACACATTGACCACTCAGTCAAAGTTGTTCACGAAGATTCCAATGAATTAATCAGTTTCGTTATACTAATAATTGCTTTATTTTAGTTTGAATAAAATGTACAAAAGATCACGAAATCTATCTATAGATTAAAAGATGTTAATCGCCTATTCAAATTGATATGCGTCTTTAATGGGCGTTTATGATCGCTTCACCGTGAAGAGTTGGATAGTTCATTGACATCCATTCATATATATATCTATATAGATTATTACATAAATATTTTGTAAATAGTCGTATTATTTAATTTAAAAAAAAAACCAGCCAACGGTTTTATTTGGTGTTATTGAAGGCATATGTTCAGCATCGGTAGTAATTGTTAATAACAAAATACACTGCCAGTGTTACCTGTACATGATATTTTGTAGATAAAAGCATTATGACAAAATTAGTGCGAGACGGTAAAGCATCTGTACTCTTCTTTTATACTGTTTAAGCTCAGTGCTTTGACCAATTATGGTGTGGCCGAAAATGGTAAATACGCTAAGCCTAGAGGTACTGGGTCTCAAGCGATGCTGTTAGAACACACGTATAGGTGGTTGAATACAGGATCTAGGATTAGCTCTTTACTTAAAGCTCATACTCATAACACAGTTGCATTGGTGGGTTCAAATCTGCGTCCAACGACGCGGAATTTGACTACGCCAGCAGCTGTACTATCATCGGTTCGATTGTTGAAAAACGTTCGTCTGTTAATCATTAGAAAATGAGCAATAAGAGAAGGTCAAATCACCGCCATCATAGAGAAATCGTAAATAAAAGTTGACAGGAAGATAACTATGGTACGTGTCGAGCGGAAACTGCGAAGGTGAAGCACGTAATTATACCAAATAATCTTATACGAGATTTTAAATATAAACCAACAACAGATGATATAATAAGCAATTACTTATTATCTACTGTCAAGTTTGAAAATCTGTCGTTTTTCACCACTTATAAGTGGTCATCAATTGCCACATCCTGGAGCACATCGCCATTTAATATCAGGTGAGATTGTGGTCAAAGCGTTGACTATGTGCAGTAAAAAAATGTCTCTACCTGAAGCTGAAGCTGGTACACGTCAAGTCTAAATAGACTGATTCGCAAGTATGGCTGCTGGAAATATCTTTATAGAAGTTCGATGAAATCGTGTAGATTGGTACAGTGGTTTTCTAGTTGTAATCGTTCTTTACTGACAAACGAAACAGGAGACATAAAAATCAATAAAAATTCTATAAAAATAAAGCTTGATCACTGAAAATAAAACTTAAATCTGGTCATAATAAGGAACTGTTTTAAGGAAGTGTTTTAATTTTAATGCAAGAGAGAGAGAGCGTACTAAACTACGATAGACGTCATATTTACGTATTTCGTACAAATTTTATACTAACACTGATCTTGAGGGAATGAGATTGAGCATCCCTCTCGACTCCCGCCAAAAAACTTTAAACACTTATGTATATCTCAGGATTTGATTAGCCGAATGATTTTTTTTTTTTCAGGAAAAGTATTTAATTTTAATTATATAATTCATTCAATTAATCTGTCGTTTTCTATAAATCAAACACCAGTATAACATCCTGTTATAAATGTTCTAATAGTGTCATCTAAAAATACTTAATTGCGTATATTTTTTGTCAAATGGCCATGCAAATATTACATTAGCAAAATGTTGGTCAATTTTGACCCTTTTTTTTTTTTTTTTTTTATTTATAAAAAGGCACCCCTGACATGATCAGGGACTTTGGCATCAACGGTTTTAAATAAATACAACAAATTCCCCCAAATCCCCTTTTTTTTCTTTGTTAGACTGGTTCTTTAACCTCTTATGTCTTCCCTTTTTTCTTTATTTCTTTTTTCTCTATTTTTTGTCTTTCTTTTTATCTTTTCTTTTGTCTTCCCTATCTTTTTTACAAACTTTTGTTTAACTTAAACTTAACTTACTTAACCTAGACATTATGTATTACATCGCGAGTCCGGCCTCACCACCACACCAGATTGACCACCGCTATTTATTACGTATCCCGGCACCTCTGGCAACACTGTCCATGTACTGCAAGAGGGCGGGGCGGTGGTCATCGTCCAGTCCATTTTGACCCTTGCCAGTAGTAATAAGCAAAGATCTTACCGCCTCCCATGATTACATTAGCATTGGCGTAATTTTGAATAAAAAAGACAAAGATTAATATAAGATTGCTTACGTATCACCCGTCCTCCATGCCAGCAAAAATAAGCAACTCATGGTTGCTTATAGAGAATATTTGAGCAGCCCCAGAACCAAATTATACTAGCGACAGCATAATCATTTATTGTAACCTTGCATTATTACATTATTTTGTAATATTAAAGATAATTGTTTTCGTTGTATTTTTTTACTAAAATGTATTACTTGTTTGTAATCGTTTTTTTACACGGTATACAGGCTTGACCACAATCTCACCTGATGTTAAGTTACGATGTGATCCAGAACGGTAAACATACGAAGCCTAGAGGTACTGGTTTTCAAGTGATGCTGCTGGAACACACCTATTGGTATTTGGTGACAGGTATTCAAACTTGAGGGTGGCAGCTACCAGGGCGGGAATTATTAGAAAAATGCCTTAACCAGCATGCTATGGTTTCCTCGCGATGTTTTCCTTCACCGAAAGCTTAGGGTGATTTTAGAGTCGGATAGTTGGGCACGGACTCGTGTCTTTTGACGACGAATCCTGCCGCACTACCCACTGCGCCATCATCGCTTCGTTTCTTTAGCGATATTTGTTTAAACATGACAAATAAAAAACAACGTAACGGAAGTCGCGTCACATTACGTTACGGAAGTGAAATTAATTATGTAAAGTGTCGAAAAATGTAAACAAAGATCGTTTAAATCGAGTGCATTTTATATTTTAGTTTGCATAGTATTCTAGAAGTATTTCTAATGGGCAGCTTATATTTTACGGACAAACAGGCCGTCGACACAGGGTTATCTTTACGTATAGCAGACAACCAGATATTAAGTATTCATCTTGTCAGCGGCAGGGTTAAATATAGACGATGTACGTCGAACCGATCGCTGTTTGTTCCCGGATCGTGTGCACTTTTAGTTAAAGGACACACAGTATCTAATATTCGTAAAGCAACAAAATCTATACAAATAAATAAAATTAAAGTGTCTGTTTGTAATGTCAAAATATTTTTTTTTCACTAAATAGATATGAATGTACGAGTATATATGATACCAATACCAAAAATGCAATTTTTAAAATTTTTGTTTGTCCGTCTGTCTGTTTGTTCCGGGTAATCTCCGGAACGGCTGGGCGGATTTTGACGGGACTTTTTTGATTGATAGCTGAGGTTACTCCGCTAATGCTAAAATGATAGCTTATTACGAGATATATCATTTTATGAATTTTTAAAATTTTTTGATTGTAGTATCTGTTTGATGTGGCTAATAAGGGTAGAACCGATTTTGATGGGGGGACTCTTTATGGTATATAGCTGAAATTATACGGGTTAACTTTGTTTAGGTACTTTTATCTTAGGAAAATATTTAGGACTCATCGTAAAAAAACCGTAAAAGTATTATACGCGCGTGAAGCCGCGGGAACAGTTAATATATACTTATAATAAAAGGCTAGAGGGACAAAATCTGTACATTGAAGATATTTCAGAAAAATACCACAATGGGGTTAAGAATCGGCAAAAGAACACATTTCGATGGTTTTTAAAATTGTTGTCTGTCTGTCTGTTTATTTTTTTATTTGTTCGCCAATCATGCAAAAACTACTGGACCGAATTAAATGAAATTTGGTGTGACTGTAGTATATACTCTGTGCTAACATTTAGAATATTTTATACATTTATATACTTATATAAAGCGTAAATAGCGTTATCTAAATTCATATTAAGCATCATAATAAATATGTGTTTTCTTAATAGTATTATAAATTAATAGCAAAATGAGCAGAAATAAAACTAAATTAAATCAACATAATTTATTTACATTGAATTTAAAAAAAATGGATTTCTGATGTTTATTCATAGATGGCGTTATACTTTTTTTTTGTATTATTTGAACAGTTTTGAATCATTGCAAGGACATAGATAATCTATATTAAATAATACTATAATAATAAAAGGCTAAAAAAAAAAAGTCTGTATTTTAATTTGTTCGCTAATCATGTAAAAACTACTGAACCGGTTTCGATGAAACTTTGGATGGTAGTAGTTAATACTTTATAGTACTTATATAATGCATGAATAGCATTTATCTAGATTGATTAAAAAATTATAATAATGCATAAATTGTATGCATAATAACATCTATACTAATATTAAAAGATGTAAAGTTTATTAGTTTGGATTTCCGAGGTAATTTCTGGTACGAGTGAAGTTACGGGCATAGCTAGTATATAATAAAATCTGGCTAACAAAACCATCTATAAGTAGACAAACGAACACGTAAACAGGTATAGACTTTATAATATGTAATGAAATAAAGTCACTGTTCCTCTGGAAAACAATTTACTTATTCCTGCGAAATATTCTTCTACCTACGATTCAAAATTGTAAATAAAATATATTTATGTTAAAACCTATTTTCCACACAGAAATACATACTCGTATAATAATTAGTCTAAAGAAAATCAATGTCAACTTCATAAAGGTCATGAATATAAGTTGGAAAAATGTTGTTGTTGCCAGATGAGATAAATAAAAATCTGTAAATTTAAACGATGACTCATGGGTTTTGTTACTCGCCAGTGATTGTTTGTGTTTATACGTTACTTTTCGCGCTTCGCGTGTTCCCGCTTATTCAATTTAAATTTGTTCGACACAATATATGATGTGTAAAACATACATAAACGTTTGCGTTTTTTGGAGGTTTTTTTGTTTTTTTTTTTTTTTTTACACATTGAGAATTGCACCCGTCGATTTGCTTCGTCTTTTATTATGCGAACGATTAAGGGATTGGATATACTCCCAGCATCTATTTTCCCATCTAATTATACCTTGAATAAATATATTTTTAAGTAAGCGCGATCCACCGTCAGCCTCATTTACACTTACCATCAGGTAAAATCTCTATCGTGTGCATGGATTACATAGAAAACAGTATTAAGTCTTTCTTTTCTAGTCACAATGTGATTGAATATGTTTGTGATAGCTTATAAAGTGGATACTTTGATATCAGTTATTGGAACACACTTTTGAAGCTTGGGGAGAGTTTTGCTCGGATACCACAAAAATTATAGTTTCATATCTTCCTTACAATGAACTTTTACTTTTTCAATGTTGGTTTATTTGAATATATCAAAACCTCTTTTCTTCTGACATTGGGACGTCGTTTTCTTTTAGTTTATTAACACGTTTTCATACGTATGTGCCTATGTAACGGAAACTTTGAACATGATTTTGACTCCCTTCAAAACGTCTGGTTGACTCGAAGTATGGCATACTTATCAAGGACCGATGACAATTTAATATTTCAAACAGTTAGTCCCGGTATCCTTACCAGGATTTTCAAGATAAGCGATTTTTTAGTATCTGATATCCGAAAACTAAAAAAAAACACGCTTGTATAGAAAATCCAACTAAAAAATAGAAAATAATTAATAAATATAAATCCAAGAAAAAAATACAGTTTTAAATATTTCAAATTTTCAATTTTGTTCTATTCTTCATTTATATTTATTAATTTTTGTCACGTAAGATTCCGTTTTATTGTGGTCAAACTTAGCCTATCATTAAAAAGTTTGCGCGACAAGTAATTCAAATGACACCATATGGTTATCACCCACGCCTTACGACCATGGACTTGTTTCTTAAATTAATCTTTGTTTCGAAATAAATGTATGTAAAAAAGGTGTTATATCAAATAATATTGTTTTTTGAAACACTCGATTGGAAAGTGATTATTGTCGAGGTATTTCTGATGACAACATTTTGACCAAAATACAATTTAGATTCGAAGGCAATCAAACGTTAAAGTTATAACAGGTTTAAAAAACTTTCCTGTAATTAAGGGAAAATAACCACAGATTGCAGCTGATTTGAAGTGATCTTGAGAATGAGGATGGGATGGTAATGGCCTTAGTAATAATCTAAATACCTAAGTTCAGATATGCGATTGTATGATAATTACATTCTTCTACATAGGAAGCTTATTTATAAATCTAAACCAATAAATAAAATTAAAGTGTCTGTTCGTAATGTCAAAATATTTTTTTTTCACTAAATAGATATGAATGTACGAGTATATATGATACCAATACCAAAAATGCAATTTTTAAAATTTTTGTTTGTCCGTCTGTCTGTTTGTTCCGGGTAATCTCCGGAACGGCTGGGCGGATTAAGACGGGACTTTTTTTATAGATAGCTGAAGTTACTCTGCGTAACTTAAATTACTTTTCATTTTCGAAAATAATTTGGGATCCGCTTAATTTTTTTTTTTATAATATTCGATTTGTTTTGCTCGAATTTATAAGATATATTTTTACTTTGTCTTAGTATCAAAAATTATTACGGAAATAATTAGGGTTCCGTATAAAAAAAGTTAAAACGCATTGAAGAAAATATGAAATGCGGGTGCAGTCGGGGGCATAAAGCTATACTAGCTTATCCGTCTGTCTGTTTGTTCCGGGTAATCTCCGGAACGGCTGGGCGGATTTTGACGGGACTTTTTTGATAGATAGCTGAAGTTACTCTGCGTAACTTAAATTACTTTTCATTTTCGAAAATAATTAGGGTTCCGCTTAATTTTTTTTATAAAATCCGATTTGATTTGCTCGAATTTATAAGATATATTTTTACTTTGTCTTAGTATCAAAAATTATTACGGAAATAATTAGGGTTCCGTATAAAAAAGTTAAAACGTATTGAAGAAAATATGAAAAGCGGGTGCAGTCGGGGGCATAAAGCTAGTATATAATACACATTCACATATTTGAAATAGAGTCCAAAGAAATACATTATCAGTTAGCAGTATTTGCTCTAAAGTATTTCTAAGGAGTTTCACTGTGAGATCGAAAATTTTCTTCTATTATGTCGACCATATTTCTCTAAGCCTTGAATAACCCGATTTCGAATAAAGTACTGAACGCCCTATTAGCTAGATTTCGTTTTGATTCATGGCGAGATGAAAGTTTCCGTACAACTATGTCTTTACGAGAAGAAATTTATTTGAATAGTTCTTTAGGACATTGTATTTCCCGATTGACGTCATTATAATAGAGACATCTGATGTATACACGAAGGCAGGCAGATAATGTTATTAGTATTGATATGTAGTTTTTTTTTTTTTTATTTGTTACGACTACTGTGCAAAAGCCCTCTAAGCCTTATGTTATTTACTATGTAGATCAGTGGTCGACAAACCGCGAGCCGTATGCGGACCTCGGCCGATATTTGTGCGGCCCGTTATGTAGCAAACAATTTTGGTAGACAATAACTGAGTTTACATGAATTTAAGCAAATTGATGTATGCAGCATGGAAACATGAGTCTTAAGTAGAATCAGTAAGTATTTCATAGGTTGTGTTTGGCACACAAAATCAATGACGAATTCGCGTTTCACAGCTAATAAAAATATATCAATTAACAGATGGTATCAACTACCCAATCAATAAAAGTGCGGCCAGCAGTGGGTAGCGCACATTGCCCTATGTGGCCCTTTTGCATTACCATCCCATTTTCTACAAGCTACATTCAATCCTACTGTATAGGATTCCCTTAAAAATACATACGAAAATAACTCGAAATCCTCATTTATTTGCACCCCAAATAGAAAAACATAATTATACATAAAACTCGGTTTTGCATAGATGTTTTGACACGTATCATACGAAATTCTATTATGCCGATCTTTTTCAGCCAAACAGGAACATCTTTATAAAGAACTTAAAACCTAAAATCCCAATAAGTTAGAACGTACATACGGTGAGAGAGAAAGAACTTAGTAAATATGCTCACTATTTATAACACACACACACACACGCACGCACGCACGCACGCACGCACGCACGCACGCACGCACGCACGCACGCACGCACACACACACACAACCAAATTTGAATTTCAAGACATTATACTGCATAACAAAATTTAATTATAATTACTTTGTAATTGGTACTACTTAAATGTTAAAATAATAAACTGTATTATAGTAAATGTACTGTTAAGTAATATACAATAAAGAAAATAAATAAATAAAATCCACTTCAATGATATTTTAGTATGTTTTTGTTTTAACTTTTAAAATAACACAAACTTGGGGCTTGATGTTTTTGAAACGTGTCAAAACTTTTTTATTTTATTATACCTACACTTGACCCGTTTCTCTTGCGCTGCGTCTAAGTGACCTTGACCTGGAATCTCGAAGATCTAGAGCGCAGTATCAAAGTTTAAATGCACACCCACGGTCGGCTGCGGTATGTTTGTATGCAGCTGTTTTGTTACGTCATATCCTCCCTCAGGTTCGTAGAGAAATGGCGGTGCTATCTGTCAATACTTGAAAAACTATCGAGACGTGATTACTTACTTTTTATCGTCTCATACTCTCAAAATGCATTTTATAAATAAGGGTGGCGACTGAAAATAAAATTAAAATTTAATCAAAAGTAAGTAGCGTGGGTAGCCCCCCCTCCCCCACAAGGCGGACCGGCGACCGGGTGAAGATTATGGGAATCCGCTGGATGCGGGTGGTGCAAGACCGGTCGTTGTGGAAGATCTTTGGGGGAGACCTACGTCCAGCAGTGGACGTCTTTCGGTTAAATGAATGGATGGAAGAAGTTTATAAGCAGTTTTATTTTATTTTAGAGAGAGAGAGAGAGAGAGAACGTACATTATGACGTCACACTTTAGACGTTTTGCTAAAGGATTATATTATCACCTCTCTATTTCCACCAAAACTCTTGTATCTCAGAATGTTATTAGTCAACGAAATAAGTTCTTCGGCATTCGTATTATGTTTAACTAGCTGTGTACCCGCGGATGCGCCCACGCTTCATATGTTCTTCACTGCGTTTAATTTTTTTATACGGGCCCCTAATTATTTGTAAAAAAAAATTCTACTAATATTAATCAAAGATATTTCTCATAAATTCAAACACTTGTCCTTAAAACTACGCATTGTATGGGATTTCATTAAATTTTTATGACTTTCATTTTTTTTATGCGGAACCCTAATTATTTTCGAAAATTAAAAGTAACCTAAGTTACGCGGAGTAACTTCGACTATCTACCAAAAAATTCCCGTCAAAATCGGTCCAGCCGTTCCGGAGATAACCCCAAAACAAACAGACAGACACAATTTTTAAAAATTGTATTTCGGTATAGGTATTTTATATACATTAATATCTATATAGTACAACAAAATATTTTCATGTTACAAACAGACACTTCAATTTTATTTATTAGCATAGGTTACACTCATACGTCAACTAGGTACTCTATTTGTTAATTTATTTCTATTAGGTTTACACATAAAATGTATATACGGCAATTATTAAAAAAAAAAAACGATATTTATAACTTTTGCCTACTCTCCTAAACGGCTGAACCGATTTTCCTAGCAATTTTCTGGTAAATACCTAAAGTTATAAGGAGTAACTCAGGCTACCTACTTTAATTTTTAGGAAGACATTTAGGAATCCTCGTAAAAAATATTCATGAACGGCTAGTAGGCAATAAAAATACTATAGCGTTATAAAATAACTAATTCTTCTGATAGTTGTTTTTAGAGATAGTCGTTAAGGTCATCCATCGCGCACCTTCGGCAAAGTAAATACCGCGCCCTTTAGCTTTGGGCCCAACCCTAGTTTGAAGGTCGTACACATACTTTGTGGATAAATACTTCATCGTAGGTATATACTTTGGGGCCTTTTAAGTATTACCTTGGCAACAATTGAGGGCGGAGGTTCCATGCTTTTGTTTATATTTGACTAGCTGTGTGAACGCGGCTGCGCGCGCTTCATTTAAATTTCCACTGTTTTTATTTTTTTATGCGGAATCCTAATTATTTTCCAAGTATTTTTTTTTTTGCTGCTAAAATTAGGCAAAGATATTTCTCATAAATCCAAATACCTGCCAGTAGAACTGCTCATTTGATCTAATTTTATTCCCAATTTCATGAGATTTTTTTCACGCAGAACCCTAATTATTTTTGAAAAACAGAAATACCCTAAGTTACGCATAGTAACTTCAGCTATCTACCAAAAGACTCCCGCCAAAATCGGTCCAGCCGTTCCGAAGGTTACCCGGAGCAAACAAACAGACAGACAGACATACAAAATAATTAAAAATTGTAGTTTTGGGATAGGTGTCGTATATACATTCATATATATTTATTAAAAACATTTATTTTGACATTACAAACAGACTCTTCAATTTTATTTATTAGAATGGTTGACATATGGGACGGGGGTCTTGAATCTGTCCGAAATTTTTTCGACATATAAACTCATCGAAAGCAACTCATTGAAAAGATGATTATATTTTTTAGTAGATAATGGAATTCTCAACGTTTTTTTTTAACCTCAATCTCACCTGTTGTTAAGGTGGTGATGTGACGATCCCACTATTAGGCGGAAACTCAGGGAGATTTTAGAGTTGGATTGGTGGGTTCGAACCCGCGTTCGTTGGCACGGTATTCGGGCGCACTACCGCGTCATGTGAAGTTTTTACAATATAAATAAATTCATGAATATAGGTGTACCCCATGTTCTTTTAGCACCGCTGATAACGTGTGCGTTTTGTGATGATCAGCTGTCTGGTTAAGGCGTGAACGCGCAACATATAAACGAAACTCATATTTCGCATTTATGATAAGTTAGAATTTAATGAACACAACAATCTTATCTCGAGTTCAAACGTAGAACGTGATTTTTTTAATATTAAAAAAAAACTTAACATTTACTTGATGTACTAAAGAATTTTGATTTTTCATAAATCCTATAGGAAACTTATAATTTTGCAGTAATCATTTTTTTTGGCAACTTGGCGCTAATAACGAGTTTGCTATCTATCTCTTCTCTTATCTATAAACTTTGCATGTAAGCTCAATGACTTTGTATCTGATATAATTATAACGACATATGTGTAAATAAATACCTTCTAGAGAGATTGTATACGTAACCCTGGAACTTTCACGAGTACGATATGTCTGGGGTCGCAC
Source organism: Samia ricini (assembly GCA_014132275.2). Lineage (NCBI taxonomy): Eukaryota > Metazoa > Arthropoda > Insecta > Lepidoptera > Saturniidae > Samia > Samia ricini. Next base: position 40,312,962 of record AP028158.1, read on the forward strand.
GGTCTTGTAGTTAATTGCACAGATAAGAAATAAGACAATACGATAATACTCTTATAACTGGCGTTTTATATCTAATTACATGAGACGGTGTTTCTAGAAATTTCCAAATAGATATCCTATAGACTAAAGTTATATTTATTCATTATCTTTCAGCCAGTATTTTTAGAACTAAGGTATAAACATCTAAAAAAAGGATCCAAATGAATTTTCACTGATATTTTTTGTATGTGAAGAATATAATAATATTATAATAATATGGTAATATTATTAAAAAATATTACATTATCTAGTGATTTATATTTTTTTAACAATATCTTTTTTTTATTGTTAATGAGTATTTCTAAGATTTATTGGACGTAGATATCATTAACTGTATAGTTTTTTTTTTTTTAATTGGTTTATATATATGTATGAAATTATGACTAGAATAGTAAAATAAACCGACAAAATTATGCGCAAGCAGCAGCTTCTCTTACGATATTTGAATTAAATAAATTGAGTGTGTTTTTAAAATGTATGATGCTTAATTAAGTTGAGAAAAATGTTATATGTTCATGTAAATGTGATGTGTTAGCGAAGCCGCGTGATACTCCTAGTATATATATTATTTTCTGTGATTCAAGATCTAAGATGTTGAAATTTAGTCAAAAGTGGTCCATACTCTATGCTGTTGAGAGGCGTGGGCACGCGTGTCTGTCGTTCACAGTCGTACAAGGTGCGCACGCGCGCGCGGCTTACCATATCAGGATACATTAGCATTCATTCATATTCGTTTTATCACTGATCGAATCTGTAATTGTTGTAATTGATAATCATTGCTTTGTTGTTATATTTTTATAAGCTTACTACGGCCATAAACTAATTAACGAGGAGTTAAAATAACGTGACCCCCCCAGTGCGTCAATATGCAGTGCCGTCCCGAGGCCAGATATGAGTTGCAGCAAGTTCCTTAGCGCCTGGAGCGACAACTCCGTTTTTAACCTATGGACGAGTCGGCATTCTCCATTTGCGAGCCTCATAGAAGTCAATGGATTATGATGATATCTAATTAATTATATATTTGATATACAAGCTGTGTGCCTACGGCTGCGCCCGCGTTTATTATGTTCTTCACTGCGTTTTAATTTTTTTTATACGGAATCATAATTATTTTCCCAAAAATTGTTTAGTATTAAGATAAAGTAAATATATTTCTCATAAATTCAAGCACTTGCCCGTAAAACTGTGCATTAAATAGGGTTTTATTAGTTTTAATTTTTTTACGCGGAACCCTAATTATTTTCGAAAGTTAAAAGTACCTTAAGTTATCCGGAGTAACTTCAACTATTTACCAAAAAAAGTCCAGTCAAATTCCATCCAGTCGTTCCGAAGATTACCCGGAACAAACAGACAGACAGACAAAAATTTAAAAAATTGTATATTTGGCATTGGTATATCGTATATACATTAATATCTATTTAGTAAAAAAAATAATTTTGACATTACAAACAGACACTCCAATATTATTCATTAGTATAGATTGGTAGCATATGCCACTGGATTTCATAAAATTATAGTTGTTTCTTCCATTTTGCTCCAGGATTCTGTTTGGTCAAAGGTGCCGGTTTAATCGTCTCTGATTGACTTTACAATTTATAAATGCTAGTGTTGGCCTACTAGTGATTGAAGTTAGATTATTGAAAAATTAAGATTTTTTTCCAAAATAAAACTGGAGCTCGTTAAAAGCTACTAGAGAAGAAAGAAAAACAGAAATAAAAGAAAAACTATTTTTTTTTAAATGTACTACTTGATAATTCTGGCAAATAGAAGTTGTTATTTCCTAGTTGATAATGAGATAATAAAGACAGGTAGGTAGTAACCACGCAAATATTAAAGATCTTACCGATTTCTGTTTATGTAAAGAATTTTACCCATGCATAATTTAATACATTTATCCATGTGCTGCTTTCCAGGTGTCGAGGCTGGTCATCCTGCATGAAGAGGCGGAAGATGGGAACGCTATGCCGGATCTCGCGCGCCCCGTGCAGGCAGTCTCCCTTGCCGTCAACAATCTTGTCAAGGTATTTATTTTGATTTCTTGTATGACGAGACCTTTTATGATGGTGACTATTTTATTTTTTTTATTATGAAGTACCTATAAATATAAACGTGGTGGGAAGTAAAACCCAAGGGTTCACACTAACCATGCACTGAGCATTACACGCGCAACACTGCACACAAACTCCTGCACAAAAACACCCTGGTATATAGGACCTGTAAGGAACCTTTTTTAATTATTAATAAATAAAAAATATAGATCATATAGATAAATATAACGAAGTTCTGCCAAAGGAAAAAAAAATTAAAGATTATTTTTCAAAAGTTATGCAATATTTCAAGATTTTTGAAGTTTTTAAAAATTATTTTTTGAATATCTCTTTTTTTGCTATCGGTACAAAATCATACAACTTGATGCGGGTAGTATTAAGAATCGCGGGCGAATTAAACGTGGTTCTCTGAAGTTAGTTCCATAGTCTTTTATTACATTAGAACTAAATGAATTCTCTACGTACTGAACGTTTTTAGGTCGGTCATGAAACGATCGAGTCCTCGGATGACGTTATCCTACGGCAGGACATGCCCAGTGCGCTGCAACGTGTCGAGACTGCCGCCACGCTGTTACAACAAGCGTCTGACATGCTACGCGCCGATCCATTCTCCGGACCAGCTAGGTACAGTTAATACATTACCTTACAGTTAGGTTATAATCAAAAGAATTGTCTTTCAGTTGAGTGTCATCATTATGTCAGTCGAAATACGTTCATTGCTGAAGACAGGTTTTCCCCAAATAGTCCCAAAACAAACGAGGTCGCGCCACCCGCAACCAATGGATTTCCGCGACTTTCACCTTGGAATGCTTAGTTGCTATTCGAAAACCTGTTGGCAACATCGGGCATCGCTTCTACGAGCAATGTGCTCAGCTCACTGCCACTTAAGTTTCCCAATTATTCGATCACGCAATGAAACTTTGAGCATAGTTCTCTCCTTTACCCTTTGAAGAGAGCATTACTCAGTCGAGTAGTAGGCAAAATATTATGTACGTTATCCGTAAAACAATTCACCGAATTTTTATTACAATTGAATCAATGATTTAGGGACGCATAGAGGATAAAACAAAGAAGCATTCATATTTGTTTAGATATCTATTTTTTTAAAGTAGTCGTAGAAAACTTAAATGTGGTAAGGTTGACGACGTTTACTACCGGACGTTTACTCTCCATTATTCATTCATTCATTGGCGAGGAAAAATGCGTGACCTCGAAAAAAAGCCGAGTCCACCTCCAATTCTATAATGAGCCTGAGCTTTTGGTGAAGGAAGACATCGTGAGGAAACTATAGTAGCTACCGCTGTCATGTTTGAAAACCTGTCGCCAAACACTAATAGCTTTTTCCGGCAGCATCACTTGAGATCCAATACATATAGGCTTACAATCCTGGACCACATCATCATTTAACAACAGATAAGATTGTCGTCTATTGAGTGATTGATTGTGGCCTGTACCGTACTAAAGAATAGCTCTTTCAGCTATATCCCACACATTAGAGTCGAGTCTTTTCTCCTTCACTTTGCGCTGTGTTTTATACTGTCTTCAGAGCACAATAGTTTTTTCCAGTTTCGTTTATTCTACTTGTGTTATATTTAGAAATTGATACACAGGAAAAAGTTGATCGAAGGTTCCCGCGGTATCCTACAAGGGACGTCTGCGCTTTTGCTCTGCTTCGACGAATCAGAAGTACGCAAGATTGTGAAGGAGTGCAAAAAGGTATCGTCATCATTCTCCTGCCTTTTCCCAACACACTTGGGGTCGGCGCAGTACGTTTTCTTCTTCCATACGTCCCTATCAGCCGTCATCTCTTCATTCACTCCTTTTTCTTTCATATCATTCCTTACACACTCCATCCACACTTTCTTTAGCCTTCCCCTACTTTTCCATCCTTCCACATTCACATTCATTACTATTTTACCCACATCCGCTTCCTCTCTTCTCATAACATGTCCAAACGAGAACCTTTCAACTTTTCTACCATTGACGCAACTTTCAAACACCCTCTAATGTATTCATTCCTTATCCAAAAAGGTATAATGTATTTTATTTGATATTATTACGTACGCTACTACCGGTAGATGTCGCTGCACCATTTGCTAGCTCGCGCTACAAAAACATATTAGAACAACGATGTCCAGTTACTTACCCTACAATTAGCAAACAAACTTTGGAGCTCGAGAAGAACTGCTATATGACAGACTGAGATCCAATCAAACACTTGGGAGTTGTCACTCTCTCTTTTTCATCAAATAACATCGCAGAATATTTTGCCACTGTCCGTGTGCCATTTCCGGGAAAGTAATGATTGGACTCAGTCGATCCTGTAAACTCCTACAGGTGCTAGATTACTTGGGCGTGGCGGAAGTAATCGACACTATGGAAGATCTGGTGCAATTCTTGAGGGACATTTCGCCAGCACTATCCAGAGCTGCCAGAGAGGTGAGTCACATTTCTTTTCTACTAATACTTTTTTTTTTATATTGAGATTTACAGGATTTACAGGAACAGGAGATAACATCTTCGTGAGGGTCCCAGCTAGCTTTTTCGATCCTTTAGATCGAGAGGATGGCTTATCTTCTGCGCACGCCCTGTTGATAATATGTCTATTTTAGAAAGATGCTTTAATCCTATGTTTATTAGAAATGGATGATTTTCACGCTTTCGAGGCACGTTTGAACTGCTGTGTTTTTTTTATCCGAGTTTGTTAAATTGACTGCACATCGTCTAATATTCAATAAAGTGTAGTTTTAGAAGGATGGCGATACCAGATGTTGCGAATCTATCACGAGTCGACCATCTCGTACTACGTTTACCACGGGAAATGCCTCCTAGATCTAGTCTGTATTATCCCGGAACACGACGTGTCTAAACGTGTTTTCGCCATTTGTATATAGTCACGACCTAACCCAGTGATGGGCAAAGTACGGCCCGCGGGCCAACTCCGGCCCGCGAAAGTATTTAATCCGGCCCGCCGAGGCTCCATCGACATGGATAGTATATGGCCCGTTATATTTAGGTTTTGGCGGTCGAGAGAAGAAAAAATAGATCTACTTAGTAGAATAATAGATGCATATCCTATAGGCGAAGCTAAACTAGCCGCGTACTTCATGTGATGCGTAATACGGATCCGACTGATAATGATGATTAAAAGCGAAATGCGTTTTTTCTATAATTCTGGCCCTCCTCTAGAATTTCTTGAACTTTGTGGCCCGCCATTAAAAAAGCTTGCCCACCACTGACCTAACCAGATACAAAAGCTCTACCGTATCGCAGTTAATCTCTAGACTTACGAGGCGATTATGGCGCAGTTGGTAGTGTGGTCGGATTCCGCGTTGTCGATGGACGCAATGGAGTTCATATACCCGACTCTATAATGAGGTTTTGGTAAAGGAAAACATCGCAAGTTTTAATGATGCCCGCTTGGGTAGCTACCATCTTTAATTTGAAAACCTTCCACCAAATACCAATATGTGTGGTCCGGCAGCATCACTTGAGAATCAGTAACTCTAGGCTTAAAGCGTTTACCATGCTGAACCACATCTTGGTCAAAGTATTAAGATAATATAGTTTGTGAGAAAACTAAGAGGCGCGTCTTAACGTGGTACTATACCGGTCGAACACGAGGTAATCTCATGTTAGTATCGTACCGTATATGAAGGTGGCATCGCGCGCCGCCGAGCTGACCCACCCGCCCCACGCGGAGACCCTGGCGCTCTGCCTCGAGAGCGTGAAGCAACTCGCTCCGGTCCTCATCTGCTCCATGAAGATCTACATACACATACTCACTGAAGGTCAGCTTTTACATCGACCCCATAAAATTACACCTTTGCACCGTTGTAGCTTCAATCCCAGTTATTATATGTTATATATGTATAACTACACTACAATGGGTATAATTTAATGAATAATATTTTGTTGATTAATTCGGCTATTTCGAACTTTATTATATTTAGCTAGCTTTGTGCTTGCGGCTTCGCTCGCGTTGCATATATTCTTCACTGCGTAATCATCATCATCCTGGTCCCAATTTGTTATTTGCGGCGCAATATGCCTTCTTCCATAGATCTCCATCAGACACCATATTTTCATTCACCCTTTTGCGATCATATCTTCCCTCACACACTCCATCCCTCAACTTTCATAGATATCACTTTTTTCGTCACGTGCGTTTCGTCTCTTCTTAAAACATGTCTATCACTGGAACCACTTTGAAACTTCCTCTAACATGCTCATTCCTGGTTCTATCCATTCTTGTGGACGCCACACATCCATCTCAACATTCGCAGCTATGCTTCATGCAGTCGTTTTTTTTAAATAATCATTAAAAAAATATTATTTTTCTGGTGTTGCCCATTGAACCGTATGTTGTTCAAAATTTCGCGAGTTTTAATTTTTTTATCCGGAACTCTAATTATTATAAATAAACACATGTAATTATTTCGGTACTCTGCTACTATAAGTTGCCGTGTCAATAATAAAATTGATATACGTATTTCATAATACGAACTAGTTTAAACATGAATTTAATATTGTATCAATGATCATTGCCTCCTGCCTTTCCCTAACTCACTTGGGGTCTGCGCAGTACCTTTTCTTCTTCCATACGTCCCTATCAGCCGTCATCTCTTCATTCACTCCTTTTCCTTTCATATCATTTCTTACACACTCCATCCACACTTTCTTTGGCCTTCCTCTACTTTTCCATCCTTCCACATTCATATTCATTACTATTTGACCCACATGCGCTTCCTCTCTTCTCATAACATGTCCATACCACGACAAACGAGAACCTTTCAACTTTTCTACCATTGACGCAACTTTCAAACTCCCTCTAATATATTCATTCCTTATTTTATCCATTCTTGTAACACCACACATCCATCTCGACATTCGCATCTCAGCTACATGCAGTCGCTTCTCATCCATCTTCTTACTAGCCCTAATGCTAATGAATCGTAAGATATATCTATTAATTTTATTAAAATCTATACAAAATATTAGATTGATAATAATTTACTACTAAACTGACATCCGTTGTTCTTGTTTCGCATACATCCGTTGCTATCCAGCAAGCGATGGTGGTGCAGTGTGTAGTGCGGCCAGATAACGCGTCAATGGACGCGGGTTTTATTTTTCTAATAATGCCTCTAATAATACCACCCTCAAATTTGAAAATCTATCGCCAAATGACAATAGGTGTGTTCCGGCAGCATCACCATTCTGGACCACATCGTCACTTAACTCCAGGTGAGACTGTGGTCAAAGCACTATACCGTGTAAAAAAAATACATCAACGCGAGTCTAAAAGCTATACGTCTATATGGATATAAATACCATTTATGTATGTATATTACTCGTATATTAAGTTTTTGTGTGAAGAGTAACAATATACGTTGTTTGTCGCAGGTGGGAAGGGGATAGAAGAAGCCGCCGAGAATAGGAACTACCTTGCTCAACGAATATCTGATGAGATACACGAGATTATACGGTCAGAATTATATTATAGTCTAATAGATTTAACCCAAGGTTGTATCGATATCATCTCATGGTATTACTATTACTGACAAGGGGTTGGGGAGGGGGGAGGAATTCACCTTCTTCATACCGCACACAAATATTGTTTTAACCTCCTGAACTTCTTTACTTTTCCGTTTCACATTAGATTTTGTGAGAAAACTAAGACGCGCGAAAATTTTCCGGTTAATAGGTAATTGAAAATTACATTCACAGCGTACTTCAGCTGACCTCGTATGTGGAAGATGGTGGGGAGAAGGACAATATAACTGTCCTGAAAGCGTTACAGACACAGATACATTCAAAAATGGGAGCCGCTCAGGAGTTCTTGGCTGTGAGTCTTATTCTAGAATACCTGTGATATGCCCTTAAACCACTCCTAACCGCTATAGGAATGAAAGCTGAAGAAAACTTTTTAATAATTGCTTCTGGCACAAAATTTAAAGTTAGCTTTAATGTATTTAAAAATTAATGTAGTGATATTCGGGTAAAACAATTTTTTATGGCATTGACGTGTACGTGTAAAAAACATTGGAACAAATACATGGTTGATCGGTTACAGGAGCCGGAAGCCCTACGGAACAGCGCGGGCGAGAGGGCGCTCCGGACGGTGCTGGTCTCCGCGCAGCGTGCCGCCGAGCACCTGCCCCCGGTGCACGCTGATGCCGTCAGGAGACTCGCCAGGTACCTCTCCATCATCATGACAGACCTCGACGAACGTTGGTCTACTCGTATAGGCTTCTATATAGGACCCAATTGGGCTGTTCTGAATCCTCTCCATGAATACCAGTTTTGTCGAAAGAAATTTTGCCTTATTTTCCATCTCGTAGGATCCAATTAGACTAGAGACGGGACCGGGACCTCTCGTCACCACGCTCGGCAGCGAGAGGGTCTGGAACACTCTGGCCTCCTGTGAGCAAATTTTACTGCAGAAGGAAGTCGCAGAGAGGGAGTGGGAGGAGGACCCCTTGGCAGATCCTCTTCAACGCATGAGGGTGGGTGGGCGAACTGTTCCCTTTTGCCATCCGTTCCAAGTCTATCTCCTTCAGAGTTCTTGAACCAAGGAGGAGAGGGATGGGTAGAGGGGGGTTGCTTCATACAGAGCTCCTCTCTGGACGGAAAATCGAGAGGGGCTTGACCTGGCATGATAGATTATGCGTGCCATGCCATTCGGTCAGGTCTGTCGCTGGGGTTGCCCGCCACTGCTCTGTCCAACTCTTCTCTTTTCCTTTTATGGGGGGCAGGGAGTATATGCTGCCCCCCGGACTTTTGACCAAATGGTCATACCTCTCTTTGAGAGGTGGGCTAAGAGGTGGGTGGGGAAGTATACCCCCCCATCCCTAGTGGGCCATTGCACGGACGAGGCCCGGTGGGTTCGCCGCAGGGGGCGACGCGGTGCTTGCGAAAGCCACCCCGTATCGCCCCATCCCAAATGCGGCGGACGGCCCCGGGGGGTTTTAGTGGGTATTCCAAACCGGGTGAGTCCCACATACCGGGAGTTGCCAGGGGCCATGAGTAAATGCATTTCCCACATGCAAAAAATGATCCAATTAGACTTTCCTAAATTATCTAACACAGTCTTTAATTCTCTAAGATAAATTATTAAATAAGGGAGCAATTCGCTAATATTTTTTGCTAGTATTTGTCCGGGAGGAATACTAATGATTCTGACGTTCTCAGGTCTGGTGGCATGAACGCGGACCAGCTCTGCGACGAGAGGCAGTACGGGCACGGCAGGGAGGCCAAGGTGAGATCATCAGGGAATATAAATATATATCAACTCTCTTATCCCCTTTGCTTATGTATCACCATTCAGACCCCCTTGCCTCCCATGCCGTTAAAAATTAAACAGTCCCTTATATACCTGGTGGTAGGTAATTACGACTGTCGCGAGATGATCAGTAACGGTCGCCGTCGTTATGCGGCTTGTTGTGTCCAGGCGGTGAAGCTGGGCTCGGATCTGCGGTCGCAGCTGAACGAGGTGGACGGCATCGTGAACGAGGGCGTCAGGGCGGCGGAGAAGCAGGGCGGGAAGACCATGCAGGCCAGGTATCACCTCACATCATACTATTCACGATTCAGGGCTTCCGATTCCACGTCGCCTTATATACAGGCTGACTTTGAAATCAATGGCGATAATTAAACGGAAGCTTATAATTACGATTCGGAATAAGTAAAACGATTAATTAAATTAAAAATATATAATTGAATGAAAACCGTGTGACGAGTGTCCAGCGGTCGATGACCCCGCTCGCGCACATCAGCTGATCATGTTACGGTTCTCGACCGTTGTAAAACGACCACGCGATCTTGATACATTATTCAATTTATAATACATATTTAATACTAGCTGTGTGCCCGCGGCTGCGCCCGCGTTTCATATGTTCTTCACTGCGTTGTAATTTTTTATACGGAACCCTAATACTTTTATAAGACTTAGATAAAGTAAAAATATTTCTCATAAATTACAGCGCTTGCCTGTAAAACTGTGCATCGAATCGCATTTTTTTTACGCTGTACCTTGATTATTTTAGAAAATTAAAGTACCCTATGTTGTCCGGAGTAACTTAAGCTATCTTCCAAAAAAAGTTCCGTCAAAATCCGTCCGGCCGTTCCGGAGATTACCCGTAACAAACAGACGGATAGACGGACAAAATTTATGAAAATTGTATTTTTAGTATATTTATCGTATATACGTTCATATCTATTCAGTAAAAAAAATAATTTTGACATTACAAACAGACACTTCAATTTTATTTATTAGTATAGGTTACACTCATACATTAACTAGGTACTCCATTTGTTAATAACTTTTGCCTAGTCTCCTAAAGGACTGAACCGATTTTCCTAGGATATTTTTTGGAAAAAAGCTAAAGTTATAAGGAGTAACTCAGGCTTCTTTAATTTTTAGGATGATATTTAGGAAACATACACTTCAATTTTATTTAATAGTATAGATTATTATCTACTAAACTTTTTTAATATGTTTCTGAATATAATAACAAGCTCCCATTTAATTACTGCCATTATTTAAATTTCACCTCTATATAATGTCAAGTTGCAGACGTAAAAAGAAACACGATAATGACCACTTTTGTGAAGTTTTTCTCTGTTATTCTGTTTACATAATAATTATTTATCGGAACAAAATATACTAAAACTTGACTAAGTAATACGTCTTCGATTTAAAAAAGGAATCGTGTGAATCGGTTCAGTGGTTCTCTAGTTATAAGCCTTTTATTTTTATAAAGTACTGTCTTTTGTATGATGTAAGGGTTAAATACATTTTGAAAACATGATTATGATGGGGGGTTGACATATCAACTATAGCTTATGTCAAAACCCCCTAAAAACAAATGGGGGGCTGATATGGCTTATGTCAAAACCCCCTAAAAACAAATGGGGGGCTGATATGGCTTATGTCAAAACCCCCTAAAAACAAATGGGGGGCTGATATGGCTTATGTCAAAACCCCCTAAAAACAAATGGGGGGCTGATATGGCTTATGTCAAAACCCCCTAAAAATAACTATGTTTCCAGTGTACTTTATAAAGTAACGCCATCTATGAACGTAATGGTCAAACGCTGTAAAAATAACAGCATACATTGTGGTTAATCAATGTTGATACTAGATGGTGCTTTACCAAATAATTACAGCTTTTTTGTTTTTCGAGTTTCGGCAAAAAGGCTGTTTCTCATTTGATCTTTTGATGCTATACTAATAAATAAAATTACAGTGCCTGTTTGTAATGTCAAAATTTTCTTTTTATACTAAATATATATGAAAGTATATACGATACCTGTACCAAGAACAAATTTTGAAAATTTTTGTCGTAAGTGTTTGTTTGTTCCGGTTTATATCCGGAACGACTGGTCGGATTTTGACGAGATTTTTTTTAGTAGATAGCTGAAGTTACTCCGGGTAACTTAACACTTTTAAATTACGAAAACAATTAAGGTTCCGCGTAAATAAATTAAAACTCTTAAAAAAGTCATAAAATCAATTCACAGTTTTACGGGCAAGTGCTTAATTTATGAGAAATGTTTTTACTTTATCTTTGTACTAAAAAAATATTATGATTCCGTATAAAAAATTTCATATATATGTAAAGAAAACCATTTTAATCTAGTTTCTATTATTATTATCTATGTTTTTCTTTATTTTTGTCTATGCCTTGTCATCAGTCAAGATGACATTTAAATGACATATTTAAAATAGACATAAGAGTGAGCTGTGAAAGAAAATACAATTGAAAATAAAGGGCTTTAAATGTTGTTTCTTTCGTCTTACAGAGAAACCCAATTAAGTCGTTTTATTTTTTGCCCAAAGTTACACTAAGAGTAAAACCTTATTATAAAACAACATTTTCTGCAAATATTTCAAGAATCATGGAAAAATTAAGATTTGATTTTACTGTGAAACAAACAGCAGATGGAAAATCAAACATTATTTGCATAACCTCAATAGCTACTCCTGATGGACAGGTCTTTGGAATACCAACCGAATACCAACCTGCAAATCTACACCAAGAAATTACTAATACTGCAAATTATGCCAAAATCAGAAAATCATTAAATAAAAGACATCAAACAAGGAAAATATGGATAACCTTGACAGATGTATTATCAAAAATATATTTAGATGAAGAACAGAACCTACAGTTTAATGATTATTACCTAGAAGAAATTTCGGAAAAACCAAGTAGTGGTGATTCTGTACCAAGTTGTTCAAACCAAACATTGGAAAAATTATTAGAAAAATTGCTTGAAGATAAACAAAAAAAATGTGAAATGCAAAATTTAGGAAACATTGCAAAAGATTTCATGATTGAGAAGTTTACTGGCAGAAACTCAAATGCTTTCCAGTGGATTAAGAATTTTAATAAAGAATGTGAACGTTTCCAAATCAATGAAGATAAAAAGAAGATAGAAATATTAAAAATTTTTTTAGAATACTCCAGTGTAGATTGGTACAGCTGCATGTTAATAAAATTTACAGTGGTATCAGAATGGGACGTATGGGAAAAAAAATTTTGTGAGACATTTGCAAATAAAGGATGGTCCCCCATAAGATATGCTCTTGCCTTTAAATATCAAGCAGGTTCGTTACTTGAGTATGCTTTAAAAAAAGAAAAATTGTTATTGGATGTAAGAAAATCAATTGACACTGGTACACTTATAGACCTTATAGCATTTGGTTTGCCTAATTATGTCACTGATAAAGTTGATAGAGAAACTTTGCAAGGAACTGAAGACCTCTACAATGCAATAGGTAAATTAGAATATCTTATTGAAAAGAATAAAAATGATAAAAAAATATTACATATTCTGAGACCAAATCCAGGAAATTTGAAGGAAAAAAACCATGTCAAACTTGTGTCAACGAGAAAAAAGGAAAACGTTACCATTCCGAGGAAAATTGCTGGTTTAAAGAGAAAAAATCAAAATGGAGTTGTGAAAACTGTAAATAACTCGGAACTGGAAATTGAACTAAATAAAAATAATCCAAAAAACTAGAAGTGCCACCATTAATAAAAGTAAAGTTACTATTAAATGATACCTTAAAGGTTTCTGGAATTTATGATTCAGGATCAAATGTGTCATTGATTAACGCAAAATTATTGAAAATACAGCCAAAAGAAAATATAAGTGACATACAAACGGTAAACTTGAAAACTATTAATGGTGAAAAGAAAACAAAAGGTATGGTAACATTAAAAATAAAAATCTTCAATATTGAAAGAATTATGGATATTTTTGTAGTAGATAATGAAAATTTTAATTATGATTTTCTAATTGGTTTGGATTGTATAAAAAAATTCAAATTATTGCAAAATGAAGAATTAAAGATTATACAATGTAACAAACAAAAAGGAAAAAAGATAATCTCAGATGAAGAGGACATTAAAAAGAAAATCTACTCAAATGATTCTTTAAATTTAACAAAGATTCCTGATGTACTAGGTGATAAAAATGGAGAAGGATTTTCTTTACACTCTGAAGTATTGAAACAAGAGATTAAAACACATAAATAAATGTGAAATAAATTTTAATGAACATATTGATTCGGATAGATTTGAAATGTTTGTAAACCATTTAGATTTATATCAGCAATCAGAAATTGATAAACTGATAGTAAAATACAAGCCAGTCTTTGCTAAGGACAAATATGATATCGGCACTGTACAGAATTATGAAGCTCAAATTGACCTCATGGTGGATAAATACTGTTACAAACGTCCATACAGATGCACAGCTGAAGATAGAAAGGAAATAGAAAAGCAAGTATCAAAATTATTACAGAAAAATTTGATTGAGGAATCTTATATATAGTCCATTTGCTGCTCCAGTAACCCTAGCATATAAAAAAGAAGATGGAAAAAAAACAAGACTATGTATAGATTTCAGAGAATTAAACAAAGTTCTCATTCCCCAATCACAACCTTTCCCATTGATTGAGGATTTAATGGTAAAAACAGTAAATTGTAAATATTTTTCTACTTTTGACATAAACTCAGCATTTTGGTCAATTCCTTTGAAAATTCAAGATAAATACAAAACTGCATTTGTTACACAAGAAGGCCATTTTCAATGGACATGTCTCCCATTTGGTTTAAAGACTGCCCCAGCCATTTTTCAAAGAATATTGAGCAACATAATAAGAAAATACAAGTTGTCTAGTTTTGCAATAAATTTCATCGACGATATTTTAGTTTTTTCGAATACTTTTAAAAGCCATTTACTACATTTATCAAGACTACTAGAAGCAATACAAATAGAAGGCTTTAGACTAAAATTTTCGAAATGTAGTTTTGCAAATAATTATGCCAAATATTTATTATATTGAAGAATATATGAAGCGCGGGCGTTGCCGTGGGTACACGGCTAGTATTAAATAAAATATAGTCCAAGAACGATAAATGCGAATCGTATTTCGAGTAAGTATCGTCATGGCGACCTACATCTACGACGGTTACAACATGTATATGGTGGATTCTGTCGCTGCAGATATTTATTTATATTAAAAATTCACTGTTCGTATAAAATAGACTTATAAACTAAACCGATACATAAAATAAATAGCCGAAAATGAATTTATCACTAATTAAAAACTAATTATAAGACTATGTTTACATGTGGATATGTGTATTACTACGTATATTAAAAGGTTACTTCGCTTAATCGTCTATAGACTGGAGACAGCACACAAATGGCTCCTGCATCCCGCTTCTGATGCCGTCACCAGGATGGAAGGTCAGAAGGCGATCAATAGCATCGTCTCGCAGGGACAGAGGGTAACATATCCCGTCCAAACCATCCCTTTTAGTATAATAGGGCCTTTTGTAACTTCTTTTTTCTGTGTGCTTTATTGTTTATGTGAGAATTTTGAAATGAAAAAAAAAATGTGCAGTCCCAGACAAGAACGATATAAGGTCTACATCTTAAATTATTATTATCATACCTTCTTAACCCCTTGAGCACCTTCCCGACGTTTACGCCAGCTTTCCATTGTTTTCATATTGTCTTCCTATTGTTTCACCTTTATGGGTACTCGACACATTAACTAAAGATTAAACATCGTGTGGCGCCATCTAGTGTTCAAACTTTGAACTTTTAACAAATTACTTCATTGAGAATCTGATTTAATATTACACTAAAGCGCCATCTCTTATTTGATGCACTAATCTAAAATATTTGTACTAAATCGCACTACCCGTAAGCCGCGTTATAGGAGTTCGTTCCAAAAGCACTGTTTTTTTTTTTTATGGCGTCCAATGCGTAGTAATGGATGCCGTTGAACCTTTTGGATATGTGTTCAGATCGCGGACGGGCTCCAGGGTCGGGAGAAGGCGGAGGTCCTTCAGCTCTGTTCGGACGTGCAGCGGCTCTCTGACAAGCTGGCCGACTTGTGCGCGAGCGGGAAGGGTGACAGCCAAGAGGCAAGAGCAGTCACCAGGTAAGAGTAGTCTGAGGATAATCCGATGGTTGAGAGGGTTATAAGGGGTAAAACCATTTTTTTTAAATTGAAACGTATAAATTACGGCCCTTTGCCCTAATGGTAAGTTGCCTTCATTAATACGCATGAACTCTTACGTTATGTGCCGTAATTTCTTAAGTCCCCAACGTGCGCGATAACGATCTCCTGTGCGAAATGAACAATTACAGGGCATTGAGATCGCGGCTTCTCCGCATGCAGATTAAAAATGAAGTGAAAAAAAAAAAAACCGGAAGACGGGGGACTCTAGAATAGAACATATTCTTAAATGTGGGCAATGGGGAATATAAGGTTGAGAAGGTCTGCAAGTTGTGTCGTGTTCACCAGAGAGCTGACGGACCGAATGCACGAGCTGAAGCGTGCGACGGACCGCGCCGTCGTCAACAGGGTTGTTGAGGAGTTCATAGACGTAGCGGCGCCGCTCAGGCACTTTACCGACGCTGTCAATGCACCTATTGGTACGTTACAACAAAAACAAATCGTTTTTTTGCAGTGATAACTTTTTATGAGGGGGGGGGAGTGAACCGCTTTCGTTACGTAACGCGTTACGGCGTGCGGCCAGTCTCTGTTTGGCTTCCCTCTCTCTCACGCATACGGTACGCAAGCTCTTCCTCTCTCACTCTAACTCACAGCGCTAGCTGTATTTCACACAGACGATTCCCTCTCTCTCTCTTCTCATTGTTTAGTGTGCGATAGACATATATACTGTTGATTAAATAATCATACTGCTAACTTAGATTAGTTTAAGTTATCACTTCTGTCGGGCGTCCCGGGACGCATACTTTTTTTTTGTAATATATGGCCCAAAAAGGAAAAGCTTTAAATCGAGCTTTAAATCGTGAGGAAATCATAGCATGGCATTTTCTAACAATGCCGTAACCGCCTCTCGGCAACGTCACGTGAGAGCTAGTATCTGTAGGGTTAGTGTTCTTACCAGCCTGGACCGCATCGTCACTTGGCATCAGGTAGACTGTGGTCAAAGCATTGAGCATATACAGTACCATAAATATTTTTTATTGTTATTTATTACGACCCTAAATCCAAACAGTAAGATGGCAACTGTTTGTAAAAGTGTTAAAGCGAAGGGAGCTGTTGTGAATCATTATTCTCAATACACTTCGATCGTAATTGTATAATGTAGAGCCATATACTGCAAGTTAATGGGGTCGAGTGATGCCCTGGGAACAGCTTTCCTACTGTTTGATGACAAGTTTGTGGTAAATAATCTGACGCGTTACCAACACCACAATATAGTGACGTTACGGTGTCCCTTACTGAGAGCTGTCAGATATAGGATCACACTAAATTCTTAAAGGCTATGTAATAACCAGCACAATGAGGAAGAAATACGGCATTTTTGCTGTGTTAATAACAACCCGAGAAATTGGATTATCGAATTCACAAAAGCACGGCAATATTAGTGGGAGATTCATATATAGCAATTCTTCTCGTCTCCCCTTATGTTCGAGCAGTCTAGCAGCGGCGTGTCGTGTGTTACCCTATCTATTTTTTTTTTTATTTCTTTTTTTTAAAATCTTTATTAATAAAAATATTACATGATGTAAGTTAAAACTAAATTACATTTTATAATAAATTTAAAAACTAACAACTAAAAAAAAGAAAAAAAATAAAAACAATAACAGACAGAGGAACTACACAGACTACGCTTAAACTAAACTTACGAACTAATAGGGGACACGGGGAAACCGCATCAGGGCTATTCCCTTCGACGGTGGCCTCTCCTTTGTCCGCGCCTACGGACAAGTCAACTGGGTGAGGCACACAGGTGCGTCCCTCGTGGAGTAATCTTCTGAGTTCTGGGAGCTAATCCTGCTGTCGATCGGACTCTGAGGGGTCAGGGAGATGCACCCGATCTATACGGGTCATAGACACGGTCCTCCTTCAACTACCTACTCAGCTAGGCGAGGACCGGCGTATGAGATCGCGCGCCTGAGGCCTATATATTAATGACAAGCGATCACCTCTTCCTCTCCGACTGTCGGGAGGTCTGGCGTGCAACGGCGCGATGTTCTGGAGGTGAACGTGCGCCGACGTGTCCGCTCTTCGGAACATGTTGGTTGCAAGGCTGCTTATGAACGCATCCAGGCTCTCTACACGTAAGTCACGCGCAAGTACGTGGTTGCTAACGTATCGCGGTGCCCCCGCGATCATGCGAAGCGTGATGCTCTGTTGGGCTCTAAGCCGTCTCTTGTTCGTTTCCGATAAGCGACTGAACCATGCAGGGGCGGCATAGGTAAATGGGAGATTCATTTTAAGGTTTTTGTGTATTGTCAGGGAATAATTCAATGTTAGTAAGTCTGTTAATAGTGCGATCTATCTCGACGTATGCGCCATCTATTAGTGACTTATTTGAACTATAGTTTTATAATAAGAAAAACCAGTACTGACAGCAACCATTTTTTTATTGTGAAAAGGGCAGAGAGCATAAAGACATCATAGAACATAGACCAATCAAAACTTATTTCTATTTCGGATACACAACATATAGTACTGATAAAGCTATGAATGAATCTCTAAGTAGAATAACTATTTTATTTTTGCTTATTTGTATCCCCCTTACCCCTGAGGAGGAGGGGGAGGGGGGGGGGTTTCAAGATTCAATTGTATTTTATTTTTCAAACATAGTATCGTAGTTTAAATTAATACAGAAATATTTAAAAAAATTGCGATTTTTTTATTGCCGAAATATATTCCGACTTGAAACGAATTAATAGTGTGATCTATCTCGCCGTCTGCGTCACCTGTTACTGATTTATTAGAACTGTAATGGTGATAAAAGAACGTGTGAATTTCCACTTGTTGATTACGATGGTTTGGTGATGTCGGTGCAGGGCTGGTGGGACGCGAGGGTAGGTTCGAGGAGCGTGCCGCAGCACTGCAGAGCTTCAGCTCGAGAGCAGCCGGGGCCGCGGCACTAGTCGCGACGGGCGCGGGGCACAACAAGCGTCTCGCGGACCAGCTCTTGCACAACGCACATCAGGTAACCACCACCACTAATCTATACAATTGAACTGTCTGTTTGTAATGTCTAAATTACATATTATGAGTGTATACACGATACCTATACCAAAAAAAACATTTTTTTTTTAATTTGTTGTCTATCTGTCCGTTTGTTTTTTGTTATGGGTAATCTCCGGAACGGCATAACCGATTTTGGCGGGACTTTTTTTGGTAGATAGCTGAAGTTACTCTGTGTAACTTAGGGCGTTTTAAATTTTCGAAAATTATTAAGTTTCCACGTAAATTTTTTTAGAAAATAATTGGGGTTCCGTATAAAAAAGTTTAAAAACTATATTACTTAGTAAAAATTTATACGAAACACGGGTGCAGCTGCGGACACAAGGCTAGTCTATATATATAAGGAAATCGGGGTCCTTTGATACACCATCATCTCAAAACTAATGAACATATCGGGATGGGACTACTACCATTCGACGCGGAATTTTGAATTAACTATTCCATAGACTCTTATTTCTTTTTCGAATTACTCTTATGTACATTTTTTCCAGCTAATATCAACAAAATACTTTCATTTTTCTTCATTCATTTGTTTTTTTTAGTTTAGATATAAACTGCCATATTCAGTTATAATAAAGATGTCTTCTAAACTATAAAAGTAAATTTATTATGCCTCCTAAACAGGTCTGAACAAGGCCTTTCTAATTATATTTAAAGTTATACTCGTATGCGCCACCTTTGCTGCCTTCAATGGTGTATTAGTAACACTGTTACTGAAGTGATGATCTAAAATTTCTTATAATTTGAAAGTTATAATTACTACAGTCATTTATTGTCAAGCTATTATTTGTAATGGATAAAGAGTGCATTTAATTTAATAGAGGTAAAAGATTTTTTTTAATACAACGGGTAAAACGCTAAAAGTCTTTTCATATTGTTAAATAGATGGCGCTTTTTACATGTAACACATTTCATATCTCTTGTGTTATATAGAAAGAAAGAAATAAAGAATTTTTTTATTTCCACCATATATACAGCACATATTAGTATATACAGTAACACCCCGCTTAGCGCGCGACCCCGTTACGCGCGGTTTCACTATAACGCGAATGTCAAATTTCTCGCTCAAATGCCTCGCATTACGCGAAAGAGTGCGTATAAACATAATGTAAAGACAATAGATGTATTTTTTCCATGAAAAAATAATAGTACATATAGTAGTACATATTGCATAAAGTGTTCTTAGAATTAAAGTGACTGATTAAAATGAGTTGTATTTTTTATATTAAATTTTGACTATGTTTAATCATAAACCTCGATATACGCGAATTTCAGTTAACGCGATTTTCTTCGGAACGTATCCCTCGCGTATAGCGGGGTATTACTGTATACACATTACAAACCATAATTTTAACTGCAAGTGCCGTACTACGCTGGAAAAAAGACCCCAGACTCAGCTAATTGCTCCCGCAACGAAGGTTGCAAAAGCGCTGGTTTTCAGCCTGGGCTTGTAAATGATCCATCGTCATTATGTCACGGAGTGTAAAACGCCATATATGGATTTATCGCGCTGTTGTAAAAATTCTAATTGCCGTATCAAGGTTTAGTTCGATCGTTTAGTAAAAAAATAGAATCCTTCCATCTGATAGTTAGTTACACTCTCGAGTTAGTATACATCTGAGAATAACATAGTCCTTCAATACGAAAATTAATAACAAAAAAAGTAGGAAAATTATGATAACGTAATTTAGAGATTGACATAATTTTAACAGCGCCATCTAGTGGTGAATTAGTGATTTATGTGACGCGATGTAGCAATTTTTGAATTTTTTAAAAGAAAAAAATTTATTGTTCATATTGCTACTGATCAATTATAACTTTTATTTTACCAAAGTACATGGTAAATGATTATTTTAGAAGCAATTTCGAGTTCGTGTTCTCACTTCCCAGGTGGAGAAGCTGTCCCCGCAGCTGATAGCCGCTGGCAAGATACGTCTCTACTACCCGGAGAGCAAGGTATGCCACTTCCATCAGAACGATCTCGAACAGCTGATCACCGATTCCTCCAGCTCTAAGGCTTCTTTGCCATTGTGCAACCACACGTCAACAGACTGACCAAGAATACTCTTGACAATAAGAGGTCATTGTAGTGGTTAGTTATGGAGAGATAAATTGTTAATTGATTTGTAAATTGTTTATTGTTACATTGGTCAGTTACAATAGTGAGCCGCTAATGGTCGTTACGTGCTCGTATGAAAATACATGTTCTTTTTAATAAATTATAAAAGTGATATCATTCTAGATAAATTAGTCGTTCGGTTGTTCAACTCCAGACAGTCGTTAACTATCCTGGTGTGTGGGAATATCCTAGGGCGTGTAAATATCCCTAGGAGCGGTTTGGGGGGGGGGGCAATCTAGCCTAAGCGATGCGGTTGTGAAAGGAGTTGCAGTAATCTACTCACCGATGGTGGCGGCGACCGTTCCCTCTGCCAGCGTATAGTGTCCAGGACGGTTTCTCGAACTCACTCTCACGTAAAGCGTATCATCATCGTCTCCCTACCCTTTTCCCATTTTTATTTGGTGTCGGCGCAACATGTCTTCCTCTTCCATTCCTCTCTATTTGTTGTCATCTCCGCATTCACTCCTTTCCTAAGCATATCATCTTTCACACAGTCCATCCATCTTTTCTTTGGTCCTCCCCTTCCCATGTAACCGTCCACATTCATATCCAATACCTTCCTTACAACATTTTCTTTCTCCCTGCGCATCACATGTCCACACCAGGACAAACGACCGCCTATATATAACTATTATATTATTTGTAACGGAGGCGTTCGAACTCGAGTACACAATTCAACTGTCACGGCTCACTAATGACTCGACCGTCGGGTCGGCGCAGTAGTCCAGCTAAGGTACTACAGCGCCACCACTCAACGGCACAGCAAATCACCAGCAATCCTTCACAAACCGCCTCTAGATGGCGTTACCACCAGGTGTATCCTCGTTTCCCGGTGGGTTCGCTGCAGGGGGCGACGCGGTGCTTGCGAAAGCCACCCCGTGTCGCCCCCATCCCAAATGCAGCGGACGGCCCCGGGGGTTTTTAGTGGGTATTTCCGGGCGACTCTCGCCCGGGTGAGTCCCACACTGTACGGAGCTCGTCACTCCGTGCCCCTTATCTAGTGTATTGGGGGACTTTGATCCCCTAAGTACAATAGATAAGGGTAGTGCGTAAATGCATTTCCCCCCGTCAAAAAAAAAAAAAAAAAAAAAGGTGTATCCTCGTTTGGGGTTTACAGCAAAATTGAAATATGTATATGTCCCAAGGTTTATTGAAGTTGTGCTATTACTTGCTACCATTGGTGGAAAAATTGAAAGATTTTTGCTTGTCGTCGTATGGACAAGTTGGCCATAGGAAGTGTGTAAAAGATGGCAGGTGATAGGGACGTGTGGGAGAAGGAAACATACTGGCGCTGAGCTCAATCGAGTTGGGAAGAGGGGATGAGGTGTGTATGAGTGTATCGGTGAACGTTGCCGCAGGTGGCTGAAGAGCACTTCAACAACTTGAGGTCTCAGTACGCGGACGCCGTGCTCCGCGTGCGGGACCTCTGCGACCAGGCCGTGGACCCTCTCGACTTCGTCCGTACTGCTGGTACGTGATGTTCATATGCTTCCTTGCCCCTTGCATCTTGGTAGACAACAAGTCCTGAATTCCTTATTAACTAAATCTATATTGAGAAGGGACTTAATGTACAACTTAAGCATTGAAGAGGATGTAGGCTCTATGATGTTTTGGCAATTTTTGATTTGCTCTCACTCCCCCCACATGATTAAATAAGCATTAATTAGTAAAATATTGCTAAAAAAAAAAACTCTTATAATGTGTTTTTATTGCAGGGGAGCTGATGCAGAAGCACACGTACCTTTGCGAGGATGCTATAAGGAACAATGACTCGCAGAAGATGGTCGACAATACATCCGCTATTGCCAGGTTATTAAAAAAAATATATATATAGATATATTTAGGACTTCTGTAATAGATTTTACTATGTAAGTGGGTAAATGTAAAGATTTTTCTGGTTCTCCATTAATATTCCTGATAGTATATTGCGGGAAATGATTTGATAACCGTTTCAAACTATTTGTGACTACTG
Organism: Samia ricini; assembly: GCA_014132275.2. Taxonomy (NCBI): domain Eukaryota; kingdom Metazoa; phylum Arthropoda; class Insecta; order Lepidoptera; family Saturniidae; genus Samia; species Samia ricini. Next base: position 40,335,689 of record AP028158.1, read on the forward strand.
ATAAATAAATATTACTAGCGGGTGATTAATTATAGGTGTAATGATTTTTTTATTGGGCAGTAGTAGAAAAACTCAAAATTATTCTAGAATCTTGAACGACCCCAGTTTTAATAGTTAGTGATATTGAACTGTCGCATCCCTTCATTCTTTATTACCCTTAACTTACGTTTACACTTCCAACGTAGTCTTATGAAAGAATAAATAAACAAATCGCACAAAAAAAAAAACCCCAATATCAAATCATAAAAAAGAAAAGAAATGAATAAAGAAAAAATTTAATTAAATAAGTAGTAACAAGATCTCTAGTGACGCTAAAGGATGGCAGGGACTAAAAATAAAAAAAAAAACGTAGTCTAATGGAATACGAGGTTATTTGGTCTCTATTTTACGGTTTTTAAGAAGATTGACGAACCAAATTTACTGGACAAACCAGTGAGGCTTGTCCTAGGCGAACGCTTCTCGACCAGATCGAGAACGTTCTGGAGAAAAGCCACGGGGAATAGTATCCTTAACTTAAGAGCATGTATGAAGGTGCTTGTAAAAGTAGAAGTGACAGAATGTCTCTGCCTACCCCCATGGGAGAGAACCATTAGAGCTTACGTTATGGTGACTCCGATGTGTTAGGCTCGCGAACCGCGTGCTGCTGGTGGGCGGGTCCGAGCGCGACAACACCGAGGACTCGGAGTTCGCGTCCGCCCTGTCCGGGGCGCACCAGCGGCTGCAGGCTGCCATCCCGCCCGCCGTGAGGCACGCCAAGGCGGTCGCCCTCGGGGACCTGCACCACGCCCCCGCCTGGCGCAGCGCCAACGCCGAGGTATCCTACACCCACCTCGCTCACTTTTAGAACGATGGTTTTCTCAACGCGTATATTTTTATCCTGTTATATTTCGCATGTACTCTGTTGTAGATAATAAATTGTGCGAGTGAGGTCGAGTCGGCCCTCGGGAGGCACTACGCCCCGCCCCCGCCCCCCCCGCCCGCGCTGCCCGAGGCACTCTCTCGTATGCAACTCGGCGAGCAATTCGCCCCGCCTCGCCCGCCGCCCCCGGCGCCAGCCCCCGCCCCCGCACCCACAGGCGCAGCGCCCCCTCCGCCCCGTCCGCCGCCGCCCGCCGACACAGACGACGAGGGTGAGGACATATTCAGGAGGCAACCGCATCCGAGCCAACCGATCCTCGTGAGTATATCTCTTGTTGTGACGCGCACGCACGCACTCACGCACACACGCATGCACGCACGCACTCACAAACACACTATACACTATATGGACCACTCAAGTATTAAGCAGAAGATAAATCTTCCCGCCCGTTGCTTGTTCGTAATACATACTCCTAGGGCTCCTTATTAACGACACGCTATGTTATCGCTTTTGGCACATCACAAAAGTGACGTCAAATGTCAAATTTATCTCGATTTTTTTTACAACATTTGGCTAACTTGCAAAGTTTCAAAGCAGAAAGAGACAAAAAAAATACTACAAGAGACTATATTTAATCGGATTCTTTCATACTGTTGCTATCTTCACTGTTTCTATTGAAAATAAAGAACAGTAATTTGCTCCTCCAAAAGTAGTTATTAATTTATAAGAAACTTTACGAGCGGAAAAAAGTCAAAACGGGCGTCATAGCGTGCCGCTGTTATATAAAAACGTAAGTTACAAAAAAATTCGAACCTAAAAAAAGGTATCACGTTTCCGAGTTTTCGACAATTCCAAAAAAAAAAAACACACATTCTAAAATGTAAGTTTTCCCACAGGTGGCCGCCCACAATCTCCACAAGGCGGTCCGCGAATGGTCCTCGAAGGACAACGAGATCATCGCAGCCGCCAAGCGCATGGCCATCCTTATGGCGAGACTATCCGAGCTCGTCCGATCCGATTCTAAAGGTACCAAGGAAAATAAATCTCGGCTAAATTAATATCGATGAAACGGAGTCACGTCTCTAACCCATACGCACACAGACAGCTAACATAAATACAAATCTTATAAGAGAAATAAACTACGCTTGTATATACTGTATACTGCAACTACCCTTCCCGTGTTACCGCTAGATGTCGCTGCTTCATAAATTTGCAAGACAACGAAACGATTCACCATCAAAAACATCATATCGTTCATATTATGCTTTATCGATAACTTTTATCGATGTAAAATGCCCATCATTTATAACTCGCATTAAATTGAAACATTCCGATTTACATGTCTATTGCTTTCGCATAGATAATAGTGATATATAATGCATTTCATACTAGCACTGGTTTTATTTATGTGCATCGATATAACGGGACATCGTCCTAATTTAATTTTTATAAAATTTTGTCATTCGACGTTATAAGGGGAACCCCCCTTTTTGATTGAAGTACCGGTATCGTTAAATTAAAATGTTCAATGATTTGTAAGATTACTTGCGACTGTTTTTTTTATCGACTTAATTTACTATTACCGTCATAACTTATTCAATTCATGATGTAATGAAATGTATAATACGAACTGACGAGAGAATACATCAAAGAAAATACAATTCAGGGTTCTTGAGTTATAAGCCATCTAACGTACTGTTATACCCCCGCTATGTATGCCTTAATGCTGCCCTGACAATCCCAGGTCAGCATAACTCCCTTAGCTCTTAGGAAATAAACACAGATCAGTCAGTCGGACTTGAGCTTTCATCCTGGACGGTTGCCTAAAGATAATTATATCCTCTGCGGGAACATATTTCCAAATCTATATTTCTATTATATCTATTAAAAGTTCTCCGCGATTAAAAGTTCTTTTTTTTTAAAAAGACATTCTTAACACGTCCTATAACAGTACACACAGGCAGGCCAATGAGAGAATTTTATTTGCAAAAAATAAATCCCCATTCGATTGCAATAGATCATTTAAATATCGGTAACTCCTGGCGTATTTTTTTGCCATATTTTGTTTTTTTTTTTTTTACCGAAACCAAATGACGATGTCCCGTTATTGAAGATATCTCTTGTATGTGTTCATCTGTGTATATATATACATATATATATGTGGGTAATTATGTTTTGCTCGCTCGCGGACAGACATCATTATTAATCTAACCGGTAAGTGCTTCATATATGTTATTTTTATATACTATACAAGGTGTCGCTTTCTCTATTCCCTTTAGTGTTGTGAACAGGTTATCCTTCGATATTAAAAATTATAGCGTTTACAACCACACCTTCGTGAATATTTCTTTCTTTACCGATTGTTAAAATATCGATTAATCGATTTCGAATTAAAATCGATTGTCATTATCGACATGTATTTTGTGTATATTGATTTTTAAAACGACGTTCTTTATGGGGCGTCAGTTACTTACGTGAGGCATTTTTGACATTTTTGCAATCCCCTCCCCCTTTCCCTAATCTCACGCGATATTTTTCAAAATTTGTTTTTGGCTGTAAACGTTTTGATTATTGAGGAAATAAAGCAAAAACACAACTTGTTCCATTATTTTTATTGAAGATTAGCAATAGCAATTAGTATGACTGGCAATAGCGAATACGACCAACGCTATAGTCTATACAATCTATACAAATTTTATAATAAAACACGGTTTTCTGCTAGAAAAAAAATTACGTGATATTTGCTAAGACCCACTCCCCTATCAGTGAGATTCGGAAAGATTTAGCTTGATCCCCCCCCCCCCCACAGAACATCTCACGTAATTAATGGAGGCCCCCCCTTATCGCGTGTTACTTACTCTGAGAGAATGGGAGCGAGATCGAAAAAAAGTGCAATGAGACGTTTTGTTACAGCCGTGTATGATCTATATACATTGACGAATACAACTTTCCCCCTTTTTTCTAAAATTAAAAAGAAAATATACTATTATTAATAAAATATTATTTATACAGTTCTTAAAATTTAATTTATCAGTATTTATTTTATACATAATAAATATATTTGATAGTAAATTTTTCCATTTAACTCTATCGACTTGATATTTTATGATATAAATTATAAATGACTGTATAGCGAACGTCTACCAAAAAGCGAAAGGAATTCATAGTAATATTCAACGTTCGATGTTCGTAAACGTTCAGTATTTGACGAAACCATTTCTAAACCACCATTACGAGGTTATATTACCGATTTAATATATAAATATATTTGGTTCCGTGATAGGAAGTAAGAGGGAGCTGATAGCAACTGCGAAGGCTATCGCGGAGGCTTCTGAAGAGGTGACGCGCCTCGCGAAGAAACTTGCCCTCGAATGCACTGACAAGAGAATTCGAACGGTAACTTGATGCATTAATTTCTACCTAACTACCCTTTTTATTAGCAAAATTATTGAAAATTTTAGGGGGAAAGTTGTGAATAAAATTTCCCCCTTCTTTTTTATAATGCCTTTTATCTGCTGTATATTTTTCTATATTTGAAGAATATATGTTCAGGTACAATTTTATGGTCCTTCGAGCCGTACTTTTAACTTTTTAGTAATCGATAAATTATTTTTAATTGGTGCAATATCCGGTCGAGTTTTCTAAACGATTAATTAAGAAAAAATAACATCCCTGTCATCGAAACGTTTTACTTCCAGAACCTTCTTCAAGTCTGCGAGAGGATTCCCACTATTGGGACTCAGTTGAAAATCCTTTCGACCGTTAAGGCAACAATGCTCGGTGCACAAGGTAATTTAACTTTAACTTCCAAAGCATTATTGGTCTTTGTTGTTTTAAATAAAATGCTGATAATTCTTGTAATATAGAAAAACTGATGCTTTCCCGCGGGCAGGTCTATATATAAAGTATTCTTTGACAACATAACTCTGCTTACTCCGTTAAGGATATACCGTGATTATAGTAGAAAGCTTTCTCTATTATCTCAAAAGCTGTCGTGGTTTTTTGCTTGTTTAACAGTCGGCATGCCGGATTATAAAGGTAATTATATAAATGTTTAACATACTTCCCTAGTCCTATAGGGAGATTGTGTGTTAGTTCCGACCGCAGTCGCGGGATGTACACAGTATTTTAGTTGTTCTGTAGTGAAATTTAATCGACACACGCTTGACGCTTCATGTATTCTTACTGCATTTTTTTTTATACCGAACCTTAATTCTTTTTCAGTACTAAGATAAAGTAAAAAAAAAATCTCATAAATGATAGCACTTGTCTGTAGAACTGTGCATTGAAGCAGGTCTTATTCAAATTTTGTATGAGTTTTTTTTATCTGGAACCATAATTCTTATTGAAAATTAAAAGTACCCTAAGTTGCTCAGATTAACTACCTATCTACCAAAAAAAAGTCCCGTCAAATTCAGTCCAGCCGTTCCGGAGATTACCCACTACAAACAGGCAGACAGTCAAACATATAAAAAGTTTAAATTCAGTTAATTTTAACGGGTTTTCACGCGTTACCTTTGCTTTTTTCTATCCCGACGTTTCGGCTGGGTTTCACCAACCGTGGTCACGGGCTGACTGGCGGTGCGCGGCTTCGCCTGCAGCGTTGAGGGGTATTTTGATGAACTACCCCCGTTTGGTCTTTATATTTATTATAGTCACAACACACAACACTAACAGTGTCCATCGACGATGCCTGTGACGATAAATCGTTAAGTCGATTAAGGTTAGTGTTGTGTGTTGTGACTATAATAAATATAAAGACCAAACGGGGGTAGTTCATCAAAATACCCCTCAACGCTGCAGGCGAAGCCGCGCACCGCCAGTCAGCCCGTGACCACGGTTGGTGAAACCCAGCCGAAACGTCGGGATAGAAAAAAGCAAAGGTAACGCGTGAAAACCCGTTAAAATTAACTGAATTTAAATATGGAACGCGAAAACTTAAAAAATTACATATAAAAAGTTGTATTTTGGTATAGGTATCGTATATACCTGGGTGGTCTGAAAAGTTTCCGACCTCAACATGAAGATGGCAGCTCTAATAAACAAAAGCTAGTGAATTTCGTCGTTTACCTGTTGACAGTTATTCACTAAAAAGTTTCAGCCATTTTGGACGCACAGTTGTTAAGTAACAGACGTTTGAATGAGTTGATGTGAGTATTTTTATGAGAATGAACAAAATCGAGTATCGAGCTGTCATTAAATATTTGTTTTTGAAAGGCAATACGCCTACGCAAATAAAAGATGAGTTGGATTCTGTGTATGGGGACTCTGCACCATTATTTACCACAGTGAAATTTTGGGCAGCTGAATTTAAACGTGGCCGTAAGAGCTTGGGAGACGATGAAGGTTCGGGATGTCCAAAAACTGCAACTACCGACGAAAACATTGCCAAAGTTCATTAAACGGTGCTAGACGAGCACCGAATTAAAGTGAGAGAGATAGCAGAGGTTATAAACATGTCAAAAGAAGTCATTTGTCACATATTAAATCAACATTTAGCCATGAGAAATCTGTCCGCGCGTTGGGTGCCGCGTTTGCTCACGTTAGACCAAAAACGTGTTCGAATGAACATTTCCAACCCCTGTTGGCGCAGTTTAGATGCAATAAATCCGAGTTTTGGCGTCGATTAATTATTGTAGATGAAACTAGGATACACCATTATACGCCCGAAACAAAAAAAAAATACAGCCCAAACAGTGGACTGCAAAGGGGAACAGGCTCCAAAAAAAGCAAAAACTGTTTTTTCGGCTGGGAAAGTGATGGTGACTGTTTTTTGGGATAGTCATGGAGTTATTTTGATCGACTATATTCAAAAAGGCAAAACCATTACAGGAGCATATTACGCAGCATTACTTGACAAGCTGAAGGCAGAATTTGCGGAAAAAAAAAAAAACGGTCACATTTGCAGAACAAAAATCCAGTTTCACCAAGACAACGCACCGTCTCACACCTCAGCGGTTGCCATGGCGAAAATCCACGAATTACGGTTTCAACGGCTTGACCATTCGCCTTACTCACCAGATCTGGCCCCAAGCGACTTCTTTTTGCTCCCTCATCCAAAAATTTCGCTCGGAGGACAGAGATTTTCGACAAATGAAGAGGCAAACACCTTCGTGAAAAATTATTTTGCAGTGAAAAACGCCGAGTACTATTTGGACGGGTTACAGAGATGGGAGCATCGCCGGGAGAAGTGTATAGAGTTACAAGGAGACTATGTTGAAAAATGAAAAATATAATTCTGAAAAAATGTCTTGTATCTTTGTTAGGTCGGAAACTTTTCAGACCACCCACGTATACACATACGTATCTATTTAGTAAAAAAATAATTTTTGACATTACAAACAGACACTTTAATTTTTTTATTAGTATAGATAAATGATACGGTCGTTAAAGAATAAAGGAGTATTAATACAGAAGAAACCCTTTTCTCATATTGAGATTGTATAAATATTTTATCTTGGTTACCACTTCATATTATCACATTCACCAAATAATAAAAAAATGTTTCGTGGATAGTTTGTTTATTATCTATTAACATTTAGAACTAGGATTGGCAATTTAGTCTCGGATTTTTAGTATATTTTTGTGTAGAGAGGAGTACTGGGAGGATAGGGGGGGGGGGGGGGGGGGTTATTTCTCCATTTAAATTATACTTATGTAATGGTTATTTGTTTATTATTATTATCAGGTAGCGAAGAAGACCAGGAGGCGACTGAGATGTTAGTCGGTAACGCGCAAAACTTGATGCAAAGTGTAAGTATTACTGTTAACTTAGATTTTTTTTTTAATAAATCTCATTTTGAGGATACTGAAGGCTTGTTAGTTACTGTTTATATTGTTCGGTCGGTCGGTACCGAGGTTCGATGCCTTGTAAATTGATGTGGCTTCGATTCTTCTACGGTTTATAAGTTTTCGATTAAACATTGTGAAGAAGTGAAACATTAAACAAAAATGTGTTACCTACCCTGGGTTCGAACCTCCGACCTCTCAGTCGTACCGGTTATGAGACACTCGGACTAGTCCACCGGGCTAACCACGCTCTCGAAAATTTGATTAACAAATCAGACCTCCATCAGAAACGTACTGTCGCTTTTTCGTTTCATCAACAACGCCAATGAAGTTTTCACAAAAAAAAAAGTAAAAACCTTCAAACACTATTGTTACTGTGCAACGGGTTTCCTTTCGATGGACAATGGGGGAGGCTACGAACTATCACACTAGATGTGGAAGTTTGTGTTCATCTCATGTTAATGTCGCTTTTTCGTTTCATCGAATTTCGAACCGCGACGCGGCTAAATAAGTTTTCAGATAAAAAAAGCAGAACAGCTTCCTTCCTGTGGCTGAGGGTGAAAGTTAGTTTGAACGTGATCAAGCGTCCTGGTCGAGGATTGGAATGAGATGTAGAATGCGTTGCATGTTTTAGGTGAAAGAGACGGTGAAGGCGGCTGAAGGCGCCTCCATCAAGATCCGCACGGAGCAGGGCGGGTACAGACTCCGCTGGGTCCGAAGGTCCCCCTGGTACCAGATCTAAACGTCTCCAAAACATCGATACCTTTTCACAACTACAATTCATATCGATGTTTTTTTTATAACATCTCCCAATACGGAAACCATTTTTAAAGGTCGATACATTTAGACCGGATCATCGATAAGTTTTACAAATCTCGACATATCGATATGTAGTGACGGCTAATTATAATTTCTGTTTTTTTTTTGTTTTCAACATTTATCTCTTTACTGAGAAAGAGATATCGAATAAAACGCGTGCTTTGTCCCTCAAACGGCACCGCGTGTCGTTACGTGTTTCAATTGAACATGATTTATGTTGATAATAAAATAAAATCTATCGTTTAGTGATGTCAGAGTTCATGCAATCGATAGTGATTTAATAGTTGATATAGTTTATAGTTTGGTAATTGAACTAGAATTGGGGGGATAAATTTCAAGGTCGCGTCACTTCGTTATACAAGACAGGAGAAAGGTATTATGTAGAGAGAAAGAGAGAGACAGCTATACAATATATCGAATACACTCTCTCTCTCTTACACGCTAAATCTCTCATGTTTTTTTTAAGAATTTCACTTTTTCAAGTGAGTGTTGTTGAATGTTTATTTTTTTTTTGTTCACAGCCGATATATCTTCTTAAGTAATTCGATTGATTTGGAATAAAATTAATTTTTTTTTATTATGTTTAATAAAATAGCTACTGAAATCGCCACTAGCGATAACGCGAATTTACTAAATTCTGCAGTATAGGAAATCCTATATAATGCGTTGTGTGTTTTTATATCGACAACGTTTTCAAATAGACTCCTGCGTTGATCTTATGTGCTCAAGTGTACTTATTTCGCCGAATTAAATGCATAGAAATTTTAGTCTTCCTTCTTCTGGTCCGTGGGTTCGAATCCCACTTCTGACACCATATCATGATGTTGGATGTTATAAGTTACGACGAACTTTATCATAATTATTATTACAAACACGATTGAAATAAACCTCTAAAATAATAATGCGGATATGACGCGCTAGTGATGTGCCGTATCATTAGTGATGTACATACATTACAACATACATAAATTTCAAATGGATTTAATTGTTTTGTCTTCTCATGTATATAATAGTGGTGAATACCAATAAATATCGAAAAATCAATCGGAAGTTGTTACCTTGAGGATATATATAGGATGAAGTTACACCCGTCTTTGTGCTTCCGCTAAAACCGTTCTCGTCTGGGTTGTTTTTTTTTTGTTTAGTTTTTTGCCGTTCATAAACGCCTTCTCAGAGCCCAAATGGAATAAAGAATTTTTTGATTTTGATGATATCGTATATGTATGACGCGGGTTACACTTGGTGTGTGGTGGTCACCATCTAGTTTGTCGCAAATTCCACATGTCACATCTGTGATAGTTTTTTTATATAAAAATATCTGTGCGTTGAAGATTTACATAACATAACATAAGCTCACACCTGTTATCCGCGAAGGGTTAGGCAGAGGTGATGTAGCGAACTACACCACTCGCATTCCGCCGAGCTTAGTTCCGTCCCAGATGTGACAGGGGGCGAGCCTGTCGCCATATCGGGCACAAATTCCAAACTCCGGGATGATACTGAGTAGAAAAACCCAATACCACTTGACCCGACCCGGGGATCGAACCCAAGACCTCAAAACGGCAGTCGCACTGTAATACAACTGCGCCACCGGGGCCAGGCATGAAGATTCATCGATAGGAGTTTATTCGTGTAACTTGTCGATATTCTCTCGGTTGTTATGTCGGCAGCACTAACTATTATTATTTAGAAGTTTCTAGAAATTTATTATTTACAACGATTATATTTTAGTTTTTTTTTTAATTCTAATATATGTTAAGGAAATAGGTTAACAATGTTTTTTACTAATCATTTCGAGGCACGTAGTGACTGAGTGCCTGCGGTGTCTGATCTGATCATCGGATTGTTAATATCGATTTAGGATTCGACATTTATAAGTCTTCCAAGAAACGTAACTGTTTCACGTTTTTGATTAGTATCCGATAGGTAGCAATCTCGTTTAATCATAAGCTACGATGTTGTTTATCGACAGAATTGTAACGGGGAGGGGGGGGGGGTGATCGTTACCCTCTACCGTATATATGTACTATTTTTTAATAAATTTATTAACTCCTTGCGTTTGTTTGTAGAGGTTAAAACGTAATTTAACAAAACGTCACTCGTTTGTTATCTCTTTATTTTTATTTCTTCCTCTAACACTTGCTATCTCTTTCCGACATTTTCGTTTAGAAAACATTTACCGAGTTTAAATAAATTAATTAGTAATTTGAATAATTTGTCTTGATTCATATGTGCGATGAAAGGATAGTCGTGGAGAGTGTTATTAAGTGCGTAAGCTTAGGGATGGGTGACATTTTATAATTATAAAATTACTTAGGGAATTAATAATTAATTGTTTAACACGTACGCTACACTCCTCAAAATGTAACAGGATTGTAATGACAGCTGTCATTCTAAGAAAACAACTAAATAACTATAAAAATAAACAAATCAAATCATTTAAGAATATATTAAAAATCGGGATAAAATATTTTGTACAACTATTGGTATAACCTCAAATGTAGTCTTATTTATTCAATTAACGATAGTCCATTAGAGCTTACAATAGGTCAACTATAAAACTATAGCGTTTTTTAAGTTAATAATACTATAAATTTAATAGTTTCTACTGTGACTTACCTAAGTTTAACAAGTTACAAAAATGATTTTATTATCGTGCTTTACTGCAGAAGCCAATTCAATTTCTCATTTACTCCTCATCCTCATCTATGATATTGAAATAAAGTGGGGAATAGGTTACTATAGTGAATAATCTTTAAAGTTACATGGAACGGTTACCGTCTGGTCTAGGTTCGAGTCCTGGCCGAGACGTAAACGAGTAATTAGCGAAAGTTAAGTGCCATGAAGTTAGTGCTTTATTATGTAACGATAATAATTATTAGGGTTTACTATGTTATATTTAGATATAGAGTTGTATTATGTAAAGATTTGGTCACAATTATCTAACTTAGTGCTATTGCCGGATAAATGCGTTCTTGATATGAGACTGTTGGTCATAATTAGACTTTAGGCAATAGGTAATATTTTCTTTTTAACAATCAAATAAAAATAAAGCTTGGATTTAGCTATACAAAGCTATATGTGTGTTACTTTTCGTGTTTAGGTATATGCAGCTATTTTGTTGTTGTACGAACAGTTTGTTTCATGCGACTGTGTTATCATCTATCCATTCAAACGAAAGACGTCCACTGCTGGACATAGGTCTCCTCCAAAGATCTCTACGACGACCGGTTTTGTGCTACCCGAATTCAGCGAATTCCTTAACCTTCACCGGGTCGTTGGTCCACCTTGTGGAGGGCCTACCCACGCTACGTCTCCCAGTGCGTGGTACCCATTCGAGAACCCGTTGACCCCATCGGGCATCGGTTCTGCGCGCAATGTGCCCAGCCCACTGCCATTAAAGTTTAGCAATTTTTCGGGCAATGTCGGTTACTTTGGTTCTTCTGCGGATCTCCTCATTCCTAATTCGATGCCCTCTCCTTTGCCTTTTGAGCAACTTTGAGTTTTTTTATTAGACTCATTGCAAGCGACCACGTGTCAGTTCCCTATGTCGTTACTGGCAACACACACTGCTCGAAGAGTTTCGTCTTGAGACAATGCGGTATCTCGCACAAGAAGATTCTCCGCAGCTTCCTGAACGTGTTATCATATCTTTATAAAACTAAACAGACGAGGTAACTCTGAAACAACTTAGTACGGGTTAGATTTCATTATATACACGAAAATTAATTAATTGTTTTTATTAATGGTGCTTAAAATAAACATTCGTATATTTATTTTTGTATTTTGGTCGCTATAATTATTAAGAATGCATTTTCCGGACGGACGCAAACTTGCTTGATATTATAGTTGTTATAATATATAGAATAAAATGTATGTAATTCCTGTTGTATGCTGCAGTTGCGCTTTCGGAGTTAATTATTGGGTGATGATAGAGAGCGAATGAATCCTACTGACGTAATTGATATCAAATAAACAAAAGTTGTATGACTGAAATGTTTATAAATGATTAAATTTTGTTCACTTTGAAAGTTTATATGGTTAATTTAAAAACACTTAATATGTCGATTACCCATAAAAAATGAGACAATAGGAACATAATGGAAAGCTGGCGTAAACGCCATTTTCAGCAGCCATTCAACCCCATCTTACCCTGTCACCCATAATCCTCCTGACGCTTTCTCCGTCTTGCTTTCGAACGCCTATGCCCCCCCTCGAAGAACACCCCGCCTTGTTCCTCCCCTCCCCATCTGCACCACCCTTATCACTCCCACAGTCCCTCAGCTTCAGTCCACTACCTCGTCCCTCCATTCCTCCCTCAGATTCCTCCAACTTCACAACAATCATTGACTCAGGGTCCACAATCATTCCCCCAACACCCGACAAACGATCATCTACGTCGATATCACTGTTCAACCTATATATCTCATTACCCACGCACTCTTCATACACCGACATCAGCAGGCCCCCCTACACAGTCAGAAAAAAAACCTCCGACATCTCAAAACTTAACATACATAAGGTAGTCTTACATCCATGTCCGACTTCCCCTAACGTAAGTCAGGGCCATTGTTAAACGGCGGATTTGACTATGTGTGCCTTCATTTCTCGTATTTTGGGGCGGTTTCATTTCACTCTTCGGTGCGAATTTGAGGCTCATCAGTTTTATTGCGGGTATTCTCAGTTTGTCATCTTTTGGGGGCGTTCTCAGGTTCCATTTAGGCTCGACTAGTTCCTACGGCTTTATTTCTTCACTATGAAGGAGGTCATGCGTAGAATCACTATCTGCTTGCTTTCTTTCCTTTGTTAGGAGGCAAATTCTCCCAGGAATTTAATGCGTAATCAGCCATCCATAATTTGGGCCCAACATTTCGGCAAAAATAATTTTTCCGCCATGTGATTGCTCTCACTAATTAGTTTAGCTGTTTGGGTTTTTAATGGGTCGTTCGGGGCCTCTGTTGTTCTTTGGGTTCCGTTCCCCTTTAACTATACGCTACCTTTGATCGGGGCCAGCCACGTGTCCTCGAACGCGTTGTTCCGCTTTAAGTGGGTACAGTTTCTACATATCGGGGGTTTTCCCTGCTTCCAGAGGCCACATTCTTTCTTAATATGGTTCCCTCCGTAGTGGGAGCACGATATGTCCGGCTCGGGGCAAAGCTTACCATTGTGACCGTACCCCAGGCACCTCGAGCATTGAACCAGAGGCGAGTGGTCTTGTACAATGACCCTTTGTAGATCAATGTACATCCGCCCTGCCGTTGTTGCTCTGGTCCATATTCTCGGCGACACCTGGAGCTCTACGTGGCAGAGTGGGTCGTTCCTAGCTCTGCGCCGATATTTGACAGCCACTCTGAAATCCCTTTCGAGTATTGAGGAGCTGTTTGTTTTGTTCACGCAGGGCCTCCACGATGGTCTCGTTCGTATTGGTTGCGAGCACATCTCTGGCGATCAGCAGTGGGTCCCTATTGGTTGCTTCTTTCACCTGAAGCGTGGGTGCAGCTTCTTTTATTTTTTCAGCAACCTTTCCACGTTCCTTCTTTATGGAACAGCCTATGACTAAATTTTGGTCCTTCGCCTTCCGTAGGCGGTCCACCCTTAGGCCGGTTTTGGTTACGTTTAGTGCTGTCTTGATCTGTTCGACAACGTCCCCACTTGTGTCGAAGTTCGAGACTGACGAAATAATGATTGAATGGTTGGTTAATATTTATTTGCGCGACGGTTTTTATTTTCTCTACGACACTTGTGTACGTTTTCTGCCTTTTTGTTTGTTGCAGTCCCTCCTTCATTTCAAGTTTCAAATCTATTTCCACTAAACGCCAGGTTAGTGCTCAAGGGATTAATTGGTCTTGACAACTAATACTATTTTTTTATTGTAATAAATAATTTTACCTTAAAAGTGCTGGCTTTACGAGACTCTGTATTTATCTTATTGGGGCTATATATGCTATAAATAACCGAGTATGGTCGCTGGTAGATTGAAGACACGTCAGAAGTAATGTCACAATTAACAGCCAGAAACTTGTACCATTTGTGATCTGTGAGTTTTATGAAAAACAATATAAATTGAGAGTAGTGGAGAAAATGAAAACAAATCTCAGAGAGCTCACAAATGATCTACAAGGGAAAGGTAAAGGGAAAATTTTAAGAGACAATTCGAGAATCCGTCGTGACGTATCGAATTTATTTATGTTGGGTATGAATGGATGTGTTTAGAAGTGAGGGGGTTATAGTCATGTCACGAGGAGAGATGAAAGTCACGTAAGTGGTATGTAGTCGAATACTAAGCATGGAAGTGGATGGATATAAAGTAGAGAGTGAGTTAAAACGTGTTTCAAAAGGGACACAGAGCACAGTCAAGCAAGCGTCTATGCCAATATGTCCCGATTTCAGCCTAGTTACTGACTTGTTATGAACAAGGCGAAGGTACATGTTCAGTCTTTATTATTTGACTTTCTAGGCTAATGGATACACTTAAGGATTCAGCTACGCTTAGCCGGTATTTTAATGAAGAAAGATCGACACAATTCGGTTGTTGAGTGTTGAAATATACTGCTTTACGTTAAATTGCGTTTTTTCTTAAACTGCATAAACTTTAGCAAGTTAAAATTTAGCAACGTTCGTGCGTACACAGCCTTATAAAAATAATTAACCCTTTCACGGCCAGGGGAAACATTTTTTCCATTGTAAAATTGGCAGCTGTCTATTTAATTATAACAATATTTGAATTTCAATTTGAAAAATATCCAAAAAATGTTTCCCACAAAACTCTAAAAGAGATAGACTTACAAATGCATCATTTTGTGATTTTCCAATACTCTATGTTTAAAAAACTAAAAGAAACAATTGTATGGTAATATTTACTCTCTGCCTACTTATGGTCCTGAAAGGGTTAAATGTATGTATATTTTATCGTTTATATTTATTCTTGTTAAATGCTTTTACGGATAGTTTTAACGAAATATAACCGAATGTAATGTTTAAGACAACTGGCTATAGTCGAGTAAAACTCCTTCCATATCTATGGCCAGTTGAATCTTTAGCTATATTTTCGATGTAATACTAATGTCATATATAACTTCTATTTTTTTTGTATGAGTGTAATTAGTATCGAGTTGTGAGTTTGGATGTATTATGTAAATAACTAAAAACGTATTTAACCCTAAGTGTAAGCGCTTTTTTATATTTAAATAATTCTTTTTTTTTTTGTTATTTTTATTTATTAAAATAAATCTTTTTTTTTTTGTATTTTCTTTTATTTTTAATTGTAGTTTTTATTGGAGTTGATGTTATTGGGTTTATATCGGCGTTGTTTTATACAGTCACCACATACATAGTGAACATAGCAATGGCAGCATCTTTCTTCTTATATCATAATAATGTACTTTACATTAAAAAGTATTAAGATTTTTTTTTACGAAAGTATAGGGTCACACAATTTTATTATCATCAAAGCATAAGAAGATATTTATAGGATTATTATTCGAAAACATTTAAACCTAAGATATACATATATTATAGGACATACGTAAAACATTACAATGAGCAAGTTTCCACTTGGCCTAATGATATAGAGCTCTTGGTTTCCTGTTAGGATATTTAAACTTAACATTATAACCGCCACGAATGTTAAATAAAAAATGTATTTATTTTTAAATCCTTTACGCATTTTTCTTTTGAGTTTTTAGAAATATATGTATCAGTTCTAGCTACATTAAATTATTGTAAGTGTAATAATTTATTAGATAGAATACTGTTGGGATGATGACACCAAATAACGTGTTAACTTGCCCCTGTTTTCATTCAACCGAAAAACGTCCACTATTGAATATAGGTCTGCCCCAATAAGGGGGGGGGGAATTGCCATAATCGCCACTCTGGGTAGGTAGGTAGGTAGAGTTGGCGATCGTAGTGTGTACTTCAGAGGATGCTGCCGCCTATCTCCTGGCTTATCCCTTAGTCGCTTTTTATAACACCCACGGGAAGGTATAATGTGATGCTGTTCTTAGCCGGCACACCGCTAGCTTGCATAATCGTAAACACCAAGCCCAGTGTGATACTGGGTATGAAGTGATTACCTTAACATACCCTATAGGTATTTAGTGGCAGTTTCAAACTCGACGTTGATAGGAAGCCAGGCTAGTGGAATCAATGAGTGCTATTTCCTTATGATATTTTGCTAAGAAACGATTCATGTAGTGTTTATTTTCTCAGGCTCCTGAAAACTCAGTAAAACGAACATAATAAATAAATAAATGAGCACGCTTAAAGTCAACTCATTTAGTTGAGCAATTTAGAGGTTATGAGGTACATCAATTTGCACTTAAAGATATTTTTTGTTTATTACAACGATAAAGATTTATTATAATAAAATGCTTATCACACACCCTGTAAGGAACATTTTTTTATGTTAAATAAAAAATGTAGGGATTAGCTAAGATTAAAATTCCGCGGGAGTTTTTACACTCAGGTAGCGCCCAAGTCGAGGTTCGAACCCTTGTGGTAGTTACCTTTTGAGGCTGAGTGCTTTCAGCACTCGCCTACAAAGTTCGGTGAAGCTGTAAGGGCCCTTCCGGTCAACAGCATTAGCTAGGTTAGAAAAAAAAGCTTATCACACACAAGGTGCGTGTCTTAGAAGCATACCTCGAATCTTTGTCTGAACCCATATTTAAAGAGCAATATATAACAAATGCTGTTTTTCTATGCATTCCTAATGTTGAGTAATTAAAATTATAAACCTCTATTTATAATCTAATACTACCAATTTGTATATGGCAACACTGTGTTCTGTGACTTGCACAATCACTGTATTAAAACTACTCTGTATTGCACAGATATCTGAATAAATCTATCTGATTTGGCTAACGAGTGTGCTGTTTATTTAAATACTCATAACCTATAAAGTTAACACCTTTTTTTATTTTATTTTTTTTTTTTGACGGGGAGAAATGCATTTACGCACTACCCTTATCTATTGTATTTGGAGGATCAAAGTCCCCCAAATACAATAGATAAGGGGGCACGGAGTGACGAGCTCCGTGCCAGTGTGGGACTCACCCGGGCGAGAGTCGCCCGGAAATACCCACTAAAACCCCCCGGGGCCGTCCGCTGCATTTGGGATGGGGGCGACACGGGGTGGCTTTCGCAAGCACCGCGTCGCCCCTCTGCAGCGAACCCACCCGGCCCGTCAGTGCAATGGCCCGGTGGGGATGGAGGAGAAAAGGTTCCCCTCCACCTCTTAGCCCGCCTCAGGAGAGGCATGACCTAATGGTCAGACATCCAGGGAGCGGGATAAGTTCCCGCCCCCCGTAATAACACCTTTCTATCCATAAACCCTGTGACAGTTATTCATTGTGTTTGAGCTTAGTTAGTGTTTTTTTTACTTTTAAAGATAATGGCATAAATAAATACACCACATAATAATCGAGACACTTTTTCGTGGCGGTTAATATATTTAACAGTGCGTTAGGTGTTTCAGAGAATATTAATTATAATTGTGTTTACGTACATAATATGTAATTTACTATAGAATGTTTATATTTTTAATGAATTAAGTAAATACAATGTGATCGATCTTCGAGCAAAATGAAGGTTATTGTTAAAAAAAAAAACTTAAAATTCTTAATTTATCTATAGCTTATATTTTTTCTAGTGTCTTATAGAAATAATTAGCGATGCTTATTTATAAAAAAATATTGTAATTATTATTGAAACGTCGAATGTCATAATATTATTTATTTTCGTAGAATTTGATAATAAATTATTCTTATATGACGGTGTTTTTATTTATATAACCATTTACACTTCTTAGAGCGGATAGTGATTACACTGAGTGAGCCGGATGAGTTTTCGCTTGTGATAATCTATTGGAAGACACAGCATGCGTAGACCTTTTTTTTTTTTTTTTGGAAGGGGGAAATGCATTTACGCACTCACCTTACCTATTGTATTAGTGGGACCTGAGTCCCTCCAATACAATAGGTAAGGGGGCACGGAGTGACGAGTTCCGTGCCAGTGTGGGACTTGTGGGACTGAAACCCGGGCGAGAAGCGCCCGGGAATACCCACTAAAACCCCCCGGGGCCGTCCGCCGCATTTCAGATAGGGGCGATACGGGGTTGCAAGGCATGTCGCCGCGTCGCCCCCCTGCGGCAAACCCACCAGGCCCGTCTGTGCAATGGCCCAGAGGGGGTGGGGGAGAAACTTCTCTACCCCACCTCTTCGCCCGCCTCTGAAAGAGGCATTACCTTCCGGAGGGAAGAGGAGTGATCACTGCGACCGCAGTAATCACCTCTCTCCCCCCCCCCAAAAGTGGGCTTTCGCCCAGCCACCCGGTCAGACTATTAGCCGGCAGTCAGAAGGACTGCCGTTGCCGAGTTGAGTTGAGTTGAGTTGAGTAGATTGCTGTGGTAAGCTCCGTAGTGAACGGACGTGTCTGTTCGCTGCGCCCGCTCGCACAAATACGTTAGCGCCAACCGTCTTCGCTTTCGCTGCCTTCATCGATCGACCGTTAGCTTGCGTAGCAACGGCCGTTGGATTTTTTAACGGCTGAGGTGACGCAAGCGCGCGTGCCGCGTCGTGTACCCGGTGTGGGATTCCTGCACTGCGGTATTTTTGCGAGCGTAAAATACTCGACTTTATAAATTTATTTATAACTTCGTGTATTTTCGAAAAACGTACTTTTCAGTACGCGCGCGTTTTACGTTTAGTTGCTTCTCGCTAGTTGTAGGATGACTGGAGGGAAAGTCGTGGTACACGTTGAAAGTTATTTATTAAACTGATTCTTATTTGATTCTTATTCTGATTATTTAATGCTTTCTGATTCGGATTCTGAGGACATATAGTGAAACTTAAATTCTAAAAGATCCCTCGTTAGTCGTAGGGCTTACAAAGATTACGGTGGTCAATCAGAAACATGCAGAGTGCGAGCGAGACGGGACACACGGACTTCTCTCATACGAGGTATTAAATATATGTAACCCGTGCGCCCGCGGCTCGCGCTAGTGTGCCGTTAGATGTTGATAAGGTCTCTACATCACTCCCCCTCAAGCGAAGCGTACGATCTTCTTTACGACGCGACCGCTTCGAGTGACGTAAGGCTGGTTTGTTTTCGAGTCCACTGTGGCTTGATTTTGACGAGAGTTTGTAGAGACCGTCATGGTTTCCGTTGCGCTCGTTCCCATGTAGTCTTCACTGAGTGTGTAAGCCGGTTTTAATCTGTCTAGCGAGATAACAGCTGTGCGTAATGGTAGTTGAATTTTGAAATGCTTTGTATGTCGTTCAAGTACTTCAAAAAGGTCCATCGTAAGGTGGTGTGAGAGGTTTCTTTACGGCGTCATTCCGAACAAAGACATGGGTACATGTTGCCAAATCTTTGTGGATGAATGTGTGATGACTGGTTGATGGTCGTTGCGATGGTGTGAGTGACACTAAGGTCTCCGAGAGCTGACGCACGTAGTCTGCATCGTCGATTTTCGCCTGAGTCGGTACGAAAAAATCTGATGGCATACGTAGTGTTGTTCCGTACGTCATTAAGGCAGGGCTGAGATTATTATCACTTCTTAGTGCGTTCCTTAGCCCAAGTAAAACAGTGGGTAAATCTTCAACCCAATTTGTGGTAGTGCCGCGCGCCATGAGCGCAGCCTTCAATGAACGGTGCCATCGTTCCACTTGACCATTAGCTTGCGGGTGATACGCCGTAGTTCGTATTCTCGTTATGCCGAACTTTTTCATCAAAGCGTTGAATAAAGATGATTCGAACTGGCGTCCTTGATCAGTCGAAATGCGCAGTGGAGATCCAAATCTGGCAATCCAGTGTTCGTACAGTGCTTTAGCGACAACTTCCGCTGTGATCACTTGCACTGGTATTGCCTCTGGCCATTTGGTACATCGGTCTATGATGGTAACACAATATTGGCAGCCATTCGATAGTCGCATTGGTCCGACTATGTCGATGTGGATGTGTTCAAAGCGCGCTGTGACGGTGGAAACTCTGATAGAGGCGTGATGACGTGACGCTGAATTTTTGCACGCTGGCACAAGGCAGGCTCTTGCCCAGGTTGATATGTCTTGGTTCATAGCGGGCCAAAAGAATTTCGATGCTATTTGCTTTCGAGTCGTTCTTATGCCGCTGTGACATATTTCATGTTGAGTCTTGAAAACTACTCGGCGATATGTAACGGGTAGATAAGGACGAGGCGTCGCTGTAGATACTTCGCACGTGATTGAGTGTCTAAGTCCCGGTAACGATAATTCGCTGAACTTCAAGTTTGTTTGTTGTTTCAGATTTTTTAATTCGACATCATTTTCTTGATCGACCGCTAGTTGGTCGAAGTCGATGATGGATGGACAATTAATTTCTTCAATGCGAGATAATGCGTCTGCGACTGTGTTTTCAGTTCCCTTTAGGTAGTCAATGTTTGTGCAGAATTGGCTTATAAATTGCAATTGACGTTCACGTCGCGGTGTGTCGCTGCTGCTTGCGGATCTTGAAAGTGCATGAGAGAGTGGTCTATGATCAGTGTAAATAGTACACTCCGATCCTTCTATCCAACGTCGAAAATGTTTTACAGCCATGTACATCGCTAAAAGTTCGCGATCGTACACACTGTAGCGTCTTTGCGTCTCGCTCATCGCTTTAGAAAAGAATGCAATCGGTTTCCAAACATTGTCGATTTTTTGTTGTAGTACGGCTCCTAGACTGTGATCGGATGCGTCGGTCATAATCGCTAGGGCGCAACCGCGGATTGGGTGCGTTAGCGTCGTTGCTTCTGTTATGCTTTGTCTGCATTTAACAAAAGCTTCGTCTGCTTCGGGCGTCCAGTCGATTACAGTTTTGTCATTTTTCTTTCCATTGTGCAGGTATTTATTGAGTTCTTGTTGTAAGTTAGCTTGATGAGGCAGGCAGTCACGATAAAAGTTTATCATGCCCAGGAAACGTCGTAATTCAATTATTGTTGTTGGTTTGGGATACGTGGATATGGCTGTTGTGCGTTCTTCAGTAGGTTTAATGCCATTCGCAGATATTTCGTAGCCGAGAAAGTCGATGTTTGAGCGTCCGAATTCGCATTTGTTTACGTTGAGTGTGACACCATACTTCACGAGTCGCTTTAGAACTGTATGTAAGAGTTCTCTGTGCGAGTCTTCGTCCGTAGAAAATAAAAGTATGTCATCGATATAACAAAAACATCCTTCTATTCCATGCAAGACTTCGTGCATGAATCTTTGAAAACTTTGACTAGCGTTGCGTAAGCCAAAGGTCATGCAGTTGAACTCATATAATCCGAACGGAGTTATGATAGCTGTCTTCTTTTTTATCTTCCTCATTGATAGGTATCCAATAATATGCCATTTTGAGATCAAGCTTCGAAAATATTGTTTTGTTCTGCAGCTGATAGGTGAAGTCTTGTATGCGTGGTATGGGGTAACGATCCGGCTGTGTTACAGAGTTTAACCGTCTGTAGTCACCGCATACACGCATTCCGCCATCCTTTTTCTTAACCACATGTAAGGGGCTTGCCCAAGGACTGTTAGAGGGTGTGCATATACCCATCTCTGTCATGCGGTCGAACTCTTCTTTGGCAACTTTGTACTTTTCCGGCGGCAGAGGGCGCGCACGCGCGTACAATGGCGGGCCCGTGGTTTCAATGTGATGAACTGTTTCATGTTTGGGTGGTTGCTTCAACGACATTGGGCGTAATACGTCTGGGTAATTTTTCAAAATATCATAGTAATCTTGTTCGGAGCTAATCAAGTAGACAGACTCGGTAGCCGAAGATATTTTAATTGTGTCGATCGATAATTTGGTTACTTCGTCGAACAATTTTTTCTTGTGAAGATCAACCAATAGTCTGTAATGGCGTAGAAAATCGGCACCCAAAATCGAAGTTTTCACGTCGGCGATAATAAATTTCCATGTGAAATTGCGTCGCAGTCCCAAGTCGAGTGTTATTGTTTTTTCTCCATAAGTATTTATCGGAGAGTTATTTGCAGCGAATAGCTTAAAAGTACTAAGGCTTGTACGTCTTGTGTGCTTCGGTACAGCAAGAACTGATATGTCTGCTCCTGTGTCCACGAGGAAACGTTCGTGAGTGTTGCGATCGTGAACACATAGGCGATTGCTTTTGCTGGGGACACCGACGCTCGCCACAGTCGGTGTCTTTTCTAGTTTAAAGACGTATTGTTGAGTTTGTTTTTTCTGTTGCACGGTGATTCACATCGTCTTGCCTTATCTCCAAAACGATAGTGGTATCTGCATTCCCACTTGTCATCGCCAGGCTTTACTTTGGCGGCGCTCCTGTTGCGCGAACTAGACCGTGAGCGAGCAGGACGGTGATAGTGATGCCTCCTTGTCGCACGTCCCCGCAGCTCCGCTACTTCGAGTGTTAATTTTTCAAGTTGCTTGCTCAATACTGCGAGTTGTATCGCACTCAAACTTGAACTTGAACTTGACTGCTGGGTTGTAGGGTTCAGATCCAGTGCACGCGCTTCTTCAGTAGTTCCCTCGTTCAGTGCCATCTTCTTGTTTTTCGGGGTCACCAATTTAGTTGCTTCTCGCTAGTTGTAGGATGACTGGAGGGAAAGTCGTGGTACACGTTGAAAGTTATTTATTAACTGATTCTTATTTGATTCTTATTCTGATTATTTAATGCTTTCTGATTCGGATTCTGAGGACATATAGTGAAACTTAAATTCTAAAAGATCCCTCGTTAGTCGTAGGGCTTACAAAGATTACGGTGGTCAATCAGAAACATGCAGAGTGCGAGCGAGACGGGACACACGGACTTCTCTCATACGAGGTATTAAATATATGTAACCCGTGCGCCCGCGGCTCGCGCTAGTGTGCCGTTAGATGTTGATAAGGTCTCTACATACGTATACTCACCCTTAAGGTGAGGATACGTGTCGCTTCTCGACATTATTAAAACCCACTCTCTCTAGATTGTGGTCATCACCGGAGACCTAACGGTGCCAACATAAGGTGGTGCAGGGTTTAGCAGGTTCCCTGGGGACCCCCTTCTGGGGTCACCAAATACCGGAATCCGGTGTGTGATCACGCCGGGTTTCCTTTTTCTTACCCGACTTCCGCTCCTGCGTCAAATCCATCCCCTGGGTGCTGTTTGGGCGCCTGACCCACGTCCTCGGCCCTAGGGCTTGTTAGGGCTTCCCCCTAGGCTCCGTAGGATCCAAATTCCGTGAGTCATTGCACTTCGACTCAACGGTCTTTTGCGAGACTCGCGAAGTCTCAGTAAATTTTTGGCGCGCCCCCCTGCCCCTCAGGCAGGGAGGTAGTTCACCCCCCCCTGCCCTCTTGCCATCGCGGGATGGCCGAATCTCGCATTTTGGAGCGTAAGCTCCTTAGATTCGCGAAGCTATTGTTAGATAAGTCCCCGGTCCTCGCCAGGGAATTTCAAAACTTCAGTGACGATGACTCATCAGCCACCGCGGCCCAGCTTAGAGTTCGTAAACCGGTGCCCAATATCAACGCTCCGGAGCGTTCCCGCGCAATTACACCCGCCCGAAAATAGGTCGCGACGTAACTCGTCGTTTTCGGATTGTCGATCGCGGTCTAGGTCTCGTTCGCGATCCCCTTATCGCCCGCACTCTGCGGAGCAAATAAATATCAGTACGGGGAATAGTTTTTCCCCACTGTCCCCCCAGAGCCAGGCTGACAGGCATCCGAGCCTGATGCCCAGGTTCGCCGCTCCCGCAGTCCAATCGTCGTCCGGGTCAGACTCGGACGAGATGGACACTTCGTTCCCTCCGCTGGGGGGGGGGTGAGTTCACCACCCCCAAGCGGAAAAATAAGAGGAAGGCGCCGGCCTCTCCGCCGCCCTCCGTGTCAGTTTCCAAGGTCCTCGCCGTAGAGGACGCGTCACGGCAGCCGATTCCGCTGCCTGCCGCGAAGTCGGCAGCGCCCAAGCCTTCGGTTGCACCGTCTCAGGTGCAGCCTAGGAAGGTGCGTCCCCCCCCCCCCTGTCACGATCCAGGACAAGGCGTCCTGGACGAAAATCTCTGCGGCATTAGCGAGCCGCAAGATCCACTTCACCACCGCGACGAATGTTCGCGATGGTATCATGGTGAAGGTGTCGACCACGGACACCTTCCGCGACCTCACGCGGTTCCTTCGTGAGGCGCAATACGCTTTTTTCACGCACGCGCTGGAGGAGGAGAAGTCCCTCCGCGTCGTGATCAAGAGAGTTCCCAGGGAACTCTCTTGTGAAGACATAGCTGTCTCCCTTAGGGAGCAGGGTTTCCCCGACGCTGAAGTGCATCGGATGCACGATCAGCGAGGCAGGAGACCATATAACATGGTCCTTGTTTCACTCCCCGCCAGTGAGGTTAGCAAGAAGGTTTTCGGTCTGAAGACCCTCTGCGGACTCTCCCGCATCTGTGTGGAAGTCCCA
Organism: Samia ricini; assembly: GCA_014132275.2. Lineage (NCBI taxonomy): Eukaryota > Metazoa > Arthropoda > Insecta > Lepidoptera > Saturniidae > Samia > Samia ricini. The sequence goes on from AP028158.1 coordinate 40,360,558, forward strand.
CACAAGAAATCTTACCCCTCGCAGTGTCACCGCTGCCAGGGGTACGGGCACAGTTCTCGGAGTTGTTATATGGCTCCGAGATGTGTCAAGTGTCTCGGGGATCATCTCACCCCCGACTGTCCCCGTCCCAAGGACACTTCCGACCCTCCTAGCTGCGTTTTGTGCAGGCAGGAGGGTCATCCCGCCAATTACCGAGGGTGCCCGTGTGCGCCCAAGGTAAGACGCAATCACCCAAAAAAGGGTGGTAGGTATGTTCCTCAGAGGAACGCCGCTCCCCTCCTCCTCCAACCTCAAGTGCCGCCTATGACACTGAGGTCCTTCCCGTGCCTCCCAGGCACGTCGGCGTCGCCTTCCGCGGTGCCGACCCGTCCCGCCGCCCCCCGCCCCGCAGCCCCTCTGGCTCCGTGGGCACCTAGGCCCCAAGCCAAGGCGCAGCCGCGCCTGGCTACCCCCCCCCAGGCCCCTCAGGCCAACTCCACCGGCTTAGACCGGGTTTTATTTCTCTGCGCATCCATGATGTGCAGGAAGTAGTCGCGTTCAACGCAATGTTGAACAGCGGCTCGGGAAACGCCGAGCTCGAGGCTATCGCGCGTTTCCCTGCCATCGCCATGACCCTTCAAGGTCTGGCACGCGTCTCTCTTAACCCGTAATCGATGGCTAAGTTCAAGCCTCGCGGTCTCTCCCTCTCATTCTTTAACGCGCGGAAATTAGCTCCGCAGCGTGAATTAGTCGCTAACTTTCTCCGCGATCGTCAAATAGACGTATTTCTCGTCCAGGAAACCTTTTTGAAGCCTAGTGATCGCAATCCCGGGATTGCGAATTATAACATAGTACGAAACGACAGGACCCCTGAAAGGGGCGGTGGTACCCTTATTTATTATAAACGGTCACTTTATTGCTCGCCGTTACAAGCTCCGGAGCTTACCAATATGGAAGTTTCGGTATGTAGAATAGGTATGACTGGCCATCCGTCAATCGTACTCGTGTCTGCATACCTCCCCCCCAGTAAACGACCCTTAAGGTCAGATCTAGAGAAGCTTTTCGCATTAGGCGACTCTGTCATTATCGCCGGCGATCTCAATTGCGGGCATACCTTCTGGAACAGCTCGTGCGTTACGCCCAATGGGGCGGAACTCATGCGCTTAGAACGGAAGCTCGATTTTGAGGTCGTTGCGCCTTTAGAGCCCACCCATTTTCAACCGAACTGTCGCCCGTCGGTTCTAGATTTCGCTGTTTTGAAAGGAGTCTCGCTTCCTGTGCGTCTTATACAAGTCGTACACGAACTCGACTCCGACCACCGCCCAGTAGTTTTGTTGTTAGGTCACACGGATGACTCTAATTCTAGCCCGCCAGTTGTAAAAGTCGCGGACTATTACAAGCTCGGCCGTTATTTAAAGGACCATCCGTCCACCCCCTCTCTCGATAGGATCCCCAGATGTACTGGATACGTCTGCGGACGCGGACCTCGCGATCGATGCTCTGGTTCAGCACCTCAAGATCGGCATCGAGGAGACCTCGAAAGAGGTGCAAGCGGCGAACGATCGCCGCTTTGTACTCCCCGATGACGTGAGAGCTCTGCTCACCCAGAAAAAACGCCGCGACCCGCGCCCACGACACGTATCCGACTGAGGAGAATCGTGCGCGCTTGCGTTCTTTGCGTAGAGCGGTGAAAAGCCGCATAGATCAGATCCGTAATGAAAGGTGGGACAGCCTCTTAGGAGAGCTGAAACCTTCCCACCTCGCGTACTGGAAGCTCGCACGATCTATGAAGATGGACCGTACCATCGTTAACATGCCCCCCCCCTGGACAGAAATACGCAGGGTCTTCAACCCGCATTTGACGATATCGAAAAAGCCGAGTGCTTAGCCGATAGCCTCGAGCATCAATGCGCTCCCGTCACCGACAACATTGATATCGAACACATCTCTGTTGTCGAATCCTCTGTGAAGGACTCCCTCGCTCTTACTCCGGTTGTCCCCCTCTCACCTGTCACCTGTGACGAGGTTACGACTGCCATCAAGGGCCTTAAGCCCAGAAAGTCCCCCGGTCCCGACGGAATCAGGAACGAAGTCATCAAACTTCTTCCTCCGCCTCTGGTCGCGTTGCTGGTCTGCATCTTCAATGCGGCCATCAAAAACAACCACTTTCCAGCCGCCTGGAAAGCAGCTATAGTTATAGGGATACACAAACCTGGCAAAGACGCCAGGCAACCCGATAGCTACCGTCCAATTAGCCTGCTTAACACCTTAGGCAAACTCTATGAGCGGATCCTTATGAACCGTCTCATAGAGGTGATAGAGGACAAAAATCTCTTGCCTCCCCAACAGTTTGGTTTCCGAGCCAGACACTCCTGTGCGCATCAGGTGCTCCGCCTCACGGAGTACGTACTCACCAATATTAATCACCCTGAATTTAATAAATCCTGGCATACGCTCGCAGTCTTCTTCGACGTTGCCAAAGCATTCGACAAGGTCTGGCACACGGGCCTCGTCTACAAACTCACTAGATTAGGTATCCCCGACACTCTGGTTAGAATCATACACGATTACCTCACCGATCGTAGTTTCCGCTATAGAGTAGAGAGCGCTCTCTCTATAGCCCACCCCATACGCGCAGGAGTCCCCCAAGGTTCCATTCTGGCGCCTGTCCTCTTTAACCTCTACTTAGCGGACCTCCCTGATCTCGGAAGAGTTCAGCTAGGTCTATACGCGGACGACACAGTCATCTATTTCGCTTTTCGTAAGAAAACGGTCTTACGTAAATACGTCCAAGGCGCTGTCGACCAACTCAGCGCTTGGTATTTCAAATGGCGTCTCGCGATAAACCCGAGTAAGAGCGCCGCGTTATTATTCACTAGAAGCCGTAAACTTAGGGAAGACCCTCCCAAGCCCATACAGTACGCGGGTACTGAAATCCCATACAGCTCCGAAGTCAGGTACCTAGGAGTTCAGTTAGATGACAGACTCTCTTTCAAATCTCACATTAAGAAAGTGAAGCGCCAGACCTCCATGGTGCTAGGTCGTCTCTATCCGCTCTATAACAGCAAGAGCAAAATGGCACTCCGCCATAAGATTACCCTATACAAGATGGTGGTCAGACCCATCATCACGTATTGCGCACCTGTCTTCGGTCACATCACTCGTTCACGTATGCACGCCTTACAAAGGATTCAGAATCGCTTTGTAAGGAAGGCAGTAGGTGCCCAATGGTTCGAGAGAACTGTGGATTTACACAGGGATCTCAACCTGCCCTCCATTAGGTCCGTTTTTAAGACCCAGAGTCGCGCATTCTTCGAACGCGCAGAGACACACTCGAACCCCCTCATCGTGCGAGCCGTCTCGTACTTGCCAGGTCGCAAGCCGCGTCGTATACGTCGGCCGCAGAGAATCTTATCGTGCCGCGACGATACCATAACCCGTAGTAATAGGATCTTTCCTCCTTTACCTCGTACGAATGCGTGCCAGCGCCCACGCCCGCGAAACCGCCGTTCCCGCCGCCGGTGACAGGCGGCTAACTTTGCTCCCGCACACACTCCGGGTCCCCCTCAGGCGGCGACCCAAGACGTGTCTCGTTCCCCAACTGGGGAGGCTCTTGACGTCGCCGCCAGCGCGATACAGTAACACTGCCCACGCATTGAGCAATTACACGCACAACATTCCATACACACTCATGCATAACATGCAAGGTACATAGGTCCTGTAAGGAACCTTTTTTTTTTTTTTTTATGTAAATAAAAATAAAGATTAGCTAGGATACAACTCGCGAGTGAGTCTTGAGTACTCAGGTGACGGCCAAGCCGAGGTTCGTACCACTTTGGTAGCCCTTGAGCTAGTCACCTTTTTGCGGCTGAGTGCCTTCAGCACTCGCCCCCAAAGTTCGGTGAAGCTGTAAAGGCCCTTCCGGTCAACAGCATTAGCTAGGTCAAAAAAAAAAAAAAAAAAAAAAAAAAAAAAAAAAAACCCCGTCTGACACTGCACCCCGTCTGACACCGCACCCCTCTGACACCGCACCCCAACATGCGTAGACCTAACATGAGCTGTAGGGGGAGCAAGTAGGTTTATTCGTATTGATCACTATTGTCTTGACTACGTTCATATTGTGCTTTGTTAAGTGCGTTTAGGGCAAACGGCCGGAAAATATAGTAATTAACACTAATGAGTCCTAATGGTACCAATACCGGCTTGGAATTAGCCCTGGCTTATTCCTACGGCTTGTAAAAATAAAAGAACCTTTATAAAACCTATGCAACTTTCGTGTAGGGAGTTTTTAGCGGGATCTCAGTCCATTGAAAAAATATTTTCCGGCATCAAAATAAATGAATAATTGTGCGGAATATATGTAAGGTATGATACGCGAGCGGAGCCGTTGGCACAGGCTAATTAATAATATAAAATTTTAATACGAACAAACGATAAATAATTATATTGTAATTTTTCATCTTTACCAGCAATGTTACGGGGTATTTAATCTCATGAACGCAGTGTGGCACTGACATGCAATTGACAACGTTTTTCTCTATGACACTATTCATTTAACTTTTCACATGCTTCGGTTTAAACAGAGAAATAAATAATTAAACTTATATGCATCATTAATAACATTATTTTATAGTTTATATTTGTACTAAAAAATATATAATTTTCATTCATTTTCTATCATGACACTTAAACAAGTTACAACTAGTTTCAGATTGTTTGAAATATCAAAAAGTTTTTCATTGATTCGTCCTGCTGGATGATTGAGTTGAAGAAATATATTTAATAAGAAAAATAGGTGCATCTAAAATGTGTATTCCTTATTGTCGAAGACAATATGTTTTTTAATCTTTCAAATGATCCACTCGACATATCTTCTTAAAAGTTTTGCTTTTTACTGGTACTATATATGATAGACAATTTCTTCAAAGTTATAAGCTGAATTAATAACGGCATTTTGTTATTACACCGGCTTACTCACAATTAACAAGTTAAATAAAATACTTGTACATCTATATGTTTCATAGAGTAACAAAAGCCGTTTATTAATTCTATGGTTTTGTATTCTTCCCAGTTAAAAACTCGAACATGATCCGAACCTTGAAAGTATCTTAAATTTCTTTTTTATCCGCTAACATCCGCTGTGTTAGATATAACTATAATTTGTGTAGTTTAAAAAAACACACATATATAAATATATAAAAAAATAATCAAAGACAAAACCGACTTTAACAGAATAAATTATAAAAATGCATTAAGAATTCAAGAAATAATCACTGTATTAATCTGCTTCTATATATATATAATTCTTAATGTATTTTTATAGTTCATTCTGTTAAAGTGGGTTTTTTGTTTAATTTTTTTTTTCTACTTTGTAATGTAAATAGGCATTTTTAGGTATATCTGTGAACCCTACTACCATAGCTTTGGATACGAATATATGTTTTCACTATTACCCATCCTAGAGACTTCTTTCTCAGTTTCGAAAACTAGCTTTTGTTTGTTTCTTATCCCTTCTTTTTGTTTAACTACTTCATTAAATTTAATTGGGTTTGACGGTTTTCATCTTATGCGAATATTTTTGGACAGCTTATTTATTGCCACACTGTTTCCGGCCCTGTATAGATAATATTAAGATAGCATCAATACAAAATTATTTAATAAAATTAAATAGCAATCTTGCTAATAAATACTGTAATCAATATTGGAACTTAAATAATTAATATGAATGTTAAATAAATTATTTAACGCCCTCTTTTTTTTTTGATGAGGGGAATGCATTTACGCACTACCCTTATCAATTGCATTAGGAGGATCAAGTCCTCCCAATGCAATAGGTAAGGGGGTGTGGAGGGACGTCTCCAGACCAGTGTGGGACTCACCCGACGATAAGCGTCGGAAATACCAACTAACCCCCCCGGGGCCGCCCGCCGCATTTACGATGGGGTCGATACGGCATAGCGGAAGCATGCTCCTCGTCGCCCCCCTGCGGCAGGCCCAACAGGGCCACGTCCACACTTTAGCCTGTTGGGATGGGGGGAGAATGTCGATGCCTGACCCACAGGCTCTCTCCCCACCCACCTCTTCGCCCACTTCTCTAAAGAGAAGCATTGACCAAAAGAGTCATCCGTCCAGGGGCCAGGGATGATGTGTACAACCATCACCCCTGCCCCTAATAAAAAGGAAAAGAAGAGTGGGACAGAGCAGTGGCGGCCAAAGAAGAAAGAAGAAGAGACTCCCGCCACTGCTAAATTATTTAACGCCCTGCTGCGCCACATAGCACATGAAACCGTGTAAGAATTTAAAATGATCGTCTCAGGGATCTATTATAGATAAATTTTAGTTATTTTGGAATTGCTTCTCACCCTCTTGATCAAATATTAAATTTGTCTGACTCCGGAATTATTAGGTACTGTTCAATCATCCTGGATGACTGCAATCAATTAATTTCAAATTAATCTGCAAACTGAAGAAATAAATATACTTTTAATCTAATTATATATCAACATATATCATCTGTTATTATCTCGTTTAGTATATCTAAAGTAATTTTTTAAACCAGTATTTTCTTTATTAAGTAAAAGTGTATTAAACATTTGATACACAATTCATTGACAAATTATTATACAATTTATTGACTACACGCACATTATTGTTTTTTTCAATATATGATATTTTTCTCTTGAAATCGTTTTTTTTTTTTTTTTTTTCTTACAAACTTTATAAAGATATTTAATGCTGGCGTCTCCCATCCGCAAATATAATAGGTTCACATACACGATCCAGTTGGAAAAAACTTTGTTTCAACAGAAGAGTTTCTTTTATATCTGTTTCTATCTCATTGATTATTGTGATTATCCCGCCATTTCATACTTAAGCTTCTTAAAGACACGGTTATTTTGTAAAAACTCTTTACAAGTATAAGGTTTTTAGGAAATGACCTGCTAAACAAGTTATCACTACAACAAGATACTTGGTTGGTACTTCCCCACAGGATTAAAATATAAGATTAAAAAATCTAACTATCGTATGTTAAAAAATGAAGCTAATACTGTAATTACACATGTGGCAGAGTCTTTTATTTTTAAAATAATTTAAATAATACAAAGGTTCTTACTCGTTCAACGTTCAAAGTTCATAAGCATTCTATTAGATTTTAAATTTTCTTAAATCAGCTTCGACACTAGAGTGAAATGATGGACGAAGTAACCATTTAATATTTTGTAGCTCTTTCTCGAGAGCAAGTTATAATACTTTCAGTTGTCAATGGGCAATCGTCCAAATATTTAAAGAAAGGAATTACTATAATCCCTGTCGACAGTTTATTAACTTGAACTTTTTTGGTACGCAGTTATATCATGAGATAATATTAAAATATTAATTTTCTTTAAACTATGCCATTAACATTCCTATTAATTGACATTTCTATAGAAGAGTTTCTTTTGCATCCACTCCATTTCCCGGAGCATTTAGTGATTTTAAATAAAATATTTTGATATGGAAAATAACCTAAGTTGTCAATGCAAGCTAAAGTTATCTAGTCGTAACATCAAAAATGCAATCAAGTATTAAAAGTTCCGAACGAAGACAGGTACATCAATAGAGAATCTTTTTCAGTGGAAACATTTCTTGAAAATCTCGAATCAATTTAAAATCAGGTCTTTACAGTAGTCACTAAAGTGGCTATGTGAATGTTTTTGGTGTGTATAATCCCACATAAATCATATCTAAAAAAAAAGCTGGTGATAGAAACATATTGTCGATTGAACAAATTAAAGCTAGTATACCAATGAATTTCAGCTTTTAAAGGTTTCAAAGTTACACACAAGTATCACACAGTTCAGTGATTATTGGAGTCAAGGTGTGAGCATTAGTCACTCACAGAAATATTCAAAGCATGACGAATATGACCAATAATATCGAACAATTTAGAAATCTATTTATAGGACAACATTAATAAGAATATTAGCTACTATAAACTTACGATATAGTTCAAGATGATTAGAAAAACTGCAATAACTCAATGGAGAGAAATGAATTAATTTATTTTTATATATTATCATGTTTAGACTCCACTTGATTTGATGTCAAATAAAGTGCAGTCCGAGAGTGATGGCTATCGCAGACGAGAAATCTATAGACAGTCGCCATCTTATGCCGACCAACATCTCTATTATTGCTAAAACAGTGGTCGTTATACTTTTCTGGTCTGGGGCCACATAGGCCAGTCTGAAATTACACTGCGGGCCTTTTTTATACATTGGGTAATTTTTACCGTCCGAGCAGCCGTTAGCCATTGTCGAGAGTTCTCTGCCACAAGGCGCTTAATGACCGTACTTTTACTCATCTTTCTGCGTACTTTCATTTAGTTAACTTCATAGAATGTAAACTCGGCTTTTATTCATTGTCTACCAAAATTGTTTGCTACGTCGCGGCCGCACAAATACCGACAAAGGGCCGCAGTTTGAAGACCCTGTACTAAATCCTTTAGGTGAGACTATATATCCACTTACTGATCCTGGAAAACGTGTTACTATGACAGCTTTATCACAAGTATCATGGCGATCCAGACATCTTCTATAACCCTGCCTCTTATTTTACAGTACGAAAGATAAGTAACGTAAATCTTCTAAATAGGTAGAGTATGTACTGTAATAATATTTCCTGTGAATATTTATAAATTAAGGATAAATACGTTTATTAATTATAAAATACATACTTATAGTTCGATCTAACCGCAATGAAATCATGCGCTGTTTGGACATGAGGATAATGAACGTAAGGTATACGCAAACGGTGTCGCGTCGTGTTACTGTGCGTTCGGATTTGGTGAAATCTTACGTTATTTTTAAAGGTAAATTACTTTTTATTGTATTGTAATTAATTTTTAACTAATGGATTAAAATGAATGTTCTAATTGTCAAATACCTCCTATATGCTGATGACCAGGTTATACTGGCACCATCAGAGGAGGAGTTGCAGTCAGTATGGTGCATATGTCTCTTAAAAGGATAGGAACGAAAGTGAATGTTAGTAAAACGACAGTAATGGTTTTTAAAAGAGAAGACAGAATGACAGATTGCATAATTACGATCGAAGAAAAAAGAGTAGAACAAGTGAAAAAGTTTGTATATTTAGGGTTACAAGAGATGAAAAAAGTGTCGCGATGATGATATGAACGAAGAATTTTGTTAGGGAATGGAGTGAATGGTGTCCTGTGTAACTTCATGTGCAGCCAGAAAGTAACTGGGAAGGCGCGTTTGCCTGTGCATCGAGAAGTGCTGGTCCCTATATAGTATAGTATAGTAGTGATCTTGGGTAGTTGGGAGTTCTAGGGTAGTTGGGAGTTCTTTCCTCTCTCTTATAGGTATCCCTCTCCTTACTACGTCTTGTTGTTTTAACAAGACGAGTACAGGAGAGGGACCTAGCTATTCTTCTTCTACAGCGGAGGCGGGTTCCTTCTTCTCTCTTCTTGGTCCGTCTCCGCTCTGTCCCTCTCTTCCTTTTTCTGTTTATGGGGGGCAGGAAGTATATCCTGCCCCCCCGGAATGCTGACCGATGGGTCATGCCTCCCTTCGGGGGGGCGGGCGAAGAGGTGGGGTCGAGAAGTATTCTCCCCCATCCCCATTGGGCCATTGCACGACGAGGCCCGGTGGGTTCGCTGCATGGGGCGACGCGGCGACATGCCTGGCAACCCCGTATCGCCCCCATCCCAAATGCAGCGGACGGCCCCGGGGGGTTTTAGTGGGTATTTCCGGGCGCCTCACGCCCGGGCGAGTCCCACACTGGCACGGAGCTCGTCACTCCGTGCCCCCTTACCTATTGTATTGGGGAGCTTCGGTCTCACTAATACAATAGGTAAGGGTAGTGCGTAAATGCATTTCCCCCCGCCTAGTGAATGCTAGGTTTGGGAGAAGACGCATGAAAGTAATATGACGCTTTGAAGATGAGAAGTATAGCTGGAGAAAGGATGATTGACAAAGTCAGGAATAGTGATAAGAGGACGCTATTGTGTGGTAGAAGATGTAGTGACTAAGATAGAGAAAGGTGGTGTGCTTAGTTGGTTCCGGCGCGTGGAGAGGATGGATGAAGCGATGATGGCGCAGTGGATAGTGCGGCTGGATTCCGCGTCAATGGAAGCGGGTTCAAATCCTCCAATCCAACTCTAAAATTAGCCTGAGCTTTCGGTGAAGGCAAAACGTCGTGAATAAACTATGGGAGGTGATAGGGTATTTCCTGATTATGCCCGCCTGGGTAGCAACCAAACCAACCAACGTAAAGCAAGGTTGCGGCAGCATCACTTGAGAACCAGTATCAAGGTTTAGTGCCTTTACCATCTTTGACCACATCTTCACTTAATATCAGGTGAGATTATGATCAAAGCAGAGAGCCTATAACGTGTAAAAAAAAGAAGATTGACGGAACGAATTCGTCGGTAAGATTCAAACTAGGTGAACCAAATCAAACAAGCCTTAAATAAAGACCAGGTGAAAAGTAGCCGTAGTCAGGGAGCATGTATGAAAGCGCTCATGTAAGTAGAGGAAGCGAGAGAGCTGTGTTAAGATCGTAGCAAGTGGAAGGACGTAGTCTCTGCCTAACCTCATGAGGGAAAGGCAAATTGGAATAGAGAACTGTCTGCAATAACTGCCTTCAGTTAAAACCAGAGTCCGCACCACCAAGTCGACGTCGGTAAACGATGAAGAGGGGATTAAGAGAAATGGAAAATGTATCTAAATCCTGATGCAGACACGCGAATAATACCACCAGTTCTTTTAAAGTCTATTTAGAAACTTGGCACCTTTCCGCGTACTTTCTTTCGGGAGTACGATAATCTGGTTTTCTTCTCAAAAAAAATCAAACTAGAGTCCTATTAGGGATTAGTTGTAAGGGACATAATAAATGTCATGAGCAATGTGATACAATTGATGTGTTATTTCAAGTAAGAGTAGCTGCTTTCGTGGCTTCGCTCGCGTTTAATAATTTCATTTCGATACAATAAAATTATTCACTGCATTATATCTTTTAAATTTTTAAATTAGGTAGCTAAAGTACACCAGCAACTTCATATCTTACCTAATGAGCGCTTACCTTTTCTTTTTTTTTTTTGACGGGGGGAAATGCATTTACGCACTCACCTTACCTATTAGTGAGACCGAAGTCCCCCAATACAATAGGTAAGGGGGGGCACACGGAGTGACGAGTTCCGTGCCAGTGTGGGACTCAAACCCGGGCGAGAAGCGCCCGGGAATACCCACTAAAACCCCCCGGGGCCGTCCGCCGCATTTGGAATGGGGGCGATACGGGATTGCAAGGCATGCCACCGCGTCGCCCCCTGCGGCGAACCCACCAGGCCTCGTCTGTGCAATGGCCCAGTGGGGGTGGGGGAGAACTTCTTTGCCCTAACTCCTCACCCCCCCCCCCCCCCCCGAGGGGAGGCACCTCGCCCTCCCCCCCGAGGGGAGGCAATGAGAGCTTACCTAATATGACAAAGAGTTCATGTTTGTTTAAAAAAAAAAAATATAAAATAATATCATCACAGATATAAATCTTACTTAGGGAGTTGGACACTATCATTTCTATTCTAATATATTAGTTATGTCCATCACTTCTGAAAGAAAATATTCTTTAGATATTTCTGAATAGGCTTGTATGAAAGAAATAAAATATTATTCTCTTCAATCTGAAAATCTCAATCATATATCAATAATTGGGGTTAAGTTCTACGAAATACAACAATTTTAAAATCTGTCAAGGACATTTGAACCAAATACTAAACAAAGAGGGAAAACTAAAAGGAAACTATATTCTATAAATTTACGTGTAATTTAAATAACAAGTATTAAACACGATTTAATATATCAACGATTAATAAATACATTGTTATAAACACCATCACAGTATTTTAATAAATGAACTAGATAAGTAGTCGTCAGAATTTGTTGGTCATAGGCCACATAGGACAATGTAAGGTACCACTGTCGGCCAAACTTTTATAGATTGGGTATTTGATACCATCTATTAATTGACATATTTTTATGAGCTGGCAATCCCGAATTCCAAAATCATACATTTTGTATGGCGATAACTACCTATGAAATCACTTTTGAAAACCTAATTCAATAATTATATGTAAACTCGGTTTGGGTTCATTGTCTACTAAAATAGTTAGCGACATTGCGCGCCGCACAAATGCCGTCCAAGGGCCGCAGTCTGACGGCCGTGAACTAATAATGAACGTTCTTCAGAACGTGTAATAAATATAATATCTTATAAAGTATTAACTAATCGGAAAAACCCTTAATATTTATATTTATATTGGTTTAACTAAATTATATACATGCTGTATTTGTTACTAGCAATGCCCGCAACTTCGCCTGCGTGGAATTCAAATAATTATATTCACGCGTCCCGTCCCGTCCCGTCAATTAGACAGACATTTTTTTTAACTATCAAGACGTTTCCTGTCGCAGACTCTGAAGTCATAAATTGCTTTTTTCTCAAATATTTTAATGTACAGATTACGTCCCGTTAGCCTTTTATTGTAAGTATAGAGTATCTATGTCCTTGTAACGTTTCAGAATAGTCCAAGTTATTAAAACATAAAATATAATTATAAAAATTATACATATATTATAATTGAAATTCAGTTCTTTTCTTTTGAAAAATGACTCATTGACATTGTTTAAAATTTCTAGATGAATGTGTGAAAATAGAAATTTTTTTTTTATTTTTTATTTCCTATGTCTGAGATATTTATGACTTATGTACTATATATGTACAATTTAACCTTTCTTTTTTTTTTTTTACGTGGGGAAATGCATTTACGCACTACCCTTACCCATTGCATTAGTGAGACCAAAGTCCCCCAATGCAATGGGTAAGGGGGCACGGAGGGACGAACTCCGTGCCAGTGTGGGACTCACCCGGGCGTGAAGCGCCCGGAAATACCCACTAAAACCCCCCGGGGCCGTCCGCCGCGTTTGGGATGGGGGCGACACGGGGTGGCTTTCGCAAGCACCGCGTCGCTATACAATATAACTTACAAAATCTATTACAATATTAGGCCAAAAGTGTACATTAAATATTTTTTGAAAAATATAATCGGGGTGAACTCTGTTATCTATATATAAGCTCAAAATATTTTATTTAGAATTAGTGTCTGTCTGTCTTTCTCTGTGTTCGCGTATCACTCTTAAAGTACTGAACCAATTTTGACGAAAGTTGACAGAGATAACTGATATTATAGAGTATGACATCTAGGATACTTTTTGTCCCATAAAACGTAAGGGGCTCTCCAGGATAACGAACAAAAGCCAAAAAAATATAGTAAATGAAATTCTTGACGGCTTTAGATGAAATTTTATTTGTACTGTAGCAAACAAATTAGCTAAAATTTAAGCTATATCTATATTCTTCTTAAAAAAAAAAAAAAAAAAAAAAACAAAATCGCTAGGTTTTGAACCGACGTCGTTAACGCGTGTAGTACCTGACCGTTAAACTCATGAAGCATGAAGCATTTGCATTTCATTGAGTTTCAAACCACCAGTGATTCTAAAGAAAGTACACTTTAATAATAAAAGTGTTTTAAATTATATTAATAATAGATGTATATGAAATGAGGAGAAATTAAACTAAATGAAACATACCAACATAAATTATTTACATTTATACATATGTGTAATTCTGACGATTATACATAGATGGCGCTTTACTTATTTTTGAATAAATTGGAATATTTTCAAACATTACAAGGACATAGATACTGCACAATGAACGAAACCTGTGCGTTGAAGATATTTGAGAAAAAAAAAAACGATGTAGGGCTTTGGATTCCACTACAGGACACATATCGATAGTTTTAAAATATTTTGTATGTACGTTTATTAATTTGTTCAAGGAAAAACTACTCAACCGTTTTTTTGGTGAAATTTGGTATTGAATTTGGAACTCTATAGTAACATCTGGCATACTTTTTACACATATATGTATTTTTATAATGTATGAATAGCGTTTATCTAGAATCATAAAAAAAAAAAACTATAATAATTAAGTATATGCATAATAACATCTATACTAATATTGTAAAGAAGTAAAGTTTGTGAGTTTGGATTCCCCCCGGGGTAACCTCCGGTACTACTGATCCGATTTTGAAAATTCTTTCACCGTTAGAAAGGCATATTATATATAAGCTACTAATTATTTTGGTAAATATATTTTTTCAATAATTAATCACAATAAATGTAATTGAAGTATGTTATAATTATATAACATAGTGTGCACTGCTTGAATGGTTTGAAATAAAGGAATAAAAACTATAGCATTTTCGCATATCTTTTATTCAGGCCAAGCATAGCATTCAGGCCTATTAGGGCAAGAATGGCTGAATGCATAATTTCAGCAGAGGTTCCCCGCGAAGGTTAAGCGCAGACGGTGGCGTCTGGTCTCTGCCGCAATGCCAAACCAAGGGGGAAAGGGGCGGGGGCTCTGACCTTCCATTGCACTGGGAAAGTTGTCTGGGAGGTTGCCTGGTCAGGCCGACATGACCTCTACCGCGGGTGACTAGATGGAACAGGTCGGGACATAGATAGAGAATAAATTGGTAATAATATAGATTGCATCTAGACGGAGAACATAGTTTGTCTATTAGAATATATTTATCTGAATTCCACGCGAACGAAGTCACGGGCACAGGTAGTATTTATAAAGTACTAAAAATATGACATATTTCACAGACGGGAGCGAACAATGGCTCCGATTTCTATTAAAATAGTGTTACACGATGGCGCTGTCACCAGAAAAGTGAAGATTGAACCGAGAGCCACGGTCGCACAAGCGCACGAGATTGTTAAACATAAAGTCACGGTGCCTCAAGATGGGAAAGGTAAGCATAGATTAAACCTTTGTTATGTTCATAGCATTGTGCTTGATCGAAATCATTAATTTGATAAATGTTCAGGAATTATTTGCACTTGAAAGACATGAAAACTGACCTTTTGGTCGAAGTAAAAATGTAATGAAACTATAGCATACTATTTTTAGGTAACTTTGAGTTTTAATCTTCTAAATCCGTTAAGAGACAGTTTAGCTAAAAATGTTCTAAATATGCAACAGAATACGGTCTTTTCCTTCGTTCCACGGACGACGACTTGACCGGTGTGTGGCTCGAAAAAGACCGAACCCTGGATTACTACATGCTGAGGGACGGCGATAGTTTGGACTATATCTGCAAACTTCGCAACTTGAGAGTGAAAATGTTGGACGGTGAGTTTACGAAAGATCGTTACAAATTCTAAATATATTTTCTATAACAATTGCACATGTATTTATGTTTCCTAAGTCAATGTAATATTTTATCTGTCAACAAAAACATAACCAGATATTTTTTACTATATTAAAACTGAAAAAAAAGTCATATAGTGGTTGGTACTTTTGGTAATGCTAAAAGTACTTTTAGTAGTCGGCTACTGAAGGTTTTATTTAAGATCATACTGTTACAATTTCTTGGTAAAAGTTTCAGAAATTATAGAGCTGCCGATATTTATAAAGTTAAATTGATATAAGATTTAAAACTAAAATTTCTGTTACTAAACCTGTAATATTTTATCATGAATTATAGAAACAGTAAAAACTTTGCAAGTGGATCAGTCTAAATCTGTGGGCGACCTAATGCGCGGAATCTGTGCAAGGATTGGCATCACTAACTATGAAGAATATGGATTGGTGAGAGTGCAGTTTAAACTTTCATAACTTCTCTATCGTATATTTTTACTATCGTTTGATTTTTTTAAAGAAAGTATAAGTAACGTCATTTTTATTTAATAGTGTTACAAAGAGAACCTTGAATGTTACAATTTAAATTTTTATTACTTACTACATACTTATTTATTCTGGAACTTGGAAAGATGTGCATCTTCTCATATTAGTGCTCAAGCTAGTAAAAATATTCTATATTATATGTGTGTCCGCGGCTGCGCCCGCTTTTTATATATTCTTCACTACGTTTTAATTTTCTTATACGGAATGGTAATTATTTTCCTAAAGAAAAATTAGTACTAAGATAAAGTAAAAATATTTCTCATGAATTTAGCACTTGCCCGTAAAACTGTGCATAGAATCGGATTTTTTTAAAAATTGTATGGAGTTTTTACGTAGAACCCTAATTATTTTCGGAAATTAAAAGTACCCTAAGTTACCTGGAGTAACTTCAGCTATCTACCAAAAAAGTCCCGTCAAAATCTACCCAACTGTTGCGGAGATTACCCATTACAAACGGATAGAGATACAGGCAGACAAAAAATTTTAAAATTGTATATTTGGTATAGGTATGCATATACCATTAATATCTGTCTAGTTAAAATTTAATTTTGACATTAAAAACAGTGACTTCAATTTTATTTATTAGTATTGATAATGCCAGTAATTATTTTAATTTTACACCATAGTGCCATGATGAGGAAGAAGATCAGGAGGAAGGTAAAGAGACAAAAAACGCACCAGCAACGGGAACATTGACATTAAAACGCAAACCACAAGAGAAGGAGCGCGACACAGAATTAGAAGAACTTAGTAAAAAGTTAAAAACTGATGATAACGGTAAGAGTGTTGAGTTATGCTCTTTACTATACAATTAATGATGATGGTACACTTAAAAAATATTGATTTAACCAATAGACGTTCACTGCTGGACATGGATCATCCCCAAAAAGGTGGAATTGCCATAATCGCCACGCTTGTCAGGCGGGTTGGTGATCGCAGTAGGTGTTTGTGATTCTCAGAGGATGCTGCTGCGAATCCTCTGGTTTATTCCTTAGTCGCTTTTTCCAACACCCACGGGAATATATGGGATGGTACTATTCTTAGCCCGCACCACACGGCACTAATAAATATTGCAACCAAATTTAAGTTATCCGTGTAACAGCTAAAGTGTTAAATTAATTAAATAATGTCAAATATATTGCAATTTTGGTATTCGAGGTTCTGTCGACAGGGGGTTGTCAGAACGCATCTCTGAAAATATCACGACGATTAAAGTAGGTAGTCGGGAATATTTAATGTTACCCTTTATGCACGACTACACAATATTTAACGGGCAAATTAAATAAAATCTTAAACTAGTATTACTGCATCGCAGATAAATATTTTCAGTTAACTCTTTTTTTACACGGTGTAGGCAAAGTGCTTTGACCACAATCTCATTTAACGTTAAGTGACGATGTGGTCCAGGACGGTAAACGCACTAAGCCTAGATACTGGTTCTTAAAAGATGCTGCACACCTATTGGTGCTTGGCGACAGGTTTTTGAACTTGAGGGTGGTAGCTACCAGGCGGGGATTGTTTGAAAATGCCCTACCACCAGGCTATGTTTTCCTTCACCGAAAGCTCAGGCTGATTTTAGGGTGGGTTTAAACCCGTGTCCATTGATGCAGAATCCGGTCGCACTATCCACTGCGTCATCAAGTCTAGTTAAAAGCAAAAAATTGTTTAAAATTAAAATTGGTGTATTACTGCAGGCTAGATCTTTACGAGTAGTAAGTTTTTGGTATCTTCCCTCATTGTTGGCTGCGTTCCTCTTTTAAATAACCATAGGTTATACATAAAATACTCGTTGTTCCAAACGAATTTGAAATCAAACATTAATCTACTTGTGCAGTTGAATGGCTGGATCATCATAAAACTCTAAGAGAAATGGGAGTCGATCCAAAAGAAACTCTTCTGTTGAAACGACGTCTTTATTACTCCGACCGGAACGTCGACTCGAGGGATCCGGTCCAATTGAACCTGCTGTACTTGCAGACGAGAGACGCGATCCTCAACGGGAAGCATCCAGTCACTGAAGATCAAGGTAAGTTTACATTTAAGCATTTAAGACAACGGGCAGATAAACCTGCGAAATGTACGGAGAATCTAAATTACTCTAGCGGTTTATCGCCCATCGCGATACGCGATAACCCACATCTCTGTGCTTCCACTAAAAACTACGATTTGTATAGTTTTTTATATGACAAAAAAAAAAAAAATGATATATATTATATTTATGAAAAAAATAAGAACCTGATCGAGTTTCTCGCCTGCGCTCTTCTCGACTGGGTTGTTTTCCGAACCGGTGGTAGTGTTTTAGACGTTCATAAGCGCCTTCTTAGGGCCTAAATTGAATAAATAAATTTTGATTTTGATTTTGAACGGTGCAGTTTTTTAGTTATTTGATAACTACTAATGTTACTGACGATATAAGCAAGCTCATTTAATAACTGTATGAGAGAAAACACATTTATTCCTGATTATATTATACAACATTTTATTGCGCCACCACCGTTTCTGAAGATTATATGTGTTTACTTATATCGAAAATGGCTACGCGGTCTACCGGTCGACGTCTTGGCCCTTCCTTTAGTAAGATATTGACCAGGTTGTTATAGTGATCATCAAGTTTATATTCAGTAGAGAAAACAAAGGTTTGACAATAGCTCGATAAAAAGTAAACGATGACTGAAGCGAAACGCGATCAATATGGACAATATGAAGCGAAAAGTGAAATTATTTTACTGTAGTCGACTGAGATGATTGAAAGCCTTGCGTGACGCATTACGGCGTTGAAGTCATTGCGTTTGTTAACCTTACAATGTTTATTACGGGTGTGTTTACTTTTAGGATTGCTCTTTCAACTACATACATAGTACATTTTCTTAATTAACCATCTTAATGTATATATTAATGTACATTAATTAATTAATTAATTAAGGTGTTTAAAAAAAGTAGTTAGTTAAATAGTAATTCTCATTCTGCTTGATTGATGCTGAAACGTATATAATCTAAATGGACGTGTGTTTATAGAGTTAGAATAGATTCTAAAAGTGTTTTTATATTCAATTTAATGCAGGGCAAAGACAAATAAGTGATTATATGAAAATAAACCATCTACATACTAGTAGTATGCAGGTGAAATGAATCTTAAAAATAAAATTTAAATCAATAGAAAAAATTAAATACGATGGTGAGCCTTTCAAAATTAATAACTCCTAGAGCACTAACCTGGGGTTTACGCTAGCTTTTTATCGTTTTCCTATTGTCTTATTTTTATGGGTACTCGACACATTAAACGCGAGTGCAGCCACGGGTGTATAGCTAGTTATTCTAATATTTCATTTACAGTACATACGTAATTTGTTGTAACTTTTTCCGCAACCGACATATAAATTCTTACCACTATTAATCTTATAAATAAAAACAGTTTCTAAGCCTTCCTTCCAAAGTAATTTTACACTAATTATTTATACAACTTAAAATTTAATTTCTGTACATAATATATCATTGTCCCAATGGGAAATAAATGTAAAATAAATCGTTAGCACATTTGTCCACAAGGATAAACCATGCTAATTATTTATATTGAAGAATTAATTATTAATTATTCTTTACCTATTTTAGTTATGTACAATAGTTTTATTTTGCCTATCTACCTATATATTTTATAACAATATTTTTATTAATAATCATGAATACCTAATAATTAATAATACTTATTTGCTTTCATATTACAATTATAGAGGCTCAGTCTGTTAGATCTTAGTCAATGCGTAATCTTGCAGAATACCTATACTATTAAATCAGCTTTTTTATAAAAGAGAAGGATCTAATTTTTTACCCCATTAAAGTTTTGGGGCGTTTGCTAATAATCATTTTATTCCCTAAGGGCCTAATCGATCAGTTATGTATGTGTTATGTATTCATCAAACTGACTATTATTTCTCTCATATGGATATATCAGCTCCTCTATCGCAATTTTGTAATATATAAAATTCACAATAATATGTAGGTACCGTATATGACTTTTGACTTTTTCAAGTCACGTAAGAGATGTGATCACGCGGACAAGAGCGGCAACGAAAATGCTGCGTCCAGGGCTCACCTCAAGGCTACCCTTAAGAACGAGGCTTGGGTTATACAAAACCTATTTGATGTCACCATTTACTTATGCCGACCCTGCATGGTTCAGTCGCTTGTCAGAAACGAACGAGAAACGGCTTAGAGCCCAACAGAGCATCTCACTTCGGCACCGCGATACATTAGCAACCAAGTAATTGCGTGTGACTTACGTAAGCAGCCTTGCAACCAACATGTTTCGAAGAGCGGACATGTCGGCGTACGATCACCTCCAGGACATCGAGCTGTTGCACGCCAGACCTCCCGATAGACGGAAAGGAAGAAGTGGACGCTTGTCACTAATACACAGGTCTCAGGCGAGCGATCTCATACACCGGTCCTCGCCTAGCTGAGTAGGTGGTTGAAGGAAGACTGTGACTATGACCCGTTCAGATCAGGTGCATCTCCCTGACACCTCGAATCCGATCGACAGAAGGATTAGCTCTCAGGAAACTCAGAAGATTACTCCACGAGGGACGCACCTTGTGTACTTCACCCAGTTGACTTGTCCGTAGGCGCGGACAAAAGAGAGGCCACCGTCGAAGGGAATAGCCCTGTTGCGGTTTCCCTGTGTCCCCTTTAGCTGCAAGTTTAGTGTAAGGTTTTGTTGTGTACAATCTAAATTTGAACTTTTAATTATTTAAAGTAACAATTGTAACAGTCAACCTTTACTAATTGTAACAATTTTTATGATAAATAAATACAAGATCAAATCGTTTACGCCAATCCTTACACAGAGCTGTGCAATAAATGTGGTTTGCACGAGATGTCTTGCTAAATACAATTGTATCAGAGTAGTTTAGTTATATACCTACCTACATCTCATTATATTTTAAATCTATCATAACTGAAAGATAAATTGTAGTCAAGCTCATAAGTAGTGTGTACAAAATCTTATAAATAGTTAATTACTTTGTAAATTGACCACGTACGTTGATAGGTAAGTACACCATAATGTTCGCTTATTGTAAAAGCAACTCGCAACGTTGCCGATACGACAGCGACGCGCGACGTTGCCAGCTCGTCGTGACCTCCGCACGGGTTACGATCGACTCGACGCTTGGTCGCGCCGCCATATTGAACACGACTATCTATCTACACAGCGCGCTTCGTTCATAAGCGCTGGCATACATGACGTTATTTTAACGTACATATTAATTATTACAATAATTACGTAATTAGTAATAATTATTCAAGGATAATAGTAAACATGGCTATTGGATTCCATTACAAATTAAGCTAAGGGCACATAGTATATATTTGTGTGGTATATTTTATTTTCATGCATTAAAGATGAACGTAGAACAAATTATTTTAATTATGTACTATGAAATCATAAATGTTAGTAATACTTTACCACTTCGTTACTGCCTTTAACATTTTAGTTTTTCTTAACAATATAAAACCATAAATAAAAGATGAAGCATAATTATATGACTAATTAATTATACTATACAGCATTTCTTATCTGATAAGTGGACTCTATGTAAGCCTGCCTTAATGATAAAAGAGCGGGACGAGAAATCGTGCAGCCGAAGCATTGCGTACCGACACGAGATACGAATACGATGGAAACGTGGCCGACAACCACACAACGTCGAGTGCTACGCCCCAACAAAATGTTCCGGGAGAAAATTGATTTGAAATTAATAAAACTCGTGAAAGAGAACCCAGTGTTGTACGATTATAATAATCCGAAATATATGGATTTCAATTCGAGAGAAGTCGCTTGGCAGCGGATAGGAGACGAATTGAAAAGGCCGGGTGAGTTTTGTCGTCGATTTTTAGAGATTACGATATTGTCTGCGTAGAGTTTTTGCGTACTATAGTTATTAAAGTCATTCTGTTTTCACGTATTTATTATTTCGAAGTTCAAGAAATTTGTTAATGTTATTTAGTTAAAATATGTAAAAAGGAATTAATTGTATAATGTATTAAATTTATTAAGACAGATTTTATACAAATAAAATGGAAATTTAATCTCAGATGTCTGAGCTCTGGGTACATAGTAACTAAAGTAAATGAGTAAAAGAGATTCCACCAACAGTACCTTTGTAATTGTTATTATTTTTTTAAAAACATACAATTTTATATGCAATATGAAAGGAACACTTTTTCCTGATTGATTTTACTATACATTACAGCGGCCGACTGTAAAGTCAGATGGATAAATATAAGAGATGTTCATCGCAGGATTTGGCGTAAAAAAAAATATCAGAGCCTAATAATACATCAAAACCCTACAAATATGAAAAAGAGGGTCGCATTCATGAAAGCGTTTTATAAAGATATAGTTCCACCCATGAATGAAGAAGATGGTGATGATGATGAAAAAAATTACGACAATTGGAACGACGATAATGTTGAAAACGGTCATGAAATTGATGACACAGATGATTCCGAACAACCTATAAAGAAACCTATTGTGAAACGTCGTAAACCAAAACGAAAACGAGAGAGAAGTTACGACGAGGAGGAGAAACCTGCTACAACTACCTTCGTAGAAACAGCACCGTCAGATTTTGATCCTGCCGATCCTGTAGACGCGTTTTTGCTCAGTATTGGTGCTACACTAAAAACATTCTCACCGTATCATTTGAATTTGGCGAAAAGTAAAATATTTTCTGTTGTCCAGGAGCATGATCTGCAACAAATTATGCAAAAGCAGTCGAACGATGTTAAAATATCAACGTCAGAAGTGTTATATTTGAATGAATAATGTATTATATGGAAATGTGTTGCAAATCTTGCTAGATTTTTTTTTAAATTTCAAAAAATGCACTCTAAAAAATTCCTGTAAGAGATTTGAAACTGTAGCATAACTTTTCCACGTTAGTAGTGCAGAAGCGTTAGTCAGAAAATATCAAGCTCTCTAACTAGTATGTAGTTCTTACTTAGATCCTTGTCTTTATCGTATTTCATTATATTACAAATTTTATTTTACATAATTATGTTACTCAGGATATATTTATAACGTCCTGCATGATATGATTCCTAGTATCATGACATGATATTCTAGTAAATATGTTAATTTTCATTGTATGTATATATTTGGTATATCTTTATAAATTGTCTTATAAAATTTATACTTCAATGTTGCAATTATTTAAAATGTTACAAAATAGTCTACTTTAAATGTTTTGTGAAAAATGGGTTTATTTAAACGTTAATCATGTTTTTATATATATAAGGTTATTTATACCGATGTTTTTTCTATTTTATGTAGAACAAACAACACTGAGTTTCTCTGTAAAAAGTACACGTTTATTTATTATATTTTACACTGAGGTGGAGATAAAATAGTCATGACAGTATTTTACTAGTCTTACCTGTAAAAAGAAACGGCATTAAAGTCTATTCTGTGTATCTTTACACGAAATTAAAACAAATATAAATTCAAATACTATTAACATTGGCATTCTCATAGCAACTACTCACATATTTATCATTTACCTAGATAAACAAAAATAAACTCGCCGGACGCTCGATGTCAAACTATTTATTAATTATGAGGACTGACTTTATAAATGCGCGGCAATTTCAAATTTGAGAAATAGTATATTTCTTTACATATATAATACATATATACTTTGATTCTCAGATCCTGATCAGTGAAACATAAAGTTTTATGATGGTTTTCTTAGAGAATTATCCTATTAGACAATTGTTTTATAGGATTTGATATAATTAAACAAATAATTAGTATTTTACTACTCAGATATATTATCTATGTATAAACTGAACAATGTATGTATGTGTTTAGTTCATCTTTTAATTGTAAAAAGCAAGTAATAGTTATTAGTCTTATGTTGCAAACGTTAAATTATTTTAAGTTTTGTTCCTTTGTTAACAAAGATTTATCGTAATAGTTTGAAGGGCAATTCACTTAGAATGCTGGCACGAGTCAGGTCCGGCTCGGGTCGGGAGTACGGTGGCTGGCTGACCTGCCTAGGTCATGCCTCCTACGGGAGGCGGGCGAAGAGGTGGGGTTGAGAAGTGTGTACACTCCCCCATCCCCGCTGGGCCATTGCACGACGAGGCCCGGTGGGTTCGCTGCAGGGGGCGACGCGGTGCTTGCGAAAGCTACCCCGTGTCGCCCCCATCCCAAATGCAGCGGACGGCCCCGGGGGGTTTTAGTGGGTATTTCCGGGCGCTTCACGGCCGGGTGAGTCCCACACTGGCACGGAGCTCGTCCCTCCGTGCCCCCTTACCTATTGCATTGGGGGACTTCGGTCTCACTAGTGCGATAGGTAAGAGTAGTGCGTAAATGCATTTCCCCCCGTCAAAAAAAAAAAAAAAAAAGAAGGTCTATTGTACCAATGTAATGGTACACTGATGATATGGGTAACTACACACAGAATACGTGTAAGGGTCGCGGCGGGTACTGCAGTATATAGTTGCCCATATAAATACATAGAAATAGACTCGCCGTATTTCCGACCCGACCTGCATTCGTGTTCTGTATAAAATGCGCTTAATAAATGCTAAATTATTCATTTATATTTTTTCTTATAGCGCCACTTAATAATGTACATTTTACTTTACATTTAAGTAGTTAAGTAATAAATTATAAATAATGATCGTAGTTTTCGTTTTAGCGTGTATACCTAGAAATACGCTCGAGAATTCAGTGAGTTTCCATAGTAGAGGAAATTTCAATCGATAAATGAAGTCACAGTTGTAGCCATTGGTCTTACACGACAATGTAGACCTAAACCATAGACAACGAATTTCTATGTTGATAATATGGAAACATCGATAATTTATTTTCAGGTTATTGTCATATCGATATTCAAAGTTTTCAGTCACGAATCGTTGATTTTTAGAACGTGACACGCCGTGTGTTTTGCCAAATGTATGGAAACCAAAAATCATATAAACATTGGTGCCTGGCATCTATTCAAGCCTCAAATTATAACTCGAACTTATTATAAAAGTATCTTGGAATAATATTGCTATACGTTTATGGAACAGTGGGCATTATCCATTATTTTTTTAGTATCTACCTATAGGTAAATCGATTAATATTCTGAATCGTTTTCGTATGTACATATATAGAGTAAAATGTCTCGATCTTTTACATGCATTATTAATAATATTATGTAGATATTTAATTTTTATTAGCTGTAACCTTTCTGATTCCCTTGTCGTAAATGACAGATTGGAGTTATTTGCAACTAGCTATGCCCGCGACTTCGTCCGCGTAGAGTTCTGTAAACAACGATTTCAAATTATATATGTGCTTCTGACGGTTAGGGATGGGACGGGACGGTGGAGGATATAGGTTGTCTATTAGAATATAAATGTCTGAATGTCAAGCGAGCGATGTCGCGGGCACAACTAATATTGAATATATTTCATAAAGTAAAAAAGAAGAATTTCTTAAATTATCCTGTTTCCGATAAACAAATATTTTTACATTTTCTGATGACAAGTTTTACATTAAGTCTGAATATAATTTAATCTATGCCTGAAAATTTATGTGTTTCATATTTAAGGATTTTTAAAAATAAAATAATCAAGTTTTTTATTAAGATTAAAGTTACACTTAACTATTAAAGAGACACTTTAAATTAAAAAAAAAACGGCAGAAGTTTACTCCGTATATGATTGAGACCGCAGAAGACCTAAGTACGATGCTCGATTATTAATCAAACAAAATTAAAAAACCCTATCTCTGTGTTAAATTTATACTTCACCAAATAATAAATTTGACAATTTTGGTGGCGTTTGTGTCATATAGTTTGCGTTATTATGCAGAAATGTATATGTAATAATAACACGTAACTTGTTTTAGAAGATGACCATCGTTTTTTTACAACGTTTAAACTAAATGGTTGAACTTCAGAATTGCCAGTATGGGAAAATCCTCTGCCTGTACTATTAGACAATTATTTCAACAACTACTGCAACTAATTGTGTGTAACGTTGTACAGAGATTGCTATTATCTAAGAAGAATTGATAGATAAATACACGCATAATAATAACAGGTACCTATGCAACAAACAACTATCTGTAACTACATCATTTGTTACAGAAATATAACCAATATTATATAATACTATAATATGACGCGTTTTAGTAATCACATTGTATTTCATTTTCTGTTTTCATTTTTATTTCATTAAGTCCGATGGACAACTTCGCTGACCGCGCTTTACTAACGGTGACGTCACGTGATCGTCGTGTGCGTTAGACTGGCGAATATCTTATGTACATTTTATATGATTTTCGTAGAAAACAAATCAATTACGTTGTTTGTATAAGAGAGTAGATGTATAAAAAATGAATGCATTGTATTTATATGTCTAACATGCAATATGTACCTAAATAAAAACTGAACAAAATTATATTTGTTACACATTTATTACTCTAATAGCTGTGTACCTGCGGCTTCGCCCGCATGTCATTTTTCTATTCCACATAATTCTTCACTGCATAATATAGTATTTAAAAAATCATTGGAAAATAATGTTTTGCTGGTCACTTTTGACCCTATTTTTGTCTATTTACACACATTTTTGGCCATAAATTGTTTTTGGTATTTACTAACAGAAAATACAGACATTTCTCACAAATTCAAATACTTAGGTACCTGTATAACTGATCATTAATCCTTTTTTGGTTTATTATTTCTTGGGTTTTTTTTTTTTTTTCACTGAACCCCAATTTTTTTCGTATTTTTTTTGGTATTAACAGAAAGTGAAGATATTTCTCACAAATTCTCTGTTATAACAAGGAGTGAGCAAACAAAATGTTGATTTTTTAAAATCTATAGAAATAAATAAAATTGTAGTGTCTGTTTGTAATATAAAAATAAAAACTTTTTACTAAGTACATATCAATTCGGTACCTATACATAAATCATTTTACAAATGGCTAATCTCCAGAATGACAAGACTGATTTTAATTTAACTTCTTCTGAAAGATAGCTGAGAGTAATGTGTGGTAACTTAGAAGACTTTTATTTTTAGAAAATAATTAGGATAGAATGGATTGACTTATTTCGATGAATTTTTTCGTCTGTCTCTAAGACCACTGAAGTATCCACGTGAACTGGAACAAAAACTGAATTCGATTTAGCCAATAACATAAGATTTAATATTCGGACAACAATTTAAATGTAAATCAAAGTATATTATTGGTTCAGTAATAAGTAGGTGCACTGACGTAAAGCACATTTCACGTGCCCGTGCCGCGTCGGCCGCGACGTTGCCGTTCCGACACCGGGGCGTCCCTCCTCCAGTGAGCACGAGACGCGTACGTGAACCGGCCGACATGCCTCTACCGCAGTTTAATAAGAATTTCGATTTGAAACTCCTTAAATTAGTTAAAGATAACCCGATTCTATACAATACTAGTCATTCGAATTATTTAAATTTCGATGCGAGGGAAGTCGTTTGGCAAAAGATCGGCGACGAACTGAATCGCCCAGGTAAGTTATTTATTTCATTTCAAACAATTTTCGAGTATATCCCTATCGAAATAAAGCTTAAATTTGAATAACATAATTTTAGACACAATTCGTATCTATATTATAAAATCCTATATTTTCCGTATTTAAATCATTAATAGTTATAAAGTATAAACTACTCAGTAACTAAACATAGGTATATAAATGTATAATCTTAATACTTAATATAGTTAATACTCAAAGTTGAATAAAGTTGTGTCCATACTTATAAATTTATATTTGTATTTTTTGTAAACTACTAAATAAAATAACTCCCTTTTATTTTTCTCAAAGCATCATAGCTTCGAGCATTTGCGTACTCTTTTAGGCACAAGTGAGTGAGCTAGTCCATAGACACCTTCGTGCCGTAATAGAATGAAACTACACGCGCATCTAATGAAATAAGTAGGTAATGTTATCAAATGATGATAAAGGGAAATATCGCGAGGAGTAATTTTGATAAATATACCTAGTGAGAAAAGTATTTAATTGTAGATTTCTAGATGTTTCGATGTGTTAATACATTGTGAGTCGGTGTGGTAATTAAGTCCTTTACTTCCCGTCGATATAGGCAACATAGTTATTGTAATTAAGAATTAGTTTAGTATACAAAGTATTCTTTGTCGTCGAGTCACTATGAATTATGACTTTTTTGATAGCCGAACTGTTTCAGCACTCTCCTGCAAGTCACGTTGGGTCAACATGAGGGACATGATGCGCAGGAAGATCAGAACGAGGCAGATGAAACACAACGATGGGAAACGCCAGTACAAGTACAAATATGAAGAAGAGATGTCGTTTATGATTCCGTATTTCAAAGAGATCTCGACTACGAGTGAGGATTATTCGGAGTTCTATCAGGATGCTGACTGCGATGTCGATATACCTTCGGAAGTCTTCGTCGATTCAAACGTTGACTTCGACCAAGAGACCAAACCAAACTTCAAGAAACGCTCCGAGGAGTCAAGCAGGGAGTTCAGTGAAGCGGTTTTCCAGGAGTTGAATCCGGCGGATCCTTTAGACGTCTTCCTATTAACAATAGGCTCGACTCTGAGGAAATTCAGCCCATATTATCTGAACCAGGCGAAGAGTAAGATATTCCAAGTGGTCCAGGATTACGAGCTGCAGCAGATTATGAATAAAGACGACCAACCTGGAAGCAGTGATACTAATATTACAAATAGATAATTGCGATTTCTTTATTGTCGGTTCAAAGTTAACAGGTGCGTCCATTTTGGCAATGGACTAGTCTAGTGTAAATAGATCTTTGTGATTTCGATTATTTTTCTAGAATATAATCATCATTATCAAGTACTGTTCCCAGCTCACGTGGGGTCGGCGCAGTATGTTTCCTTTTCCAAGACGCCCCTATCTTCTCCCCTATCAGTCACCATATTTTCATTTACTCTTTTTGCTTTCATATTATATCATATACTCCGTCGACACTTTTCATATTCATTACTTTTTTATGCACATGCGCATGGTGGTAGGGCATTTTCTAGTGATGCCCGCCTGGGTAGCTACCACCCTCAAGTTTGAAAACCTGTCGCCAAATACCAATAGGTGTGTTCCGGCATTACTTGAGAACCAATACCTAGGTTAAGTGTGTTTACCATCCTGGACCACATCGTCACTTAACATCAGGTTGTTAATATTGTGGTCAAATCATTGAGCCTATATCATGTAAAAAAGTCTCTTCTCATAATGTATCCATACCACGACAAACGATCCCCGTTCAATTTTTTTACTAATTGCGCCACTTTGAAGCTCCATCTAGTATAGGAACCGTGCGCGAAATATAGAGGGAGCACTTCTGCCGAAACTAACGCACTCTGTTATTCAATTTAAGCATTAAAGTGATGTAAACAATTAAAAATATGCATTTAAAACAAGTAAAAATAATTGAAACAATATTAAATAAAACAATCAACCAATCACAAATAATCAAGTTAAGGGTCAGAATAACGTAATAGTTAAAACAATTAAAACGTGTCAGTGTCGTAGTGAATAAAAATATCAATTCTGGAGTGATCATAACCTCACAGGTTAGTCCAAACTATTGTCTAAAGTTTATAATCTCAATATAACGGTATGTATATTTATCTATAAATAATTGTAAATGTAATTGAAAAATCAGAAAATAAAATCACATCAAACGAGTACGTTTTTTTTTTCAAGTAAACGATGATCGGAGCATATACTATTCTGAGTGTTCATATTTTGCTATTTATCTGTGGTATTCATATCAAGCAGGTGTATCAGGACAATTAAAACATATTTGGGTTGTTGTTCCCCAAGTAATTTCTGCTGAATCATCTAGGTACTTCAAAAAAAAACTAGTCATAGTCAGGAATACGGTAATCCGTCGATAATTACTGCAGTATGTTAAGCTGATTAATTTCTACACTGATAATTAATACATCTTTTAAATTAAAATACTTCCACGTAGTTTTTTTTACGGCGTTTATCCATTTCAAACGTTTTAAGGTGTAGGTATGAGTCGTATGTTAAATATATTAATAGATAATAATCTAATATAATCAAAAAGTATTTATTAAGTTATATTTTATTGAGTTTGAAACAGACATATGTAAATAAATATGTTTAAGATTTTTGTGTTTTTTCATTAAATGGAAGCCGTTCAAGCATCACTGGTGGGGTCTATGCTTTGTCTATTTTTAATACCCCGTGGGCTTTGGCATGGAGAGTGGTTTCTGAATGGTAATTATATAAGCAATGTTTACTTATTTACTCTTTAATTGTATTTCACTGTGTATTATAGTTTTTAAATAATTATTTGAAAATAATAGTTTGATGATGCTGATTAAATCGTTTTTTTTTTTACGCGGAACACTAATAATTTTCTTGAAGTTATTTTTGGTACTAACAGAAAGTAAAGATTTCTCGCAAATCCCTATATCTATAGTCAATAAAACTGTGCATTGAATTGGATTTTATTTACATTCTCATGAGTTTTAATTTTTTTACGCGGATCCCTCTTTATTTTCGAATAATAAAAGTAGCATACGTTTCGTGAAGAAACTTCAGCTATGTGCCAAAAAAAAGTACCGTGAAAAACGGTCCAGCCGTTCCGGAGATTAGCCGGAGCAAACAGACGGACAAAAAATTGTATTTCTGGTAAAAGTTCGGTACATATACATTAATTAATCTGTATTTAGTAAAAAGTTTTTAGTATGATATTACAAATAGACACTTCAATATTATTTATTAGATAAGATCGTTTTCGTTTGTTTTTAATTTCTCAGTATTATTGTGATTAAAAAAACTATTAATTATTTCACATGAACATAATTATAGAAGCATTACTCGAAAGCCAGTACCTTTAGGTTTAGCGTGTTTACTCAGTTAGATCATATCGTTACTTAACATCAGGTGAGATTGTCGTCAAAGCACTGATCGTGTGCAGTACAAAAAGGCATATCCGTATTTTATTATACGAAGCTACATAATTATGTCGATTGAAACGGTATCCCTTCACAATATCACTGAACCATCGTCGTTTGAAATGTACTGATACATAGGTATATTAGGACTATATTAACCCCTTGAACACTAACCTGGCGTTTACGCCAGCTTTCTATTGTCTTCCTATTGTTTCATTTTTATTGGTAATCGATATATTAATGAATCAGAATTAGAGTAATATACATGCAGTCAAAGAAGTATCAGGCAGGGTTGACTTCATTATGGTTCCAAATTAATTTTATTGTTTTTTTTCTGTGTTTCATTTTGGCGCGGAGTTTATATTGTTTCTGTCATTTAGATTAAATACAATGCTGTTAGTTACAAGTGTAGTGTGTATTGCGAATTCCATATTGGACAAAAATATTAAACAAAGAGTTTGTCTTAAATGTTGCATCGCCAATGGAATTTTGTGTTCGGAGACATTGAAAATGTTACAACAGAAGGAACACGTGCTTATGAGTGGTACAAGCGTAGTGGTAAGCATTCAAAACTGGTTGAGATCTGCTGGAAGATTTGCCTCGCCCTGTTAGGCCATAAACGTCTTCAACTGAAGTTAACACCGCAAAACTGAAGTAAATAGTGACTTAAAATCCTCATTTAAGTTTGAGAGAGATAGCCGCTGAACTTTCTGTGTCTCACGAGTCGATCCGTAACATTTTAAAATAATCACTTGGATATGAACAAATGAATAAATTAGGTATGCTAGAACGTGTCAATTCCGACCCAAAAATAAATAAAACACAATGTTAATGGTTCGAGTTCGACATGCAAATTAATCAACAAGTTTCGGTGTGGCGCCTTCCAACTGAACCGAAACCGAATAAACCACGCTAAAGTCAATCAAAAGTCAAAGTCATGTTAACTATTTTCTTTGATTATCGTGTTGCTGTGCACTTGGAATTCTTACCGGAAGGTCAAACGGTAAATAAAGTATATAATTAGAGAGTTATGCGGCGTTTATGAGAGCAAATTAGACGAAAAACCGACCAAAAACTCAACAAATAACATCGAGCGACCACTTATTCACTAATTATGGCTCCAGCCGAATTCTCTCTTTTTCCTAAAATCAATTTACCAATTCATGGCATACGTTTTCATTCGGTGAAAGACGTAAACGTGAATTCGCGACGAGAACTAAAATCAAATCGTTTCAAAAACATTTTAATGTTTGGATTATTCGTTTGCGTAAATGTACCATTTCTGAAGGAACATACTTGAAGAAGATAAATAAATTTAGATGACAAACCAACATTTTGTCTATTATTTATCTTTTCCCGGTGATTTTTTGGCAGAGTAGTATTTATAAGAAATGTTGCCTTTATTATTTTATATTGCATGCCTTTCATTCTAAGTATTATAATTCAGTGGTTATTCCAGGTATTGTAGAAAAACGGGCAGGCGACTTTTTGTCTTGACTTCATTTATTATTTTATTCATAACTTTTTTAAATTTGTTACCTAATGTAACAAAATACACATAAAACCCTGAACAGTGATAATATCTACAGATTAAAAAGAGAATAAAGCAAATAGATGCAGTGTTTCTCAAGTTATAAACCAACAGATTTACAGATGTTGCGTATTAATATATATTTCTCTCAATGTTTTAATAAATTTATTGGATGTTAATGGTGTGGTAATAAACTGCGTCACAGTGACTCATTTCGCAGTGTGACGGTGTTCCGTTTAAACACTTTAGGTCTACAATATTGCCTCGAATAGCCATAATTTGTCGATGTATCATCAGTGATCGTCGCTATTTTTTGAATCTACTGTTTTTACCACAAGACACTTTACAGTCACAATGCCGTACTGTAATAAAAAGTTTAGCATAAAATATTAATATATTATTAATAATTGTTTCTATTGAGCAAACGAATCGTTTTTGGTATTGACAATTTTATTTCTACCTATGTTTCCACTAGAGACGCTTCTAAATGACGTGCAAAAATGAAAATTGAACGAAAGAAAAACAATATTTTTATAAATTTGGTAAAATGTTTACAAAACGTAACCACTATATAAATAATAACATTAATAATAAAACTACAAATTAGCAATAATGTCAAATTTCCAATCCCAAAAAACTGAATTAGGCTCACAAAGGATTTGATGTTATTTTATTGTAATAAAGTACGAACAAATCATAATATAATTAATTAATAACCTTAAGTTTACACTTTACACAGTGATAGTGCGAATGATACTAACTATTATTATGCACCATGACGTCAATGCTATTATGATTCACATTTCAGCCAAGTTATAGAATTTATTTCATAGTCGTCGTTTAATATCTAATTAAAAACAAACCGACTTCAAAAGAAGAAACTATGCACTAAAAAGTCAATAAATAATTACTTTATTAATCTGCTTCGTTAGTTTTGAAATCGGTGCCAGCTTATTAACGAAAGAGATAAATAAAGTAAGCATTTATTGACTTATTAGTGCATTGTTATAGTTTGTTCTTTTGAAGTCGGTTTAATTAATAATTAAAAAAGTTTTGTTCTACTTTTTAGTTTAAATATGTACTTATAGGTATAGCTGTGACGCCTACTTCATAGCTTTGGAAACAAATACATGAAATACGTGTGTCTATAATATTCGAGGGTTTTCTCAATTTGCCTGAGTTCTAATGATCAGGTCGTGATCTGGTGGTAATGGGACCACCTCGAAAGTGTACTTCTTTATTTAAAAAAAATTACACATCGGTCCACAAATAACGGAGAAATCGAATAACAAACATACAAAAAAAAAATACAGACGAATTGATAACCTCCTCCTTTTTGAAGTCGGTTAATAAAAGCCAAGATTCACAGGTATTGGTAATATAGTGTGATCTCAACAATTTCCACCATAACATAAAGTAATAATTTATTTTAACACAAAAATCTTGGATTTTTTTAGTTTAGTTTTTTTTTATTCCCTTGTCTATGAGTATAGCTATTTTATATTTGGATAAAAATCTATTTTATCATATACTCTTATTCTAGCCACGGAGTTTGCTGGGATCCAGTGTCAAATCCACTTCGACGATTTTCAGGAGGAGAAGCATAAACCGGGTTTTATAGAAAAGTAAGTAGGTAATGACGAGTCAGGATATAAAAATTACTACAGCCGTATGCAATGTAAACCTTAGCTGCGTAGGTCACACGGTAATTGGGATCAATATATTATCAAACTTCTTGTTGACTTACTGTATTTAAGGGGCTTTAGTCATTTAAAAAGTTCTACTGAATAAATATTATAATTTTTCACTACACATACGATGTTGTCGTTCAGTGAAGTAGGTATCCCGTCAAGTCATGAGTCTTGGTGCCAATTTTTTTTTACCCAGTATAGGCTTAATGCTTTGACCACAATCTCACCTGATGATAAGTGCGGGGGGGGGGGTGGGGTGGTTCAAGTGACGATGTAGTCCGTGATGGTAAGTACACAAAGCCTAGAAGTACTGGATCTTAAATGATGCTGCTGGAACACACCTATTGGTATTTGGAGACAGGTTTTCAAACTTGAGGGTGGTAGCTACCCAGGCGGGTATTATTAGATAAAGCCCTGTCACCATGCTATGGTTTCCTCACGATGTTTTCCTCCACTGAAAGCGCAGGCCAATTTTAGAGTCGGATAGGTGGGGATCCTTGGGCGCATAACCCGCTGCACCATCGCTTCAAAATTTAGTGATATCATCGCAATCGTTGGAAACTAAAATATAGTTTCCAAAATATTCCAGTCTCAGCGAATACCTCCCAGAACAATACTCAAAATCATGGGGCATAGAGAAGAAGATATTGAAAGCTTACAAGAACCACAAAGGAGTCAACCAGTTGGAAGCAAAATCCCTTTACATCAAAACTGCTCGGGATTTACCAACTTACGGTGTCACATTTTTCCTTGTCAAGGTATGGTATGATAATAGTTATGTCCATAATCATGCACATCGCGTACGTTATTATTGTTAAAATGTTAGACGTAAGTATAAAAAAAAACCGATCAATTTCAGTTTTGTAAAGCCCAACAAAGTTCTTTTACGAATGTACAATAGAATTTAATAAAGCTTCAGGTAAAACTACATTCTTTACTCTTGAACTTAATTATTTTAAATATCTTTTTAAAATACAACCGACTTTAGTGTAAGTTCAAAATAAACATTTGTGCTGAAAAGTGTCTTATATTGATAAAAGAAATTTTAAGAAATCCCAGTACGATTTGAAGAACTGGTTATAGAATTCTTAATACAATAAGTTTGATTTTTACTTACCCATTCATTATGAGGTTTTTCATACAAGTGAAAATTTCTTCCCGACCTTTAGGAAAAGCAAAAAGGGAAAAACAAACTTGTGCCTCGCTTGCTTGGCATCAATGCAGAGTCGATCCTCAGGTTGGATGAAGTGACCAAGGAGATCTTGCAGGTGTGTGGCCTCTCACCCACGTCAAGACTTACCACGCTGGGAAGTCGGAAACTTTCACACTTAACTTTGGTGACTATAGGTAAGTTATTAAGGTTAAAATATTATCGAAACTTCATAAATAGATGTTATAGCAAACCATCCCGTGTCAGTGTTGCTATAGAGTGCTTCTAGTATCTGTTTGCCCGCGCGCCTGCAAAAAAGGTTTGCGTATGCGTGTGCGACGGTTGAGCGCCCTCGTCTCTGCGCCTTGGTCTCAACCGTCAGTCTGCTCAAAGAGCTCGCGATGGTTAGACGTACGATTATTACCGAATCGCGACAACAGCGCACACGCATGCGCCCGCGTTTAAATACAACGCTTTGTATTTGTTATAATATTTGCATAAGACTTGTCACAATTTGTGTGTATTTTCGTACAATAAACTTTAGCCCTGAATAATAGTGTCTTTCTTGAATGTGAGGAACCACCACCCCTCATAGTGTTCTTTATAGATCGAAAATGGCAACTCAAAAATCTAATGTAGATTCTGAACTACCTGATCTGTTTCCTTATTTGAAACTTCTGTTTTTCCTCCTTTGTTAAACACTAACGTATAGGCTATAGAACAATTTTTAAATGGTCTTAGTGAGAAAGAGTACAGCGTGAAGACACAGGACGCTCACCGCATCCGAGACATCCTGGAAGGCTACATAGATATCATACGGAAGCGGATGCTAGCGAGGGGCAATGATGCTGGAAGTGAAGGAATTATCATCTACCAGGACAATGTGGAGGCATCCAGGTTAGCATACAATTTTTATTTTAACTTTAAGCTTTCTTTTTGAACTCAATAGTATGTATTATCTACTATTTCATGATGGATGAGTAAAATTACTGAAATGGTACTAAAGAGTTTATGAAATTCAAGGAAATTAATGTCTACCGGCTTGAAAAATAGCAAAACTATGAAATATACTATAATTCAATTCGAACAGAGGTTTTAATACAATGTTGTCATATCGTTGAGGCACATGCGGCCCCTATAAGTTCATCGGATATCCTCAACACTGGATTCATAAGACTGTTACACTGAAACCAAAAATAAGGAAACAGAAAATTCGGGTAACAAAATTATTTAAAAATAAAAACATCGCACTCGACGAAGTTTGGATAGTATGAACCATATCCCAATGGGTAGGATGGCTTATCTTTCGCGGTGCATGCATAGCGATCCCGTGTTTGCTCCAACTAGGTGGCGGGAGGTACCGGGGGGTTCAGTGAGTAGTGATCAACGGCGCTTATCGCTGCGAGTCCCACACTAATCCTGTGTGACAGCCTCTCGCGCTTTCGTGCGAGAGACTGTCACACATCTTCGTTTCGTTTCAGTCAGATCTGGAAGGGGGGTCCCTATCAGATCTGGCTGGACGGCTAGTGCGTAAATGCATTCCCCTCGAAAAAAATAAAAAAAAAAGGATGGCTTATCTTAAAAGAACGAAATGAAGGGGAAAAAAAATTCTTATGTGTTAAAAACGACCAACAATTAAAATAAATGTTAAAAATGTTAATTACGGTGGTCCTTATATGCTGGGTTGAAGACTACACACGGAGCTCCGCATGGCTCAATGCTGTGACTCCGCTATCCTCAAAGGTCTTGAGCTGCTGACTAAAAGGGGGAGGATGATTAGACGCACGAACTCCTTTGTGTTCGACGCTGTCGGCCAGTTACGCTTACCAGTCAGCGCACCCCACTCAGGAGACGTTGGCTTCACCAAGTCAAGCTAGTAAATTAATAATTTCAAAAAAAAACCTTACACCGAGGTTTGTGAAATCTCTGGCAGCATAGTTGAATCCGGCGCCACAATAAAGTAGCAAACTCATTGGTGGTGATATCCAGAACCACATGGTACCAAAAAACTGGTGATCTTCGTGGCTCGCACTGTCAAGTCGAAAAGACGAAAGAGAAATGACCGAGCCCGAGTTATATTTTTCTACCATAACTGTCAAAACGTTGACAATGAATTTGAACCCATTTAGCCAACTTGACTGACATAACATGAAAGCTAGAATGATTTGAAAATATTATATATCATTTGGTTATTACATCAATATTTAAATTTTAATAAATGGGTATGATTTATAAATATTAAGTCACTGATAAAAACAATAATATGTAAAGTGTAGGTTTCATTTTTCAATGCGTAAAGGAGTGTGGCAATGCCGGGAATTTTAAATATATACCAAGTTGGAAAAGGATCGGATTCTACTACGTGACAAGACCATGGAAAGAGAGACCTAAGGAGAACTCTCCTTACTTGTCGGGGAACAGAAACGAAAGCCTCTACTTTTGGGGCCTCTAGGTTGGGGGACCGAAAGGTTCTCTTGGTACAAATGCGACATAGCCTCACCTTTCGTTATGTGGCAAGGATACCTTTTCAAGACTTTCCAACATAAAAAAATGTTTCATAATTAGTCCAGAAAAGATTATTATTTGTTGCTAGTACATCTTCTATGTAGTTGGAGTAGCAATTTTATGAAATGCAATAAAAAAGTGTCAATTCTTATTTATTTTAGAGGTAACGTGATCCAGGTTGTATCTAACAATCCTCAGAAGTTGATGTCAGAATGTTTCATCGAAGCTCAGCATGTGGGGTCTAAGAATCCAGGTATTGAAAGCAATTCATCATATCTACTGAATACTATATATTTTGTACCTTATTATACGCCATCATGTATCATCTATTATTAAAACTAAATAAACTTTACAGTCGTAGTAGTTTTTGTAAACCTTGCTATAGCAAAACACTATTTTGTTATGAGGCGATTACGAATCCGGCATCGAGTTTAGGAATGTGTAGTAGTAATAAATATGATTTGGTCATAGAGACGATTCAGTTTGTTATTGGATCAGTATTATATGATTTTATAAAAAAAAATATATTAACCTCCTAGAAATGAATTTTCAGTTTAACAAAGCTTATGCATAAATACTAACTTATGTTTAAACCAACATATAATAATTTATTTTCCAACGAAAAATTAAAACAAAATAAAGATTAACCTGTCACCTGAACTAGGATTTTAGCATCACGTGTCAGTTTTTTTTTCAATATACCCTTACATATTCCTTCAGGTGCTCTGAAATATTATTTAACATTAAACGTACAGAGAAATGCTTTATTTAAGCTCACCTTTTTGCGTATGCATGTGTGTAATTATATTGAAAAAAAAAAAAAATGATATATATTACATTCATATAAAAAAACCAGATCGAGTTTCTTGCCGGCTCTTCTCGACTGGGTTGTTTTCCGAACCGGTGGTAGTGTTTTAGACGTTCATAAGCGCCTTCTTAGGGCCTAAATTGAATTTAAAAAAAATTATTTGACTTTTGAAAAGTGTGTGTGCGTGTGTGTTCGTGCGTACGTGCTGTTATATCTTTCTATTGTACCCTTTCTAGCCTAGTCAGCTGCCTATGCTGCTGACACATGATTCTTATTCCCTTCCTTCCGTCTCTCAGCTCATAAGTTCTCAGTCCTCATCCATACTCAATCCACGACTGTCCTACAGTGATTCTATATATAATTATAATCATATTTAAGTTGTATTTAATCGCATCCAAATAAACAAAATTAACATTTCAGTGTGTATGAAATTCTTTTTTTTTTAAAAGCTATCACAGAGTTCCATATAACAGTGCGTACGTGAATGTATGAATATCTTAAGTTTCAAATGTTCATTTTAGAGCGAATAATACAAGGAGGTGCCCAAGCTGTCAACATGCACCAGATCGTTGTCGCTGATCAGGTCAACAAACAGCAGCAAGCTGTGGTAAGTATTTTAGTACATTTACTGTTGACTAAGTGCATGTAAAATGTAGACTATAAGTATGGTGGCTATATGTTACATTACAATTAATAATAATGGAACATGAAATCAAATTAGATTTTATAGTCAAATATAACCGAAGCAATAGCTACACGTTTAGAAAATTTGTTTTGTAGAAATAAGTTTATAACCTCATAAAGTTATTTTTTTAATCTTTTAATTTATAACTAATTTTCAAATCATTGGTGAGATAAGTCTACACTACACATCTCTATTTTACACTATTCATCGAGCTGTAAGACAAAATACACACAACAAAAAAAAAATGTTCTAATTATTCTAATACTTATGATCCCAGCAAATGAAAGAACCAAAACACATAAATAATATCAACACACAATGAATAAATAAATAAAATAAACAAATAAGATTTTTTTTCTGTTTTTTAAATTATAACATCAACTAAAATATTACAAAACACTGAAATAAACTATGCACTCGTGTTTCCAAATGAAACCTGAATAAAGAGGCCGGAAATAACTTCTTTTTTTAACGCTAGAAATGCATTTATGCATCCTCCCTGCCATTTCTACTCTGGGAGTGAAATCTCCCGGATTAAAGATGTCAGGTGGATATGCGGGACTCGTCTGGCGTGAAGCGCCAGAAATAAAATCAAATATTCTTTAATCAATTTGGGCCCTGGGAAGGTGCTTATGAACGCCAAAAATTACCATTAATTATAACATAATAACAATAAACGGTTTTAGCGGAAGTCCAGACAGGGGTGTTATTTCCAGACATCACTATCGTTCACGTAATGTTCCACCCTATAATAACCTTTGGGTATTAAAACCTGTTTGACATAGAGCTCAAACTAAATGTCTGGTAAATCAGTAATGTCCTTTGGAACCATGTGGTAGAACCTGACACTATTATCTAAAAAGCTTTTATTAGACTTATTAAGCATAAAACAACAAGGGGCGGCTAATTTATGATTACTTCTAGTATTAAAATTATGCCGGCCGTTTGCTATATCAAACTTCTTTAAAGTTTTGTTTGTGGAAGTACATTAAATTATCAAAGACATATTTTCAAAGTTAATATACTATATTCCTTAAATGTATTCTTCAGTGATTCGCCCGTGTTATAAATGGCTCGAATTGCAAGTTTTTGTATTTTAAATATGGTGTCTATCTCGGCTGCTGTTCCCCATAGCAAAATGCCGTGAGACATTAAGCTATGAAAGTAAGCAAAATAGACTAGCCTAGCAGTAGCAATATCTGTTAATTGGCGAATCTTACGAACTGCAAATGCAGCTGAGCTTAACCTTGTCGCCAAAGTTTTAATGTGTGAACCCGAATGTAATTTATTTAAGAACATAATATTATCAACAAAGCATACAAGATTACCCTCTTTCTTGTTACCGTAATCAACGTACTTCACATTGGGCAAGATAAATCTTATACATTGTTTTATTCCGCACACTCCGCGTTGGCGGAAATATCCTGACTAAAAACAAAAAAATAATGTTTTTAACATCAAATGTCGACGTTATAATATAATTTTATCATTCGATAGCATTGAAAAGCATCGAATTTGCGCAAATTAGTAACATTTTTAGCTCTTTTAAATCGTTAACAGAATTTTATTATTTATTTAAAATACGTTATAATTGTAGCGCAACTGTTTATTTCATTATATTATTTAAAAAGTTTTCGGATAAATATTAATTATAATTATTTTCATTACATATGCGGAAACATAACACCAGAAAAGCCTTTTTTATGTTTCGAAAAACCATATTGTCTCACGGTTTGATGACTACAGTAAATATTAATAAGCATTTTCTGCTACATTCCCCTTGATTCTAAGTGGAAAATAATTCAGAAATTAAAGGATTTTACTTATCTTTAGACTATAACCTCATATAACATAAAGTACTGATGCTGCTTAAGATATATCTACTGCTTTATAGGTTTGCCTAAAATAGATAAATCGTTCAATATATGATCATGAAGATGATTTATTCTTATGGATATTTTTTTATATCCCAGAAAGGTGAAGTGCCAATGCGTACCGACATGCCAATGGATTGCGTGAGGCGGTTAAACCGTTTGAATACTATGTCCGTTAGCATAGTTACTCTACTCACTGGTATGTAATGCTTCCTATTTTTAAGTATCTTTTTCTATTCATTTTACTTAATTTTTAAAGTTTTCAAGTAATTTGTTATTCTCTGAATGATTTCCATATACAAGTAGTATGTTTCAATAGTGATAGCTAATCGCAAGGACATTAGGAATATTTAGCACCTTTGGGGATATTATTGTGTTTTCTTTCAACGATGGGAGTGCTTTCAATCTTATGTGATAGCCCTTGTGATGTAGTAAGCCTTTCGTGTGCGATTGAATCGCGATTACTATATAGTTGTGAAAACCGTGTGATTAAGATATATTAAAGCGCATCGTGTGCATCAGAAAGTATATATCAAAAGCTACCTAGAGGCTTTACTCGTTGTAGACCTAGTCCGGCGTAATGTCGTCTGTTAATAGATTCATATTGTGTCGGGCCTGTACTTTATTTAACACCAAATGAAATATAGTATTTTACCGAGCTTGAATAACAAAAAAAATCTTTTACCATGACGTATATGACCACTACATTTAAGCCAGGTTTATTGAAACGGACATGTGTTCAAAGTATACCTTTTATATAAATTGTAGCGCTGTTAGAAATTCAACTTAACATAATTATTTCGTTTTTAAAAATACCTGACAAGTAATCTATATTTCAGACCCTAGTGATCAGAATATAAGGGAAATGCAGAGAACTGTTGATACTATAAACAGAGAAATCATGCCCGTACTAAACGACGGTAAGTGTTTCGTTTACTATAGAAAACTTCCTTCGAATGTGGATGGAAGTGTGCTCTTCTCGACTGGGTTGTTTTCCGAACCGGTGGTAGTGTTTTAGACGTTCATAAGCGTCTCCTTAGGGCCTAAATTGAATAAATATATTTTGATTTTGATTTTGAGTGGAGATTTAGTATTATTGTAACAAACATCAATGTCATATCTGCAGAATATATGACACTCTGAACAAAGTTATCATGACTTAGACATTCCCGTGTTCGGGAAACTATGAAAAATCTTCTCTGAAATACCGCAGTGTCTCAAGGCAAAAGTGGACGCTTACAATGGGCCTAATAAGGAATCTCAAAGTTGCTCAAAAGGCAATAGAGAAGGCTATGCTTGGAGTTTCATTGCGTGATCGAATCATTAATGAGGAGATCCACAGAAGAACCAAAGTAATCGACATTGCCCGAAGAATTGCTAAACTTAACTGGTAGTGGGCTGGGAACATTGCTTGCAGAACTGATGCCCTACCACTTGGTGAAGGTCATGGAATTCCACTGGATGCAAGCGACGCAAGACCGGCCATCGTGGAGATCTTTGGGGGAGACCTAGGTCCAGCAGTGGACGTCTTTTGGTTGAATGGATGGATGGAGACATTTTCATTTTTACAAGTGTTTATATTAAAGATTATGACGGTATTAATTAGAAGAAAAAAAACTGCTGTATATTATGATTTATATTTAGGTATTACGAAGACAGCAGATAAGCAATCCACTGAAGAAGCGAAACAGAAGTTATTAAATGATCTCCAGGACCTTGCTGAATACGTTAAGTCGTTGACAGACTCCACAGCTACTGGCAATGTTGTAAGTTATCACAAACTATTAATACCATTGTATTAAATTGTTGCTAAATGCTAAGGTGAATATATCTCATAAACTTACCTATTTATTTAGACCGGAATATAATAAAATGAGCAAAGCGATAAAAAGAGGATTTACCATTAAGTTTTTCGTAAAATTTAAATTGGTTTTACTAACTCTAATCGTATTTGTAAAGAAAATTATTCGTAGTTAAAAACGCCCCAAAATTCAAAACATTTATCCAGGATGAAATATTTATTTATTGATACAGTACATTTCTAATGTGTATTTCATAGTCACACAAAACCGTATTATCGGTTACATTACAGCAACAAACAACACAATCCATTCATTAATTTTTCGTTTTTAACAAACAAAAAAAAGCAATTCATATATTTATTAATTATAATTAATTACATATTTAATAAGCTTATTTTTGAAAGCAGTTTTATGACATTCTTGCCTGATGTCATCCGGCGTACTATTTAATAAATAAGGCAGCTGTTTTTTTGAAGTTCTGTCGCCGTAATAGTTGTGAATTCTTGGTATTTGGAACTTCCCGGATGACATCAAGCGTGTACAATATTTCTTGTAATAGAATCTATAGTGTAAACATATTTTAGCTTACAAGATAACGCTCTATACTTAACAAACGGTAGTAACATAAAACTTCGCTTACAGAAAACTCATGAGGCGGAGAATGCTGCTAAGAACATTGCAGACCTCACGACACAGATGTACTTCTCGATGGATCCGAGGACTAAAAGACGAAGTGACCTCCTCAATGTTAGTATTGGATTAATAAAAATCCAAATTATATGGAATTTACGAAAAATTTATACTATGATAAAATTAATTCAGTATTTTCGAGTTGATGGTGTAATTCTAATTGTGTCTATAATTTTTTTGTAAAGGTGGTATTTCCTTGATACAGGAAAGGCACCAAAAGTTCCGTGAGGCTTTAAAGACCATTC
Organism: Samia ricini; assembly: GCA_014132275.2. Classification (NCBI taxonomy): domain Eukaryota; kingdom Metazoa; phylum Arthropoda; class Insecta; order Lepidoptera; family Saturniidae; genus Samia; species Samia ricini. The sequence continues at coordinate 40,404,293 of AP028158.1, forward strand.
TAGTCATCAGCGTGTAATCAGCTCAAAAAAAAAACATTAATAAATTTTCAGCGTTCACGTAAAAGCTTCATAGAAGACGACAGGATCGACTCGAGTCTCCGTCGAGCATCTTTCATAGCGGCCGCGACCACCGCGCTGCACGTCCTCGATGACGTCGACAGGGACATCTATCAGGTAATTCTGATCCTTATGAATATATATTACTCCAAACATTCAGGCTTAACAATGTTCAACATGATTTAATGACAGTACCTACATAGCAAGATCTAACTTTCTTCTTTACAGCATATTAGGAATACTGTGCTGTTGTAGATGCAGTTTGTGTAAAGGTAACGCATTTAACAGAGCACCAGAAGAATTGGTGTGTTTAGTTTAACTATTGAAAATGCTTGCAGTATATCTCAAACTTACAACACTCAATATTGTTGTCAGCTTTAAAAGACTACACGAAACATTATAGCAGAACATGATGTAGTCTGATTATGTCTGTACCAATAACGTAGAAATACTGAAAAATTCCTCAATAAGTCTAGATGGCTTAAATTGAAGTCAAAAATTCCTCAACAAGCCTTAAATTGAAGTCAAAAGCTTTAAATTTTTTTTTTTAGAAATACCAAGGACCAGTCCTAAACAAGAATGAAATTGAGGAAACAGAGCGAGCAGCAGCTGATAAAATTGGAAAGCTGAACGCCGCTATAGCGCTTTATCTTACGGCTCATTCTGGTACTTTTATAACTAAATTCTTTAACAGCAATGCTTACATTCCTGTGTTTTGGTCCCAAAGGTGTCCCAAATTGGCAACACAGACTTCAGGCGTAGTAACCTATTATTGTCTGGTTTCATTTCTTTTTGAAGTTAGAAACTAGAAATAAGTCAAGTAACATGAAGTGCATTACATGCATATTTACCATTTTAGATCATTATACAAACTTACAAACTTTTGCAATGTAATAAACAAGTAGAACTGAGAGGAAAGCACTAGAATATTAACCCCTTGAGCACTAACATGGCGTTTACGCCAGCTTTCCATTGTTTTCCTATTGTTTCATTTTTATGGGTAATCGACATATTAAACAGACAGCCATAGCAAGTTGTCACCAATAAAACATTTCAATTGACTCAGTAATAATTGACCAATGAAATCTATACTAATAAATAAAATTGAAGTGTCTGTTTATAATGTCAAAATAACAACTTTATACTAAATACATACTATGAATGTATATACGATACCGATACTAAAAACAAAATTTATAAAATTACTTAAGGTAATTTTATTTTTTTTTGATAATAATTAGTGTTGCGCATAAACAAATTAAAACGCAGTGAAGGGCGCATCAGCGTGTATACAGCTAGTTATTATATTATACAAATCACCTAATTCTGTTAGTGTTGTAAGAAGGAATGAAAACAAAATTTACAGTGAATTCATAAATAAATACATTTATGGATATAAGAAAAACATCATCCGTTAAAGATTTCAAAACGGTTACATTTACAATTACAGATCCAAAAGCGATTGATTATTCTGCAGCAGTAAACTCTATGAACACGATCAAGGAACTAGTTCCAGAGCTGGTTACAGGTAAGATATACCTTACTTTATTTTTGAAAGTTTCTTGTACATTTTCAAGTTCTTTTTTTTGTTAGACGAAATCAAATATACACTTTTTTTTCTTTGAAATTTCATGTCATATCTAGCAATACTGTTTTACATATACATAAACAGTACAAACTTATAAAACACTGTTCGTATAACACACTTGAATATAATAAATCCTATCTTTGTTACTTTTGTTAAGAATTTTAAAAACCATATCTGTGCTTCCGCTAACATTATTATTGTAGGTATAGTATTTATATGACAAAAAAAAATGATATATATTATATTTATAAAAAAAGAACCAGATCGAGTTTCTCGCCTGCGCTCTTCTCGACTGTGTTGTTTTCCGAACCGGTGGTAGTGTTTTAGATGTTCATAAGCCTTCTTAGGGCCTAAATTGAATAAAAAAAAAATAATTTTGATTTCTTATGTTTTTGTCAGTTAAATGTCTTAATAATATTTACCCTTGTAACAACTGCTTCTGAATCTGTATCAGGCACAAGTGATTTGATTAATTTGATTGAATAAATAAATTTTGATTTGATTTGATTTGAAAAAACAAATGATATTGTAAAAATAATTTTTTACTAGTCACATTATATTATAAATTATCTATTCCAGACGTTCAAGGTATAGGTAACGCTAAAGACGGTAACTCGCGGCAACAGCTGTTTGATCAAATCAGAAGTCTATGCGACTGTATGAAGAAAGTCTGTATGGTCCCAGGAAGTGAAGATCACGAGGTATTTATATTACTTTAGGCTTATTTCAGAATATAAATGAGATGTACTGCTAATTATATATATATTTGTAACTACAAACAATAAAATTCATTGGAATTGAAATGGTGGGAATTTATCATAAGGCGCATGGCTTCTTATAAGAATAGAAGTTCAACAAATTGAACCATTAAAAAAAAATCTAGAAAATTGAGTAAATTTTGGATATATTCTTTACAGAAAATGCAAGAGGCATCAAGTAAATACGCCGATGCGTCGAGAAAGTTGTTATTTACTTTAGGTCGTGGCGCAAACCCTAAGAAAGAACATGAAGTGAGTCAAAGTTTTTTTTTTGATCGTTTGACGTGATTTATTAAGAAGCTGTCGTACACTTAGCTGATGGTGGAGTGGAAATTAAAACAGAAGTTAATGCCAATGGAATAATATAGTTGAACTATTACACGTTGGTGTTATGATTGGGATATCGTAAGCTTCTAAATTTGTGAAAAAGGTCTTTGAATAATGGTTACGCCATCTATAGGTGGTTTGTGGGGAATTGCTAGTGATTTACAGTACCGTTGAGTGGTGGCGCTGTAGTACCTTAGCTGGACTACTGCGCCGACCCGACGGTCGAGTCATTAGTGAGCCGTGACAGTTAAATTGTGTACTTGAATTCGAACACCACCGCTACAAATATTGTTTTACCGCAAATCCGCGCTATTGCAGCAGCACGCTTTATTAACAATATATACGCTTTACGTGAGAGTGAGTTCGAGAAACCGTCCTGGACACTATACGCTGGCAGAGGGAACGGTCGCCGCCACCATCGGTTAGTAGATTACTGCAACTCCTTTCACAACCGCATCGCTTAGGCTAGATTGCCCCCCAAAACCGCTCCTAGGGCTATTTACACGCCCTAGGATACTCCCATACAAATAATTTAAAATGAGATAATTTTTTTAGTATTGCAGCATTATCGATTTGCAACGATTCTATTGAATGATATTATGGGGAGGGTCTTAAATACTAGAATAGTTTATTTGTTTTAACTGATATTTTTAGAATCTTTTTTTTTTTTTTTCTTGAGCCGTTTTAATATGACCAAATTTATAACATAATTGTTCCTTTCTGCAAGTTTTATTTTATTTATTTTAGATCATAGATCTGGCTAAGGCGGTGGGTGATCACACGTCAGCGCTGGTGATGACTGCCAACGAGTTGCGTGCTCACGCTGACCAGTCCACATCGAAGGACATCGAGAAAGCGGAAGCTCATGCTCTCAACTGTGCTAAGGACCTTCTAGCTTGTGCTCAGGTCTGACATGAACTAACTCTAGAACGTTCTCGAATTTTTAATAGAGCTTATTACGAAGCCATTAACTGACTGATTGTGGTGATTTCTTTAGTTATTGAAATAAAATGTGTTCTCTCATTAAAGTTTGTGCTGATTTAGCACTGAATTTGGCTCTTAAATGCCAGATTATATATTGCCTGACAAAAAAAATTTTAGCACCTGAAATTACCCTGATTAATGGCAGACCCATCTTTACATGCAGCTACTAAATCATTTTATTATATTTATCTCTATATTATTTATATTACGTTATTAGTTCTTATATATTTATAAATCATTTGTTATTATCCTATGGAAAATGTTAAATAAACAATAAACCTTATTAGAATAATACTATTTTCTTTAGCGTTGTTGACTTAAAAAAAAAAAGACTTTTGAGCGCCTGGATCCTGAGTCAAGCGCACCATGTACATTTGTTATACGGCTAAAGTGGCAAAATAGCTTACGATTCACTTGATGGTAAACGGTCCCCGTAGTCTATGGATACCTTCAACACCAGAGGTAACACGTGCGCATTGCCAACTTTTTAAAAAACTTTCTTACGCTCCTTTGAAGAACCCCGTACTGTATTCCTCTGGAAATACGGCCGCTAGAAGCTTATTCCACATCCGGATCGTTCGCGGGAGGAAACTTCTCTGGAAGCGCACTGTTTAGGACAATTTTATCTCTGAGATTTGAGGGTGAATGGTAGAAATTAACTGTCTCGACATTGTGTCGAACGAGCTATCAGAACACAAACCATTATATAAAGAGTAGAAGACACATAAGTAGGCAAAGTTCCTCCTTAGTCTTGAAGGTTCTGAACCGCTTGTGAGATTCGGATCGTCAACGATTCTCGCAGCACGTCTTTGAACCGGTAAAAAATCTCGTCATAGTGACTCGTTTTGGCATGTAGCGTGTCCGTTATCAGTAAGTGCATACTGTAGGTCGGCATGATGATACCAACTGCAGATAGATTCTCGACAATCTGGTGACGTAACTGTTCTCGAATTGAACTTTATTTAACATTAGATGAAGTGCTTTTAGATATTATGTGAGTCGGTGGTGTTTGCGTGTAGGTGACGGCTGGTAGGTCGGGTCAGGCTCTGTGCATGGGCGCGCTCGCAGCCGCCTCGGAGTCTGTGTCCGGCGGCGCACAGCGCGTCGTATCCGCTTGCCGTCCGCTGCTGCACGTGCCGGAGCACCACGACTGCGCTCAGGAGCTACGCGCGCGGGCTACCACCCTCGCTGAAGCACTCGATGCACTCAACAACGCCTGCGGCCGACTGCCAGGTCACTATATATAATTATTTTTATTTTATTTCTTACAGGAAAACTTACAGCTAAACACTAGAGTAAATACAATGAATAATACTGAAGGCCATTTAAAAGTTTTCACGATTACAATACGAACTATAGTAAGAAAATTAAATTAAAGTAAATTAAATGTTGATTAAGAAAGCGTGTAACGGATAGATTACAGGAAGAATGATGATTTAAATCTATGCTTAAATAAAGAAGAAGTAATATTAAATATGTCATAACTTTGGTCAAGTGTATTGAATTGGCTACATACTCTTAAAATATAGCTATTGCGTCGGTAAGTAGCGTTTACAGATGGTACGTAGAGGAGATGTGGATTTCTGAGGTTAGCAATAGGAGTTCGCAGATAAATACTACTCAGTAATTCAGAACAGTCCACGACTCCACTTGTTATATTTAAAAGAAAGGATAGATCTGCCATTCGCCTGCGTTCGTATAGTGGGAGGAAATGAAAAAATCTACAGCGTTCAAGATAAGAAGAAAAATAACGGTTGCTTTTGTACTGTAGTTGACGTAAAAATCTTTTTTGAATACCTTCGATCCTATCTATATATATATATATTGTAATTCGGATTCCATACCTGTGATGCACATTATAATAACAGTAGACATTATTGATGTCGTATCAGAGGCCAATAGACAGGTCAGACTAAGTGGATTAGGTTCAATAGTCTTTAAGACTGGAACCAGCTTTTTCGATGGCAGAAATTCATGACCTTTTGACTTCTGGTTTCTACTGATTTCGTGTAATGCTAACTATTAGTCAGTTCAAAAATACTGGTGTATTATTATGGTGCTTTAAATATTTATCTTTTAAACTATCTTCTAAATTATATCACTGAGGACTCATATTGTAACACACTGCGCTAATAGTATGTGTTAACTAAATATTATATCGTCTGTCGATGAAATATAATACATATATACATACATATCATCACGCCTTTCTCCCGTGGGGGGTAGGCAGAGATTACGTCCTTCCACTTGCTACGATCTTGACACACCTCTTTCGCTTCCTCTACTTTCATGAGCGCTTTCATACATGCTCGTCGGTTATGAGTACTTTTCACCTGGCCTTTATTTAATACATGATTGATTTGGTCTAGATAGGTTCGCCTAGGTCGACCCTTACCGACTTGCCTATTCACCCTCGCTTTATAAATTCGTTTCGTTAATCCTCTCTACATGCCCAAACCAACTAAGCATACCTTTCTTTCTCTATTTTGGTCAGCACATCCTCTACCACACCACAGCGTTCCCTTATCATACTATTCCTGACTTTGTCAATCGTCTTCACTCCAGCTATACTTCTCAGACTTCTCATTTCCACCGCGTTAATCTTATTATAAACTTAAATAATGTCATAGCAAACATCTTTACCATACCACTTTATGTCATTCTGCTTGAGTAATGCCTTGAATTCAACACGTGACATAACTTCAGATTTTACGTATTAAAAAAAGCAAGCAAGACCTCGATCCGTATGACGGAAGTTTTAATATTTGCATGAATAATTTCTCAATATTTTTGATACAAACATCCGATTAAAAAGGGTACATTTATACCACATACTTGCCATACAAATGCAATGGCATGATTGTTTATGTTTGTTCCTTGCCATCTCACAGATGATAAAGATATTGGAGACAGTGCATTATCTCCACAAGAGCGACAGCGACTCAAGTTTATCAAAACTAGTTCAGGAGTTAAGAATCGCTTGCAAGCTGCTAACGACGAGCTGAATAAGGTATTCATTAAGAGTCCAATTATGGTATTATTTTTAATACTGTTTTTTTTTAGTGTTTGAATACAAACTCATTTGTTCTTAATTGTCTATAATTTTAAAATAGTAACATAATACATCTAAAGGAACTAGTTGCTGTTACAGACAAAAAATAGATAATGCATTACTACTTATGGTTCATTGTTAGGATTCGTAACGTATGAAGTGTTCATTGAAGCAACGATGGCGCAGTGGACACTGGGGCTGGATTTTGCATCAATGGAAGCGGGTTCGAGCCCAACTATCGAACTTTAAAATCAGCCTGAACTTTCGAGGAAACATCGTAAGGAAACCATAGCGTGGTGGTAGGGCATTTTCTAATAATGCCCGCCTGGGTAGCTACCACCCTCAAGTTTGAAAACCAGTGGGTGTGTTCCGGTAGCATCACTTGAGAACCAGTATCTCTAGAATTAGTAAGTTTTCCATCCTGGACCACGTCGTCACTCAACATCAGGTGAAATTGTGGTCAAAGTACATCGTGTAAAAAAAAATATGTTAAAGTTAATAAACGTAAAAAAATCCATTGTAGAATAGTAAAGTGATAATTGACCAATGAAATCTATACTAATAAGTAAAATTGAAGTGTCTGTTTATAATGTCAAAATATTTTTTTTTACTAAGTACATATTATGAATGTAGCCTATAACGTGGAAAAAATTACTTATTATTCCTTGATGATAGTAGTTATATTTTACAAAGTACAGTAATACCCCGCTTAGCGCGACCCCGTTACGCGCGGTTTCACTATAACGCGAATGTCAAATTTCGCGCTCAAATGCCTCGCATTACGCGAAATAGTGCGTATAAACATAATGTATTAACAATAGATGTATTTTTCCGTAAAAAATAAGAGTATGTATTGCGTAAAGTGTTCTTAGAATTAAAGTGATCGATTAAAATGATTTGTATTTTAACAAACAAACAAACAAATTTGTGTAAACAAACGTGATATCTCTTTTTCGTCACGAGGTTCATTTGGTTGAGACAATTTGCTTTAAGAATTCCTTGGCTTGTATTTTTACGTTTTGATACCGAGAGTCCACGCGGTAATACAGTAGTTTCTTTTATATAAAATCACATCACAATTACAGCCGGATATCTGCGCTCTAATGAGAGAAGAAGACGGTACAAAGTTACAGGAACAGCTGTCACAGAAGTTGGCGCAGCTGAACGCAGCTATCGCTTCTCTACTCACCGCTACTTCTGGTAATTTTCGCCAACAGTTACTTTAGATTGTGAACCGTTACTAAAACAAATATTATTTTTTAACAAATTGTGACTAAACCAATAGAGAAGTTAAATGAAAAAAAGAAGATTCTTTGGTATGACTTCTATTGTATTATTTAGATCGAGAAAATCCAGACTACGGTACAGCGGAATTAGCTGTCAACACGATTAGTGAACTACTCCCTGGCTTAATTACGGGTAAGTTATCAAAGCATATCAAAATCAAAATCAAAATTTATTTATTCAATTTAGGCCCTAAGAAAGCGCTTATGAACGTCTAAAACACTACCACCGGTTCGGAAAACAACCCAGTCGAGAAGAGCGCAGGCGAGAAACTCGATCTGGTTCTTTTTTTTTCATAAATATAATATATATCATTTTTTTTTGTCATATAAAAAACTATACAATCGTTGTCTTAATAATGTTAGTGGAAGCACAGAGATGTGGGTTAATTCCAGACATCACTATCGTTCACGTAATGATCCACCCTGTAATAACCTTTTGAGATTAAAACTTGCTTGACATAATACTTGAACTTATTGTCAGGTAAATCGGTAATGTTACTTGGGATCTTATTGTAAAACCTATAAAGCTTTTATTACACTTACTTAACCTAAAGCGTGGGAAGATCATTCACTAGATCGAGCTTGTCTAAATTTTTACGAATATGCATTAAGTTATCGAAGATGTATATATCCCTGAAGATTTAATATTTTACGAATTTTAATAAATATACGAAAACTTGAATATTGTATTTTGTTTAGTTATACTGGAAATAATGTCATTTAGCTGAAGGAGCGAATATGTCTGTCGTGTTCAGTTTTAATTTGTCCGTTATCTTTTAAGATGCTAAGACCTTGAGTTCTACTAAAGATCCATCTGAACGTAAAGCACTTCTGGATCAGCTCCGCGCTCTGTCTGATGCCAGTCAGGCGATATGCGCTAACGCAGGAGTCGACAATCAGGTACTTTTTATATTAAGATGAAGTAAAAATATTTCTCTTAAATTCAAGTACTTGTCCACTGTATATTGAATCGGATTTTACTCAAATTTTATGAGTTTTATTTTTTTACGTGGAACCCTAATGATTTTCGGAAATCAAAAGTACTCGTAAGTTACGCGGAGTAACTACAGCTATTTATCAAAAAAGTCCCGTCAAAATCGGTTCAGCCATTCCGGAGATTACCTATTACAAACAGACAGACAGACAAAAATTTGAAAAAATTGTATTTTAGGTTTCTCATACACATTCATATCTATTTTGTAAAATAAAAAAAAACGATTTTGACATTACAAACAGACACTTCAATTTTATTTATTTGTGTAGATACTATTGTGGTGGTTTCTAGTAACATTATTATTTAGTAATGAATTCAATATTGGCTGAGTAATCGTTTGAATTAATGAATAAATTATTTAGTTTTTATATTATAAGAAGAATATGTGTTTCCAGGGTTTAAATGACTCGATAGCGAACTACACGGACGCGTCCGGGAGACTAGTGTTTGTATTCAAGCCAACTCGGAAGGTCGAAAGCGACAAGGAACAGGAGGTAATTAATATCCCTTGACAATATTTATTCAAGCTTATAATTGCAAAGTGCTTGATGGTAATAACAGTCACCTTTATGGAAGCGTTTTTTTTTTGTTGTTGATACGCCTCTTGGCGTATCCGCCGTGACCTCTATCATAATCAGAGACATTTTCCATCTTTTTCTGTTTTTTGCTTCTAAATTTATTTATTTATTAATTTACTTTATTTCTTACTTGTTTGGTTTTTTACTATTTTGCATTACTTTAATTCATTACTTTTTACTATTTTCGTTGCTTTGGTTTCCTAACTTCTTTTTGACATTTAATCCATTCGTACATTCTGATTTTATTTATTGTTTTATTTTTCTTTCTCCATTTTATAATCCACTCGCCATTTGTTCTATTTTATTATTCATTACTTTAATTATGGAAGCGTTAGCGGGACGTTACGTCAGAAAACGCTTAAATTTGTCCAAATATTCAAATGATATACTAAATGCATATAATGGCCGGGATAAGGTTCAAGGTGCAAGAATTAATCAATTTTGAATTTTCATTTAGGGTCATTCAAATGTATTATGTATATATATATACTTGTAATGGGTGATGCAGACTTCACAATGACGTCAGCTTAAATATTAGCAGAGTAAAACGTCGAGAAGTTTACAATTCTCTATTTTTCCACATTAATTGTTCTAACAATTACATTTTGCAACGGCTTCAGGCTTTATTACTATGTTTTGGATAGTATTGTTCTCTCGATAGTGGTAACATTAGTAAATAAACGTGAATTTAGGGGATAAATGGTCACATATCGCCATGTTATTTTGTAGTTAATAATTGTATCGGAGTAACCATGAATTAATTTAGAGATTTTTTATAAACTAGCTGTGTCCACGACTTCGCTCGCGTAGGATTCAGGCGTCCCGTCCCGTTTCGTAAAAATAAACCTATATATAATATAGCTTTCTATTAGAGAAAGAATTTGCAAAATTCTGATCAGCAGTACCGGAGATTACCCCGAACATCCAAACTCACAAACTTTACCTCTTTATTAAAAGACGTTACTATAAACTACTAACATACCAAATTACATAGAAATCTCTTTAGTAGATTTTGAGTCATTGGCGTACAAATTAAAAATAAACAGAACAAACAGACCAAAATCATTTTAAAACTGTCGAAATGTGTACAGCGCCATCTATGAATGAACGTCAGAAATACATAGATAATTTGAAGATAAACATTAATACATAGATAAAACAATTTTTCACTTATGCCATCAAAAATAACACAAACCGTCTAATTTTAATTAGAATTAAATAATGTATGTTCCCGCCATATTTACCTATTGTTATTATAATTGAAATATTGTTTTCTCATTTACTTTGCCTTACACATTTATAATTTTTATACTATCCATATATTTCATATTATATTATTTAGTTCAATTTTTTGTTCTCGAAAACTAGAAAGACTAAAACGCATTTATTTACAAACTCTTCTTTCATACTAAAGTCGCCGCGTGTCATTCAAATTCCTATAACTTTTGATAGTGTGGACCGATTTTATTGAAATTATGTTTTGATGTTACCCCGAAATATGCAAAATAATTCTCTTCTGGAATTTTAAAAATATACTTAGTACTATCTAATTGAACCTGTTAAACCAAACAGACACACAGATAGACAGACAGACGGACATTTCTAAAAATGATACAAATGTGTTTAATTCACTATTTTTAGCCCCTTGCAATTATATATTTTCACAAAAATCGAAAATCTACAGAGGCGTGAAATTTACAATTTTATTTTTAGTATAGATATTTTGTTGAGTTACCATACCATTTAAACGAAAAGACGTCCATTGCTGGATATAGATCTCCCCCAAGGAATTGTGTCGTCCATTACCATAATCGGCACTTTTGTGGTTCTCAGCGGATGCTGCTGCCCATCCTCTGGGTTAATCATTAGTCGCCTTTTACGACACTCACGGGAACGATATGGGGTGGTACTATTCTTAGACGGCACCACACGGACATTGTTGACATTATTTATTAATAATTATTAATTAAGTACATTGTTTAGATTTTAGATCTATCTGCGGGTGCTTGTGGTGCAGCGTCTAAGCTGTTAGCGAGCGTGCAACAGCTTGCAGTACAGTCTGATGCAGACAGAAGGCAGGAAATTGACATTAAGGGAGGGAAGGTCGCTGATGCTGCACAGGCACTTCTCACTGCAGCACAGGTAACATATTTTTAAGTAATATTTGTAAGCGTTGTTTGTTTACAACTGCGAGTGATGCGAGTGCAAAATGGAGACAATGCCTTCGGCTAAAAATAGAATCAATTGGACATTACGTTACAACCTGTTCTAAAATTTAGGTGACCGGTCCATCGATCGCTGAACCTAGATGCCAATCGGCTCTGCTGTCATCTGTCGATGGTCTGACAGCATCGAGCCAGCAGTTATCCAACTGCTGGCGCCAGCTGCCTGATAACCCCCAGAGAGAGATATTAGAAACGGAACTTCGCCAGTTGGAAGACATGTTGGATAAAATAAGAAAGGCTTGTCAGGATATGCCCACAGGTTTGTAAAATTTACATTGTATCTTTGTTTTTAGTTCGAATATTTCTCAAAGAATCTTACTCTGTGACTAAGAATAGTTTCGTCTCATATCTTCCCGTGGGTCTTGTAAAAGGCGACTAAGGGATGTACAGCACTTTACTTCTTTCAGCTGACATGATATTTATGGTGTTTTTGAACCTTACTCCATTCAAATTTGTGGATAGATTAGAAATTATAGTTCCTAAGGTATTTCATTTCCAATCAGGTGATAAGGAGCCAGTAGGAGACCAGAAGCTGTCACCACAAGAGAGTCAGCGATTGAAATTTATCAACACAGTGTCGGGAGCTAGAAAACGTTTTGATTCCGTTGAAGACGAGTTGAATAAGGTATGCCGATAATAGAATCAGCCATAATCATGGAGCCAGGTTCAGTTAATTTGTAATAATTTAATCAAGTATTAGCTTAGCTGATTAACCTTATGTATAAGTAAGAAAGCTTTTATAAATAACTGCCTAAATTAATGATTTGAATGAATTTATTCTCTGGTAGTTATTTTATGTTAGTTTTAAGTAGTATCCGCGAGGGAAACTCCTTTTCCTCTTGTGCCTAACTTCCGCTCCTAAACATGTGCATTGAAACCGCAACGTCGCGAAGTTGATTCGTGGTCAGTCCACGTCTGGAGTCGGCCGTGTCGCCGCTAATTATCTAAACCGCAAAAAGTGTTTCGCGTATAAATTAATATAGGAGAAATCTCCACCGCAGCAGCGCTGGTAATATAACCACAGCCCCCGGAACCACTCGAGCGCCCGCGCATCACTCGCCGCCAAGTAAATGTGCACTTTTTCTTTCCTAACAGCTCAACTGATTCTATATATTTTGTTCCCGCGGTTGAGCAGACCCGTATACCGTTGCCCTCGCATTCAAACCAGCATACAGTCCACTTATCTACCTTTTATAACCCGCTGACAATGGAGGTGAAGAAGCCATAAGCTTCGAGCCGGTCACCATCATTTTATGGTTCTTCGAGCCGGACACCACCATTCTCCTATAAGATTTTTGGGTTAAGCAACAAGGTAATGCGTATAAATAAATAGAAAAAAGCATTTTTAAAGCGATAATATGTAAAAAGTATAAACACATTCTACGTCGATGGACGCAGGTTCGAACCCACTTATACAACTCTATAAGTTATTCATAATCTGAGCTTCTAGCGATGGGAAACATAGATACCATCCTCGAATTTGAAAACCTGTCGCTAATAATAGGTATGTAACGGTAGCATCACTTGAGAGCGGGAACCTCTTCTGGAACACATCGCCACTTAACATCATGAAAGATTGTATACGTGCTGAGCCTATACAGCTTTTTGACCATTGATGAATTTCACCAGCCGAACATCTGTACTTTGATGTGGGATGAAGATGGCGTAAAACTACAAGAGCAACTGTCCCAAAGGTGGCGCAGCTGAACGCTGCCATTGCCTCTCTCCTCCGAGCTACCTCGGGTAAGAATATACGTCATACTGAGCTTTACTACAAATAACGGAATTTGTTTTGCAACTCATTTGTTTTCTATTCCTAGATCGCGCAAACCCCGACTACGGAACCGCTGAGCAAGCTGTCACGGCGATTTCGACGTTACTGCCTTACTTTGTCAAAGGTCAGTCTTATGTGTCTGTTCTTGTTATTTCTTGGGTATTTTCGAAGTTATACTTCTTTAGGCGCGTTATGAAAAAATGATGAGAGTGAAATTTGAAGATGCGCGCGCATCTGTGACACAAAATTAACAGTGTGAAGTTGTCTGCTTAACCGCTCATTAAGTCTCGTTAGTCGCGCATGTTGGTACGCTCGTCACCATCAACATGTTTCTAGTTTATACATTCACAACACTTGTTTTAGTTTCGTCCAAGTGCGAATTATATATGTGCTAATAAATTATATTCAGTAGTGATTTTAAATTGAATATTTTGATTGATATCACTTACTATTTGTGAATATTAGTGAAAAAAATTGTGCTTATATACTTTTTCAAGTGCTCCAATATAATTGAGGTTAACTATCCGTATGTATTATTTATTGATATAAATTAAAATACTTTTGTTTAATATAATTAACACTAAATATTATTAATGTTAAATACTTATTATTGGTTATTTAATATTTACAAAATAAAGAAATAAATTTAATAAAAAGTTTGTGATAAAAATTAAAATTGAACATCAAATTATAATATTAATTTTTAATATTTGCTATTAAATTGAATATTTTAAATTTAAAATGAACTTTGTTGATTATCCTTTTCCAGTCCTTCTATTATTTTATTGTAATTAATTATTTGCATGCAATTAAAAACTATTTTTTAATGATGCCAAAGAAGTATAACTTCTCACGCGCGTACATAAGTACACGCATCCATTTTTTTTATACATTTACGTAAAACACTTAAACAAAAGTTCCTTCCGGTAGTGATCTAGGATGTGTTCTAATCCCCGAATTGGAAGGATTCTGAACCCGACGCCAGCTTGGTACAGTAACACCGCATGCACAAGCACGGTTGCACGGTACCCCACACTTGTACCATTACACGTAGGTGCGTGGGTTCTGTCAGGGACTTTGAGATTCTTAGTTAGTTCGAAAGAAGTACATTTTTTCTTCGTAAATTCATAAAAGCCTGGGAGACTCTACTGCAAAAACAGTGGATTTAGTTAGTTATGTAATGTTTTATGCTGTCAAGTGTGTAAAAATCAGAGAGATAAAGACTCAGTTGTAGTATGATCGGAGAACACGTTGATGGACGTAGGTTCAAATCCACCGACACCATCACTTTCATTTCTGTGAAGAAAAAAATATCACATGACACTATACTATAATAGTAGAGCCTGGATACTTAGTAATTACTTAGCAGGTTAATTAGGTTAGGTTAGTTAATTATTACAGTATTGATTTATTTTTCTTTTAATACTTTAATAAAACTAACTTCCTAACCTAATTAATTTCTAATCCTAACATTTTCGGCTAAGAAATTGACACAATGATTATAATCGACTATTATAAAACAGAATTAAAACCATCATTTCGGTGTAGAGCATCGAGTCAATTTTAAAAAGTGACATCTATGGGAATTTGTTAGCACATTATTCTTTTCAGATGACATTGTTTGGAAGACATTTTTCTAATATATCAGTAGATGGCGCTTTCTTCAAATATTTATGTTGATAAACCGTAAAGGTAACACAATAATGTTTAAAATTAAACGAATAACCAGGATCGAGGGGGCTTCTATACAGCCTAAATTTGCCCTACATTTACATAATAGGTACACTAATGCTTTTATTGTGTGGGTGATAATTTGAAATGTGCATTGATGCGTGAACTCAATTCCGACATTAAGCTACCGGCTTGTATGAGCAAGTTCTTAGTATGCGTCTTTCGCGTTTACGACTGTGTGGATGTTATAGTATATTTGATGCATGGCTTGATGTGTGCGCTGTGAGTGTTTTGTTTTTTAGTACAGCAATAAGGAATCGGGTTATAAGGGCGCTTCGCCATTGATAGATTATAAGTATGTTGATTATAAGGGTGTTACTGCACCCTCACTTAAGAGCCACAGATTCTATAGGCTTAGTATATTTACCATCTGGACCACATGTTATATATATATAGTTTTATGTTGTTGGTCATTCAAAAATATAGAAAGAAATAAAGATAATGTTTATGATGTTATTTCCTATATATAGATGCCAAGATACTAAGTGGTACAAAAGACCCAGTAGAATGTCAGTCGCTGATGGATCAGCTCCACGCTGTCTGTGATGCCAGTAAAGCTATTTGTGCCGGCGCCTCTGCTGATAAAGAGGTTTGTTAATTGCTTTTGAGACTAAAATTTGCAAATTCGCTTTTTTTTGTTTTATTTCTACGATGTACTTATGAAGACTAAAAAGAAATATGATGAAGACATGTTAACTAAATGTTTTTTTGCAGGGTCTAAATGACTCAATAGCAAAGTTCGCAGACGCTTCAGGGAAGTTGGTGTACGTGTTCAAACCAGCCCGGAAGGTCGACGTCGATAAAGAACAAGAGGTAAACTTGTTATTCGTATTTTCTTGTGACATAAAATACTGAAACTATAGTATCATTAGGAAAACTTACAAAAAAAATCCTATAATGTCCATTTAAATTATTTCCTTGCTAATACTAATCTTCTATACATATAATAAAACTGTAACTAAGCCAAATTTGTACATTAAATATTTTTTGAAAATTATAAGCAGGGTGGACTTTATTATCAATATAGAAGCCAAAAATATTTTAATTAGAATTTTTGTCTGCCTGTCTGCCTGTCGTTCTTTCACTGTGTACGCGTATCACTCTGAAAGTACTGAACCAATTTTGACGAAACTTCACACAGTGATAACTAATATTATAAAGTAACATCTAGGACACTTTTTGTCCGATAAAACGCCAGGGATTCTCCAGGATAGCGGACAAAATATTAATGGGTAATCTCGGGAACAGCTGGAAAGATTTTGCCGGGATTTTTTTTTTGGTAGATAGCTGAAGTTACTCCGCGTACATTAACATAAGCTCACGCCTGTTATCCCCGAAGGGTTAGACAGAGGTGAAATAGCGAACTACGGCATCCGCATTCCCCCGAGTTTAGTTCCGTCCCAGATGTGACAGCGGACTAACCTGTCGCCATATCGGGCAAAAATTCCAAACTCCGAGATGATACTGAGTAGAAACACCCAATACCACTTGACCCGACCCGGTGATCGTACCCGAGACCTCAGAATGGCAGTCGCACCGTATAACTTAGGTTACTTCTGATTTTCGAAAATTATTAGTATAGATTTGTATTAAGATTAGAAAATTAACGGATAAATATGCTAAAGGGTTATTCGATGATACATTCAGATCTTGGAGTTATCTGCGGGTGCGTGTGGTAAAGCTTCTCAGCTGTTAGTCGACGTGCAACAAGTCGCGGTTCAATTGAACAGTGATTTGGGACAGGAACTGGACACCAGAGGAGCCAGGGTCGCGGATGCAGCGCAAACCCTATTCACTACTGCACAGGTAGATAAGGTTTAGTCACAAAAATCGTAAAATATTTTCAGAAACAAATTTCAATTATTTTGTGTTTTGATTGTCCTTCAGATAACCGCTCCCTCAATCGCGGCACCAGAATGCCAATCAGCTCTGCTATCATCTGTGGATGCTGTGACATCATCAAGTCATCATCTGGCTGACGGTTGGCGCCAGTTACCTAACAATCCCCAACGGCAAACTTTGGAAACTGATCAGAAGCAATTGGAAGAAATGCTGGATAGGATCAGAAAGGCTTGCCAGGATATCTCTACGGGTTAGTTAAAGCTCATCCAGAAAAGTGAAACCACAAATCATTTCAGTCTTAACAATTATGAATGTTGCTTTAAAATTTTGAGCTACTGAAAGTTGGATTTCTAAGAGAAACCATTTTTGAGCTATGAGGTTTTGTGTTGCAAGTTTTGGTTTTCTGAAATATCTAACTGATTTTATTGGTGGTAATTTACGCTGAATTTCTAATCCCGACTAAATATCTAACCATGTGATTTTTAACAAAAACATAAAAAATAAATCCATAAAAATAGTTGATTTGATTAATCATTATTTGCTGTTTTATCAGGTGTCGGAGGTCAGAAGCCATCGCCACAGGAGACTCAAAGACTTAAGTTTGTTAACACCCTATCCGGAGCCAAGAAACGGTTAGATGCAGTCGATAAGGAATTAAATAAGGTACTTATATCTCTCTACGGTATTTTTTTTTACAGATTATTAATAGCCGGGCAAGGTTAAGCCACTTCATCGAGAATTCCGACTTTCTTATTTGCTACGGCTTTTTTTATCTTATTTAAAAATAATAGTTTCAATATAGTTATTTTTGAAGTTATACTTCTTTAGGCGCGTTATGAAAAAATGATGAGAGTGAAATTTGAAGATGCGCGCGCATCTGTGACACAAAATTAACAGTGTGAAGTTGTCTGCTTAACCGCTCATTAAGTCTCGTTAGTCGCGCATGTTGGTACGCTCGTCACCATCAACATGTTTCTAGTTTATACATTCACAACACGTGTTTTAGTTTCATACAACTGCTACATTATATATGTGCTAATAAATTATATTCAGTAGTGATTTAAATTGAATATTTTGATTGATATCACTTACTATTTGTGAATATTAGTGAAAAAAATTGTGCTTATATACTTTTTCAAGTGCTCCAATATAATTGAGGTTAACTATCCGTATGTATTATTTATTGATATAAATTAAAATACTTTTATTTAATATAATTAACACTAAATATTATTAAATTATTAATGTTAAATACTTATTATTGGTTATTTAATATTTACAAAATAAAGAAATAAATTTAATAAAAAGTTTGTGATAAAAATTAAAATTGAACATCAAATTATAATATTAATTTTTAATATTTGCTATTAAATTGAATAAATAATAAATATTTATAAAAATAACTAAATAAATTTAATGAAATTTTTTTGATAAAAATGAAAAGTGAATATTAAATTAAGAAATCAATAAAAATATTTAAAAAATGACCAACCTTAAATTCAATTTGTTTTCTATTATTACGTCAAAGAAATATAACTTCTTACGTGCGTACATAAGTACACACACACTTTTTTTTACTAAAAAAAAATGATTTGTTAAACGTGTTTTAGAAAGGTTATCTATTAGTGAAGGTAAATAATAGTTTCAACTGTAAAAGGACTATCGCCATAGCTATATCCTGGTGCTCTTTTCCAGTACGAAAGATGTGATTGGCAATAAATGTGGTTGGTGCTATAATGATGGGCTCATTTTAATGCCCGCCTGGTTACCGTATTCATGTTGAGTATTTAAAGTAATTTTTGTAAATATACCAAAAATATCCCAGCATGTTTCTTTAGACTTCACATCAATATCTCTGAAGTACAATGATCACTTAACATCGATGAGATTCTAACTCTAAACCTGTATAAAATATGTGATCTTTTACCACACTAACCACTTTGACTCTCTGGAATAGCACTTAAGATTATGGTGATTTATGATATTGGTTATATAACCTATATCCTATCTTATTAGATGTATATCTTTATGGATAGTTTAATTTCAGGTGGACTGAATGTAGCGTTAGTAGGTTTCCCATAAGGTGGACCGATATCTTATGATGGGGGAGATCTTGGGAGGATGCCTATGCCCAGCAGCTTACGTTTCTCGCTTAACATAATTATGCGTGTTTATTTTATGATTCATTATACAAATTACAGCCTGAGATTTGTGCTCTAATGAGAGAAGAGGACGGTGCAAAGTTACACGAACAGTTGTCACAGAAGCTGGCGCAGCTGAATGCGGCCATCGCTTCTCTGCTCACAGCTACATCTGGTAATCTTTTCCTAATTATATCGACATATATTTTTATATTTCCTAACAGTGTTCAGATTAACAATTACATTTTCTATGTAGACGTTTTTACTTGAGTTCTAAAGTTTGATTGTTATAAGGGATTTGTTAATTTTTTAATTTATATTTATATAACAGATCGAGCAAAGCCAGATTATGTGGCAGCCGAGAAAGCTGTTACAGATATATCAGAGTTACTACCGGATGTTGTTAAAGGTATGACAAGTTAATAATTACGTTTTAACATTAACATATACGTGAATGTTCAGTTACACTTGTATGTTCTTATTAAATTACTGGGTTGTTAAGATTTTGACAAATCTAATGTTGTAAAGAAGATACCTTTATAATCTAGTCTAAATGAGAGAAATACAATTTTACGGATGAAATTTTCGACGAAAATGAATACGTAATAGTTTATCTTATGTAAATGGCATTAATTTGAAGTTTATCTACAGTTTCATCAGACTATGTTGAGTCTGGATGATGCTACCAATTATATCACGATATAGAACCATTTATACTATAAAACAATATCTTATTAAAGTACGCCTCTGATTAAAAATATTTAAAAGTGTACAAGTCCAAACCAGATTTGTTCTTTTCAAATTGTTAGGTTGTAAATATAATGCCTGAACCTTCGACATTAATTAATTCAAAAAATAGCAATGACCCATACCATTAGTGACAGAGTCAATAATAGCATGTTTAAAATTACGGGGGCGCCATCTCTTGGCGACAAACCGAAACCTTGTCCTTAAACAAAAAGACTAATCAGTCAATAGTAATTTCTGGAGTGTATAAAATGTTGGTATTTAGTACATCTGAAAACACAAATTTATTCAGAAGACTATACTTTTGTAATTGACGAGAGTGTTAGAATAAAATGAGTCTAAGAGTTTGTATCTCGACTACTAGACACGAAGGTGCTGAGCAGCACCAAGTCCCCGGCAGAGTGCAAGGCGTTCTTGGATCAGATTCGGGCTATCAGTGAAGCTGGTAAAGCGATATGCGCCAGCGCACTCCTCGACGATGGGGTAAACTATTTTCCTTATCTTTATTTATTCAGTTCCTTGATTTATTCAAACGTTTCATTTCAGTAGTAAGAAAACAGCCTCATTACAACTTCTAAGCAATATTAAATATTTAATTATCCGCTAGGCACTTCCAAAGCATCTATCTGTTTATAGAACATAATAGAGAAGTGTTTATTCACGATTTTAACACAAAATTACATTTTATTACTTCAGCCAAACTGAATAACAGTCTATTGGCAGATATATCCTACGTTTTTTTTTTAAATATATAATTATCTGCAACTACATACATATATACAGTTTAGTAACAGATACGATTACTGAGTGTTTAATATTTGTTTTATATGATTATTATTATTAAAGGCCAACGAAAAACTGTTATATAATTTAGGTACTTGTGCCTTTCTATGTCTTTCTCCAAAATAATTATTGTTGTAATTAGGGACTGTGAACATTATATTTATCTTAAACTCATTGCTACCGAACTCTTCCACTGCCATCAATAGACACCTATTGATTGGCAAGATTTTATAATACAAAAACAGTCGTTCTTACTTCATACTTTTTTTTCTGGTTTACAATAATTGCTCTGCTATCTTCAAAAGTGTCGAAAGGAAGATCAATAATTTCGAAATTTATAAAAATCCTGCACAATTCAGACGTAGATCTTTTTATGCAAAGGAAATTTATTGGCTCAGTGGTAGTATGGATGGACTTCGAATCCATCTATTTCATTCTATATGAGCCTTAGTTTTTGGTGAAAGATAACACCATGACGAATCAATAGTATTGTGTACCCGTATAATATTTAGATTTAGTGTGTTTACCACATTCGTCATTTAACGTCAGATAAGATATTGGGCAAAGCACAATATAATATATCATTCATAAGAAAACCAATGCTTTATTTTTAACCAAATTATTGGTTATAAAAAAAATTGACTCCTAGTAACTTGTATGGAATAACGTTGATACCTATTAAGTCAATTTGTTGTTTAGAGCTTGAATGATTCAGTAGCGAAGTATGCAGACGCATCCGGGAAGTTGGTGTACGTGTTCAAACCACCTCAAAAGGTCGATGTGGATAAGGAGCATGAGGTAAGTGGGTTGTAGATGTCTTCCAATGTGGAAGGTGCATATATTTTATTTTGGTAAAACGTGGTAAGAGCAATTCTATTTTTGTAAGTGCCTCTAAAAAGCAGTAACTTCTTAACTATGTGATAACATAAAATATGTAATCTTGTTCTGATAACATTGTAATTTTATGACAGTATACAATATGGATACCAGGTTAAAATGTAGTACCGATATGTTAAGAGGGCTGAGTATCCTAAAATACTAATTGTATACGCGAAATTCCAAATAATAATAACCAAAGATGACCTGGTTCGTACCCTTTAATCCAGACGTTTTCACCAAACCTATGGAGTAAACCACTAACCTGAATCACTGCAGTTCCCGTTTGCGGTGCACCAACACAATCACATACACACAGCGATCCAAAGAAAAGTGGAAATAATGTCTACATCAATCAAATATATAATTATTGAAATACACCATTAAAATCGTGGCGTCGTCCGAAAGAGAACCTTTGTACTGTTCACCCGCGCACTCGGTGCCGCGAATCCCGGTATCGCAGTTTACCCACATAAGAATGATAAAAAACGCCCGAACACTAATATTGGTAAGAACAATTATGCATTTAGATTTAACTTTGTCGTGGTTCGAAGTAGCAAGCAGTGGTTCATAGTCATTCAGTGCGATCTTTACTTCTTTGCGGTAGAGTTGATCGGAAGTTTTCATAATTTAATGTTTGATAGGTTCTACAATTTCTAGATGGTAAGAAACTTGAAATACAATTAATTATTGACTTATTTGCTATGTCTAGATATTAGAGACATGTGCAGCAGCATGTGGGAAAGCATCTGAGCTGCTAACCAACGTGCAGCAAGTTGCGGTAGAACACCACGGAGACATTGGGACAGGAATTGGACTCGAGGAGCGCAAGAGTTGCTGATGCTACGCAAACTTTGCTCACTACTGCACAGGTGACTCCATTCAACCGAAAGACGTCCACTGCTGGACGTAGATCTCATTCTCACACATTGATTCAGAAATAAAGACATTAATTAGGTACTGAATTGGCCAAACTCGTTATTTTTGAAAAACAACTTTTGAAACATAGTAAATCGTTGTTAAGTCGAAACTTTATTATAAGCTCGAATTTTTTTGGAATAAAAAAGAAACCTTTTCGTACTTTCATTGATAAAGTAGATCAGATATCAGTGAATACAGAATAAGATAAGGAAAGCAGTATTTTAAGTAATTGACTGCAAGTCATACATATGCTCACGCCTGTTTTCCCCGAAGGGTTAGGCAGAGGTGGTGTAGCGAACTACACCACCCACATCCCGCCGAGCTTAGTTCCGTCCCAGATGTGACAGGGGGCGAGCCTGTCGCCATATCGGGCACAAATTCCAAACTCCGGGATGAAACTGAGTAGAAAAAAACCCAATATCACTTGACCCGACCCGGGGATCGAACCCGAGACCTCAGAACGGCAGTCGTGTGTAATACAACTGCGCTACTGAGGCAGTTTATTAAGGAAAGTAAAAACATACATTAAACAAAGCATAATTTAAACAGATAACAGCCCCAACGATTATTGAGCCTCGTTGCAAATCAGCTCTGCTATCAGCAGTGGATGCTGTCTCATCATCGAGCCATCATTTAGCCGATGGTTGGCGCCAGTTGCCAAGTAACCATCAGCGTCAAGTGTTGGAGACTGAACAGAGACAGTTGGAAGACTTGCTTGATAAGATAAGACATGCTTGTCGGAGTGCTCCTAAAAGTAAGAATTCTTTGGCATAATTTAGCTCTTACTACATAACTTAGGGTTTACAAATCATCTGTTAGCTCGTATTTGGAGATGATAGTTGATGTTTATGATGCCAGTTCAATTGTTAAATTGCTTCCGCCCGCGACTTCGTCCGCTTTGACTTTCGAATTGGGTAAGAAACTGTGTTACTGTGAGTCAATACTACGAGATAGATCCTATGTCATCGCGAAGTTTTCTATAGAATTTTTAAGGACGGCAATTCATTTTAACTCATTTTAGAATATCTTTTCAGATTTACCATATGGAAAACCTTTTAAATTATTTTTTTCTATTTATATCAAATCGTTGCTCGGTTTAAGAGGGCCTAGCTATTAAAACACAGACAGACCCAGAATGTGACTTTTTTCTACTATGTGGCTATGACTATTTCTAACATTTTTGGAATTTTTGTTTTATAAATTCCTTTTTGACTGCAATCACTTTAACTTAGCTGAAGATGGCAATGGATCGCTTTGTACTCAACAAGCAAAGAGTTGCCTGAATAAAAACTAATATACTCGTATATATTTTATCTATGTAAGTCCTTGCATTGTTTAACTTAATTTTTAATAAGAAACTTTTCATCTCTGTATTAGGGAAATTGACTACATTAGTGTCCCAAGCGCCATCAGTTAAAGAGACGGAGCGGCTTAATTTCATCAATACAATGGCTCAAGCACAGAAATGGCTGCAAGCTGCTGACAATGAACTGAACAAGGTGACGTATTATTCATTAAACATTATATAATCTTTCAATGCGTTAGTTTATCTAATATTTACTAGGGAATGGCTAATTTAGGATATTAACTACAGCACGTGGAGGTTCTTTATATTTTTTTTATTATTTTAACAAATAGACTCTTCACGTTTGATAGTTGTAATAATTACCTATTTATTAGAAATATTATAGTTAGAGAATATTAGTTGTTCAAATTCATAAAGATGTTTTAAATCTAACTTTGTAGATATTGTAAATTCTTTTTATGAAAAATAGTAAATATTCTCTCTAGCTCTAGATTCTTAACATTTAAATGGAATGTGATACTACTTGGCGTATACTGGTCTGTCAAGAATGTCAAATAATTTCTATAGCGGAAAATTTTCAATACAGCCCGTTCCAACTAAACCAATAAAAAAAGAAGATGGCGCGAAGTTAAAAGAACAGTTGTCACAAAAGTTGGCGCAGTTGAACGCGGCCATTGCTTCTCTACTCACAGCTACTTCAGGTAATTACTGCCAAAAATCTAATCCACTAAGATCCACAGAGTTTTAGTACATTTTATATTCTATATTAATCTTAAACTTTAAAAATACAAGAGCTTTAGTGTCAGAGATATATAGAGAGAGCGTCTAAAAATAAATGCAAAAATACCAAAATTTGCTGAAACAAATATTCTGTTTTCTTCAATACATCACGCACAAACTAAACTGTGTATTAGATATATTCTTCTTCCCCTTTTCCTCTACGTTATATCTTTCTTCTCTCTCACGTCACGATTCTTTAAATTTCACTCTCAATCCACGTCTAATCAGCCTGGTTAGTCTAATCAAAGAGGCT
This sequence comes from Samia ricini, assembly GCA_014132275.2. Lineage (NCBI taxonomy): Eukaryota > Metazoa > Arthropoda > Insecta > Lepidoptera > Saturniidae > Samia > Samia ricini. The sequence goes on from AP028158.1 coordinate 40,429,296, forward strand.
TCACATCAAAAATGATAATTTTCGATAAGATGGACTTTCTGTTGGTAAAACTATACTAGAACAAGTACTAAACTATTTACTAGATCGTTCGGAACCTGATTATGCAACAGCTGAACAAGCAGTCGGTGTCGTCACTCTGCTGCTTCCAGATATCATCAGAGGTAAGTTGAAATGGAAACTACATAGGTTATTGGATTATTATACTCCATGAAAAAGATAAAGATCCTATGAGTAATTTTATAAACGGCCATTTTTTTATTACAATTTTAGTGCTGCTTCTCCAGCTGATGAAGCTTGACGATTAGTTTATTATTTCAATACATTTTATCATTCTCAAGCCAATTTTTTAAGGTTATAAGGTTTTCAAATTGTTTTTGACTTTTTAATTCCGTTACATTACGAAAGTGATTGCTTACACTAAATAACCGATATAGTTAGGACATGAAAACAATTTCATTCTAAATGCCAAGGGAAATATACATTTATACTATCTTGTAATTTAAGATACGAAGACGTTCAGTTCCACTATGGACCCAGCAGAACGTAAGTTGATGCTGGATCAGATCCGATCCCTCTGTGATGCTAGTAAAGCGATATGCGTCGACGCTGGATCTAAGGATAAGGTAAATAGAGTAAATATTAAATAATAAGAGTTATAGAGTAATGATCAGAAATAGTAATGTGAAGAACAGAGTGCAAAATACGATGTTGCTTAGCCTTTTTTTTTTTTTGACGGGGGGAAATGCATTTACGCACTACCCTTACCTATTGCATTAGTGAGACCGAAGTCCCCCAATGCAATAGGTAAGGGAGCTCGGAGGGACGAACTCCGTGCCAGTGTGGGACTCACCCGGGCGTGAAGCGCCCGGAAATACCCACTAAACCCCTCCGGGGCCGTCCGTAATGGCCCGGTAGGGATAGAGGAGAATACTCCCCTCCCACCTCTTAGCCCGCCTCTCGAAAAAGAGGCACGACCGTACTGGTCGACAGTCCGGGGGGCAGGATGCACTTCCTGCCCCCCATAAAAAGGGAAAAAAAAACGAAGAGTGGTCAGAACAGTGGCGGGCAAAGAGAAAGATGAAGTAGCCCGCCACTGCTTTCAAAGGGAATTTAGGTCTCTCTCCTTCACTCATCTTGTCCTAATCGACAAGACGTAGGAAGGAGAGGGATACCTGGAAGACCGAAGGAAAGAACGAAAAGAACAAGAAGAAGACACTTCAAACTCCCACCCCACCAACTCCCCCAACCCTCCCCACCAATGTTGCTTAGCCTAAGAAGAGAATGGAAAATTGGTAACATATTTTTTTTGTATTTAGGGAGAATAATTTTTGATTCAGTGTCCATTTTTCTATAAGTTTAACCATAAAACCAGAAAAAAACATGCAAAGCGTAAGCCTAAAATTATAATTATACAATCATATTTTTCTCTTAACACGATCTAGCTACGTCTTGTTAGCTAGAGTATGGAAAGGACTTGAAGTTTTCCAGCGATTTCTACTAGAAATTATTGTAAACATATGCTCGTTAAGTACACTATACAATAGCCACAACAAGCGTAAGTACAATATGCAAACAACTTAATAATACTGTGTTGCTATTATTGATAGGTTAAAACGTACGCTTAATTAAGAGAAAATAATCGGTTGTCCCTTTAGTAATATTCTCTTCAGATGAATCTATTAATATTCCAGGGTGTGAGTGGGTCCGCGGAAAAGTATGCTAAAGCGTCAGGGAACTTGGTATACGTGTTCAAACATCCGCGTAAGGTGGACGTCGAGAAAGAGCAACAGGCAAGTCAATTAATCTAATTCTAAATAGTCTAATTCTTTTATTATATTTTTCACACAAAAAGATAGAAAGTATATTATAAAATTGTATCTGTTTTAGATCTTGGATCTGTCAGCGGGTGCTTGTGGAACAGCATCCCAGCTGTTAGCGAGCGTGCAGCAGCTCGCAGTACAGTCTGATGCTGACACCAGGCGGGAGCTGGATACTGAGGGTGGGAAGGTCGCAGACGCTGCTCAAGCGCTCCTTACAGCTACACAGGTTAGTATTTATAATAAAAAGGCAACATATTATCAAGGGTGGTTATTTGTATTTACTACGAGACAATTATATTGAATAAGCTAAGGGAAAAACATAGTAAAGTACGACAAGGATTTTTTGCCACGTGACCAAACTCAGAACTAACCGTCGTCTTAAGAAATGTGATTTTTGAACATTTTTTACAATTTTCACATCTTTTGCAACAGAGCCTCCCGTCAATGTAATTCAAGGACCAAAAACTCCTTGTCATAATATGTTGTTGTCTATTGTTTTTGTTTATATTTTAGCCCAGAATACAAGTTTTTAGGTTCGACTTTGTGTTATTTTTTAATCTACAGTGCTCCTACAGAATGGTCGACTTTTGTTAAAGCTTTCCAGAAAAGTCTTATGAAATCTCAGAATTTAAGCTCCGTGTCATAGTTTTCAAAACATTTCATTTGCCCACCAATATTACAAATAATGCAAGTTAATATATTACAAACAAGGATTTCTCCCTACCGTATTATCGCATAAATGCTAGACTCACATAATATAAATTACATTTACTTTCATATTTCTAAAACTGGTTAGTTGAAGTAGATACAAGACGAAAATTTCTAACTTAAATATATTAACTAGTTACTCGTAGATGATGACACCCTTTACGTTGCTTTACTTTTTTGAAAAAAATGACTCATTATAGGATTAAGACCCTACATTAAAATTAAGTAGTCTCTTTTGATAATAGTATGTTAACTCACGTGGACAAAGTCGCATGCTTTAGTTATATATAAAATATAAACTGTTAAATTGATTATTTGTTTTAAAACGACCAGGTGACGGCTCCATCAATCTCAGATCCTCAATGTCAGGCTGCGTTACTGTCTTCTGTAGACGGGTTGTCGACAGCAAGTCAGCGGCTGTCGAGACTCTGGACCAAGTTGCCGGAAAACCAACAGCGTCGAGCTTTAGAGACGGAGCTGAGACGTTTGGAAGACACGTTGAATAACATTAGGAAAGCGTGCCATGATATACCCAAAGGTAAAAAACACCCTTAGTTGGCTAATTTCTTTAACTTTCATTCTTACAAGATATACGGCCGATTTACAAATGCGACCTCAATCTTATTTATCTATTAAAATCTGAAATATCCGTCCAATTTCTTCCTAAAGTCTCGGATCAGTGTCAGAAAACAGTAAGAAAAAACCCGTTTATTTTTGGTTTCATCTCAATCTAAAAGTTAAGATTCGATATTGAAACATGCTAATAATCATTGCCTTATCCTTTTTCTGCCAGTAAAAAATAATTTAATATGGTCTGGAACACAAGCTGGAGTATCAAAATCCATAGAGTTATAATCGTCATTATGTTCCTAAACTATTTTAGGTGACTTATTCCAAGTTGAGATTTAAGAATAGTTAAATTGTAATTATATTTAAATTTGTGTGTATAAATGTATGTACTTTTTGAATAAATGACTATTTTCATTAAAAAAAAAAAAATTATAATAGTTACCTTTATTAAGAAATTTGACAGATGCTGAAAAGCTATAGAATGTAGTGATTTCAATTGTTTTTTAAAAACTGTTTTGATGTTTATAATAGTAATTATTGCCACAAAACTTGAATTTTGTAATTGAATCTTCTTTTTGAATCGATAAGCCGTAAATAATACTTCCAAATGCTGGAACTTTTTGACAGAGAGTTGACGATATAATTTCAGCTTTGGTTAATTTAGGATTTCAAATGTCCTTTACGCCGCTAACCACGCTATCACTGGGCGATCATTTCTTAAAAATATGATTACGATGTAATATTATTTTATATTTAGTTAATTTAGTAATGTTTAGTAAAACTGTATAGAGGTTTATATTAGTAATCTCTTTTCTCAAAATAAGAAAAGGAATTCTTTAATATTATTAGAAAAAAATATTGCAGATCAATCTGATGATCGGAATCTTTCTTCATCAATAACGACTTTAAGTTCATCTGGTGTCAAAGCCAAACCAGCTGTAGCGGCGAAACCAAACGCTCATTCCATACTTGCAAAGGCTAACAGCATTGACTTAACACAGGAATTCCTGGAGAATATGCGTTTGGAAGAATCTAAGGGTACGTAACTAACGAGATCACAAATCGTAGTAAAAAAAAAAACAATTTAAAACGTTTCAAGTTTCAATTGAGTGGACGATGTAAATTTATTATTCTTTAGCAGTTGAAAATAAAGCAGCAAAGGTACCAACGGAGAAGATAGAAACTTCAGTAAAGAAGACTAAAGCAGCACCCCCTCCACCACCGAAGCGGGGTGAGGGTGAAGAGAAGCGTCTGCATAAACAGTACATACAATCTATTGGCGAAGCAGAGAAGGTCATACAACATGCTGCAGATGACTTAAAGAATGTGAGTGTTTACTTCTTACGCTATCAAGCGATACAATTTCTAATTGATCTATTATTACGTACATGAGATCACGTCACTCTCCTATTAGGGTACACAGAGATAACATCCTTTCATCTGCTACGATCCTGGTACATGTATTTCGCTTATTTTGCTTTCATGAGCGCATTCATACACTTTTCGTTTAAGAGCAATTGTGACTGCAACCTTTCTTTGGAACTTTTACGATCTGGTCGAGATATGTTCGCTTAGGACAACCCTAAGCTACTACTGCCTCGGTAGCGCAGTTGCATTACATACGACTGCCGTTCTGAGGTCTCGGGTTCGATCCCCGGGTCGGGTCAAGTGATATTGGGTTTTTTCTACTCAGTCTCATCCCGGAGTTTGGAATTTGTGCCCGATATGGCGACAGGCTCGCCCCCTGTCACGTCTGGGACGGAACTAAGCTCGGCGAAATGTGGGTGGTGTAGTTCGCTACTTCACCTCTGCCTAACCCTTCGGGGAAAACAGGCGTGAGCATATGTATGTATGTATGTAGGACAACCCTTATTAGTTTGTCCTGTCACACGTAATATATGCACACACTACCATTATTCGTTACCGTAATTACCAAGTATTTGACTACAAAAACTTTTATCACAATTGTTATTATTACTAGTACCAGATCGGAGGCTGTTGCAGTTTGAAGGCTTGTCGTTCTTTTGAACTTTCTTTACTTGAATAAGGATTGTTAAATTAGGCTGGTCATTGGTTCTAGTGGTGAATACGTAATTACATTTTCCCGCGATGATAATAATATCTTCATTAACTAAAGAAATCAGTGTTAACTAAACTGTTTAAAACATTTTGTCTTCATTTCTAGTTATATACATTTGCCCCTCCCCTTTCTAACCTACGACAGAAAAATTACTTTTATCTAATAAATTATGAGATTTATACATGTTTGTGGTATTTTAATCGGCTTTTATGTATTTAGTGTAATGATTATTACTGTTTCTAAATATTTGAAAAGGCTGCCTTTATCTAGTAACCAAGATCCGTTTTCCAAATGTTTAGTTTTCGTAATGTGTAAGTTTAGAGATATTAGGATCACAATTTCTAGTGTCTCCAGTAAATCATGTTTCAGCTTTGTAAATCTGAAAATAAAAAGGCACTTGGATCAGCTCTGAGCACTAATGAAGCGATGAAGAAACAAGATCAAATAGAAGACAAGCTGGCGTTAGCTGGCGTGGAGGTAGCTTCATTGATTACTGCTAACCGTGAGTGTAAATTTCTGCAATTAAAACTAAACTGTTATTCTCTCAATGTCTAGAAAACTTTCTAATGTTCAAATGTGTAAAAGTTTACTTTTGGGTTTCCGAAGTTAGTATATTCATTATTATGTCATTTCATTTTTGCGACTTCAGAGATATACCAGGTATAGGGATTCGTTTGCAGAATTTTTTCATATAGCTCTACATATGTTACGTTTTAAATATGACTGACTGTACATATCCATCTCTAAAATCTAGTTAAATTTTAGCAGCACTACAGGTTATAGATCTAGATCTATATCATCTAGTGAATGATCGTCATAATTTAAATACTAGAAGTAAAGACAAGTTGGCCGTCCCACGCTTTAGGTTAAGTAAGTGTAATAACAGCTTTATAGGTAATAGTATTCGGTTTTACAATAAGATCCCAAGTAAAATTACCGATTTACCTGACAATAAGTTCAAGTATTATGTCAAGCAAGTTTTAATCTCAAAAGGTTATTACAGGGTGGAGCATTACGTGAACGATAGTGATGTCTGGAAATAACCCACATCTCTGTGCTTCCACTAAAAACTACGATTTGTATAGTTTTTTATATGACATAAAAAAATTATATATATTATATTTTATGAAAAAAAAAGAAGGAACCAGATCGAGTTTCTTGCCGGCTCTTCTCGACTGGGTTGTTTTCCGAACCGGTGGTAGTGTTTTAGACGTTCATAAGCGCCTTCTTAGGGCCTAAATTGAATAAATGAATTTTGATTTGATTTGATTTGATATAAAAACTTTTCCGTCGCGTACGTTGCGGTTGATAAATTGATTACCTATCATAGTTTTACTTAAGAAACATGTGAGTCTTCATAATAGCACTAAAAAGCTTTATAAAGTTAGTCATGTAATAGTGCTCCTATTCTTGCAATTGACGTAATAGAAAAAATAACACGACCTTCGACGACGAGCACACTAAAAGATTCCGGAAGTGGCAATAAAAGTTGTCATTAATAATATTTAAAAATGAATTGCGACATTAACAATGAGTTCCTCTAATGAGAAAACTTTAATCTTAATTAACGCTATTGCAGATGTCGAAAAAATGGATTATCCTAATGCGTGCAAATCTATGACTGCTTTACCTCAACTCGTGTCTTCAATCGTGAAAGGTAATATCAAATTGGATTTATTGCGAAATGTGTTTTATTAAATTTAGAAATATTTGTGTTCGGAGTAAAAGTTTGGAAACATCTTAGATACAATAGCTTCTATTTTCAAAACGTTTTGTTAAAATCGTAAAATATTTAATTGTTTTGGTCAGTTATAGCAATAAAGGTTACTTAATTATACGAATGTTAAAATAACTTTATTTCTTTGAAATTAAATTTTGGTTTTTTTATCGACGTTTCTTGTTGTCTTCTATAAAAAGCTTACTCAGTAATTTAGAATGTCATAATTTTTGCAGATGGTAAATCGTTCAGTACATCACTCCAGGATGAGGAAAGGAAACTGTTTCTTGACGACATGCTACGTTTCTGCGACGCATCTGTTAAACTTTGCGATTCTGCTAAAAAGGATAAACAAGTAAGATTTAAGGGTTTGAAATAGTTTAACAACGTTTAACTATGCAATTAGATTATGCGCACCGCCAGCTAGTACATTATCTTGTAATTGTTCATACGAAGATAAAATAAAACGTTAGTAATGAGATTTTATAAAAACAAACATCTTGTAAATTGTACTTTAATAAATTTAATTTCTACTTATGTAGGTAAATGATTATAGCAATATTGTTTTTTTTTTTTTAGAAACTTAAAGATGCTGCAATCGTATTTGGAGATGAATCCGCGAAATTATTGTATTTCATCAGTACCGATACAGATGCTGCGTTGCAAAAAGAGGTAAGAAATATTTTTTTTTCCAGCTTGCGTTTATTCTATTTCTATTTTCTTATATTATTTCACCTCACGCCAATGTTTTGTTTACGTGTAAATTTAGCCCCATCTCATTTATTACTTTAAAAACATATCCGGAGTCTTTTTTGTTACTTTTCACTTAAAATATTTATTTTTACACAGCATAACCTGTTCTCATTTAAAAACACTCTTCGCCATATTGTTTTTGATACGTCACACAAATGCTTTCCTCTCACTCACATCTTGCATTATTTTTCATAAAATATTGTCTATATATAGTGATTTGTTTTCTAGATTAGGACTAGATTTTCTAGATTTTTGCTACAGCTTAGTTTGCAGTGTTTGCCTGAAGCATTGAGAGAAACATGGAATATAGTAAACTTTGGAAATATGTTTATTTGTAGATAATCCATCGTGCGAAGGAGATAGGTGACAGTGCGTCGCGGTTGGCTGTGCAGGCGACTGAGGTCTCCGCGAAGGCCCTCGCGGAGGAGCGAGAGGACAGAGGCAAGTGGGAAGGGGTGTGCGGCGCGGGGATTGACACCGTCAACGCCGCCACTAACCTCGTCTACACGGCAAAGGTACAATCAGTAACATAAGCTAACAGTGAATTCATTCGTTGTCCAACTCCCTTCCTATGCTTGATAGACTATTTTTAGTGACCAATGTGACTTTAATTCCGCAAACAGAGGTACTTTATTATACTAAAATGAAGAATTAAAATAAGAAAATAATTTTCTACTTGTAATAAACTTCTGCTACCTTTCTTCTTTTTCTTGATAAATTATTTTTGAAGTTATATTTCTTTAGGCGCGTTATGAAAAAATGATGAGAGGGAAATTGGAAGATGCGCGCGCATCTGTGACACGAAATTAACAGTGTGAAGTTGTCTGCTTAACCGCTCATTAAGTCTCGTTAGTCGCGCATGTTAGTACGCTCGTCACCATCAACATGTTTCTAGTTTATACATTCACAACACGTGTTTTAGTTTCATACAACTGCTACATTATATATGTGCTAATAAATTATATTCAGTAGTGATTTAAATTGAATATTTTGATTGATATCACTTACTATTTGTGAATATTAGGGAAAAAAATTGTGCTTATATACTTTTTCAAGTGCTCCAATATAATTGAGGTTAACTATCCGTATGTATTATTTATTGATATAAATTAAAATACTTTTATTTAATATAATTAACACTAAATTATTATTTTATTGTAATTAATTATTTGCATGTAATTAAAATCTATTTTTTAATGATGCCAAAGAAGTATAACTTCTCACACACACCCATTTATTTTTCCATTATTAGTGTTCTGGCTTTTAAATGTTAACATCACTTTAAACTTAAAAACCTCATTTTCAAGAATAATTACCAGAATACTAAGCCATAGAATATGCAACTTACATTACTACTAGTTTAATACTTTCTATTTTACTTAACCAATAAGTGACGATATGTTCAAGTAAATGGCTACTTAAACATCATCGCTTAATTCCAAACACCCAAAATAAATACAAATAAAAGCAATTATTTATATCTTCGTTTAGTTGGTGTCCCCGTCTATATACAAAGAGACTTGTCAAAATGCTCTCACGACTTCAGCGGATGAGCTTTCCAGTTATTTAAAAAAGTTTACTAATACATGGAAGCAGCAATGTTCTGATCCTCATCAAAAGCAGTCGTTTGAGCAATTGTCTAATGAGACGGACAACCTGGAGAAGCTTGTCCAGGAGTTGAAGGAGGAAGTAACGGGAAGTAATATAGGACAGCAGCAGGAGTCAAACAAGGCTGTGGTGGTGGAAGATACACCGCTGAGGAATATGACCTGTAAAATTATCGACGATGCAAAGGTAAAATCTCTTTTTGTTTATGATTCTTTAAACATAATTTTTTATTTAAGCTAGTAACGTTGTGGATGAAGGTGGACTTTAAAAACAGAATAGGCTATCATATGCTGCTGAGGAATTTAATGGTTTTAGGTAGTTGGTTTGACTTGAGATAGCTACTTAGACGATTGTCTGTATAGATCTTTTCCGCTACTTCGAGTCACTAACATAGTGGCGTTGAAACCGACAGACAAGATGGAGAATCCACCCAATTTAAATGAAGTTATAACCGAGTCTCTGGAAAAAATCCGACAGCAGAGTACCTGCTAAATTAAAAGACAGAATATATAGATTTGTAGCGACATACTGCTGTGTAGCCAAAACGGAGATAGTTTTACAATCCATTATGTGACCTGTTTTTTTTTTTTTTTTTTGACGGGGGGAAATGCATTTACGCACTACCCTTATCTATTGTATTTGAGGGATCAAAGTCCCCCAATACAATAGATGTGACGAGCTCCGTGCCAGTGTGGGACTCACCCGGGCGAGAGTCGCCCGGAAATATCCACTAAAACCCCCCGGGGCCGTCCGCTGCATTTGGGATGGGGGCGACGCGGTGCTTGCGAAAGCCACCGCGTCGCCCCCTGCAGCGAACCCACCGGGCCTCGTCGTGCAATGGCCCAGCGGGGATGGGGGAGTAAAAACTTCTCAACCCCACCTCTTCGCCCACCTCTCAAGAGAGGTAAGACCTAGCATGGTCTACCTTCCGGAGGGGCGAGATATATTCCTCGCCCTCCCCAAATACATTATATGACCTGTCATATTGTATGGATCTAGAGTGCTAGGCTAGTAATGAATGTAAACGGTATGTCTTAATGTGGAGATAGATGTGTGATGTGACGGGAATGGACAAAGTCAGTAATGAGTGTGGTAGAGGGAGTTTGGAAGTGGCGCCAGTGATAAGCAAGATGAAAAGAAAAAGTCTTAGTAGGGACATATCATGTGAAGAATAGAAAAGCACGTGGTAACAAGAGTAATGTATATGAATGTTGAGGAATGGAAAGATAAAAGACGAAAAAAAGTGTGTGTGTACTTATGTACGCACGTAAGAAGTTATATTTCTTTGACGTAATAATAGAAAAAAAAAATGAATTTAAGGTTGGTCATTTTTTAAATATTTTTATTGATTTCTTAATTTAATATTCACTTTTCATTTTTATCAAAAAATTTTCATTAAATTTATTTAGTTATTTTTATAAATATTGTTTATTTATTCAATTTAATAGCAAATATTAAATAACCAATAATAAGTATTTAACATTAATAATTTAATAATATTTAGTGTTAATTATATTAAATAAAAGTATTTTAATTTATATCAATAAATAATACATACGGATAGTTAACCTCAATTATATTGGAGCACTTGAAAAAGTACATAAGCACAATTTTTTTCACTAATATTCACAAATAGTAAGTGATATCAATCAAAATATTCAATTTAAATCACTACTGAATATAATTTATTAGCACATATATAATTCGCACTTGTATGAAACTAAAACACGTGTTGTGAATGTATAAAAAAAGAAAAGATGGATTCCATGTGTGACGGAGGATATAAAAGCAAAAGCAGTGAATGAATGAAGAAATGACGACTGATAGAAACGACAAATAACTTAGGATAAGATGAATCTAAGATGGCCGCTAAATAGGTCAACGATAGGAAGTTCTGTATAGGAAATGAGTCCAAACTTGGCGATAGTCGTCACTCTTGTTACGTGAAGTCATATGCATCTTTCAGAAAACGTCAGAGTGTATGGATTTGCCCGCGACGATCCGCAGCAAGTACACTGATTACTCGCGACAGCTGTCCGAGGCGCTGGGGCACGCCGACCTCGCTGCGCATCGCTCGCGTCGTGCTCCACAGGTTTTTGTTTTTCTATTATATGTGTTGAGAACTTTGATTACCTGATGTTGAGGTGCAATGTCGTCCAGGGAATCACCTAGTCTTACGTTGCCTAATCATACATATTGATTGATACATTTTAAAACTTGAAAATGGTAGCTAATTGTGTGTGTATTAAAAATACCCTATTACAGTTCCATTGAAAGCTTAGTATTATAGAATAGTTTAGATTGGTTGAAACCTAGATCAATTGACGCGGTTTTCGATCACGTTATCACTATAGCTATTTTAGTGAGTATAATTATTTTATTCAGAAATATGTCTGACTTGTTTTGTTGGAGTGGTGACTGTGTGTAAGATTTCAGTTATAAAACAATAATGTTTGCGCTGCTTTTTCCCGCCTGGAGATTACGGTTGGCAACACACAATAATCTGTTTCAACTCGTTCCGTTGCTCTTCAGGAATAGTACTCGAGTATTGCTTGTCCTTAGTTGGGACTATGATTTTTTTTACTTTATAAAATGTTATTTAAAATACACGATACATCGTTCTAGCCGATCTTAGTTTTAGTGAAGTCGATATAAAAATGATTTAAATTATTTTATCGAACATTTATTAGGACAGAGCAAAATAATGTTTATATTTATCTAAATCATCACTTAGGACACAAACAAGAGACGAGAACTGGAGAACGCAATTCAGAATTTGCAAACTATTTTGCTGCAATACAGGCCGAAGCGCGAGGGACAGGAACAATCTAATATTGTGGACTTGAGGGTAACTGTACGGTTATTAACTAGAATAGTGGTTTATAGTAAAGTTTGTTTAGATATCGGTACGAAGACCTTTGCAATTATAAATTATTAATAAACTATATTTTCTTAAGAAATAATAATCATTGCCTAAATTTAGTGATAGAATATTAGTTACAGCAAAGTGCACATTACTTTGTAAATATTTTTAATTAATTATATAAATTAGTATCTGTTTCTCTTTATCTATTTTTGATAAAAATGTTATACATTTTTGTACATCATGTAATCAAACTCTAACTTCCAGAGATATCCATTGCTTTTAAAGTTATTATTTACTATTCTGTTATATCATAGTGACCATAAGGGACCAATATACCTATAAGGCTATAGAATTCTGGAATAAATTGCCAGGACAAATTCATTCCAAAGAGCTCATCAGAGCATTCACTCAGCGCAAAGCTGAAGAAGCCCTGATGCTCAGTAGGAATCAGTGAGTGTTAGTGAGAGCACTAACTGGGCACTGTCGTTTGGGCAAGCATATGCACAACATCGCTGTCCAGAACACAAGAGAGTGCAGGTTCTGTGAAATAGCAGACGAAACACCAAAGCACATCTTGTGTGAATGTGATCCATTAATACCCATACGTAACCGAATTCTGGGTAAGCATGTGTTGCTCCCGGAGGAGGTACAGACGCTGTCTGCCAAAAAGATACTACAGTACATTCAGGCTGTAGGTCTAGCTTTAGCAATATAGGGGCGATCACAATAGATCTGACTAGGTCGCAGTGATACAGGACTGTTTAAGCCTGCATATCCCCTTTTTCGAATAATAATAAAATATATCATAGTATACAGATTTTATTTAAGATATTCTGGAAAAAAGAAAGCTCTTCTTTAAATGCGATATCTGTATAAATATGTATGCTTGGTTTAGGATTTCATCCAAGACGTATCGACGGAAGCCGATAAGCTCCTCGAGAGAACTAATGAAGTGAAAGCTACAAAAGGACAATCCAAAATAGAGGTATTGTTTATTTATAGATTTAAATTTGTTACAAACTAGGATAGTGTAACCACATAAAAATTTCATTACTTTGAACTTAGAATATTAAGTTAGTCATGGATTATTTTCTCTTCTTTGTGTTAAATTCGTTCTTGACTGTAAATGGATGTAAAATTGGGCGTGTATACACGTCTATTTCTAGTTTTCTGATATATATCTCTTTTACGAATATAATGTGTCTTATATATTAGACCTAAAGATTAACAAAAAGGTTTAACTCTGACATGCTCTTTCTTTTAAAATAATTCGAAGCACAGAAATTAATCAACACGAAATCTTTATTTGGTTTAATTTGTGTGTTATTATTGAAGTTTATTAGAATACAAAAGAAAATATTATGTAATATTTATCATTCCCGGATTCAAATTTTAAACAACTAACGGTCACTTTTATAACGAACAGGACATCAAAGAACATTGCTATAAAATAAATGAGCACGCGTTCAAACTGTTGAATCCGGATGAAGACGACGTCGTCGAGACGTCACTCGACGGTTTGCTGCAGATGGATCACTTTGCTCAGGCATGTCATTTATATCTTTAAATATAATATATCAAATTCATCAATTTTTTTACTTTGCTATATTACTTTGCAAACCAAATGATTATTTATTATGCTACTGCAAAATACCAGGAAATTTTGCAAGATATGATCTGCTAGCAAAATGCTATAGATTTATCTGTAATTGCTGGTACGTTCTAACTTAAAATATTGTCATAGTTCAGAATGGTTCAATTCCGTTCATATCTCTATACAAATAATGATAAACCATTTAGAAGTTCCAAATATTATTTCCTCTGTTTATCTTTTCTCTTTTTATTTAGTAGGAATACATGAGTTTTAATATTATTAATTAAAAAAAAAAATTGTATGTGATTTTTTCAAATTTACATTTTTTTATGGTTGAATTTCGATCAACGGGTGGACACTAGCGAAATCATTAAAAAAAAATTATGTTTGCCTCTTTCAATTATAACTATAAACTGACGTCACATTTGATTCTGCTAAAAATCAACAGAAATTATAAACGAAAACTACTTCAGATTTCTTGGTAGTTACTATGATATCACTTGGTAAACATGAAAATTAGTGACGAATATAGTAATAGATATTGCTAAATTTAAAATAAACTAAATAAAAGTATCTGAAACATGAGTTAAAGTAGATGTAAACATATATGACAAAATCAAAGTTAGGAAAATAGAAGGTAAAAAAAATAGGGATAAGGTAGTAGACGCTTAATTAAAAGACGCAAGACTAAATATTTCTAGAATTGCGAGTCTCGAGCGGAACGCATAAAATTATCCAACGACAAGATAGAAGATGTAAAGGCAAGAGACGAACTGCAGCCGCGAGTTCATCAGTTGGGAGAGAGCTGTGATCTGCTGAGGTCAGTATTTAATTTGCTTCACTTCAATTGCTTCTAGAATCCTTGGCATTCAAATGCTCAGAATCTTTATGTAATAATTGAGATATTTGATTTTCTTACTGAGAATGTAAGATTAAATACTTTGGATTCAAGTCTTTAAAAGTGTTTTTTGCACGATATTGATTTTTAATGTAATGTAATCTGTTATTTATTGTCTTGTAGTATTTGACACTATTTTATATCATTTCGCACGGCTGAAGTGTGAAAACAATAACGCGGAGCGAGAATTCTTAGATATCGTAAGAAATATCTTGTAAAGTTTTAGCAAAAAGCTTCCGTTTGGTTGGAATAGAATAATACGAAGTTAGACCAAAATTGATTTATTTGTGATAATAATTATCAAAGATGAATCTTAAAAGATCTTAGGTTCTACGGTTGAGAGGTTTTCTCAATGACTTGTTTGTTTACCATTGTTATTACATAAAGAAAACAGTTTTGGTTTTTTTTAAAAGACATCATTGAAATGGGAAAGACTTTCTGCAACCTAATTTAATATGTAAGTTATATTTGAAGCTCATTTCTTCAATATTGAATGAGTTTTGGGGTTTTAGATTTGCGACGCGCAGTGCATTATCAGGAGCTCAGAGCGCATCGTTAGATGAAACCCTGAACGACTTAGATGATCTGGAGACGAGAGTAATCAAGTCACTTGTGCCTGATACAGATTCAGAAGCAGTTGTTACAAGGGTAAATATTATTAAGACATTTAACTGACAAAAACATAAGAAATCAAAATCAAAATCAATTAAATCTTAATTCAATTTAAGCCCTAAGAAAGCGTTTATGAACGTCTAAAATACTACCACCGGTTCGGAAAACAACCCAGTCGAGAAGAGCGCAGGCAAGAAGCTCGATCTGGTTCTTTTTTTATAAATATAATATATATATATCATTTTTTTTACATAAAAAGCTATACAAATCATAGTCTTAACTAATGTTAGCGGGTGCGCACAGAGATGTGCGTTAATTCCAGACATCACTATTTTTTCACGTAATGATCCTCACAAGAGTATAAGTAAAGGTCAAAAATATACCTTTTTTTAAAGTGTTCTTTCCAAACTTGTATTATAATCATTTCAAAAGAAAATAAGAAAAAAAAATACTTAACTGTAATAATTTTCGTTGATCGTGTGTCGGATGTCATATTTTATTGTCAGATAACAATTAAAAACGCTTGGGTGTCAGAAATTACGTAAACTATCACTGAAATGTTACCGTGAGAAGACTTTAACAGAGCAATGACCGCAATATTGGTGTACAGAAGCAGAATGTGGGAGAGGTATCCGCACAACCCTGGACTCGGAGTCAGCTGGCGGGCGCAGTGGCCGGGGCCGCCGGGACCGCGGACTCGCAGTCCCTCCCGGGTGCGTTCACAGTGTATGCGGCGGAGCTTGCTACAAGGGCACAGAACTCACCTCCCGAACAGAGAGACCGGTATTTTGTTATTCATTCTAACTCTTACACTACAAAACATTTAAATTTACCGCACACAGTTTTTTTTCAGTTCATCATTTGGGACACTGATAAATAAAAACAGTGAGTGTCAATCAACAACAATTTAAAGCAAAATTAAATAGTAGTCTAGCCGGATTCCGCGTCAATCGACGCGGGTTCGTTCCGCACCTATCCAAATCTAAAAAAAAATCGGCCTGTGCTTTCGGTGAAGGAAAACTTTATGAGGAAACCATTGCATAGTGGTAGGGGATTTTCTAACAATGCCCACCTTGGTAGCTACCACTCTCAAATTTGACAACCTGTCGCCAAATACCAATAGGTGTGTTCCGGCAGCATCACTTAAGAATCAGGTTTAGAGTGTTTACCATCCTGGACCACATCGTCACTTAACATCAGGTGATATTGTGGTCAAATGCCTGTATCGTTTAAAAAAAAAAACCAAAAATAAAATCAGCTTTGACAAAATGCCAATTGATTAAATTAGAAAGTAAAAAGTTACTACAGGTTTTGTTTTTTTTTTATGAAAGTGATTGACAGATAATTTTATTTAAAACACGGGTAGATAGATATAAATAAAAATGTTAAGCTATGTAATATGCTAGTATGAAATGTCTTTGATTGGAAACTAATTTCGCACTAACCTTTTTATCAAAATATTGTTTTTTTTTTTTGTTTTTGAGAGTTGAAACTGTATTGTTTATCAGAGTTCATTTATCATGTTTATTACTCTGATATTGTTATTCATTAGTACATACATACATAATACCACATCTTTCTCCCATAAGGGTAGGTAAGGACTACATTAAGGGTAGTGCGTAAATGCATTTCCCCCCGTCAAAAAAAAAAAAAAAAAGGTAAGGACTACATCCTTTTACCTGTTACAATCCTGAAGCACGTCTTTTACTTCTTCTAGACTCGTACATATATACACGTTCTTCGGGTACAGATATTTTTGACAGTGCCTTTTCTTACAACGTCTTCGTTTTGGTCGAGAAATGTTCGCTTAGATCGAACCAGTCACCCCTTATTTTATAAATATATTTAATAAATCTTCTTACATCTAACCTCTATACGTTCCCAAACCAATTAAGCATCCCGTTCTTTATCTTTGTCTACATCCTCTTATCTCCTTACTTTATCTATCATTCTCAAGCCAGCTATACTCCTTACGACGTCACATCTCTATCTATAGCCCATTAGCTTCTGTCTAAAACTATAGCTAATGTCTATTGATGAATATTATCCCAGAGAATAAATGTAATAAATCTTGAATTCTAGTTTTCTGTTAAACACTACGGTTGAGAATTATGGAGTAGATTCTCGAAGGTAAATATTTAATATGACTTATCGGTATCGTGATGTTTTCTTACATTTTTTTTCTGGTTTCTTTTCCTTTATTTCTTTCATTACTTCACGTGGAGGCCAGAATGAATCAAAATCGAAATCAAAATGAAAACTTGGGTTTATATTACCACTTTTTTCCAGTTTGCTGAAGCATCTTTATAAGCTGGTGAATCAGCTGAAAGCTTTGACGGTGACCACCAGCAAGAGAGTAGCGACGTGGCAGCCGATCAACCATCCGGAGGTAGCCGTTATCACGGAGCAGATATTACAGGTATGTATATATAAAAATAAATCTGCTTATTATATATTATGTATTCGCCGCTTTCACCACAATCTAATCTGGTGTACTTCAGGGTTGTAAACAGAATAAGCCTAAAGTGATCCTGCTGGAGCACATTATAGGTGTTTGGCGGCAGGTTTTCAAGGTTGAGGGTGGTAGTTTCTCGAGTGGGCATCATTAGAAAATGCCCTACCACTGTGCTATGGATTTCTCACGTTTTCTTCACCAAGAGGTCAAGCTCATTATGGAGTTGGATAAGCGGTTTCGAACCTATATACGTCTTCGATACGGTATCTGATAGCACTACCAACTATGTCACCACCGCTTCAAGATAAATTACGAACAAGAAGTATTATGGTAAAAATACAAAATCAAAAAAAATCTTTATTCAATTTAGGCCCTAAGAAGGCGCTTATGAACGTCTAAAACACTACCACCGGTTCGGAAAACAACCCAGTCGAGAAGAGCGCAGGCGAGAAACTCGATCTGGTTCTTTTTTTTTAATAAATATAATACATATCATTGTTTTTAATATAAAAAACTATACAAATCATATTTTAGCTAATGTTAGCGGGTGCGCATAGAGATGTGGGTTAATTCCAGACATCACTATCGTTCACGTAATGATCCACCCTGTAATAACCTTTTGAGATTAAAACTTGCTTGACATAATACTTGAACTTATTGTCAGGTAAATCGGTAATGTTACTTGGGATCTTATTGTAAAACCGAATACTATTACCTATAAAGCTTTTATTACACTTACTTAACCTAAAGCGTGGGACGGACAACTTGTCTTTACTTCTAATATTAAAATTATGACGATCATTCACTAGATCTAGTTTGTCTAAATTTTTAAGAATATGCATTTAGTTATCGAATATGTATTGGGAGGGCAAAGTTAAGATATCATATTCTTGAAACTTGCTCTTTAGAGATTCCTGAGGTCCCATATTGTATATTGCTCGAACAGCTCTCTTTTAGCGTCAACCCTATTAGTCTTTCAAATAATAGTGTTACAATGATTATATAATTAAATAAGAGTGTTTGTTACTATATGTGTAATTTTGTGTGTGTATGTGTGCTTATGCACGAGTGTGTATTGAGGGCATATACATTTTAAATTGTTTTAAAATTTATGTTGTTTAAATAGCGTACTGTGCGTATCGTTAATATGATAATACACCCAAAAACGAATAAAATTTACCACATTATAATTACATATATTTAGTTAATATTCTGTAGTTATATGATAAATAAAAATAAAGTAAAATATCTTGTATTATTAAAATGTAAAATGATGTGTTTTTTCTTCTATATTTTTTGTTAAATATAGCTCTTCATATGGTCATTAAACCTTTTAACGTTAATTGCAAATTTACCTTTGCATCTCTAATAAGTGGTACAAAGCTGACGAAATAGTGTTATAATTATTACTAAGATACTTTGAACTGATTAAAAACCTTGCAAGGTTTCAGTTTCCATCCTGTTTTTTTTTTTGTTACAAAATCTGCTATATTTCGGTCTATAAGGTATGTTTCGTTATAAATAATGTCGTAAGATCTATTCCTTTTCGATACTCAAGGATAGAAACTTCAATATAACTAAAGGCACGGAAAGGAAGGAGATCATTTCACGTTTTTACGTCTAGTAACATCCATTTCTGGTTACTATATTTTAAAAATTGTTCATGTTAAAAGTATAACTATTTTAAGAACGAGTCTATGCTAATTAATATACGAATTTTGTTTTCCTTTTAAGGAATTAGAAAACCCTGGACTAAATTTGGCTGCGAAAGGTGATTCTCGACATAAACTGCTCGATTCGAAAGAAAGTAACGAACTACTGCTGCCTACTGAAGGTTCGAAAGTTGAAGGGAATAAACAGTAAGTATTTGGAATGAGAAAGAGTAGAAATAAAACTAATGGTGAAATGTGTTCTTTAACTGTTTAGCCGCACATAAATAGTATAATGAAATAGCTAATAACATTACTATACCTAATTCATAATTATAAATAAGTGATTTTTAATCATTTATTTATTTTTACATTCTTGCTTATGAATATGTCGACTGAACTTCTGTGCATGTTAAAACCCTTATTGAAACCTCCCGCAAGTGGCTAAATAAGGGCTTGTTGTTGGATTAAGTAGTATTTATTTATAATGTTCGGTTTTATATTCGTAATTCATACAGTTAATATCCAACAATAAATTATTTCTTTCTTTCTTATTTGTTCATAATGAAAGTTGGACGAACGTCAAGTTGCATTAGCTTTTACGTTTTTGTTAGAAAATATCATATAACTTTATGAATTTATACTTCTTTAGGCGCATTATCTGATCACTGTTTTCATATTTATAATATTTATCAACATGTTTCTAGTTTATACATTCACAACACGTGTTTTAGTTTCATACAAGTGCGAATTATATATGTGCTAATAAATTATATTCAGTAGTGATTTAAATTGAATATTTTGATTGATATCACTTACTATTTGTGAATATTAGTGAAAAAAATTGTGCTTATATACTTTTTCAAGTGCTCCAATATAATTGAGGTTAACTATCCGTATGTATTTATTTATTGATATAAATTAAAATACTTTTATTTAATATAATTAACACTAAATATTATTAATGTTAAATACTTATTATTGGTTATTTAATATTTACAAAATAAAGAAATAAATTTAATAAAAAGTTTGTGATAAAAATTAAAATTGAACATCAAATTATAATATTTTTTAATATTTGCTATTAAATTGAATAAATAATAAATATATATATAATAATATATAAATTATATATTATATAAATTTATATTAAATATATATATTTGAAATATATATATTATTATATAAATATATTAATTTTCAATTTTTAATATTATTTATTGATATCTAAGATCAATCTAAGATTCTTTTAGTTTAAATTTTTTAATGATGCCAAAGAAGTATAACTTCTCACGCGCGTACATAAGTACGCGCACCCATTTTTTTTTATATACATTTATATCTGCATTCATAGTTAAAGTAGTGATTTATTGTTTTTAGTATCTATATGATAATATATAACGACTAAATGTTGTAAAAAATTTATATATGTAGGCAAAGATAAAATATTTTAGTATCTTTATCTCTCTGTTCGTTAAGCGATTTTTTGTACAGCATATATTGAAGAGTTGTAGTATTATTAACAAAAATATATATTTGAAACCCGTTGTTTTCCTCCAAGTGTTGATAATTATTATAGTAAAAATTTTACATTCATCTAAATAATACATTAAAGATGCAATACTGCTCGTAATTAACCATGAATGTCGGAGGTATCATGCCATTTAACCCTTTCAACTGTAATTAACAATACTTAAGTTATGTAGTAAGATTTGACAAAAACCGTTACTGTTTAGGCAACTGGAGGAGAAATTGGAACAAATGGGTGCTAAGCTGCTGATGATGAGCAGAGCAGCAACATAGTCCAGGGTGTGGACAAGCCCGAGTCCCTCGGACGCAGTGTTGTCGCCACCCTGGACTGCGCTAAAAGTCTCGCAGCGATCGCGCGCTCTCTCAAGAACAACCAGGTTCGAATCTAACACACTTTTATTGCAGGTTCTGAAAGTATAACTCTTTCCTCTGCTTTTTAACTAAGTGTTATTAAATACCTTGATAGTTGCACCCGAATTTTGGGGCGATCGAGCTCAGCCAAAAGAAGTCGTTAGTAGTAAGTAGCGCAAAAGCTCCAAAGTGGTACGAATTTTCCTGAGTGAAATAATTCCGATAAATTTGCCCGACGCTAATTTATGACAGACAATAATACTTGGCATAAAAACACTGTAAACCCAATATCCAATTAACAATAAGTGCACACCTTACTTATACATGACTCAAATATTGTTTTTAAAAAGTGGATAGAAATGAGGGAAGAAACACAATGTTAACATTTATAATAATTACAAAATATGAATACATATTCAATAAGCACTCATATTCAACAGTCAGTAAGAGTAATAAATAAATAATAAGACAGTACAGTTATAATTGGAGGTTATAATTAGGTAAATAACAAATATATAATAATACGCGACCGTCTCGCTGTTCCGTTCCGACGCGTTTGCCGCGAGGGGCTGAAGCAACCCCGTTATGCGCGCGAAGTTACAACGTTACAAGGATTTCGCTTTTCATCCCTTATGAAACTGAAAAAACTCACCGGGGCCAAATTTAATAAAACATTTTTTGATTTTAATTGCATTGGTTCATTAAGAGTACGTAAACTGCACATATAACATATTGAATAGTCATCCAAGAAATAAGACACACAGAAATACGCTCATATGTCTATTTACAGAATCCCATACAGAATAAGAAGATTGAGGAGAGTGCACTGGAAATGTCCTATGCGACATACAATTTACTCCAAACGTCTGAATATGTTAGCCAGGTAAAATTTGCTTTCAAAAATTGCCTTTTATTATTTATTTACAATTATGAGGACCACAAAATAGATTTAAAAGAAAATATGAATAATATACTTTTAAAACGCTAGCAGTAATTTTTTATATGTTGGTACTTTTGTTGGTTGGTTGTTACTGTTGGTTGGTACTTTGTATATAAAATGGACTAATAAAAGAGTAAACGATTTAGAACAATAATTTTAGTTCATACGTTTTAAGCATTTGGTTATATTTAATACTAACAAAATATAAGTGTTAAAGTCGTGTAAAATTAATTAATTAAATTGTACAAAAACCAATTCTCATCTGTTTAATAAATGTGCGAGCTGTAAGATGTTTTTTTTGATGTCACGTTTTACATTTTTGTTTCACAGGATCCGAACAATCCTGAACGCAGGCGCCGACTGATGGACGCTCTACGTCAGCTCAACGATTCAGTCAACAAATTGGTGCGTTTTATTATTATTATTTATATTTCTTCCACAATTCTAGAATATTATTTTCCGTCACGTGATTGTGAATGATGTAATATGAAAGATTAATAATTAACATCGTCATTAACATGTATTTGTAAACGAGTGGAATCGAGTTAACGTGTTGTATATAAAAATCAAATAAATGAACAAGCTGTTTACGTTTTCAAGGTATAAAGTTCAATTCTGGCGTGTTTTTATTGCGGATGGTATTTGTATGTGATTATGAGTGAATTCTTTTAATATTATGGATTTATTATTATTATTCTGAAAGCAACCATGCAGGCTTGAACAGTCCTGTACCACTGCGACCGTTTAGACCTATTATGATCCCCCTCACACTCTCAAACTCTCTACCTGGTGTGGAAATATCTAAAAGGATTATGTTGTATGGAGCAAACGGAACTTACCTTTATTATTAGCCTTCGATTAAGCTGGTTGAGATTTTATTTTCCACCTCACTTCACTTTATGAATGTTCTATATAATTTGATAATTAATGTGCACTTTTAAACATGTGAGAGACAGCGGCGGCGGTTGCGTGTTGGCGTTCCGTTTTCGAATAGCAAGAGGAAGGGATAATGAATACATAGACTAAATAGAGCGGGGGCGTATAGATAATATAGACAAGAAATAACTTAGAATAAGAAGAAAATATATATAATAATAGATGGCGTTAACACTACCTAGATCTAAAAGATATAATCTTTTTAGCAGGGAGCGTCTGTACCTCGGGGGTACCACATGAATTAGTAATAGATTTAGTTCATTTTCGGGTTATTATAACCCACTAAATAATAAAGACAGTATGGACAAGGCTATTTGACGATTTGGTGGAGGTAGTGACAATCTGCTGGATGTTGATAGCACAAGTCTGGTCTTTAGTGCAATTTTTTGGGGGGAAGGTCATTTCGATCTTTGGACTGATATCATGATGACTAAACAATACGTGAATTAAGTAGTTGGTGTACTGAAGTTAAGAAGTCGTCTATTAATAATGTGTAATTTTCTACAAGTTTTAACACTCTGATAAGTGATGAGGTTTTAGATTTTAGATCTTGAACATTTTCATGTAATCTAATTTTCAAAAATTTTAGAACTCGTTACAGCGGTTAGTCGAAGCTACGCGCCGTTTTTCTAACTAGAAAAAATAAATACAAGCGATATCTAACTGCGCTCCATCTTCCCACTTGTGTTAGTTTCCGAATTAGCTCCACCCCCTCCTTGGGCCTCCCATGATTAGCGAATTATTCGTAAGTGATATGATTTTTGCGGTGCAGATGCGTACTGCTTGCCCGAGCAGATCCATGCAGCAGGAGTGCGGGGAGCTGGGCCGCAGCCTCCAGGTGCAGCAGAGTGTGTTATCTGGTGCGCTGAGACCGCACTGCGCGTTACCATACTCCGCCGCTAGAGATGCACTCGCTTCACAACAAGATATTATAGGTGAGGTTTACACAAGTAAAAATTTGACATTTTTGATCCATCCCTTTAACCCCCAGCAGCAATAGTAGGCAAAGCTGCTACCACTTATATCATGATTACAAACTTTTAGAGAGAAATGAATGGGTTAATATCGCTTTCGCTATAACCATTTAGAACCCGTGGAAGCGATGATGGTTCACTTGTTGGTATGCTCGGATTTCGTAACGATGGACGTAGATTTCAACCCATTTACACGATTCCAAAATCAACTCGAGTAAGAAAGGAAACATTGCGTGGTGGCAGGACATTATCTAACAATGCCCGTCTGGGTAGCTACCACCCTCGAGTTTGAAAACCTGTCGTCAAATGCCAATAGGTGTGTTCCGGCAGCATTACTTGAGAGCCAGTATCTCTAGGCTTAGTGTGCTAACCATCCTGCACCGCACCTGCAATCAGATGAGGTTGTGGTCATAGCGCTGAGGTTTTTCAGTATAAAAAATTACTGATACGGGTTTGTTTTAAATTATTGTTATTAAGTTAGATACAAATAATGAATATGTTTTTTACTTAATGATTTAGAATAACTCTGTACAAATTACTTATCATCCTATAAAAAAAACAATTACCTATCAATTAGGCACAACTTTGTAATATAGTCCGAGAGCAGTAAAGAATACATTTTTATTACATAACTAGCTGTATGCCCGCGGCTGTGCCCACGTTTCATATGTTCTTTATTACGTTCTATTTTGAGTTTTACTTCTTTAGGCGCGTTATGAAAAAATGATGAGAGTGAAATTTTAAGATGCGCGCGCATCTGTGACACAAAATTAACAGTATGAAGCTGTCTGCTTAACCGCTCATTTTTTATATGGAACCTAATTAATTTCCTAAAACACTTGCCCGTAAAACTGTGCATTGAATCAGATTGTATTCATTTTTTTATGAGTTTTCATTATTTTGCGCAGGACCCTAATTATTTTCTAAAATCAAAAGTACGCTAAGTAACTTCAGCTATCTACCAAAACAAGTCTAGTTAAAATCTTTCTAGCCGTTCTGGAGGTTAGCCGGATCTTAATTCAAAATTGATTCATTAGTATAGATTATAGCTTAAATTTCTTCTTATATTTCTTGGAAAAAAGTATTAGAGTTTCACCTAACTTTGTAGAGAAAATGAAGAGCGACAAGAGAATGCTACGAGAGGAGTTCGCGAAAGAGTTACACTACGTGACGTCAGCAGTCGCCAACAGCGCGGAGTACGCGGCGCAGTGCGCTTACCTGGTACATACACATTGTATATTTACTGCCCGTTACCATTTCCTAAAATTGCCAACGTAACGTTTTCTTTCTACTCTCAAAGTAATTATAAGAAATGATTACAAAAGTCACACGTAGGCAAGATATGTCAAATAAACAAATAAGATTATTTGCCAGAGGATTGACATATTAAAATACAATTTATTGTTGCAACAAAACTTAGCGAGAATAGGGGACGAAGTAAACAGTTGTTAAGGAAACCGCCTTTCACGGTATCAACATAGCCAGTCCGTTCCGCCGGCCGAAAGCGGCGACGTCCGCGTAACATACTAACCGACCGCGACGATAGCATCACGCGCGAGAATAGGCGGTTTCCTCATTTTTCTCGTACATTTGCGTATCAGCGCCCACGCCCGCGTAACCGCCGTTCCCGCCGCCGGGGACGAGCGGCTAATTTTGCACCCGCACACTCTCCGGGTCCCCCTCAGGCGGCGGCTCAAGACGTGCTTCGTTCCCCAACTGGGGAGGCTCTTGACGTCGCCGCCAGCGCGATACAGTAACACTGCCCATGCATGGGCATTGCATGCACAACACTGCAAAAATACTCTTGCACATAACACGCAGGTACATAGATCCTGTAAGGAACCTTTTTTTATGTAAATAAATATAAAAAAAAAAATGTAGGGATTAGCTAGGATAAAAATTCCGCAGGAGTTTTCACACTCAAGTAGCGGCCAAGCCGAGGTTCGAACCCTTGTGCTAGTTACCTTTTGCGGCTGAGTGCCTTCAGCACTCGCCCTCAAAGTTCGGTGAAGCTGTAAAGGTCTTTCCGGTGAACAGCATTAGCTAGGATAAAAAAAAAAAACGGAATCAACATATACTTTCTATGCAAAAATATTTTTGGTTTCAGTCTAATACTGAAATTACAAATTGGGACAAAATTGTATTTAGAAAATGAAAGTTCTAATATCGAGTATTGGTTAGTTAACTTCTGTGAATTACCAATATCCACCTGGAGTTAGAACTTCATTACGCCAACCTTCAACATTTGTAAGTATATACTGTAATGTTACTCTCCGAGCTCCATATCATATTGTTCACAGATATCAGTGTCAGAAAAGGATAAAGAAGTAGCGAAGGAAGGTCTAGTGGACCGGCAGAAGATACAGAGAGCGATCGGGTCGATGCAGGACACCTGCATGGCTATCATGCGATCGGGTCATGTGGAAGACGTGAGTTATTATTATATTGTTGTATATTGTATTATATTAGAGTTGTTTATTTATCAACAGCATTAAGCTTCAAATTATTGTTTTTTTTTTAAATACAATCACATTAATATAGATTTTATCTTACTTTTTTAAACCCAACCTCTTTTCCCGCCTGATTATAGTCTAGAACAGTAATTCTTAACCTTTTTTTTTGTTGCGGAACATATTTAACAATTTCAAAATTTGGCGGCACACAAAGAAAAAGATAAAAATTATTTACTTACTACAACACACTGCATAAATATATTTTTTTAAATGATATAATTTAATAATATTAACATTATTATATATTTGCAAAATTTGGCGGCACACAAAAGTGCCGCGGCACAGTGGTTGAGAATCACTGGTCTAGAAGACTGATCGTAAGTCTAAAATAAGGGAAAAAAATCTTACTTTAATGCAGATTTTGTACATCAATTTACACATTAAAGGCGCATCCTGTTCTTTTACGTTGTTAACGTGTATGTTAAATTTCATTATGGCCGGCTCAGTGTTTAAGGCATGAAAATTATAAAAAAAAATAACTCAGAATTGTATGATATTCTATTAGTTAGGATAAACTGCACAATATATTTTTTGATACAGAAAGTTTAAGTAAAAAAAATGCAAAACAGGCTAAAGAAGAGAAACCCAAGCTTCAAGAACAATTACAAGCTCTTACTCAAGCTCTGGACGAAGCCGGCGGGAAAGCTAAAGAGGAAAATACAAAACAACAGCTCAAGCAATGTGGACGCCATATTGATACCACTGCAACTGATCTGTCAAATTCTTTGAGCGAAGACTGTCCTAAGGTAAATATACATTTACAATAGTCGGTTACAATATGGGTCCTGATGAATTTGATGTTAAATAATTAATTTAATCCAATATTTAAGAACATAATAATGTTTACAAATTGAAATCGACTACGGCCTCCACAGATACAGCTCCCGAAATGCAGAAACTCTTGTATTGCTTACTGTGTTTTAATCTGAATCGTACGCCATTGGCACTGATGCCAATTTATGAGTTACATACACAATTATATCAGTTTCATTTAGATAAAACGAATCTTATATTAGCGCTTGACCGCTCTAGCGTTTGTTTTTAGTAGACATATTTCTAGAAATTTCCAGGGACTTTTAATGACATCTCAAAATTCACTTTCTTTGTTATTATTCTAATGCGTGCATTTCATTTGTAGATAGTACCTAAATACAAAGTACAAAGTCTCACCGAAAACTCAAAAAGTACACATTTGCTCATGAGGTGTTTTAAGAAAGCGACAAGCTATTATATTAACTGTTATTAGTTAAAAGTGCGGTTATTTTTGTACTTGGATTTTTATCGTTATCGTAACGTTTTTATCTCGTTTGTATACAATTTTAAGTAACGGCGTATTGTTTGAATTTTAGATATCGACAGTCTTCAAGTTATTTATCAAAGGCCGCTGTATATTTTACAATAACACCTTGTAAAACTTTCCAGAGTTTAAATATGCATTCCCCGATTCTGAAATGCGACAAGTCGCTCTGATTTGTCGGAAGAAAACGACCATGGCGATATCGCCATTTATATAAATGCTGTCGGGATTCTGTAGATTTTGTTAAGTCGTCATTGTCAGCTAAGCTTGAGACTCTATGCTTTTTTCAGGACGGAGGTATTTTATAGAACGTTTCATAGTTACCCGCCATCATTTACTTAACACACTTAATGAACAGATTTTATGTGTTCGTTTTATACAAACTTCATTGGTTTTATCATCATTAAATGTAAAGTCGAAGCGCTGATGGCGCAGATGGTAGCGCGCCCGAATTCCGCGTCAATCGACGTGGGTTCGATCCCCACCTATCCGACTTTAAAATCGGCCTGAGCTTTCGGCGAAGGAAAACATCTTGAGGAAACCATAACATGGTGGGAGGGCATTTTCTAATGATGCTGACCTGAGTAGCTACCACCCTAAAGTTTGAAAACCTAACGCCAAATACCAATAAGTGCGTTTAGGCAGCATCACTTAAGAAACAGTTCCCTCTAGGTTTAGTGTGCTTACCATCCTGGACCATTAATATCACATGAGATTATGGTCAAAGCCAATACCGTGGAAGAAAAAAAAGGTAGCAAACTCCAGGATATAAACAAATGTTCAATTTACAGTCCTCGAGTTATGTCGTCTCTATGTTTTTACCAACTAAAAACCGAAATTTCAAACTTTTTTCTCTCTTGATTGACTTTATAGATATTTTATTTTTATTAAGGCACCTGAACAAGCTAGTAAATTAAAGTCAATAATCAATTGTAAGTTTAAGGAAGAAACTTGTAATAATAAAGGTTATTTTATGTAATAAATGCACACAAAATGTACTAAGAACGAAGTATTTAGATGGACGATCAAATATATGCTAGATCTACACCGGGATATTTGATTTCAGGAGAAACTGACTTCATCGGTAATGAAACTGGTCGGGGCTTTGGATAGCACCAGTTCTCTGATCGAACAACCTTCATTGGTTCCTCGGAATGATAGCATGACATCTGAATTGAAAACGCGATGCGATGAAATCATGAATCATTCAAGGTACCATTTTTTAAAAATTGTATTATTAATAAACTCTTTTATGAATTGAGATAAGATTCAGTTGATTATATTTTACAGAGCGCTGATAACGAAGACTCAAACGTTGGTTAAAGACGTGAAGTCATCACCGGATGACGAGGACATGATGACCTGGGTGATGTTCAACAACAGAAATCAAGTGCTCGAAGTCTTCGATGCTCTGCTGAAGAGCGTCCAGTAAGTTGTTTGTTTTGTATAAATCATAACAAATTGTAAGCCGCTTGATTTCTATATACTTTTCTAGACGATTTTATTAATTGCTTTAGCAGTTCACTATGAGAGATGTCTATGTGTACGGTCATAGCGATTCTAAAGATTCTATTAGATAAAAATTAATACATTGAAAGGGATGATGGTCTATTGGTAGCGTGGTCAAATTCCCCTTTGATTGACAATATGTTTGCATTCCACTGAACTTTCGCTGAATGTGAATGTATCATGATGTTAGGGCTTATTCTAATGCCCAGCAAGCACCAATAAGTGTGTTCAACATGTAGAGACCTAATCAACATCTAACGGCACACTAGCGCGAGCCGCGGGCGCACGGGTTACATATATTTAACACCTCGTATGAGAGAAGTCCGTGTGTCCCGTCTCGCTCGCACTCTGCATGTTTCTGATTGACCACCGTAGTTACTGTAAGCCCTACGACTAACGAGGGGATCTTTTAGAATATAAGTCTCACTGTACATCCTCAATATTAATTAATCATATAAGAATCAGTTAATAAATAACTTTCAACGTGTACCACGACTTTCCCTCCAGTCATCCTTCAACTGGCTAGCAGCAACCAAAAACAGTATTACTCGAAAACCAGTACTTATAGGCTTGAGGTTTTGGTGTTTTTTAGCCATTCTACAGTCCTCATAAAGACTTGAAAGTCAGGTAAAACTGTTTTTTTACACGGTATATGGTCAGTCCTTTGACCTTAATCTCATCTGATTTTGACCTTAATCTCATCTGATGTTAATGGTCCAGGATGGTAAACACACTAAGTCTAGAGGTACTGGTTCTCAAGTGATGCTGCCGGAACACAGCTATTTATATTTGGCGACAGATTTTCACACTTAAGGATGATAGCTACCCGGGCGGGCATCATTAGAAAAATGCTCTACTACCAAGCTATGGTTTCCTGAGTTTTCCTTCGCCGAAAGCTCAGGCCGATTTTTTAGAATTAAATAGGTGGGTTCGAATCGAATCGAAGTCGGCCGCACTACACACTGCGCCATCATCGCTGTGATCAAAATGGAAATATTATAAACGCAGTAATTTATTCGTGCTTTTGCAGAGTGAATGGTCAACGCGCTGGTGTGTGTGTACTGGATGGTGGCGCTGAGAATTTAGAAGAGGTAAGTTTACCACTCCGCTGTTTGATGTTTTTTTTTCTTTTTTTTTTTTTATGTCCCCGCCAATTTTCCCCTGGCATGACCAGGGACCTTATTATTACGTCTCATTTTATGTGTGATCTATTTATTGTTTTTGTATCATGTTCTTTTGATTATGTTTATCTTTTTATATCACTTTTATTTTTCTTAAAATCTAAACAATAAATCGACTTATCTAGGTTAATGCTAAACAACAATGTCAAATTTCCCATATATTATAAATTATAAATTATAGTATTCATGTCAAAACAATTAAAACAATGAAAACAATTAAGACAATTAAACAATTAAAACAATTAAAATTTGGGCAGTAGATATTATAATAATTTAAACTAATAACTTATTATCCAGTCAATAATAAAATTAAAATTATAATTAAAATTAAAAATTTTCATATTTAAAATGAAATTCAATAATTGACCTCAATGGTGTTTTTAAGCTTAAGATTTAAGGTCAGTACATCCTTGCCTTGTTTTCGTTCTGTTTTTATTTCTTTTCTACATCTGTCACCTCCAAATTCCAAAAACAACATACGCAAAATTGCTGACTGAGGCAAACGGCGGCCACTACTGCCCTGATGAAAACCAGGAGCGAGCAGCCCCACCCTACGGACGACCACCGTTATTTGTTTCTTTTCCCAGCTCTTCTTGCTACATCTTCGATGTATCGCAAGAAGGCTGGGCGGTGGTCGTCATCCAGCAGCAGGGCCGTTAAACACAGATAAATAAATTTGCGTAAAGATCTTGAATCTATAAAATACGATACCTTTTATTTTCAGGAACTTGGAACAACGAACAAGAGCAATGTACAAATACAGTAAGTCATAATTATTAGAAACACTATCGATTAGGAAGAAATAGCTGCTTCTTCTTTTTCAACCAATAAGTGTTATTGTTGCTGGTAAAAGGCTTAGTGTGTTTTTTCCATATTTATTATTTTCAAATTTTTTTTTTTTTTTTTTTTTTTTTTTTTTTTTTTTTTACTATTGAATTGTATATTTTATTACTTCTTTTATTTTTAGATTGACATAGAATGTACTATTTTTAAAATTAGAAGTTACATATTTTTAACATATCAAATAAAACCTTGGTCTTTTTGGAACACTTAGTAAAAGTTTGCTGAGACGTTATTTTGCTAATTATGTTAGTGCTATTATATATTTATAATATTCTTATTTCAGACTGGAAACTGCGAACAGGTGGCTACAGAATCCAATATGCAAGCCGGATAAGAAATTAGCAGGGGAAGAGGCGACGAAAAAATGTTATTAGTTTGGCTAAAAAGGTAAAATTGAATTAATCGGTTGTTACTTATCAATTATTATATTTTACTATAAAAATGTTTTGTTTGATGTCATTACAGATGTGTGAAGACATGAAGGGGAGTGAGAAAGAAGAAGTTCAGCAATTGATTGGTGAAAAAACTGAGCAGTTGTTTGATGATTGTGTTGTCAAGCGGGATAATGCTAAATACAGGTTAGTGAATAATTGTTTCATACATACATACATATGCTCACGCCTGTATCCCCGAAGGGTTAGGCAGAGGTGAAGTAGCGAACTACAACCACCCACATTTCGCCGAGCTTAGTTCCGTCCCAGATTGACAGGGGGCGAGCCTGTCGCCATATCGGGCACAAATTCCAAACTCCGGGATGATACTGAGTAGAAAAAAAACCCAATATCACTTGACCCGACCCGGGGATCGAACCCGAGACCTCAGAACGGCAGTCGTATGTAATACAACTGCGCTACCGAGGCAGTTTGAATTGTTTCATAGAAGATCGAATTAAGATATAACTTGTTTAAGTTTTATTAGAGTTCTCAAATAATATTTGTCTAAATAAAAAGGTTGTGTGAACTTCGTTAATATAATTATAATGTGTGATTTAAGTAACGGTGAAATTTCTGAGACTTTCAAATTTTGGTTCGGATCATGTTTGTCTCTGATAAACGTTGTGTCCGCTTTATTTTCTGAATATTTTATACTATCTTAGAGTTTATGATATGCGATATTGTTTTAAATGGATTGATGTGGTCAGGGGATTTTTATATTTTTTTTTTATTAAATATTCGAAAAACATGAAATGAAAAAAACAACAATAAAATTAATACTTTGCATAAAATATAGTGTTAAATGTGTATGCCACGTATAGTTTGTACGTGTACGTTTGTACGTAAATGAGTTTGTATTTTTTCAACGTTTTTTTATTATGGTAAATAGTTATTAGGTTCGATTTTTAGGCTTTAAGTTTTAGGTTAACTTTGTCCAATTTCGATAATGCATTGACTCCAAATATTATTAACCTAATTAATGAATTATAAGACAAGCTTCTTATTTGAAATACAAGGTTTAGCATTGTAAATTAAATCAAATAAAGATACTGAGTGATAAATATACACTTAATAGGAAAGAGAAACTATAAACTATAAACTAATACATACGTAAAACCACAGTGCTCTGAAAGATCGTCTGAGGGAGCTGAAGAAGGCGATTGAACGTGGTATGGTTACCAGAGTTGTTGAAGACCTGATCGAAGAAGAAGCACCGCTGGAAGATCTCGAAATACTCGTCGATGCGGAAAAAGGTAAGTTTAGATCGTAGGTAAACTTGCTTATATGGGTTTTTTTTTTTTATATAAAAAAGGCCCCCCTGACATGATCAGGGACTTTGGCATCAACGGTTTAAATAAATACAACAATTCCCCCCAAATCCCCTTTTTGTTTAACTTAAACTTAACTTACTTAAACCTAGACATTATGTATTACATCGCTTATATGGGTTTCCTAGTTTCAAAAATAGCAAAGTCAATATTTTAAGAAAAATTAAATGCCTGTGGTGTATAGTTCCATAGACATAAATAGTGTTTTCTAAAACTCAAATCGTTTAGTCCCGTACAAATCCATTTAAAAAAGTTTTAATTATTTAAAAAAATCATTATTTTCCTATAGTGTATTTATTTAACTATTGTCCGTAACAGTAAACGAGCCGCAATTGATTGCACTAATTTTTCAAAAGTGGAAATAACTTTTTAAAATTCGAATCTCCAACTATCCCTACAAATTATAAAACGGTCAAAATCCTTCTGTCTGCTTGTACGTCGTTAGTATTTATAATTTGAAAACTGATTTAAAACTAAGATATTAAAATAACTTACTTATCAGTAAACGATTTGGGTATTTTAATTCATTATTACTAATTCAGAGTCAAGCGTTTAAGGGTCCATCTGCATATTTTATTTTACTGTGCTTTATAGGGTTGTGGCGTTTAAAGATGTCGAATCTAATGAATAGTCATTGCTTGAATGTAATCACATTTAACAAATTACAATTTTAAATATGGTCACTAACAAAGCGTTTATAAATTAAAAAATGCACATCACCATTCTCCTGCCTTTTCCCAACTTACTTGGAGTCGGCGCAGTACGTTTTCTTCTTCCATACGTCCCTATCAGCCGTCATCTCTTCATTCACTCCTTTTTCTTTCATAACATTTCTTACACACTCCATCCACACTTTCTTTGGCCTTCCTCTACTTTTCCATCCTTCCACATTCATATTCATTACTATTTCACCCACATGCGCTTCCTCTCTTCTCATAACATGTCCATACCACGACAAACGAGAACCTTTCAACTTCTCTACCATTGACGCAACTTTCAAACTCCCTCTAATGTATTCATTCGTTATTTTATCCAATCTCGTAACACCACACATCCATCTCAACATTCGTATCTCAGCTACATGCAGTCGCTTCTCATCCATCTTCATCCATCATCACGTAGGTGTAAAAACCAGTAATGTATAATTTTGCCCTTTGTCCAAAATTATACGAAACTGGTATATTTGCTGTGCTGATGATGGAAATTTTGCAAGATGCGGCAAAGCGTAACTACCTCCTGGAGAAGAAGATAGCGGAACTGCTGGCGCAGTTGGGACGGGTCACGAGGACAGCCAGGTTCGTGGCGGACGCTGGCTCCGGGACTCCGGCCCTCAACCGGGACCTGATACAATGCAGTCAACAGGTATATATATATATATATATATAAATAATGTAAAAGTATGCTTGTCCATTAATCACTCGCAAAAGTCTATACGTATTCCAATGAATTTTGATATAGTGGTTACGCCAGTTTAATTTATTAAATTGTAATTTAATATCGAGCTCGCTGGGGAAAATGGAATGTTACTGTGCCTCGAGTTTGGTCGAAATTTGACTGGCTCGACACGGCAACCCTACCCCTCCTACCCCTCCTACCCCTCCTTTGCTCTTACCCCTTTCTTCAAACCGCAAGAGTGAGTCAAGCATAAAACGCCTCACGCGTCGCACGCGCACCGCACTCGCGAAATATAGCACAGGCTGAAGAAGAAATCTCTCTCGTCTTGGTATTGCCCGGACCCTCGCCCTCATCGCCACGTCGACGCTGGGAGAAAGGACATCAACTCCAGGTACTGTGCATTGTATTTTTCCTCAACGAACTCGATTAAGTAGGGACACCGTCATCATCTAGGATTACAGTCCATTAGGCCGCGCGCCGTACCATATAGACTATGTTGTGTTATATATTACACAGGATAGTTTTTTTAAACTACCACTAAATTTAATTTACGCTCGCTGAAGCAATCACTCTACGACTTTATTCTGTTCCTATTACAGACGGAACTACTGGCTCCGTTGTTGGTGAAGGCAGCACAGGAGAGAATCAACAAACCAGATGACCAGGTACCTTAAGCATTTAATTCTCCATGCTTAGTCGACTTGTTCTTTATCATAAAAACTGATATATTCGAAGGGTTTGGCTGTTGACTAAGCTATGTTATTGAAGTGTTGTTAATCTAAACTTTATATAATTCTAGTTTCTATTCAAAATCAAAATCAAAATTTATTTATTGAATTTAAGCCCTAAGAAGGCGCTTATGAACGTCTAAAACACTACCACCGGTTCGGAAAACAACCCAGTCGAGAAGAGCGCAGGCGAGAAACTCGATTTGGTTCTTTTTTTTCATAAATATATATCATTTTTTTCTCATATAAAAAAACTATACAAATCGTAGTTTTTTAGACATAATACTTGAACTTATTGTCAGGTAAATCGGTAATGTTACTTGGGATCTTATTGTAAAACCGAATACTATTACCTATAAAGCTGTTATTACACTTACTTAACCTAAAGCGTGGTTCCGGACAACTTGTCTTTACTTCTAATATTCAAATTATGACGATCATTCACTAGATCGAGCTTGTCTAAATGTTTACGAATATGCATTAAGTTATCGAATATGTATTGGGAGGGCAAAGTTAAGATATCATATTCTTGAAACTTGTTCTTTAGAGATTCGCGAGGTCCCATATTATATATTGCTCGAACAGCTCTCTTTTGTAACGTAAAAATGGTGTCTACCTCTGCTGCTGTACCCCACAGCAAAATACCGTAAGACATTAAGCTGTGAAAGTAAGCAAAGTAGACTAACCTAGCAGTAGCAATATCCGTCAACTGGCGAATTTTCCGAACCGCAAAAGCAGCGGAACTAAGCCTTCCTGCCAAAGTTTTAATATGCGGACCCCATTGTAACTTATTATCAAGTGTGATACCTAAAAACAGAGTTTTGTCAACTAAGCCTACTAAATTCCCTTCTATCTCTAACTTACAATCAATATGTTGCATATTGGGCGACATAAATTTTATGCATTTCGTTTTCTGAGTGTTAAGAAGTGAATTATTTAAGGCAAATAAAAGGAAATGTTTGCTAGTGTATTATTTAAGTGCCTAATCTCTGAATTTTTTCTTTTTAAACTATTTCATTTAAAACTATCACAAGCCTTTGCTTTTGTTAATTAAGTTTAATTAAATTTAAGTGTATCGAGTATTGCATTCTTGAATGTGACGTTAATATTTGTTTCTTATTTCTTTATATACTCTAGGATTAATCTGACGTTAAGGCATTTTCTTTCGTAGGTTACGGTTCTTGTAATGCAGTGTTAATGTGGTTTGTATTCGCAGGCTATTATTGACAACTATAAATCACTCCTTGCGAAATATGCAGAGTCGTTGTCCAAAGTTCGTGAACTTTGTGATGTGGCTGTCGATCCAATGGATTTCGTCCAAACCGCTGGTAATGTTTTCTAACTAAAATGTATATTTTTTAATGATTTTGTTTGAATATTTTGTTTATCCTGGTATGGACATGTGATGCGCAGGGAGGAAGAGGATGTTGTAAGAAAGGTATTGGATATGAATGTGGACGGTTACATGGGAAGGGGGAGACCAAAGAAAAGATGGATGGACTGTGTGGAAGATGATATGCTTAGGAAAGGAGTGAATGCGGAGATGACAACAAATAGAGAGGAATGGAAGAGGAAGACATGTTGCGCCGACCACAAATAAAAATGGGAAAAGGGTAGGGAGATGATGATTTTGCTAAATATATCCTTGTGTTCTTTTATCTATAAAAGTAAATTCCTATTCTTAGTTAAGATTTTGATACTTGTAAATGAAGATTACTATGACTTGAACTGCACTTGACAATACATGAAATATGTTGCGAATCTTAAAGGCTAGATAAATAGAACTTTAAGCGAAGATTAGACACCTATTGAGGATAATATAGGTTTTTGAAATCATATTTATCAAATAAATATTTCAAAATTTTCAGTATTGCGAAGTGCGACATAATGTCCGTTTCTATAAGTCAGTCGTTGTGTGAACTCCGCCGTTAACTCACGTAACTTTGTAAATTAATTAGTAATTGTAGAAATATATTAAATAATTACTCAGTGTATATTTCTGGACTATCATTTATCCACCCTACGCTCGCACACATGCGCACGCGCACGTCAAGGCAGGGTAAAGAGACCCATAAACCAACAACTTCCTAGTAGATCTTCAAATATCTTTCAATGATGTTATATTACGTCTCATAAGATGAACCGCCAGACACTACGACGAAATGAAAGCGTGTATCAAGTTAATGTTTGATCTCATTTGATTTAGTGTTATATTTTAGGAGAAACAATGGAGCGTATACGCGAAGAGTCGACTCAACATAACGATGATCCGTACAAATGTGCGAAGACTTCTTACACTATCACCAAGTAAGTGATGTTAATATTCAAGTCAGGTTAAGTCACACATGTTTCAGGATTAAATTCAATCGATATTTCTGAATTCTAGACTATTGCGTACTATACTGATTGATTATTTTTACAACTTAGAAAATCTTGATTTAGCAAAAGGACGGTAAATTTTATCATCAACTAGCCGTGTGCTCGCGGCTGCGCCCACGTTTCATATATTCTTCATTGTTTTTTATTTTTTATACGGAACCCTAATAAACATTTTAGTACTAAGATAAAGTAGAAATATTTCTCATTAAGCTCTTGCCCGTAAAACTGCATTGAATCGGATTTCATTTAAATTTTTATGAGTTTTAATTTTTTTACGTGGAAACCGAATTATTTTTGATAATTACAAGTACCCTAAGTTACGCGCTGTAACTTCAGCTATCTAACAATCTAAGTACTAAGCCCCGTCAAAATCCGTTCAGCTATTCCGGAGATTACCCCGAATAAACAGTCAA
Organism: Samia ricini; assembly: GCA_014132275.2. Lineage (NCBI taxonomy): Eukaryota > Metazoa > Arthropoda > Insecta > Lepidoptera > Saturniidae > Samia > Samia ricini. The sequence continues at coordinate 40,467,377 of AP028158.1, forward strand.
AAATGTAAAAAAATGTATTTTTGGTACAGGTATATATAAATTCATATCTATTTAGTAAAAAAAATATTTTGACATTAAAAACAGACACTTTTATTTATTAGTATAGATAATTATCACAAATTAAGCCATACCATGTAGTAAGTAGACTAATAATTTTTTTAGGTAATAGAATTAATGTTAATTAATTAGAATAGTTGGAATTAATTAGTGTCACACATATTCTTTCTCTACTTTTTCCAATATTCTCTATTTATCTTTTATCTCACCTACTTTATTTTATTTCTGCACCACCCTAAGTTTGACTGGTAGAGAATGCCTCTGGCATTAAGTCCGCCTTTTTACACAAATTGTAAAAAAAGTATAAATAAATAAATTAATTAGGTTATGCAATAGTATTCTTTGGAACAAAGCATATTACCGATTTACTAGACAATAAGTTCAAGCACTATGTCAATTCAGTAGCAGATCGTAGTTTTTGGGTCCCTAGACTAACTAAATTTCTAGTGCCTGACCGTCCATTGGAAGATATTTTATCTACGGTAGTAAGTGTTATAAGTTGAAGCAAAAATAATTGTTATTTGTTAATAATAAACATCGCAATTAGCAAGCATTAGTTAAATGCGATGCTTCTTTCTTATTGAGGGTTCCAGATTGTATTTTTATCGGCGATTCGTCTATATTAAGCAAGTTTTAATTTCAAATGATTGATTTAGAACAGATCATTACGTGAAGGAATGTGTTGTCTGAATTTTTATCAGGATCTCAGTCTGTTATGTAACAGTTATTGTCCATTGTTTGACCATATATTATGGGATTTTCGTGGCGATTTGCGTTATTGTGCACAGGTGAAGTTTTAAAAATAATGACACGAAACGTCTATTCTGAGGTGACACAAAAACTTCAAGGAAAATTCTAGTAAAATGAGCCACTGTTTTCTCCATGACTGGGCTGTTTCTGAATTGGTGGTAGTGTGTTTTTGAACGTTCATTAGCGTCTTCTCATAGCCTAAAACTGAATTTGGATTGCTTTTGATATAAAAGCGATGTGTCTTTAGGTTGGCGAACCGCGTTATCAACGTGGGCATATCGTCCCGCACCGGGCGCACCGACCCCGAGCTCCAGCAGGCGCTATCAGCCGCACAGCAACGTCTGCGAGAAGCGCAGCCTCCGCCCGGAGCACGCGCCTCCCGCCTGCCGCATTGGAGGGACACCACTGCTGAGGTTATTTTTCCGTATTTAACTCCCATTTCGTAGATACTTCAACCATCTCCCACCTTCATCATCCCTTCTTTTTTAGTCAGGAAGAAATGGTGACTCTTTTGATTATTTCCTCTATGAATAATGCTGATAGATAAACCAGATTTCTCTACAACTTAGGCGTAACTTAGCTTGCCCTAGCCCTTACTCTTAACCCTTTACAAATTACAAAATCCGATATGTCATTTTTCTACCCTTTTTTTTTTTTTTTGTCGGGCTAAAATGCATTTACGCACTACCCTTACCCATTGCAATAGTGAGACCGAAGTCCCCCAATGAAATTGGTAAGGGGGGGCACGGAGGGACGAACTCCGTGCCAGTGTGGGTGAGTCGCCCGGAAATACCCACTAATAAACCCCCGGGGCCGTCCGCCGCATTTGGGATGGGGACGACACGGGATTGCAACGCATGCCACCGCGTCGCCTCCTGCGGCGGTCATTTTTCTGCCCTGAGGCTTACAATTTGAGTATCATAAAAAGTAACATCATAAATCATCATAAATAATATTATATAATGTATGTATTGTATGGAAAGTTGTAAAATTTAAATCAAAGTAATGATGTCATTCAAACAGATACTTCGTGCTACAGGAGAAGTGGAATCCGTGATGGGCGGCGAGAATATCTTCAAGAAACGCCCAAATTCCGACCAACCAATATTTGTACGTAAAAAAAAACTTAACTATTGACGTTAGAACTTAAAACGTTAGAATTATCGTTCCTTGAACATTTCCAGTTGAAGATTTATTCCTTGCGAGATATTTTGTGAAGTGTGTATTCTCGAACAAGACGAAGGCGGGGAGAGGTTTAGATAATAGTGCTAATAAAACTAAATGTATGAGCTTTACCTTGCTCAATGTAATGTATGTTGATTGCAGTTTCAAGGTAGATAGTTAAATAAATAATAAATTAAAAGTTTAGAGAGAAAGTTAGTTTCAGCTGCATTTGCAATTCGTAAGATACGTCAATTAACAGATGTTGCCGCTGTTAGGTTTGTCTATTTTGCTTACTTTCATAGCTTAATGTCTTGCGGTATTTTGTTATGTGGGACAGCAGTTGAGATTGTTAAGCTGACCTTACTTGTAATACACAGATGTGCAGTTCTAGTAATTTACAATATGGAACCACGCGATTAAATATTGGATAAATTTGAGGAATATAGTAACTTAACTTTTCCATCCCAATATATTCTTGATAGTTTAATGTACCTTCGCAAAAAGTTGAATAATTATGATATAGCAAACGGCCGGTATAGTTTTAATACTAGAAGTAATCATAAATTGGCCTTCCCATGCTTTAAGGCTTAGTAGGTCGAGCACAAACTTCTTATAAGTGTCAGGTTTTACAATATGGTTCCTATTGCTGATTTACCTGCTAATGACTTTGAGTACTATGTCAGTTTTAATAGCCAAATGTTGTTATAAGGTAGGTAAGCGAACGGTAGTAATGTCTAGAAATGAAACCTCTCTCTGCGTTCCCGTTAAAACCGAAAACGAATTGTGTTTCTTACCGGGTCTTCTCGACTGTTCTGTTTTCTGAACCGTTCATTAGCGCCTTCACAGAGCCCAAATTGAATACATCATTTTTAGTTTGATTTTTAGTTTATGCATTTAGGTAATGAGTTTAGTCTGTACAGTCTGTGGCGATGGACCTGCATGCATCAGTACGTGAGTGGTCCTCCCGGGACAACGAGATAGTGGCGGTCGCGAAGCGCGTCGCGGTGCTGATGGCCAAACTATCCGACTATATGAACACAGGTAACTAACTATCCCGCAGGGGACGACGCGGAGCATGCTTCCGCTATCCCGTGTCGTCCTCATCCCAAATGCGGTGGACGGCCCGGGGGGCCCGAACCCCCTTACCTATTGCATTGGGGGACTTCGGTCTCACTAATGCAATTGGTAAGGGTAGTGCGTAAATGTATTCCCCTCGTCAAAAAAAAAAGGTATCTAACTCTCACTCGATCACTCTTTGCAACATTCTACCAACAGATATCGCTGTCTTTTTTTTTAATGAAGCTTTTTTGCACACTATGACAGACATACCGTCGGATATTCTGACGCTAAGCGTTACGGTTTTGAATATTAAAGGACGGCTAGAAGTACGCAGTGAGAAAAAAAAAGATGTCTTACTCGATTCATCCTTTACTAACAATCTGTCTTAAACATGTAAATTTATTGTAGCTAAAGAAATATTATTAAAAGCGTATGGAAATTCTGTTAAGTTTTATTTAAGAAAAAATCTTTTCTCCCCTAAGCTGGTGTCTAATTTAGGATCGAATAAATGAGCTGAGCGATTCCGTATGTGTAGTATAGTATAGTATATATATATATATATATATATATATATATATATATTACTTTAGTGTAATTTGACATCGAAATTTTGAGACTATGGTATCCAACTGCCAATAGTCTTTTCAAGGAGCTGCACCATTTGTTGTTATAGAATATGGTGATGCGGTTAACCTTCTGGAAGCAGTATTCTGTAACATTAAAGTTTTAAGACGAACGAATGTTTCAAATTCTATTATACTCCAAAGATTTTGCTTATTTTGCAGATAAGCAGAGAGAATTGATAGCGACGTCAAAATCTATTGTCGAAGAGTCACATGAAGTAGCGTATCTCGCGAGGAAATTAGCCGTTGAGTGTACTGATGTACGAATTAAAACGGTAAGTACTTGCACAATTAAATATCATTTCTTTACATTTTCCCCTTCAATTTATATTATTAGGCAAAATCGTTTTATTTATTTATTTATTTTAGGGAAACATACAGTTTATTTGACTAATTACTAAATATTATAAAACAAGATCATACACACAATAAAGTTTCCACTCAAAACAAAAATATACTCAAAAAAAAACACAAAAGCACCTCAGAACAAAATCAACATCATAAATATATACTAATTACAACGTTAACGGTAAGATTAAAAAAAAAAAAAAAAAAAAAAAAAAATGAATTCAAATCCAAATTGACCATAGATATTTACACAATCCTTAAACATATAATATATCACAATTTGCTCTAATTTCTCTTTTATAAGACGTTGTGTTTGCAATAAAGAATATATCGGAGTCATTAAAGTATAAATTATATAAATTGCAAGTCCTATACAGGAATGTGTTTGCAACATAGTTAGTCCTACAGAGAGGAACATCAAATAAAAACTGTTTTCTGGCATTAGGCCTAGGGCACCTAAAACCTAGTTCACTAAGAAGATATGGGGAGTCAACAAGGTTATGGATTAGTTTAAATAGAAACATTTGATCACGTTGTATCCTTCGTTTATGTAGGGAAGTTAATTTAGGAAGCGAATAATGACGAAAAAACATCTGAAGATTTTCATGAACATTTTCACACTTGCAATTTTCAATCAGGTTTGTATTAAAGTTCTTGATAATAGGTAATATTTCTGCGTAGCCGTTGATTTAAAAAGTTTTTACAGTTCTAATATGTTCTATATTCTAGTATGAAATTTTTAATTATTACTAAATAATTTAAACCTTCTAATTTATGGAAAAGATAAAAGTTAGTAGACTGTAGGTTATGCAGGCTGTAGAAGCGATGATGACGCAGTTGCTTGTGCAGCTGGATTTCTCGTTAATGAAAGCGGGTTCGAGTCCAACTATCCAACTTTAAAATCAGCCTGAGCTTACGGTGAAGGAAAACATTGTGAGGAAACCATAGCATAGTGGTAGGGCATTTTATAATAATTCCCGCCTGGGTAGTTACCGCTCTCAAGTTTGAAAACCTGCTGCCAAATAGGTGTGTTCCGGCGGCATCACTTGGGAACCAGTGCAATCTAGGCTTAGTGTATTTACAGATCGTCACTTAATATCAGGTGAGATTGTGGTCAAAGCACTGAGCCTATACCGTGTTTTTTACTAACGTTAGCAACACTTTTCGTACAATGCTCTAACATAATGGTGACCCTTAGTTAAAGCTTTCTTTTCAGAGGATTTGTTGGGAGATTTCAGATAATTCCTGACATTGATATAGACCATAAAACTATCTTATTTTTTTAACCTCAAACAATTCATACATTTAATAATAATATTGCCGGTATGACTTATTTGAAATGTACGATTCAAATGAAATTATTTAGAAGTTTATTTTCTCGTATTTGGTAGAACTTGCTGAAGACCTGCGAGAGGATTCCTACGATAAGCGCTCAGCTGAAGATGTTGACCACCGTCAAGGGATCATCACTTGGGCA